>JBAMCM010000854.1:0-600000 GCA_037075145.1 Scaptodrosophila latifasciaeformis | reverse complement strand
AAGGGCTATGTGTTTCACATCACCTCAGCCTATAGTCCCATTTTGCATCCACTGATGCCACCGAGTCAAATGGTTTTGTTCAGCAGCTTCGAGCATCGTCAGGCCATCTTGCATCGCCTGAGAGATAAATCAAATGCCAATGTGGTCATACCTTTACCCATGGCAAGTGTGGATGATTTCAATCACCTTACCACAGATCCCAACAAGCTCATTGCAATACTGAAAGAACCCCTGATGACAGCTCCAGTCTCCATGTTCATGCGTACTCACTCGTATCTACAGGCGCGTGTGGATACTTTGATTCAGGTCATGATTACCTCGGGCTTCTTGCAATTATTTGGTAATTTCTATGTCCAAAGCAAAGAGGACTTGTCTGCCCTAAAGGTGGAGCCAGTAAAGTTAACTTTTGCCTTGTTGAATAGTGTGTTCATTATTTTTGGTTCTATGCAATTGTTGGCCTGCTTGGTTTTTAGCCTGGAGCGTCTGTCCCGGACTCATCCCAGGCTGAGGAAACTTATACATAAGCTTAATTGTTATATAGCATGAGGTGGAGATCTCCATCAACATTAAAATCTTTGGTATATTAAGAAAAAAATGTTTACTTTATTTCAATTTTTTTTAGGGGGTAAAAGTAGCTGGTAATTTGTTTTAATTCACCTAATTCATTTTCCCATTTGCCCATTGGAATTATTATTTATGTGCTATAAAAAACGCAATTCTTAAGTGTCTCAAAAGATACTCGTAAATGCCCTAATAAATATTTATAATCTATGACAGCCGAAAAAAATGAAACGAAAAGTCCGAGGGAGAGCAACACGTTTTCAGGGAAAATATAAAAAGGACTCTGGAATTTCTTCAGTTGATCGGGAAAAAATCTTTTAAATTTTTAAAATTCAATTTGAGTTTGCATCACAATCAATAGCTTTGATATAAAAGCAAAGGTCAACAATAAAATCTTGACCGAAAACAGGCAAATAAAATTATATGGAAAGAGGAGAGCTGAACAAAAGAAAAAAGTCCTCTGCTCCTTTTTATATGAGCTACCATTTTTATTGGGCTTTCTATTTCCTTTCATGTAGAAGATAGCCAGACTAGTTAGCAATTTGCTTTGTAATTTTATTATTGTATTTTTGGTTAATTCGTGCAGAAATTTTATTATAATTGTTATTAAACGCATTATCATGCTTGTTTATTGAGGCAAAACAAACCACAGGCAAGTATTTTCAGGGTGAGGGTGCTGGGTGCTTTGAAAGCACGCTTTGGGGAATTGCAAAAATGGTTACCCATTTTTATGGGATAGACACGAATGGACTGCGAGAGTATACAAAGTAAATTGAAACGTGTTTGGTTGGCTTTGCACGCACTTCTCTCTTGTCAGCTGTCGCTGTCAGTCAGGTGGTTTAAGTTGGTCATCAGTTCATAAATTTTTCGGTAAAATAAAAATTATACAGGATTTTTGGTACACCGCATTTCTTTACACCAATTAGCTGTGCAGTCAGTTGGTTTAATTAAGCTGAAAAGGATATACAGAAAGGAGTTTTTTAAGCTTTTCCCCTTTCTTTGCATGTTCAACAGTGCGTATACGCAATTTTCTTTTATTTTGCAACAATGCCAAGTCAAAGCCAAAAAGTCATCTTTCATTTGGTAGATATATGTATATAAACCTTTTGCCACCATCTCTGTCTGTTGGCGAGTGTGTTTGAAAAAGTAAAAAGAAATTGCTTGAGTTGTTTAGTGTGGGTGGGTCACCTGCGGCGGCGCCTTGTAATTTCCCCAGACACTGTGCAACGTGGCAGGGACTGAGAATGGAATTCAGACTATTTGGTTTGCTGTTGTTTCTGCTGCAGCAACACCCGCAAAATAAATGAATCTGAAAACAAGTGAGCCAAGTCAGTCGACGACATCTTGGGTCAACAACGACAACAACAACACCAACAACAAAAACAGCGACAACAAAACAATTTGATTTTTGTTTGTTTGCTTATTCTTTTTTTTTTCTTCTTCTTCTGCTTTTTTTTGTTTACTTTGTCGGCAAATTGCGTTGTGTTGGCCCAGGAAAAAATATATATATAAAAAAAAGTTAAAGAAACTGCCAAGTTTGCTATTAAATTTCTTTTTCATTATTTGCTTTACATTTTTCACTTTTTTTTTTTTGCTTTGATTAAAAATTCGTCAGCTCAATTATCTTACAAGACCGCGTTCTGTTATGGCATGTGGCATGCAAAAGATGCAACCAAAAAGAAAATACATAAAATATAATTTTCCTTTCTTTCCCTCTTAGATTCACATTCTGGCATATCTTGAAGGACAACGAACCTACGGGATTTCGCTTACCTGAGTTCAAAATAAAGGTTTTTTGTTTTTAATTAGAATTTAGCCAGGCCAGGCGATTCTTGCGGGTCTTCTTTCTGCTCCACACTTTCCGCTTTTAATTTTCAATTACTTTTAATTATTCACAATTTGTTTGTATATCCCATTGTGTTTTTGTTGGTATTTTAAAACTTTTTTAATATTCTACAAATCGCGTGTCTCTCCAAATGTCGAACGAATGCTTTCTGGTGTCTCGTGCCCCATTTAATTTGCTTGTCGATTGGTTGCATAGGAAACTAAACTGTTAGTCCTTCTGTCTGACTGGCTTTTTGTTTGGCTTAGTTTGGCTTAATTTGTTTATTCGTTTGGCTTCGCCACCTCAAATGAATTTCAATTAAAAATGTATCCAATGCCAGTTCACTTCTTTAGCTGTAATTAGTTTCGAAACTTATTCTACAAGTATGTGCAACAAAATTATTTGAGACCCTGTGGGTGTGAAAATTTATTTCGCTGGGCCAAGATTGCCTCAGGCTTTATTTCTGTTTGTGAATTAATAAACTGGATGAGAGTGTGTGCACTTGAATTACAACAAAAAAAGAACACACAAAGTTACTGACACAATTTAATCCACATTTTTTTTTTTTTTGGCACCTTATGAAATAGTTTTTGCTTTAAGATATAAAGCGAATTAAAAGCGGCATTTTGAGAGTTTTCATTTATTATATAGTTTTTATTTTCATTTCTTAGGGCGCTATAATTATCAAATGAGTATGTGAGTCGAGTATATTCACTATTTACTGAAACTTGTAAGAAATTTAAAAGGCTTTGTTTGGAACTTAAAGAAGATTGATATTTGCCTTTATTTATTAATGTAATGAATATAATTAATGTTTAGAATAGAGGGTTACATGTTCAGTTAATCGGCTTATTTGCTTTTCAACTTATTCTTTCGCGACTGTTCAACTTTTTACAACTAGCAAAATTCACAACGAATACTTGTTTCTTTCAGCCGGCCAGCTCGACTCTCTTTTCAGCAGGTTGGCATGTTTATTTAAAAGAAGGGGTTGCCACTGTACTGAGTTGCCATTCTTACATTTAATAGAGGGGGTGGCCACTTTAATCAGTTGCCATTCTCACGTAGATATTGAATCTGCAAAATAATTGTTTAGTCTAAAAATAATTTTTTTTATTGTATTTCAATGAATGCCACAAAAATATTTCTATATAATTTCAACATATATTGTATAAGCTTCCTTATAATTGGACCGGACTTCTATAACATATATATTTTAATGTGCTCATTTATATATATTCTTTATAAATTGTAATATTTAAAAAAGGTTTATTCACAAAAATATATACTATATACCAAATTTTATGTGGCTCGGACCTTTCTACTTTTTAGACAGAAAGAAGAAAGTTCTATAAGCTGGCATTAGCATTTCCCATTTATATTATTTTAGCCAAAATATTATATATATTTTTATATATATTTTTATAATACCTTCAAAAGATTTCAAGAAGAGTATGAGCATGAGGCTTAGAGTGCTTTGCTCGGATTCTATTAGCTCTCTTTATTTTATGACCACTCTAGGCCAATGTAATATTTTTCAATGTCTTTGTTAATTTCAAATCTTGCCAGGACATAGCCAAGTAAGATTCTTGGGCTTTTATAACAAAGGCTCATACAACTTCTTAGTAAGATTAAACCGCTTAATGCCTTACTCGGTACAAGGCCCTTTTTCCTCTCTCCTTCTTTGTTCCAAGCCTGGAAATCCTAGGAAGCTCTGCCTCATTGTTTGCCACTTGGTTATTGTGGCTTTTGCTGTTCATTAAATTGAACTTAATTGGGAATTACAAACCAAATGCGCTGTTGAGCAAATAAATACCCATTGAGCAACTTAGATAAACTGAAAATTGTCATGTTTGTACAATTAAATTCAAGGTAAACAGAAACTCAAATACAAACTCATGATTTTCCGAAGGATTTAAGGAATTTTAAGACCATTTTTTTTTAGCCAACAAAAAGCTAACAATTATTTTCACTTTACCCTTTGCCATAGTGTCATGTGTCAATGGGCAGGAACTCGGAAAAGCCGCAGGATATTTCCGTTCAATATTTGTACAATTTCCTATATTTGCTTAACAAAATTTGTTATTGACACACACACAGAAACCCCATGTTGAGCCACATGTTGCTTTCTGGTCGAAAGCGTGAAATTTGAAATGTTTTTGTGCTCTTATTTGTTGACAGTGCGTTGACATTTTTGTAAGCCTGAAAATATGCAAAAATTCTTTCTAGCCTTTTTATACACTTTTCGAAGTTCCCATGCTTTCTTCATATTTAAAACAAACAGAACCATTGTAGCTCCCCCGTAATTACCAAGAGATTGGTCAGTATCACTAGATAAATCGATTGAGCCATAGGCTGCTATAATGAAACTACGTGTATTGTACATAGGATTCGACCGGATTGGATCTCTGACCATAAACGGAATTCTTATAAAGTATCACATACATGTACCGAACCGCACTACGATCGGGATGCTTTATCATATAGCTGTGATTCCAAATCTAAATTGGTTTTGAGAATAGATCCAACTGAAGTCATTTTAATTTATTTTTTGGAAGTCTTTTATTGTTGCAGAGAAATCGGACTACTATATAGTTTTTATACCAACCAAAATCGAGCTGAGATATATCTGCGGCGCTAACTGACATATTCTATGATAACTTGAAAAAGAGTCTGTAAAACCCGAAAATAACGCTGATAAATTTTGTCTGTTTTTATTTCTTTATATTTGTTATTTCACGTTAACCCAGCTGAGATGGGGAATTTTTATTATATATGGCGCCAGTTGACAATTCGCCAATGTGTCGGTGGACTTAATGAATAACGACCAAAAATTATGCCCAACAAAGTGTGAAATTATGAAAATATCAGACTTGTGAGTTTTTGCGTTTAGCGTGGGTGTATGTGCGTATTGTTGATTTTTAATTACAAAATAGCAGATTACTCACCTTAAAAGAGTGTATTATATTTAAACTAAAATTCGCAAAATGTGTACAGACAATTTTGTATACAAAAATTTCATCCTATTCGTATTAAAGTATTTATGATTGAGCAGGCAAAATTCCGTCAATGTCCTTTTTCCCTACCGAATTTGCCAGCCTTAAGGCTTCCCTTAAATTTGACTGGGCTGGAGTCGTCTCTCTACTTGAGGCATTCCTGGAGCGTTAATGAACGCACAAAAAGTGCATTCAACTGTGCTTGAATATTTAGCCAACGCCCCTTAACAACAAAATGTGCGGTGAGATGTGGCCGATTGCCTAGGCAATGGCTCTGAATTTTGTATAAAGTAACTCTTCTTTCTTTCATTACATTTTGTTCTATCTTTCTTTTTTTTTTTTTTTTGGGAGCAAACTTTTGCGTTGTTGCCACAAAATTGTGTTAACTTTTCAGTAAGTCACTTTATTATTTGGTCGACTGCAAAGCTATTGTCTTTTCTTCTTTATGCCAAGGCAAAGGCCTCAAAAAAAAAAAAAAAAAAAAAAATGGAGAAGAAGAGGTGAAAATTTGCTTCAATGAAGTTGACTTGGGTATTCTTGTCTGGGCCGGGCCATCGTCAAGTTGAAAGTTGAGCTCAAAAGCAGCTGAAGCATTCAAGTGCCTTGGCCCGAGCAGATCTTGGCTGCCTCAACTTGATTTGGGTTAGAAGTAGAGAAAGAACAGCGTTTAGCGCGTAATTGAGACAATTAAATTGACTTTGACAAGTTGTACCCGAAAAAAGGAAGCGCAGAAAAGAAAAGAAAATCAACAACAAATTCAAATGTAATGAATAACGTTACACAAAAGAGAAAGGCTCAAACAAAGAGAGCTGTAGGAAACCTTTAAATTGTAATTAAATTTTTTGGGCCAGCTGACGTTGACACTCCAGTGGCTTTTATTGTGGCAGGCTCTGAGACAAATTGCTTTTCATAGGCATCTCACAGTGCTGCTGCCTCTGCTGCTGCATTCTTGTTCGAGGACTAAAAGGACTATTTGGTATGCATTACTTTGACTCGGCCGGCTTAACTTGGCCAGCATATGCCAGAGACAAGCCAACAGGAAATTCTTTGACAAACCGCATTGGAGTCGTGGCCTCTTCAGCTGAGCTGCATTTCCCTGCTTTGGCTGTGATTTTATTATGCAGAAAGTGACACTCCCACCAAAATAAACAAGCTTATACAGACCTGCGTAATTGGAGCGTAAGCTGACAAAGTTTCCGCCTCTTCCCAGGTAGGTGAATGTAATTTTCAGGCTCACTTATTCAGCTGACTTGGCTTGGTTTGGCTTGTTTGTTTATTTACTTTGTGTGTGTGTGGGTGTGTTTGTTTTGCTGTTGCCGCAACTGTTGCATATCCCTTTGCCTTTGTATGTTTGAGCTTGTTACGGTCGTGGCATACATCACAAATGCAACTAGCTACTTGCCACCTCACTGGCTTATAAATACCATTGAAACTTTTGGCCACGTCTTCAATAGGTTATTGGTTAAAGTTTTTGCTTTGCTATTTCAACTCTGTTGAAGTGACCCAGTGACCCTTTTTTCTTGCTGCGAATTGTTTCATCACACTGAGGTCTACTGAACTATGAAATTAAAAGGAAAACGTTTCAACTTTAAGTGCAATTTCGATGTTGTTTTTTTCCAAGAAATTTATCATAAATATTCCTTCAGTTTTGAAAATTTCAAAGTTTCTGAGTTTCAGTTAAGGCAGATATCGGATATGAATTCAGAATAATAGGGAAAGTTCTAGGAACCGCTAATGATTTGCTTTGCCTGCTGGTGAGGTCAGTCCGGAATGACCCCACTTTTTTATATTCAAAGTGTTACTGTGCCGATTAAGAATAAAATCGGATTATCTATATTAAAAAAATTGTGATAGAACAAATCCATCATAATATCTCATAGCTCTTATTATCAATTTCAGCACGCAAAAGTATTTAAAGAAAGAGGAAATTCTGATTAAAATCTGATGACTATATGGTATAATTTAAGTCCTAACAGCTTCTCAATAGTCCCATTTGAAAAGGTTATATTCCTCATATATTTTTAAAGATATTTCAACTGAGACTGACGAACAAAAATTGGTTTTAGTTTTCTATATAATATAGATTCCTTAGACCTAAGGAAAATATACGTTTACGATCTTAGTTCGTATTCTCTTTCTTTTTTTTGTATTGCTACAAAGAGTTTTTATTGGTACAATGAGCTTATAGCACTTACCCAATGTGCTTATGTATACAATATAAAGAAATGGGACGTCAGACACTCCTAAAAGTTACCTAAGATATAATCAGGGTGACTATAGAATTAGATCTAGAAATGCCAGCGATGGCAAGACTTAGAGGGCTCAGGTGTGTTCTATTTCCATGTTTACCAAATGTTTTTGATATCGAATTTCTATACTAAAACTCGTATAGCTCCTATTGAATTGGATTCTCAAAAAATCATTAAAGTTAACCGGCTTACACACTTTCAAAGATATTTTCGCTAATAACGGTTTGACTATATAGTATAGCCCAGATTTGCCGCCCCCGCAGCTGCAGGGTATCCCATACTCGTCCAACCGAGCTTAACATTTGAATTTATTTAAAAGAAATTTTTTTCCTGGTGAATTTTGGTCGGAAATATTTAAGAGAGCCGCTTGGAATCTTTTTTCACCGTTGATTTTTTTTTGCTTTTTCCGAGGCTTCCATTCATGGCTTGCTGATTGAGTTAGCCTAGTTGGACTGAATGGTATCTCTTGGCCTGGCTTAGATGCGGCAAGCCGCAATTTAGTTAAAAATTCCAGCAAAATATTTTCGTTTTCCATTAGACAAACAAACCGAAACGCTGACCACGTTCAGTGCTTTCGTGTGGATGGGCAACGATTTTGTAATTGTTTAATTATTTTATTTTATTTTTTTTTTATTTTTATTTGCAAAACGTTTCAATTTGTACTAATCCAAAGAAGAGAAAATAAAATTGGCTCACTTAACTTGATTTATTATTTTTTATTCATACATTTTTCATTGTTTACTCCATTTAAAAAGAAGGTAAACGGAATGCAATTGTTTAAAGTGCCGGAGACATGAGAAAGGAAAAGTTAAAAAGAAGCAACGATGAAAAACGAGAAAACTGCACTTTCATGCAAGTGGAAAGAAAAATTTTTATTTTTCATGATTCGAGTATGCGGAAATTGTCCAAAGATAACACCCTATCATTTTTAATATTTTTTTTGGGAAAATATATATAAATTGAATTCGCAGTGTTTACGTTTGCGATATTCGAACTAAAATTTTCATTGGAGTTAAGAGATTTAAAAAATGGAAAAAGAAATAAGAAGAGCTTAACTCGGTTTGTTGCTTTTGATTGAATATTTTTGCCCTTTCATTTTGTAAGCTCACTGCCAGACTTAACCTTTTTTTTTCTTCTTTTTAAATTCTTTGTGATATCTTTTACATTTTGCCAATATTCAAAGGTTCAGTCTCCCATCAGGTCAAAGGGATATTTTCATTGTCGGGAAATAATTCAAAATAAAAAAGCATTCAAACTAATTTTAATTCTGAAATGAAAGTCAATTTTTGTAGTTTTATTTTTGATCAAATTCGAGTTAATTAAAATTAAAATAAATGAATTTCTAGGAAAAAAAATTAATTGCAAAAAATTGAATTTGTTTGGCTTAAGTTTTTCTCAATTTTCCAAATTTATATTCACCCTACAATTCAAAAAATAAATTAATAAAGAGATGAGCTTATTATTTTTAACAGTAATTTATGTTAATTTTGATGAAGAAATTTATATGAATTTTATATTTATTTGGAAAATGGAAAAATGCAAATTCTTTTATTTAATTTCAAAGTTATTAATCAACGATTTTTCCGCTGTCATTTTTTTGGTCTATAAATTAGTTTTTCTTCTTCAAAAGAATATAAAAAATACATTCACTAATGTGCTATAAAATTTATTTAATTGGTCTAAAATGATGCAGCACTTATCTTTGACCCAAAATGCGTGAGTATTCTGAATTACCCCCGCTCCCCCTCAAGCCATGCAACCAAAAACTGCCCAATCATTTTCTGAACAAATTACATGCATTTCTGTGTGTTTCTTTTTTATTACAATTTTGTGTTTTTTTTTTTTCTTTCAAATTTGAACTGAGTCTCATTTCAACTTGACATTGTTAAGGTAATGCGTCGGCCGGGAGTAAACAAAAGGGCCTAAACGCCGTTTACATTTGACATTGAAAGCCATTTGTGATGGGCATTGAAAAGCAGCTTAGATGATGTCTTGGACATTTGTCTGTTTGTGTGTGAGTGAAGCTTTGGCAAAAAAAAGAAAAAAAATATTGACAGTTTCGCTTTTGCTGTTTCTTTTAAAATTGAAAGAAAAATATTCTGGACAAACAAAGCAAAGGTAAACTCTTCCTATATTTACCCAATCCCATCATCATTCGCTTGTGTACCGCTAAATTACCATTTGGATGGCTCTACAAAGTGACGACAATGTCTGCTCGAGTGTCAATCAAAATATATCCGAACCATGATCATGACCATGCCGATAAAGTGTCAGCCCAAGCGGTATTTGAGCACCGTTAAAAGTGATTAGAGACAGAGAGAGAGAGAGGCAGCTCACAGATGTTTAGGCAGAGGTTGGAACGAACGGGTTTGAAGAAGATCAAAAAAATATAAAAAAAATAAAGCATAAATAAAAATAATAATAACAATGAAATCGAATTTGAGTTACGGAAACCACGCAGTGCTAAGTGTTTTAAATGAAGCAACAACAACAACAACAATAACAAAGGTAACTTAAAATTTTCAGAGGTAATTTAACATTGGACTGTCTGTCTCTTTGAGGTTCGATTCGAACTTCTTCGGTTTGATGCAATTCACTCTTGGATGGGTGTTAATTTTTCATATAAATACTAAAAATAATTTCAAAATATCAATCACTATCCAATCTTCAGCCAAACGCAAGAGTTCATCAAAAATGGTAAATTCCATAATTTTAATTAAACAATTTTTTTTTGATTTGAAAATTTTCGTTTTTATTGTTTAAGAAATTGCTGGAGATTTTCGTTATCTGTGTGGTCTTGGCCACTGTTCAAGCTGGATCATATCGTCCTCGGCGTGATGTCAGTGAATTGCCCACCAAATATCTACCAGCATCGGCAGCGCCCACCTCCGCCAAGACAGATCAGGGCTATGTCTACAGGACAGTGCGTCAGGTGCGTTATCGTGTGCGCCAGCGACGTGATGTCTCGCACCTGAAGCCAGAGTATTTGCCACCCAGTCGAGACTATTTGCCACCTCCAGCCCCGAAACAGTTGGAGGAGGTCAATGAGCCCTCGCGTGATTATCTGCCACCTGTTGAGCCCGTGGCCCTCAAGCTGAATAATGAATATTTGCCACCAGCAACAGAGGCTGCCCCCGAGCCAGAAACCACCACCACCACAGAATTGCCCACCACCACAGAAGAGGTGCCCACCACTGTGGAAGTTGTGCTCAAGGAGCTTGAGCCAGAATCAGAACCCGAGTCGGCTGTCCTGGCCGAAGATGGCTATCATTATCGTAAGCCAGATGTGATACCCGACTTGGCACCAGCTGTGGAGGAGAAGCCCGAGGAAATCAAAGAGCTGCCTGCTACCCGTGAATATCTGCCACCTCTGGAGGACAATCGTGTGGTGGCCGAGGGACCCGAAAATGATGAAAGCGCTGCTCTCGAGGATGATGGCTATCATTATCGTGCCATAAGACGTCTCCGCTTCTAGGCCTTCTCCTCCTCCTCCTCCTTAATTTAAATAGCATTGCATTTATGGTATTTTGTTGTTAAATGAGTTTTATTGTTTATCTTCGCTTACACGTGCTCAGGATCATAATAAAGATTTCCATTCTATAAATATACAAAAAAAAAAAAAAAAAAAAAAGAGACATACACGTGTCAGAATCAATTAGTCTTTCGCAATGGAGCACAAACTGGCCGATGATTCCATCTTGTCATTGTTTGTTTATCTCTGGCCAGCTGGACTAGCCGCAGAAATGTTATAACACATTTCATTTATATTGATGACAGGAAATTAGAAAAATTCTTTCACTCTGTTAAACACGCAATTCACACACACACAAACTCACCCGTATCGAGTATCTACCCGCAGTGTCCACAAGCCGTCAGTCAACTCTGCTCAGAGGGGCTGCTACCCTCCTCCTCTGGCTGTCACTTTTTAACTGTATTTTTGTAACGACTTCTTCAGCAGCCTTGAGCGGCTTCTGTTGGCTCTGTGAATGCCGTACAATTGATTTGTACGTTTCACAGATGTCGTTACCCGGTTTGCCTGCTCGTTTATGTGGGTTGTCATTTAAGTTTTGAGCTTCAAAAAATCCCAAAAGTTTTGGCTTCGTTCTATCTCAGCTTTTAGAAGCTTTTGTTGTTTGCTGGTTTGGGTGGCTCGAAAGACTCCTGAATGAATTTTTAATGCATAATTAAGTTTGTCGTACACCTTTTCTCGCCGGCTCATTCATTATTTTTGAGGACCTTAATAAAGTCATTCGTTTTAATCCAAAACTACAGAATAATTAAATTCTTCAAATGGGATTTTAAGTAACTCCAAGCTTTTGAGAGCACTTTGACAAGAGTTTATTAATTATGAATCGGAATAAGTAAAGGAATCGGGAGAAGAATTACAGAAAGTGGAATCGAGTTGGTTTTGGGAGATTGAAATATTTTATAAGTGAATAATTTTTTATGATCTGAAATTAAGATTAGAACCTCAAATGTCTTGTATGAGATATAAGGATTTGATACCGTCCTAGTTTTCCCTTCTTAGTAAATTTTTAAATCAATTTCTTGTTTTAATAAAAGGTAGACTGTTTTATTTTTCGATTGACAAAATATTGACTTGTTTTGGATCAGCCCTCGCAAGATTTGTAATCCTTGCCAAAGTGGAAGAGTTTCAAAAATATGTTGTTTTTTTTTTTTGATAAAAAGAAAAAGCCTAGAGTGAATTTCAATTAGCTTAGGATCAGCCCTCGTGAAACTTGTAATCCTTGCCAAAGTGGAACCCTGTCAACATCAACAAGTAGAGATATAAAACCAAAAAAAAAACATGGTTTTCATTTCACATTTGTATTGTTTTTTCGCATTCATTTTCATTATATCTGCGCTTGCCATTTTCATTGACATTGCTCTTTTTGTGAGTGTGTTTGTGTGTGTGTGTTCCTGTGTTTGTTTGTTTATTTTTTGGCGAAAATAATTCATCAATTTTATAAACTTTAACTGCCAAGGCATAAACATTTATTATTTGCCAATGTCATTAATATTTAAACAGTTTTTGTTATTTTGGTTGAATTAGTTTTTCATTTTCTTATTTTTTTTTGTTTTGTTTGTATAAAGAATATTAATGGCTTTTTTGTGTTATTGTTTATTAAGTGTTTGACAAATATAATATGACTGGAAAATAAATCAACTTTAGAATCGCACAAAAAAAAAACACAATAAGAAGCAGCAGACAATTTCCGTTGCCTACTTTTAAGCGCTCGAAATAAATCTTGAAGAAGTTGATCGAAATGTTTCAGTGGTCTCTTCGTTTCGTTTTGACATTTTCAATATTCTTGGCCAGCGTCTAATTGAAAGTAAATCGCCCAAGCAGAGCAAGCAACAAGTGAAGACAAAAGTGGACAAGTTCAATGAGCTGTGGAATTAAAAAACTAACCAACAAGCCAGAGCAATACTCAAAGAGTCTTGCGTATTTTCTTTCTCGCTGTCTCTCTGTTACGCTTGAAGCTTGTTTGTTAAGATTTTCCTTAGACAAAAAGAAAAGTTCATTCAATGGAAATGAAAACAGTAGAAGCAAAACAAATCGGATTCCCAAACAAACACCTGTAAACACTTGACGGCTTCTGGTCTCTTTTGGCCATTGAAAGTTTCGTTGGGTTTCGTTGTAGCGATTGAAGAAAGAAAGCTCGAAAGCTTTTCCAGCCAAAAGGCTTTTCCCTCCACGGCATTTTCAATATTTAACGAAGCCTGTGGAAATCGTATAAATAAGCGTGCCACAGGAAAATTCAATTCAGTTGCGGGTTAAACATTTTACAAAATCGGCGGCGGTAAACGGAATATTATACAAATTAAAAAAGAAAGAAAAAAAAATTAATTTTGAAAAAGTCAAAAGTGAATGTGACGCTGTGTTTGAAAAAAGAAGAAGAAAAAAAAAATTATAACTCGAAATAAATTTGCAATTATCTGTAATGTAGTTAAATATTTACCTGTGACCAAAATCATAAAAAAGTGTTTTTAAATGTGAGTGGGAAAAACCTTCAACAAGTGTTAAAAAATAAACAAAAAAATTATAATTCCAGGCAAATTAAAAATTAATTTAAAGCTAATGAGATTCGATGGATCTGAGTTGTTCAGCCCTTCTCTTTTCATTTAATTTTTTTTTTTTTGCATGCCTTGTAATAATTTGTTGTATTACAACAACAACAACAACTACACTGGTGACCTTAATACAAAAAGTGTATTAATAAACAGTCAAGTACACAATGCAAAAAAAAAGATAAAAAAAGTGTGTACGCGCCATTTGACATGTGTGTGTGTGTGTGTGTGTGTGTGTGGACTTTTGCAGCGTGTTTCCTCTTCTTTATTTATACATTTTGTTTTTTTTTCTGCTGTTTTGTATTTATTAATAACAAAGTAATCAGACATTGTAATCTTTGAACAAAAACGGAACGCTTTCAATCCATTGTAGCGGTTTATCTTGCCGCCAGGCTGTCTTCAGTCTTCTGCCTTTCTTCCTTCTCTGCCATTGTTGTTGCACCAAAAAACAACAACAACAACAACAAAGCACGACACAAAACCAGTGGTTGTGGCTTTTGGGGGGGCCCTATTCAAACTGAGCAGAGAGAAAGGGAGCTCCTTTGTTTTGTGGGCGCTTCCGGCTGAAGTAAAACGACAGAAACAAAACCTACAGCAACAACAAATTACAAGAACAACCACAACAAACATTTAACAAACAATGGCAATTCCAAAAGCAAAAAAAAAAAAGAAAGCGAGAATAAAATTGGCAATTTCGTCTGTTCTTCGATTATTTTCAAATTTCTCGCTTCATTTGTGCCAAATGAAAATGCGAGCGTTTTGCTATTTTCATATTCTTCTACCTTTCCCTAATGACTTGTAAGCTGATTGAAATGAATACGTTTCCTTTATTTTCTTTCATTTCAATTATTATTTAAAAAAATACAGCAAAAAAAAAACAAATCGATTCCTTTGATAAATTTAAAATTCAAAGAAATTAATTTAACCTTTTGATGCTTTGATTGAAGGAGGTTAATAAAAATTTAATTGGTACAGAATTCCACTTGACCAACGACAGAGATTTTGCCACCACCCACGCAATTGATAACGGTATCAAATTAATTAACCGTTTTTTTCAGCCATATGATTTTTGAGAATTCCCTTTTTTTTTTTTTTTAGTTTTCAACCTTTTCATTTTCAAAGAGCCGAGGCCATCACAAATTCATTAGTTTGATCCGCACAGTAAATGCCTGAAGCGAAGCAAATGATGAACAATAAAAAAAATAAAAAAATTTCCAACGCATTTTGCTTGTGCTAAAATACCCGTTAACAATTTTTCGCGATTCGTGGTCCACCGATTCAATCATTGGTTTGCCATATAAAATTTATGCAAAATAAATGAAAAGTTTTACATGTAAATAAAGCCGACATCGTTTCGTGGGTGGGAAAAACAAAATTTTTAAAACCAACCCACGGTTTGGGTTGTTCCCTGTCCTTTGCTTGCTTTTCTTTATTATGTTTGCCTCGTCAAAAAGTGAGGGAACTATAGGAATTTTTGGCAGGGCCTTGCTTACCAACGTAATATCCTGACGGTTCGATTGGAGTTTATTTTTAAATTTTTTTCCAGGATTAATTATTTTCTTAAGCTTGTAGCAGTCGCAAGTTTCGGCTCGAAATTATATAGTAAGGATCCCATTTTTTTTGAAGTATTCAAAGTGTACTTCTTACTGCTCTTTATTATTTCTTTAAAATGGGTGGCATTCAAAGGCATGGTATGGGGTATGGGAGATACGGGTGATAGGGGAGGTATGGGTGATATGGGAGGTATGGGAGATATGGCAGATATGGGAAGTATTCAAAGGTGTGAGGTATTTAAAGTATATTACTTACTGTTCTTAATGTTTTCTTCAAAATAGGAATCGAAGTAGCTGAGGTAGTTATAATTCTTAGTAAAGAAGTCGAGAAAAGTGATGTTTATCATATTTTACCAAAAGAAAAGTTTCCTTCCATGATCACTGATATAAATTGTAATCGATTTAAAATGATCTTAATAATACTGATATCAGGAATCATAGAAATATATAGAACATAATTTTAAATTTATCGAGATATTTAAACGAGGTTACCGAGATATTTAGATGGCAATATTTATTATATTCGAGGAGTTTTATATAGTATTCAATATCTGTTTTTATAAACTCTTTCTTTTTTGTAAAAATTTGAAATCTGAATAATTTTTTTTTAATTTAAAATTTTTTTCCCCTATTCTATTCTCTGATCTTTTACAAAATATACTAATAATATTATATTACCAAAAATCAAACAAACCAAGAGAGCTCTCTCAATAGACAACGAAAATAAAGGGTCCCTTTGGCAGGAAATAAAGAAAAATTGGTTTTAATTTAAATTTTTTCCTGGCAATAGAATGTTTTGGAAACTACCAATGCCGTCATTGAGTTATGGAATTTACTTCCTTTGTTGTTGTAGACCCTTTGCCTTTGGTGTAGAGTAGAAAAACGAAAAGAAAACAAGAAAATATGGCATGCCAAACTGACGTGCCAAAGTGCGAATAACCCAAGAAATCGGTATTTATAATAAATGTTTTTAAATATTTTTCGCTTGTGAATACGAAAATGAAAACTTTTAAGAAAGTTAGCAAGCCAAAAGTAGCAGGAAAATGGCAGGAAACTGTAGAAAGAAAAAGTAAATGAGCAAATACTTTTTACCTGCTTAATGCATACAAATTGTTGAAATAAATAATCATAAAAAAAAAACCAAAACAAAACACAAGCCAGAAAAATACAGCAAAAAAGTCTGAGGAAGAAAAACAGAGCAGAAAATATTTTAGTAAAACTTTTGGCGAGAAAGGTAAGGTCTTGGTCTCTTCCTTTCTTCGGAGCGTGTGTGTATGTGTTTTTGCCTGTGTAAATAGAAATCTGCCTATAATAAAGAAAATCTCTGCGTAAATTGAAATAAGTCAAGAGACTTGCAATTTTCTGGTACTTTCTTATTATTTTCCTTTATTTTGTTGACTCAAGTCGCCACAAACACTACTTAATTATTTAATTAAATAAGTAACTATGACAGAGGAGAGTCTGCTTGCCAAACGAGCAAACAAAAACTAAAATTATGTGTGATTTTCTGGATGTGTGGAAAGCCAGCAAGCTTTTTGGCTTTGGCCACAAAATAAAAAAAAAAAGATGAAACCACATAAGCATATATGAGACTAAACCCCAGAGACAATTTGAGTGGTATCGGGACATCTCCCCGCATTCGGGGAACACTCTAAAATGGAGGTTGGCTTATTCAGACTTTCTGGTCGTCAACTGTTTAGCTAGTTTCTGCGGTACTGTACTTGGCATTTGTGGCGAAAGTCTTCCCAATGCCTCTCTCTTCCACCCACACATGTGTTGGTCTTTTTGCTAGTGTCTATGTGGAGTGTGTGTGTGTGTATGGGTGACTGCAGTATCTAAATTTTTGTTTTGGCGCATTGGTTGCGCGTAATCACTGCACAGGTAGCTTTGGCCTATTGCTCTGCCCGCGTTTGTGTGTTTGTTGGTGAATTATTTAGTACATGTAATGAACTGGTAAATTTACCGCTTTCACTGCGGTTTGCAAATATCCCACAACACTCATAGACTCAACGTTCCTGCTATCTTAATTGCACTCAAATTACAAGTTGTGTGCCAGAGAGTTTCTGTAGCGGCAATTAGTCAAACGACAAACTTAATGAATATGCCTCACTGGTGTCGGTGAAAAAAGGGCCAAGAGTTCTGGAAGAAATGAGAAATTGAATTTATGTTTTCACTCAAGTGGGTCGATAAATTTCTGTAGCCATATAAGGCTTATTTGAATATTCAAATTCAAAAGATTTTAGAGAGAATACTAGAACTTTTTTAGTACCAGCTGAGACCTATTTGATTAGAAATTTTTCAAAGGATCTGTAAGAGAACACAAACTTTATATCAGTTGTCATAATTTCTTTCGATACACCTGATATCTCTTTTGAAATAAGAAATACTCAGAAACCAACCAAACCCTCAACTGAACAGACAAGTACTTAGAAACCAACCAAACCCTTAGTTGAGCAGACAACTACTCCGACACCAACCAAACCCTTAACTGAGAATTCTACTATTCAGAACCAAACCCTCAAATGTGTAGAATTACTTCTTCATACACATCTGTCAAACTTGATACCTTTTTATCAATCAAAATAATTAAAGTATACCTGACGAAATATGAGCTCGTAAAGTTAATTGGCCGAGTTGATCTAGTCATTTGATACCCTGTAATAAAGAGTATACAGAGTTCTGGTTTCAGAAACCAAACACAGTGTCTGGGCGACTCGACAATTTGATATAAAAATAACTGTCTGAAGGTCTTGGACATAATAAGACCTAGAGTTGCCACAGGTTATACATAATTTGTCTTAAGCTTAGCTATTTTTATCAGTCACGAAATAAGACTAATTAAATTAAATCAAAGATTAATTCGCATTTTTCTTTAACATTGAATTTTTGTCTAGTCTTAGTAAAGATTAAAGATTGTCTTAATTTTATATGTGGGTGGGTATATATAGCCATTTAGCCAAGCTAGAATCTTGGATCACAATGGGCCTCCGGGACTCCGAGTGGTCCCGTCTTCTCTATAGACAACCTAAACTATGTATATATAGAAAAATCTAAGCACAACTTGTTGGATTCTTTGAGGGGTTAAGAAAAAAAAAAACTTCTTCTGTTGCCTTCTTGAACTGTGCTTTATGCTCGAAAAGAGCTTTTCAGCTTAGCAAAAATAAAATATAAATTTGAAGCAAACATATGAAAATTCGCAAGCTGCAAGTTTTTTATTTATGAAATATTCATTGCGAATAAATAGACCAAAACAACTTGAATTCTTAAACCAAAAGCAAGCTTGAAAACATAATTCTATGAAAGTAAAGCAAAATATGCTCATGTTCTTCAATTTAAGAATTTAAATTTGAGAGAAATTTTCCAAAAATTTTCCTTGCCCTTTTTGATAGAATGTTTTTTCTTTTTTTTTAACCAAACAAACCTTTTTTAAATTGTACAACTCGAGCGTTGCCATTTAATTAGTGATTATAATGTAATGCAATCAGCAGGCAATTAGTTAAAACACTTGGCCAATTATGTTTTGGCCCGTGGTCATCTGATTATTCAAATAAATTCGCAATTAATGAAAACGCTTTAAGTTGTCCTTCCCTTTGACCCTCTGATCTTTTAATAGCCACTAACAAAGTTAAGCAGCTGGTCAGTCTTAATTTATTCATAAAATTACTCTCAGCCGAAATTAGAGAAGTCGCCTCTTCTTCCACACATCTGCGTTTCCATGTTTGTCTATTTCATTTTTCTGATTAAACAATTCAATTCGATTCGATTTGATGTGTTGGGTGAATGGATGGGTGGTCCAAGTGAGGGGGGAGAGTTTATTTATCTTGTGTGTGTTTTGATATGCTAGACACGCGTTGAATGGAAACGCACTCTGGTGAAACTGTTTTAGTTTTCTCATCTTACTCAGAGTTCTTGGTGTATTTTAATCCCAAAGACATATAGACTCGATGCGGTTTAGTTTAATTCCCCAGGCATGTCTTTGACATTTGTATGAAAAAAAAGGAAAAAAGGATTCGCTTCTGTCGATTCGACTGTCTTGAATGCCAAAGTGAGGACCACTCTGAGTAAATTTTCCATTTTTGCGCCTCAGGATAATAATTGAAAAAAAAAGAATTTATGAAAAATTTTCTCTGAATTTTTGACAGTCGCTTAAGTTCATAAAAATGTCTTGCCTTGGGTTTTTGATACTCGATTAAAGTAAACAAATTTATTGTTTATAATTAACTAATTTGAGCAAGGGAATTGGCGCACAATTGGATTGGATCGAAACACGATTGTTTTCAGTTCCGCCAAGTAAAGCTAAAAAGATAAACAAATCCCCATAAATTCTGTGACTTATGTGGGTGTGAACTCATGAAAAATGCAACAAATGTTGATAAATAAAACTAAAACGACTAACTGACTGACTGATTGGCTATCAAAATTTTTTGGCTTAGTTTTTTTCTAGGCCAAAGAAAAATCAATGGACCAATGCCTTCAACTTGGACATTGAAAAAGGCAGCAAATGGTTCTATTCTGCCATCTTTTAAAGATTTGTCTTATTATTTTTTTTGTTGCTTGTCACAAACTGGCAGTATGCCAAATCAGCACTTGACATTGTGCTGACCTGGCCTAGTCCACTTGGTCGAATCCTTACTTGGGGTTCACCTCACGTTGCACTTAATAGAGCGTGCTGGGGGGAATGGAGAGGATGAGGCAGGAGGAAAAGTACACTGCATACAGTTTAAAATTTAATGGAATTGCCTGATCTCACGCCCAGCATTATAAATGTGATTATTTGCCCACTGCAAATATGGGAGTCATAAAGTTTGTCCTTATTGTGTTCATATTGCTGCAAACCAAATATTCACATGCAGTTTTGCTTATTTAAAACATACGTTCGGGTCACTGCAATTACCGAGGATGCAGGACTCGGTACACTCAGAGGAGTTCAACTTAGGGCTTCACCACCGACATCAAGTACAAGTAATATGCTGATTGTAAATTGGCCCAAAGCAGTCACAGCTCCTGCCAAAGGTGGAATACTGAAGTCACTCTCTCTCTCTCGGAATGGTGTAAAGTAGAGATGGTGAAAGGGAATGGGCTATGTCGGACCCGCAGAGGTTAAATGGAGGGAGCGTGTCGGCCGAGCATATCATGTTTGTATGTATATTTCTGGTCTAGGGAAAAGCATATGAAAGCATAAAGGATAATGGATTTAAAGCAAACAATGGCAAAGTCCACAAGAGGTTAGACAGGCTAGTTTACCGAGTCGGTTATTGTTGGGAAAATGAGCAAGACGCAAAAATGGTAGTAAAATAACCCCAGTGAAAAACAGTAGGAAAACAAAAGCCGAAAAAAACAGGTAAACTTTTTTCTCTGGTTGCTCGGAGTTTTCTTCTTTTTCGGGTGAAATGTATTTTAGGGCATTTCCTTAGTAGTACTCTGCTGGTTATTTATAGATTTTCAAGAACTTTTCAAAACAATGGGTAATATGTGGGCAATTGGCATTTAGCTCGGATTTCTTATCAATGGGAAGTTGAATGTGAAGTAATGATGAAAATGTATTTCTTTACCAAATGTTGTCTATAAACTAAATAGTAAAATTATATTTATAGGTGGGATCTTTCTTATTATTTAAATGAAAGCTTACTACTAGTGGCTCGTAATGCCTCCCGAAGCCGTCTATCCTCTTAGTCAAAACTCACTCAAATCAACCATTTTGCTTGGTTGCTCCAATAAACAATCGACATCTCCATAATCGAACTCGTCACTTTTATCGAAATACAATAAGCAATCGATGTCTCCATTATCAAACTCGACATTTTTTTCGAACTTACTGTCGCTGTCTAGGGTTGTCATCCAACCAAGACCCACATAAATATTTTTGATTTAAATGAAACAATTTAATTTTAATTTAAAAAATATTTCAAGTCTCTTTAAAAATTTAAAGCTTAAGAGTACATTAAGCCTGCTCGACAGTTGAGAATATTTTCCTAAATTAATTTGAGCATTTAAAAAAATTTCATTTCTGTGGTTTACTTTCGAAATCTTTTGTCTTTTCCACAGAAATCATTATGTTAAATTACCACGTTTTAACTCAATTATTTCAAAAAGCCTCAAACTATATTAAAAGTGGTTTATTTTGAAATTCATTTTAAAATTCATCAACTAATTTCTGCATAATTCAATTGTCTCCATCATAGTAATTAATATAATTTCATAATTTTAAATTGTTTGGAAATAATTCAGTTTTTTTTTAGAATTTCCGTGTTTTTCCACAGCTGATTGAGAGTCTACCTTAAAGTCCACTGAATTATGTAGTCATTTTTATATATTTTTCATAGAATGCATTTCTCTATTTCTAGCTTGGTCCAAGCCAACGGTGTGCATAACTTTAAGCCGCCCCGTTGGCACACAGAAAAGCACTCAAAGCGTTGTGCTGGGAGGATGAAGAGAGAGGGTGGGCATTGGGTGGTGGTGGTGGTGGCTAGTAAATTGGTTGCCAGTTGAGTCTTGTTTGCTTGGCCAGTCCAACGGCAGCAGTCGACAGTGTTCAGTTGTTTGTCATTGGGTTGGTTAACTTGATCATGTCACAAATTAGTAAGTCATCTTTCAGGACTTCCTCACCTTTACCTGTTTACCGTTGGCACTTTTTAGTTGGTAGTCTCTTTATTTGTATGCTTTTTTTGTTGTTGTTGCTTGTAACTTGAGCTTGTTATTCTTTTGATATTTAAATACCTCAGAGATTTATTCAGGCGTTAAAAGGTTAGAGAGAATTTTTATATTAAAAATCAGAGGATATATATTTTTATTATTAATCTGGAAAAGCAGCTTGAAACTAAAATTAAAATCTTTTACAAAAACAGGTAGCTTAAAAATAACTCTCTCAATTGGATTTTTGGCGTATTCAAAATAAATGAAAATGAATCTAGCTTCAGCAATTGTAAGATTGCTTTTAGGTTTACTAATTGGCTTGTAGGAAAGGAGATTTTTTTTGTATTTTTCTGTGAGCAAATAATAAGAGAAAAGTTTATTTTTAATTTAAAACAATTTTGAGTTTCGGTTGGAAAGCGCCGCACAGAATAAAACTAAAATTTCATTGGCATTGCGTATACGCCGCATGTGCTGCAGCGTAGCATATGAAGTAGATTTATTTGTGTTCACTGACAAGGGCTTCTCTCCAATTTATTTTCTAGTTTTTCCAACAGCCCATAAAATGAATTAATTTCAATTGCAAATTCCAAAAATTTTATCCAACAACAACAATGGAGAACTGTGGCAGCCAAAATAAAGCAACACCTTTGCGTCAAATGAAAAGCAAACAAAATACAAATACCAGAATATGACTTGCGTAAACAAAAATTGTTTGCAGCATAAACAACATTTGTCCATATCTAAAAATAGAGGGATTCGCAAAGAGCTAGGAAAATTGCCTATGGGACTCTGATATTTTTTGGCTGATGCCGCGTGCCGTTTACTTTTAGCTTGCCGGTAAAATACCAGCAGCTGTTGGCCCAGTTAATGAATGGGAATATGTATGAAAGTTGTTGGCAAAACAGTAAGCGGGCTTCTTCATCATTCTCACAAATTATTTGTCTAGCCTGTAGAATATTTTGTGTTTTACATATGTTTCATTCGAACCCCTCAAACCTTTTATTTTGTTTTGTTTTTTTTTTTTTTTTTACTCCAACTTGGCGTCATTAATTTTAGCGGCTTATCAATTTTATTCTGCTTTTATTAATATTCGCCCTACTCACTGCCTGACAGATACTACATCCATCTACATTTGTGTGAATGTGTATTTTTTTGTTTTTGCTGTTTTTTGTATTTTGTTTTGTTTTACTTTGTTTGGCATAATATTTACCAGACCATTAGCGCCATTAACATAATGAATTGCCATTGAACTTTTATATGAGTGGACTGCTCATAATGTCATTCCTCTTCTCCCTTCCCTCCAAACCTGAATAAATTTATTTTATTTCACTTTCCTTTTTTTGTACAATATCAATAAACGCGGCTATGCTTGGCTAGTTATCGGCAATGGGCTTAACCTTAACCCCATGCCAGTCGGCCAAATAAATACGATAAATGAATTGAACTCAACTGAACCAAAACACTTGGGTTACCTGGCTCAAAAAATAAAAAATTATCAGCCAGTTGGGTGCTTTTGTTTGTTGAACAGATCGTTAAACTCCTTCCACTCTTAGATTTGACATTGATTAAGAAGCTCTTTTTCTTTGGAAATAATTTATATAAGTCTGGACCAAAATTTCGCAGAAAGAAATGGCTTGCAAAATTCTTGAAATATTTTTGCCTTTAAGGAAACTCTTTTTTTTTTGACTAGAAATTCTTACGCTTCTCATGAGTTTTGCTTGCCAAGTTTTAAGGTCAACTTGATGAGTATTTTGCTTCAAGTTTTCTGTTAATTGAATTTTTAGGCATATTGACTTTTGTAGCCTTGTTAAAATTGTTTTATTTTTGTTTTGTTTTGTTTTTTTTTTTTTTTTTTTTGCATTTACAATACATAAAATATATTTGCAATATTTCAAATATTTAGACTTGACAATTTATTGTTGACATTCATTGATGGCCTTTTATGCTTCTCTCTGGGCAAAGTCTTTGTTATTTCTGTTACCGTTTTAATTGAAAATTTTATGGGAAAATTGTTTGCTAGCAAAGTTGGCCCAAGCCAAACAACAGAATCACATTAGTCCAGCAATTTAATTAAGTATCAAAATGGAAATTTTAGTTCTTCATCTGATGTATTTATAGACCACAGCATAACCTTTGCTTTAAATATAAATAACAAAATATACAATATACATATGAATTATTGACTCATAGCCACAAAACTTTGTTTAGATTACAATGGCTCTTCTCTTCTCTTTATTTGCTGGTTTAAATAAACAAACAAAGTATTTTACTTTAGTTTGGACTTTTGGCCAGCAATGCAGGTGGCGCCGAAAAAATAATATGAATTTTGAACCCATTCTCATATTCACGAAAGAAGAAGAAGAAAAAATGTTATGATTAAATAATCAAAGGAAAGTTTCAATTCCATAAATAACAGTGCTTTAGTGAATTTGTGTTTGTTTACGTTTTCACTCAAAATAAATTGCAAAGGCAACTTAAATGATTTCCTTTTTTTAATGAGAATTTCGCGCATAATTAAATTCTTGACCTGACCTAAATTAAACAGTTAAGCAAAGTATAGTAAGTGTGACAAATTCATTATTTTTTCTTTTTTTCCCCCCAACTAAAACGAAATTTAAGCCTGATTTTTCACCACCTGATCTTTCCCCTTGGCTTGGCAATCGCCGTTTGCATACTTTTCGATTTTTTCCATTTAAAATTTACATTTCTGGTAGTGAAAAATATGTACAGGAAGAAAAGAGAGAACAAAAACAATTTGTTTATGGCGTTGGCTGTGCTTTTGACATATTTATGCCAGCGGCCAACGGCAAAGTGTGCCTCCTGTTTTCGCTCCTTTTGCGGGGCAGCACTGGCCTAAGCAGAAGCCTAACCCGAACTTATAAAGGAAATGCTGGAACTTGGATACACTTTTTAGTCGAAATGTCTTAAGCAAAAAAAAAAAAAAAAACTCTAAATAATAAGCTATTAATTTTTTAATTAACAAACCCAATATCGCTTACAATATCTAAATAAAAAATCCCAACGTTATCTTCGAGGGTGCCGAGGATTACAAACTCTTTTAGAAGTTTTTTCTGCCGTAAATCACATGAAAGGGGTTGGTCAGTGAATAGGGCCGACTTTGGTTTTTATGATATAGTGGCCCGATTTTAATAAGATTCAGCACACAGGCGTATATTTATGTAAGAAACGTGTGCGCCGAGATCAGTCAATAAATGTGCGAGTTATTCCTAAAATCGATTCAGGTTCGTATGGCAGCTATATGATATAGTGGTCCGATCCGTTAAATATAAATAATTGTACAAAAATCTGCTAAAAAAACAACAGTGAGAATATAAAACTAATTCCGATAAAACTTGGAATTCTTGAATCTTGGAATCTTGAACCAAAAAGAGTTTCCATTATAAATTAAATAGTAAAATAAATCAGAAAAAATAAAGGCAATAGGAATTAAAGTCTCTTTAAATAATAACAGTTGAACTTAAAAAATCGAGAAATTAATGATCCAATGAAATTATTGTTATAATAAGAACTGGAAGGTTTTCTTAGCACTTTTATATACATATATCAATATTCTTTTATTTATTTATATTATATATTTTTAATAATATTTTTTATATATCATATTAATTTTTAAAATATTTATTTATTTATTTTTGAATATAAAAATATATTGAGTAAACAAATCTGGTACTATATCCAATATTTCCATTATTCAGTAAAGCGTTTTTTTATCAAAAAAGAGAGACAACCGACCTGACCTGTCCTGGTCTGGTCTGGTGTGGTCTAATTTTAGAGGCTTTACATAAACAGGGCCTTCAGCGCCAATATGAAAACACCAAAAATTCGAGCATTCCGTAATTTAAATGTTGAGAATGTTCCAAGCTTCAGGGTGATTCGGGGTGGCAAGGGGGCAGAGTTCATTGTTTTCAACTAAATTTCACATAGCTCTCGTTTCAACTTTTGGTATGTGTGTGTGTGTGAGTGTGCGTGTGTTGGTGTGTGTTTTCTTTTATTTTTCTTGTGGCGTTGGGAAGTTTGCGTGTCTGGCAAGCATATCGTGCGATGACTTAAGTGGGCCGCCCAAGTAGATACATTTACGATATTGGCAGACAAACAACAACACAAATACAATTACAAGATTCAGCCAGCAAACTGATGAGCCGGCAAACCGACCGGCCTCAGTCAAAATACAATTCTTCTGGGAGGGTGAGAATGTCCCTGGTTTTATTTTGTTTTATTTATTTTTTATTTTTTTTTTTGTCATTATTTTTTTTTCAACTGTGTTGAAAAATCGAATTTATTGTTTTAATGGCATTTCTCATTTGATGGGAACGACAGCGCCCTGTTGACTTAGCTAAAGCGAAAATTGCCAATTTGTTTAGAAATTAGCTCATGTAAAAGTACGGAAGAAAAAAAAAACAAATGCCATACAAGGCATATAAATACAAACAAGGAAGTTTTCCGAGAAGAGAAATAAAATCAATTTATTATATACAAAAAGCAATACAAAATAATCATTTTATTTTCGTTGTTGTTGCAGCTTTTCTCTGCCCTAACCTGCTCAGTTTGTGCCAGCAAAAGATGTCAGCTGCCTCATCTTCCTCAGGCACATCCGCACACATTTTCCGTTCGTTGTCATCGGAGAGCCAAAAACGTGAATGGTCGAAACGTTTGTCATTGCGAGGCATGCGCTATGCCAGCGGTGGTGCCTCCGGGGCCAGTGGATCCAGCAAGGAGGTAGGCTGTCTAATTGGCTCCGAGAATACACAAATCTATTCCAGAGTATACAACCATTTAAGTATTTATAACACTGTTGCTTTTTGCAGGATAACAGCGGCATTGCTGCCACCGCCGGTGGCAAGCATAAAAAGTTATTCAGCCGTTCGGCTTCGTTGAGGCAGCCGGGGAGTGGCACGCAAAACTCGATGGAATTGAATGTACCTGGGCAGTCATCAAGCTTGGGTTTATCGTCACACCACCACCACCATCACAGCCAGCAACAGCAACAACAACAACAACAGCAGTCCTTAACTCAGCCATCAACGCCAAAGAAATCAAACTGGGAAGTGATCGAACATTTCAATACGAATGCCAAAAGTGGCAAGGCCATGGTCAGCAGCAGCCTGATTGCGGTAAGTCTGAAATAATCTGTATCGGGATTTGGATGGGGCGGGCATGATTTTCAGGGTCGACCAGGCATCAATTAATTTATAATGGACATTCCCAGTGGCCTGGAGTCGGGGCGGGTAACTTTTGCCTGGTTTGTGGCACGGATTTAAATATTCAATTTGATGCGACCATAAATAAAATGGCGAGGGGACTGAGTGGAGTTTCCAAGTAATTTGAAAAATAGGCCACTAAATTAAAATACAATTTAATTATTTCCTCAACATGGTCAGATTGATTTCATCCAGTCAATTGGAAATTCAGACAGGAAATTGGCAGAACTCTTTTCTCCTGCTGCTCCCCTTTCGAGTGTGGCAGCTCGTTAAAGTTGAGTTGTGTATGGGCGTGGGTGTATGTGTGTGTGTGTATATGTTTTTAACTTTTAGTCAATAGTTTTGTCCTGGCAAAGTTGTTTGGCTCTCGGGTGCAGCAGGCAAAACATTTGACATAAAGTTAACACCTTTTGCTACGTAACTATTAGGAAAAAAATTAGGAGAATATTAAGTTTTGGGACGACCGAACTTCAAATACTCTTAGTTAATTTTTTTTTTTTTTTGCTCTGTGGATTTCAAAACTTTGAATTTAAGATGGCAAAAATATCGAGCTGCCATAAATTTCATTTCCAATGCATACCAATTCGATGGACCATTTTTCATTCGAAAGATACTCGGTACGGTGGAAGGCCTTTTGCCAAAAAAAGGAGGCTTTTTAAAACCGATAAATAATTCCCTCTTGCACTTAATCCTGAAATTCAGAAATGTATGCCATAAACTGAAATCCAACATAGAACAGATTCGCTCAGAACTGATTCTGAAAGCTTTATAGAAACAACATTGGTCCAGGTTCGATTTAAAATTACGATATCCCTTGTCTTCGCCAAAGGAAATAGAATTTTTTCTAGGCAAGAAGAGTTAATCTGTTGAAGTTCGAAGACTCCCTTTTCTAACAAATATTATATACCTCTTGGAACTTGGAATGTAGTGTAAAGCGCATCCAAACAAAATACAAACTAAGCGCCTCCACTGGGCCACTTACACATTTACTGCCATTTTTTTTTCTTCTCTTTCGGCTTAGTTCGGGTTGTGTGTGAGTGTTTTATGTATATTTGCTTGCTCCTGTTGAAGAGTCAATCGAAAAAGTTTAGTGCATTTAAACGCAGCAACGGGCATTGAGCAATTTGCTCAAAGGCACCCGAGAATAACAACTGAGCAAACATAAATACACACCCATTCACACCCACTCATTCACCCACAAAACTGATACACAAATACACAGAGCACAAATAGAAACATGCACTCAGCCACAACACACACACGCACCCCAGCAAATTGCAAGTCCCAGTTATTGTGTGGTCTTGATACCCTTCTGCAGCTTAAAAGTTCTAACCAAATGGATAGGTGAAAGCTGAAGGCAGCTGTTCTTGTTTTCTAATTACCAATTGAGCCTCAGGCATTTCGGATAATTAATTCTACGTTCATAAGTAATTTATATCAGAAAAATTTGAAATTAAAAAGTCATGAAATATTAATCAATTGCATTAATGTTTTATTAAGTAAGACAAATGAATAATTTTATTATATATGCAGATACCACAGCATTGAAAAAAATATTAAAATAGGTACAGTCATGCTCACAATAGCTAGTTGAGAAATGAACCAGTTTGCTTGTCAATGAAATGGAACATTTCTTTACATTTCTGAACATATGAATAAAATTGTTTATTATGTGCAATAAAAAAAAAATACAAATATATTTATCAAGCAAGAATTGTTTCCAGAAAATAAAACAAAAAACCCTTCTTATTTCCTTTGAAATTATTTTCGGAATATTTTTTTCACAATTAAAATTCTCTTGAATTTTTTGTGATGGTCTAAATTTTGAGAAGCTTACTTACACTTAAATTAAATGAATAACTCAGAAAAGAATACGAACTCATCGAAATATTGTAAAACTCTTTTGACATGACTTGTGGGGGTAATTAACCTCTTGATTATTGGACTGTAACTTTTCTTTCTCTGAATATAATTTTTTTATTTCTGAGCTTAAAAATGTTGTGAAAAAATTGCTTTTTCCAGAGAAGGTTCCAATTGATTCGAACAATATTGTATTTTGTCAAACATGAATATGCCCGAGTCCCTATCGAAGTGTATAGAGTCCAGTAGTTTTGGTTCATTTTACAAAGTTGCAAATTATGCAAACGCTTTTGGGGCATTTGAATTGCAGTTTTATTTAAATGTCTGTTAGGTTGTGAAAATAAAATAAAAATGAAAATATAAAGTTTACCCATCCAATAAAATTGCAGTAATTTTCACAATTCTCAGTTGTGGAGATTATTCTGAATCTGAATCGATATTGTGCTCTTGGGAAAAAGTGTTAAGAGTTTTAATAAGCTCTTTGGTTACTTACAGGCTGGCATAACACGATGCAACATCGACGAGTCCATGGATTCAACCAATTCGAGTTCAACCTGCCACAGTCCGATGGTCTATCAGCGAGATGAGGCACAGTTGCTTCAACAGAGTAAGTAAAAAGAGCAAAGCCAAAATAGCCATTTAGTATGCAATAAAGGCCAACTTAACATGGCCTATACAACAAATAAGACAGAGGGAGAGCGGAGAGGTATCCGCATAACAACAACATTGTGAACCACGAGAGCAAAGTTCCATCTCAAATATCTGAAAGCAGAGGCAATAAAAATGCCAACACGTGTGAGTCACGCTGAGCTCAAGAATACTCATTGAATGCTGTGTTAGTTGGCTTGGTGCTTCTGTCCTTTTTTGTCCCTTTCGTCCTTTCTCTTCTCGAGAGCTCAGTTCAATGAAATGTCACATGTTGATTGTCATTGTCATATTAAATTGGTTGATTTCATTTTTTTTTGTCTTGCTAGCTTTTCAAAAAAAAAAAAAAAAGAAAAAAAAAATCCCTCACATATTTTGTGCTTTTCTCGTTTGCCCTTCCATCATACGTTGTATTACATTTTTCTATATCGCTTCTATTTCCTCTGCCTGGCAAAAAAAATTTTCAATGCTTTTTTTGACAGATTCCAAAAAAAAGGAAAAAAGCTAAAATTGTCCTTCACTGATTCTGCGTCCTTGTGGTTCCCTTGACTGCCTTCTACAAATTCTGACTCTCCATTTTTGCGTTTCCACATTTGATTTATTTTAGTTTTTTTTTTTTTTTTTTTTTTTTTTTTGACTGAGTTTACTTTTACGCACATCCCATAAGGGGGAGAATCACATCTACGCACATTTCTGTGGATATTTGCATAATCACGTTTGGCACTTATTTATTGATGCATATAAAAATCATATTTTATATGCATGATTTTTCCTTTCACTTTTTGTTGTTCCCGTATTACTTTTTTCTCTGTTTATTTTATATACATGTGGTTGGATAAATTGTTGTTATTATTGTGACTGAATTGGTGGTCAAACACAAAATAGGAGTTTTCATATTCGCACATAACTTTTTATAAAATCGTTTCGTTAATTTATCAACATTTTAAAGGACATCATGTGGTTCTGCAATTCAAATTGCTCTATCACAAATTTATTTATATTAAAATGTCAAACTCAGGAAAGACAAACAAAATCGCTTACCACGGAAAACATTTCAAAAATAACCACAATGAGCCATACAAATAAAAATCAATTTTCATTAAAATTAAATTAATTGAATGAATATTATTTTTGAACCCTTTTCGAACAAGTTGACTATACGATGCCAATTAATTCTGTATGAGAACTGAAAATATTTAGTTACAGGAATATTCCCAGAAGCCTAATTAAGTAGCCTGGTAATTCTGAAATATATCAGCAGTTTTAAATTTACATTCTATTCGGTTTGATTGAAGCTGGCCTAGAGCTATTTAAGTTTGTTTGGATTCACAAGTAAATCTATTTCAAAATATGTGAATTGTCTGCTCAGACTATGAATTTTTTTAATGAATCAATCAATATTTTATTTATGAAATTGTCAAAAATGATAACTGGAATAAATTAAGTTTCACAACTAAATTTGAATTGAAATATTTCAAATTAAAATGAATAAAAAAATACTGAGCACAGTTGGATATATTTCAAAGTAGATAAAGACTTAAAAATATGAGAACCTTCTGGTATTTTTGAGAAAGTATTTTATTCTTACATTTATTATATTTTTAGATTTTTGTTATTAAAAATAGACTATACTCGTTTCCTAGGAACTCATATATTTAATTGATCCTAACTTCTCATATATTTTCAAGTGTTTTTTTTTTTCTTTTTCAACTTTATCTAGGGACCAACTTTTTTACTTTGAAATAAATCTTTAATGATAAATTTAGTTTGGGCGAGATAATAATAAACACATCATAAATTATTTCATAATCATGTTGTACTAAAATTTCTATTCCCTCATCATCATGAAACTAGCTCTTCATTTTTATAGTTCTGCAGGGAATACCTGTCCCAGGGCTTTAGTAAAACTGACTAGTTAAGCAAAATTAAATAATCATTAATGAAATATGTAAATTGTGCAATTAATCCGAGACAGATGGATGCTTATAAGGTTTTGCATTTCAGGAATTTTTAATTTATGCAAAATATGCTGAGAACATGACCAATTATTTGATATAGACAATGGACAATGATTTTGCAGAGTTTCAGCGTTCATGGAAAATGTTGACCTGACCTAAACTCAAACTGCATTTGCATCAGGTTAACCTAGGAAATTTAGGCAATATTTGTGAAATCACTTTCTATATTAATTTTGCCCTAGATGAGACCAGGATAGGGGACATTGTCCTGCGGTTTTATATGCAGCTTTTGTTAACTGATACTCTAATGTATGCAAATCAAGACCACAATATTATTAATTTCAGCTTCTGTTGTAGTCGATGCTGTGGTTTAATCTGTTTGGCTCTGAATATTTATAAGCCCTTCGTCAAATCGTTGCTGATGCCGCAAATTAAATTTCAATTTCAATTTACTCTTGTCCTTATTTCATGAATGTTGCTACCGTCTGATATGGCTTGGATGCTTATGTTTGTTATTGCTACAGTTGGTGAAACCGGTGATGGCCATAATATGGAAGCCAATTCGAGCACCACTGGCGTACTCAGCCCAACAATTTCATTTTGGTTTCGCCTGAATCGTGTCATTTTGCGTTTGTGTTCAACGCATCAATTTAAAAATCTACAGGTAAGCGACTTAGTAGACTTTCTGATCAGCTTTTTTATTTTATTGAAAAGTTTAAAATGAACTCTGAAACCCAACCGATTGCCCTTCAATAGCAAACTTTTTTCAGGCTTCCAAAATATAAATCGAAAAGTTTGCAAACTGTTCTGGCATATTTGGTACTCAATTCTCTTTTTTTTATTATTTATATTTTTGGATAGGTGGAAATGCTCTATCAGCGTTATTTTCTGCGCATGAATCAGAGCAATACGACGCACATTTTGGCCCTCTTGCTTGCCTTGATCTTGGCCCTTTCCTGTACTCAAATAATTTTCACCACACTGCAGCTGCAGAGAACGGAAGACGATGCCCTCATAAATCTAGTTAGAGATTTTGGCCACCAGCAGGAGCAACAGCAACAAGGTTTGACTCATGCCAATGGCACGGAATATGCTGGCACTTTCAACACGACCACAGCGAGTCAAAGAAAGGGCCAAGCTGGATTTGTCGATGGAGGCAGCCAAAATAGGAGAAGTCTAGCTGAGCCAAAGACTGTGAAGGAAATGAGTTATCAGCCTGGCCCAAGCACGTTCCCAGGCATCTTTGCCAACACTCGAGTTGTTACGACTTTGAAGCCATCGCAAATTGGTCAGAAAATTGCAAATGGCGTCAAGTTGCTGCGTCGTAAACGGCAACGCACGGACGCCGTTGAAAGCAATTTTCGTGGCTACAATGGTGTCGATTTTGATGTCGACAGTAATGACGATAACATGCCGCAACAACCAACCCAGAATCTTCCACATTCCCACCATCTTCACCACCACCATCTCCCCCTTCAACAGCAACAGCAACCACAAACACAAACTCCAATTGTTTTAGAATCCGCAACACGTCGCCGCTTGTCCTTTCAACGGCGACAAAAACGCAAACATTATCGACGTTTGCATAAGCACCGTTACAAGCAGCACACCAGGTGGGTAGCAAAAGAGTGGAAAGGGTTTGGGGCTAAAACACGCATATTCGTGGTTTTTGGTTGCGTTTGTCAAGTGATTCCCCAAACCAAACGAAACCAAACCAAACCAGAAGCGAATGGTTTGACTATCTTTGTCACATACTTCAAAAGTCCTGGGGCTTAGAAAGTAGGCCTTCAATTTTTCTGGCTCTTCTGGTGATTCTGAAATTCAATCAAACCATTTTTGACACTACATTAAATGGTGGGCTTAAATTCAAAACTTTATCTAGCAGATTTTCGCCAGACAAATGGATTTGATGTCACTGTGAATATTTTTAAGTGCCTTCCGAGTTGTCGTAAAACAATTGAAAGGTAGTCAAATTATGTCAAATTGCCTGGAATACCTAGCGATATATTTTATGGTAATGCGCTTTTAAAGTATTCTAAAATTAGCTAAATATTCCGAAATTACCAAAGCTTTTAGGTATCTACAAATTTTCTTATTCTTGTTATTGGTAGGGCAGAAGTAAGACCATAAAATCCATTCCCGCTTAGGCAATAAATAAAGCAAGAAAGTGTACAGAAATACATCAACGAGAGTATAAGTTTCGACTTGGTGAGGAATTTACATTTAGATTTATTTTCCATATTTATGGTGGTTGGAAATAGCTGTAGAGCAAAGGCTTCGTCTGGCATTTGAAGCGTTGGCTAAGGCCAGCATATTTTCATATTTACCATTTATCTGATATGCCAATGAAATGTGTTTTATTTATTTATTTATATTTATTTATTTGCCTTTTCTGTTACCCGAAGATACAGATTGCGGGCCAAACGCACTATGTCGGTCGTGGGCTCAGAATCTGTCCAGTCGGTTGGTAAAGTTCTGCTGGCCACAGGCAATCAGCACATTAGGTATACGCCGCATATGCCCCCAGCAAATGAATCCTTCGATGGCATGAGCACAGACTGGCCAAACATGAATACGTCGAATAAAGAAACTAAACTGTTTACATTTCTGAATGAATCAAACTCGAGTGTGGAGGACTTGGAGCTACCTTTGAGTTATATCATAACGTCTGTGATTGCCCAAGTGGATGAATCGGTACTCGTTTTCCTCATTGTCATGATCATTTGTGGCATTGTCTATGCATGTGAGTATCTAAAATTTTTAAATCTATTAATTTATTCAAAATCTTATTGCTTAAATTATTTTATTCCTGTTTTTTTTTTCTTGCAGTTTTGCTTTGTATACTCTCCAAACCGGCCATGAATGAAATATTTCTTGTGCTGGTTTCCTATGTGATTTTGGGTACATTCCTGGCCATTGAAATCGTTGTCTGCTATGCCATGCAGCCCAGGTATGAGCACATTTATAGTTTTGTTAGTCTGTTTTAGTTCACACAATCCAAGTCAAAGTAAATTTCACAATTTATTCCAAGAATTCAGGAATTGAAATGTTTTTATCTCGATGCAAGTATTTATTGCATGATTTGAATTTAGGAATTAAAATATGATAATTGCTTTTATCTCTGCCAGTTTTTATTGCCTGATTTGAAGACTTGAAAAATACAGGGTGCTGAATTTAATTCTGTTTTACCTTTCACAGTTGAATTAGAGAAAAAGATAAGAATGAATTGAAAGGAAATATTTTCTGTAAGACCTTTGATGAGTATATTTTTATAGAAGCACCGGAGAATGTTGAGTCAGTTTCACTGTAAATTGAATCAATCGGAGAGAAAGTCAAACTTTTTGAAGCTGTAAATCTTTTTTTCCAAGAATAAAATCAAAAATTGAATTCTTGTCAAAAGAACTAAAATTATTTGTATCGAAATACATTTATTCCAAAACATTTCAAGCTGAGCTCTAGCCCACAAATAGTTTCGTTCAGGACTTCTACCCTGTAGCTTAAGGTATCATTTTGAAAGCCTTGTAATTTCTACAGCTTTAGGATTTTGGTATTGGTTGCTTTAAAAAAGTTGTTAGGAATCTAAAAATCTTTCGATTTCGAAAAAACAAATTTTAAGAGTCAAGAACAGTCCGATAGATGGCGTGCCTGCATTATTGTGAACAATGTGCTGTTGGATTTAAAGGAATATTAAGACCAGAGGTTTTATATGAATGTAGGTGACCTGGGTTACCACCCGACTAGAGTTGCCACCATTTCTTTTTTAATTCCGTCTACTAGGTACAGGTTATACCAAGCTCGCGGCCGAGTTTAACGTTGGGCTTCATTTTTTTGTATAAAATTTTTTTACCCAGAGAGATTATGTTTAATAGCCTTTGTGTATGAAACTTCTTAGCATCAGGTCATTAAAATTAATGGAAATGAAATATATGATATATGAAAGATTCAAAAAGCTCTTTTAAGTAAATGATGCCCGACTAAACACGCACATATTTCCATTTCATCTACATGCCAGACTATATCCTAGCAACAAAACGATGCTTCTCATCTATTTCATTTTCCCTAAGAAACATGCTCTGCTAGGTACTACTATTTTATATTGTATTGCATTTCCATTGTAGCGCTCTGTAAGAGGAGAGAGAAAGAGAGAGAGTATTTTATTTTATTTCTGATTTTTATTATTGTTGTGTAGCTGAAACTATTACGATTTTCACTTGGTTTCTTTTGACAGAACATCGTTCAACGGCAGCGCCTGTTGCATTGTGCTTGTCTACATGACATACACGATGCTGCCACTGCGTCTACGAGAGGCACTTATAGGTGGCATGTTGCTGTGCACAACGCATCTTTATACCTGTCTGCGCTACACATCAACGATTCCCCTACAATGGCAAGAGGTGAGTGCAAGTAGAAGTGGGGGAGTAAGTGGATCTGCTTTGCCCTTTAAGTTTTGAGTTTCATTGTGCTGTGAACTCTTCACAAAGCCGAATACTTTTCTGGAGGTCTTTCTTATCGGGCTACAAACTCAATCAAACGGACTTACAGTTGCCTGACAACAGACAATTTAAGGCCAACGGAAATTCGCTAAAAAGATAATGTCTCTGCTCTGGTTAATCGGAGAGTGCAAAAACAATTGTCAATTGAATTTCAAGTGCGAGAAATAAGAACAGACAAATAAAATTAAATTCAACTTGGCTAGCCTGGGCACGTTCTGAAAAGTTCAGGGAAGCCAGGCTCCCAGCTCCGGGCCTGGGTTTGGGGTTCGGGGCCAGGGTATGATGTGTCTGTTTATAACTGATTTATTGTGGGCTTTTTATTGTATTTACTTTAATGTTATTAATTTATCACCATTTATGGCTACACCTAATGCCTTTCCCCTGCCCTCAATCTTTGTCTTGCCAACAAGCAGCTGCTCTGTACGTGCGTGGCATTGTTTTTGGCCAATTTGACGGGCATTTACACGCACTGGCCCAAGGAGAAGGCCCAGCGTAAGGCCTTCATTGAGACTCGGCAGTGCATCGAGGCTCGCTTACGCACTCAACGTGAAAATCAACAACAGGTAAGTGTAAGAAGTGTATGAACGAAACTAACTCGTATACCTAATAAAGAGCTCTCACTTGCTTATTTAGCCATTCCCTATTGTATTGAGAAGGTAGAGAAAGAGAGTGAGAAATTGCCATTGCCAAAGACATAATATATAATGAATTTGACATAAAGGCGACGCCATCAAAATTCAATCAGGACCTAAAAAAAAATGTATACATACGATATGCCCATCAAAGCGAATGTTGCGCAAAAAGTGAATGTTTAAAGGGAATATGGGAGTGTTTGTTTGGTTGGTGTGGCAAGCGACAAACAAGCGAGACAAATTCACATATTTTGACTGTAAAATACGCAAATGAATTTAACAAACACTCGCAAAAGGCAAACTCACTCACTGACTGGCGCAAAAGTAAAGAGACAATTTAGGACTGAGAAGAAGAAGTCGGAGGGAGTGGGTGATTTTGGCTACATGACTTTGATTGTTAACAGCTTATGATGAAAGCCAACAACAAATGGGCAAGCAGTGGCAGAGACAAACCGACTTAAGAACCGAGAGGCGGTAACTTGTTGCCGTAAAGCTTCCGAAGAGGCAAGCAAATGAGACTTGAGCAGATTTGAGTAAGACTGTTCAGTTCAGTGATTAGGTTCCCTTTTTTCTTAGATTTCAAATAAGCAATTTATACTATCCGATGCTTTCGTATGTTCTTACCTTGTTGCCAATTTTCAAAGATTTAATATAATTGATAATGTAGAATTTATTATTTCCACTTTGGCATAATTCGAGCTTTAAAAATAAATCAGTTTTTTCGTTCAGTGCATACAACTTTTTTTTATTGATATTATTCACATTGTTTGCTACATATTTATATACTTATCGACCTGGTACAGTCCAGCTGCAGCACTATCCTTTCGCTTATCAGCAGCCACTTATCAATTTTAAGTAATAATTAATAAAAGACTTGGGCCAAACACAGAATTTAATTAGTGGTAGATTTTAGCTTACCTCAACATTTAATTTTATTTTTTTGTCAAAACAAATGGGTCGAAGCAAAAATTAAACCACAAATTTAATCTTTCCATTTCTATTGAATTTATTAAGACACTTAATTTCCTGAGGTTTCTTGATGGTCAGCTTAACCTCTTCCTATTAATTCTACTGAGAAATTCATTAAGTCCCTTAATTAATATCCGCCTGAATAATTAATTTATTTCGTAGTAAAACAGTATATCATCTTTAATCATCAAGATATTAGGATGAAATTTTTAAAATGAATACGTTGGTTCATTTGAAAGTTTTTGTTCAATTGTTTGGTTAGAAAAAGTCTTCCTTTGGAATGGTTCGACCCACCTCTGACTGTTAGGAAATAAACATCCAGAGAGAGAGAGAGAGATTTCACATATTTTGCTTGGCATAATTTACGACGCTTTGCGAGTTAAGCAAATGTACCGTCGTCATACCATTTGCCCGTATTTACTTATTACGCGTTTGTACGAAAAACATACACAAAATCTCTGTGTATCTTTTTATATACTTTTACTCCACTCCACTCCACTCCTCTCTCATTCTTTTTCTTCATCTTCTTTTTTGCGATTTTTAGGAACGCTTGTTGCTCTCAGTGCTACCGCGACATGTTGCCATGGAGATGAAGGACGATATTGCGGGACAGCCACGTGACACACAGTTTCATAAGATTTATATTCAAAGGCATGAGAATGTCAGGTAAGTGCATGAATGCGTACATCCGCCCGGTAACGTTTCAAGGCGTGAATTTATTTCTATGCAAAGTCAATAAATTTCACATAGGGATATTCATGAGAGTGTGTGTGTGTGTGTGGGTGTGTGAGTGCTTGATAGTTAGCAAACCAAGTGAAAGCTCAATGAATTCTCGTATGCAAAATGACAGGTTATGGCAACTGTGGAATTTGCCTGCTCCTCCAGCTTTGCCCCCCCCCCCCCCTCGATTTCGTGCCTGCCTGCACATGACTTTTACCATTTTGTCACAAAATAACACAGTATTTATAAGTACACAAAGGACTTTTCAAAATTATACATACTCCTCGAATCTCCTTCCCTGCACTCACATAAGTTATACTTGTGGCATGTAGCATGTGGCATGTGGCAAGAGTTGTGAATTTTTCAAGCTACATTTTTGACACCCACTCAAAAAGTTTTTGTTTGATATTTGAAATTTCATAAATTAGGGGTTCATTGTGACTACAAATATACTCACTAGTTATTTGCACTAAATTAAAGACCCACTCAAATTGGGCAACTCACAAAAATCAAGATCAATTTGAAGATGAACATAACAGCTCCTCCTCAAGCTTGTTATATCACCATTTACTTAACAAAAAAAAAAAAACAGTCTAGACATGTATTTGGAAATTGCCAAATTAGATCAGAATATTACATATACCTAGACGAACCAAAATCTCAAATGCTCTAAGCCAAAGTTCGAGTTCCTTTTTTTATATTTTTTACTTTATATTCCTATTGATATATACACTATTTGTGTGAACTTGTTATTGTAGAAAACTGTTACTTATAGGGTAGGGTTCTTAACTTTTAAGGAATACATTCATATGTATCAATAAATTTATAAATCCACTCGGCAGATCTGTCGAGTGGATTAGCTGAGGCCTTCTGCTCGGTCTCAGTCTCATTAAAAGCCTTCTTTTCAGATTTTTAATATTTCAGTGAAATCTAACTTTAGATTAATTGTGGAACCGAAATCCCTTATATTCTAATTTAAACTCGCTTTGGAATGAACAAAAAAATCCATTTCATAAACAATAAAATCTTTTAATTGTTTTGTTTAATTCTCTTCTAACAATTTCTCACAATCAATTCTAGATTTCTTTATATAATTTCTTCAGAATTATGTTTCATTGTTAGACTAGATTCAATGTGTATTTGATGGCACATTTCTATGGAAGCCAAGCCCAAAAATTTGAAGGATCTGAATTAAGTGAAGCATTGAAAGACAAAAATACGTAGCATCCCTTTTCTCTGTTTAGTTTTATTTATTTTACTTTTTTTTTTTTGTGAACACACCTGGTGCTTCCTGCCTTTTCTTATACAACACAGAATACATCATATATTTGGTATTTGTGTTTGGAATCTGTTTGACTCCTTCGAGCTACAAAATCTTCTCAGCTCATCGTTTTCAATGCCAGCAATCCTGTCATCGTCTTACTTGTTGTTGTTGTCCTTGTCTTGTTTATGTGCTTTTTCGGCTTCGTATTTCATGAAACTCTCAGTTAAGCTCTTTAAGCGGTTCAGTTACGTTTGCCATAGCAGACGAGTCGTAAATTTGGCACCAACCAAAAGAAAAAAGAACAGAAACAACAAGAAATTCAAAATCCATTTGGTTGAATACATCGAAAGTAAGAGCCTTCGTTTTTTTTCACCTGTAGATATAAATTTTGTTTTATTTTTATTTCACTTTCAGTCTTTAAGGCAAACACTGAAATAGGTGGAAGCTGCCAAAAAATTTGTTTCGGCCTTTTTTTTTATTTTTACTGCTCTGGGAATAGTTGAATGTATTAAAAAATTCCTGCGGCTCAGCCAGCCTGATGACATACACAGACACAAACAAAAACACTCCCACACACACACACACATGTACAAAATATGCAAAACTTTCCCCCTGGCAGGTTCGGTGTGTTTTTTTTTTTTATTTTTTGGTCCACACATTTTGTAATTTTTTTTTTCACATGTCTCTCGACAAAAACTATAAATTTTCTAATACTCACTTTTGCACATTCTCACATTTTACAACTTTATTTTGCTCTTCCATTTTCTAGCATACTTTTTGCCGACATTTGTGGTTTCACAAGTCTCTCGGATCAGTGTACAGCCGAGGAGTTGGTTCGTCTCTTAAATGAGTTATTTGCACGGTGAGTGAGCGGGCAGGGTGAAGAAAAATAAGCCAAACTAAATCTATGATTTTCCTTTGTTTTCCCTATATTCGCATTAAAGCTTTGATAGATTGGCAGCAGAGCATCATTGTTTGCGAATTAAGCTGCTCGGCGATTGTTATTATTGCGTCTCTGGTCTGCCCGAGCCCCGGCCGGATCATGCACACTGTGCCGTGGAAATGGGACTCGATATGATTGACGCCATTGCGTGAGTACAACAAAAGTTGAAAATGAAAAATACTGCAGACCAGCAAAACCCATCAAAAGCGAAGCCGAGGAGAGCTCAAGTGGCATGAAGCCTTGTTGCTCTTTTTTTTTAGCTCTTCTGCAAGAAACGTTGGAATGAAAAAACTAGTTTCTTTTGCTGTGAAAAATTAACTTTCACTAATGCTCTTACTTTTTAAAAATGCCAGGAATAGGGACTTCAAAATTTGGGATTAAATTAAAAGTCATTTCAATTTTGAAATTAGCTTTAAATTAAATAAAGCATTAAATATCTTCTGAGCTAAAGATCTTCTATTCTAAGAAATAATTTGAAACTCGAAATTCTAAATAGGTAAATGAGCTTGGTTTGGATCTCAAAAAATACTCTTTTTGATTAACTTTCCTATATGTTTGAAAGTATTTGTTACCTGATCAAAATTTTAATTTAGAAAAACGAAAACTGCTTTACTCTTTGATCCAGTTGACTAAGCTGAAATCTGTAAAGAGTGTATTGACCATAGCAAAACAATGAAGTTGAATCAGACAAGCGCATCGAGTATCCGCTGCCAAATAGAAGAGTCTCAGTTGCAAAACGTAGACCAAATTTAAAATTGTTCAACTTGAAAAAAGAAAAGTCAGGTTTTGGCAGCCAATCAAATCATTTTTAATCAATATGAATTTTAGGAATATAAAAAAAATATATATATATATTTTTACAGCTGCTTTTCAGAAGCTTATAAAAATAAATATTGATTTATTTTAATCAAGAATTTTTTGAATTAATTTGAAAATATATATTTTTAATTAAAAGGTATTTTGATGGAAAATCATTTCAAATAGGTCTTCATTTTTTTCCGATTTTTTTGGGAGAGAAAGTTAATTTTTCTAGTTTGCTTTGGTCTTTGCTTTTATTAAAGCATTTTTGTTGTTAAATTTATCCTTGTTAGCATTGTTGTTGTTGTTGTTGTTTTACAGTCTGGTGCGCGAAGTGATGGCAGTGAATGTTAACATGCGTGTGGGCATTCATACGGGCCGTGTACATTGCGGCGTCTTGGGCCTGGTCAAATGGCAATTCGATGTTTGGTCTAACGATGTGACTCTGGCCAATCATATGGAGAGCGGTGGCATACCCGGGTAAGTGACAGTTCAATTATATTTTTAGTATCAACTTAATTAGAATAATGTCAAAGAGCCAAGCAATTAACCGCAAACTGTCCGCCACATTGGCTCTGAGACAAAACTCTACGCCCAAAAGACTTTGACCACAAAGCACACCCACTTCAAAGCTAACAAGCTCCTTTGTTTCTTACTTAAATCCTCAGGAAAATGGTCGGGCACTACCAAGCCTTCTCTGGACTGTCTTACTTTTGCCAAGGCCATAAATATCTCTCTATTTTTTTTTTTTTGTTAGTTGTTTAGTGACAATTTTCCTGCCTGCTGTTTATTATCGCCAGTTCAGTCCAGAAATGTCCGAAAACACTGACCTAACCGAAAACAGAAATCCTTCCCTTTTCGCTTCTGGACAACATCAACAGCATTGACCCCTTTTGATAAGCCAACTTGGGGCTTGGTGGGAGTGGCCAATCCATTCCATGGCTCCAACACTTAATGCAATGAAAGGCAGACCTCTTTGTTATTGTTGACTGTATCTGTATGTGTCGGTGTGTGTGTGTATCTGTGTTTTCGTGCCACAGTAAAGTAAGCCAAAGTGAGTGGGTGAGAAAATGTGAGAACATTTGGCACAAAACTTTCAAGTTACCTCTAAAAATGGTTGTTGCCTTGTTTCTTTGCTTGCTGTTGTGGTTTCGGGCCAGGAAACCACAAAAGCCGTTTACAAGTTTTACTCATTTCCGTTTTGACAGCTGCTGCATTTGTATTGGTCTAAAGGAATGAAATCCACTGGCTCCTACTTCTCTTCTTATTCTTCTTCTTCTTCTGTTGTGAAGATGACCAAGCATTTAGTTTGTCTGTCTTTCCTTCAGTCTTCCAAGCCCTCGAATAGAATTCTGAATTGAAATTCTCTCACGTCTCGAGTTGAAGTGTTGCCCTTAAAAATACTTGAACCGCTTAACACTCAATAAATTCAGAAAAAGAAGAAGTGGAAAAACATTAAGTGTCGCGTAGTTGAATGGCTTTTGAATTTATTTTCCATTTTTCTTTTGTTGTGATTCAAAATGCATTTTTCTGTTCCATTTTTTTTTCACCCCGAATTTGCATATCGTATGAAAGCCTGGCCCAAGTTGTTTGTAACGTGTTTGTGCTCTGCTTCAATCGATTATGATGTTGTCGAGAATTTTCTCTCAGCGCTCCCCCCACCCCCCTTGCCGACCCGGCCAATTTGTCAGCTATTCTTGCTCCATTTGATTGGCTGCCACCATTCTTGTTGTTGGATTTTCAACACTTGAGCAATTTATAAGGCAACTATTTTCTTTAGGTATTTCGTTTTTTTTTTTTTTTTTAATTTTAGCAAATTGCTGTGGTTTAAGTTTCCAAAGTGCCTGGGAGTATATTTGGGTCAGTTTCGGAGCTCGTTTGTTCGCTTGTCTCGAGTGAAATTAAAAGTAAATAAGTTGGCAGCGGGTGGTTCGCCTGATAAACTGTAATTTAGCACAACCATTTTGGCATTTGTCAGAGAGCCAACAACTCCAAGAATAAAGAAAGAGTGAAGTGAAGTGAAGTGAGTGAGAGAGAGAGAGTGAAGTTGCACGGTGGCATGCAAAAAGTTTGTTAGCTTTTTGATTGCAAACAACCTGAGCCATTAGGAACACATGGAGAAAAACTTTTTCAATGCATCGTTATTTGATTTGATTTGACTAACAATAAAAGTGTGAATTTCAAATGTGAAAAACAAGCTGCACCTTTTGGCTCGAGGTCTCACAGTATTTAGCGGAATGCATATAATGCATTTTTTCATTTGCTTGTTTAGCCTGGCCTTGAAAGGATATATGTAATTTCAGCTAGACCAACTAGTGAATGAAATGTCAATCAATCTATCAAACAGTCGTCGATCCATCAATCAATCAATCCGTATATGCACATGCTTTTTATTATAAAATGACACATTACGCATACGTCATGTCTGCCAGCCACAGTGAAAAACAATAAACTGCAAAGCGCCTTGATTATAACATTCTTATTTTCCTCTCTCTCTTTCATTCAGACGCGTACACATAACTAAGGAGACATTGAAATGTCTCGATGGTGATTATGAAGTCGAGGCGGGCAAGGGTGCCGAGCGTAATTCCTATTTAAAGGATCATCAAATTGAAACGTTCTTAATTGTCCCAGGCGATATTTATAGACCGGTGAGTTCTAAGGCTATATTTAATTTTTCAAAAACTAATCTCTTTTAATTTCTCTCCCCAGCACAAGAAATCCCGTAACCGTTTGCAGGTCAATGGAAACATATCCAAGGAACTGCGAATGATGGGTCACGGCACCGCCCAAAAACACACCTCCAAGTGGGTTGATTTATCTTATTATTTTTTTAGTTTATATATTTTTATTTCTCTCCATTAGATTTGGTTTCGGTGACAGTGCCGAGAGTGCCAAGGACCCTGAAGACGAAGTCAATGAATACTTGATGCGAGCCATCGATGCCCGCAGCATAGATCATCTCAGAGCCGAGCATTGTCAGTCTCTCCTGCTAAGCTTCAAGGATAATGCCCTGGAGAAAAAAGTAAGAAAAACTGAAATTTCTGAAAAATTACTTTTTGAAATTTTTATAATCTCTTGCAGTATGCCAGTGAGCCAGATCGAATGCTTTGCGTTTATTTCAATTGCAGCTTGTTTGTGCTCCTGGGCACCACACTCATGCGTTTGGTGGTCTTTGAGTGGTAAGACTAAACATTTCAACATAAAATTAATTTTTTAATCAATCCTCTAAAGATATATGCAGACTTATTCAATCAATATTTAACTCGAAATTATAGAAAAAAAACTATTCAAATTATATTTGATTATTTCCTGGTTTTCGGAAGTCTAAGTTAGTCTTAAGCATTCTATTTATCCCTTATCCTTTATTAATCAGAATTAGGAATTCTATTTATCCTTTAGCCTTTTTTTAATAATAATCTCTATTGGTTTTAGCTCTTCTTTGACTCTGCTTCTTTCCCTGGGCGCTGTGGTTTTATTGCTCCTTTTGGTCTTTTTGGTGGCCGCACATCAAATCAATTTTAAGGTAGATTTTTTTCACTTCGGTTAAAAATATATTGCTTATTTTTTAACATATTTGTATTGATTGTATATTATTTTTTTTTAGCTTCCCGCAGGCATTAAGAAATTTTCCCACAACATTCACAGCAATCGAAGACTTTCGCAGTTCTTTGCCTTTGGCACTGTGTTTTTGATTTCAATGACCATGATAATGGCTATGGTAAGTCTTCATATTTCAAAACAAACTCAACTATACCCAATTTAAAGAACAGACACAGCAAAATGGAACAAATCAAAAACAAATGTTAATTTATATTCATTTCTCGGAGTATCTTTTCTGTTTTTTTTTTCATCCACAATTTATGCCGTTCTCAATATATTTGTCATCATTTGGCTTAATACCGTATTTGTCCAAATGACGGCCACATATCAAAACAAAGCACACACACACACATATACACACAAGCCACTTGGAAATATTGAATCATATTGGGTGGGACTAAAAGCACATTCAACTTGGCATATTTTGGTCATAATTTGTTGGCCATTTAAACCGACGAAGAGACAGCCAAACTTCTGTGGCAGCATAAAAAATAAAATTCAAAACATTTTTTAGTCTCAAGGAAAAAAGAAGAAAACAAAAAACAAAAAAAAAATTGAAATCACAAAAAGGCACAAAAAGTTGCCAAAAAAAGAAAAAGAAGAAGATGTATAAATGAAATGAGGGTAGTGAACGCTTGTTGCGCTTTCCTCTCTTTGGCTTAGTCGTAGGGGTTTTATTCTTATTGTTGTTGTTGTTGTATAAGCGTCAAAACAAAAGTTTTTCCATTAAAGTTGGACCGGCAACAACAACAACAGCAACAACAACACAGGCATACATGATTCAAGCCATTTATGGGCGACTTGTTACCTGACTGTCTCTCCGACTGTCTGACTCACTGCAAGTTGGTCTCCGTCTGTCTGCTAGTCTTACCACCTGTCTGTCCGTATCTGTTTATGTAGGTTTATCCCATGTATGTGTATGTATGTGTATGTGTGTGCAAAAGTCCTTACTGCTGCTTTTCCTTGCTCGACTTTGTATAGCTTTGACATTTAGTTGTCAACTTCCCAGCTCTCAACTGTCAACTTCTCCGCCTCCCCCTCTCTCTCACGCTTGTTGTCTCTTTCTGTCTGCTGGTTCAGCCTATCTGACTGGCTATAAAAGCTGCCCATTTGCCATTTTAATGGCACTTTAAGAAATTTCGGCAGGCCATTTCTATTCATATCAAATACTCAAGCCCACACACACACACTCAAACACACAATCCCCATACACATTCATTGCCACATTAATGCACACATTTACCCACTCAGATTGAGTTCGTAAAACGTTGTCGCTAATGAAGTTTTCATGAACACATGAACATGAACACCATTTAATTACCGTTTCCTTGACAGCTTTTGTGGCAACGATTTACACTCGGCCTGCCGCTCCTCCCCCCTCCCCCTTAACCACGCTCCACTTGTTCTGACCAGCTCATCATTTAAGCTTCTTCATTTCTTTTTTTTATTTTTTTTGTCTCTCATTTTTTCATTATCAGTTTCAGGAATCTGTACGTCAGTTGGCTACACTGCAATACCAAGATGACTTACTGAATGGGTTTTCGCTACCAATTATGATCAATGAATCGACCACAGGCCAGCAACTCGGAAAATTTTCAGATTTTGTGCAAACACTGGAGAGCAACAATTCCAATTCCAATTCTAATTTGGCTAACAATTTCGATGCCCCACCAGATGATGGCCTCAACACTTCTTATGATTTCTATTTGGCCTACAATGTAAGCAAAAATTTTGTTTCAATTTGAAATCCCAGAAGCCTCTATAGATTTCCTTAGACTTAGGCCACTTTGATGTAATGTGACCAGCCCAGTTTCTAATTAAATCAACACAATCGAATCGGACAAATCTTAAGAAACTATAATTTTCATAATTTAAAATTGTCAGGATTTGTCAAACGACCCTAGTAAAGTTTTATATATATGAAAGACATTTAACATATATCACACTATTAAGCATCGATTAATCCATTGAAAAGGATATTATCTTTCTTGTAAAATATGAGAAACTGAACTATGCAGATTCTCATTCTATATAATAATCTATGTTACTCTTATATAGTCCAATATTTGGTAGATACTCTAGTATCTGAGAAGATATAATTTTCAATATTTATTAAAAAGTCCAGTTCATCTCCTTGCTCAACCCACAGTCTGTTCCGATTTATACATTATCCATCATTCATTCTTAATCTGATAAGTTAACTACTTCTGACTATGTCTATAATTGGCTCATATATACCTAGTTAACTATTTATGACTATGTCTATAATTGGCACAATAATTTGATGCCAATCGGATTGGATTCTCGCGCAACCCAAGTTGGGGTTCCGGAAAATCTCTGGCATGTAGAAAAATACTTTAATGAGCCCCGAGTTCGGTCCTTTTCTGAATGGGAATATGCTTTTTATAAATGATATATAATTTTTGACATTGCAACTTTTACAACTTCAACAGACTTTTCTTTTGCTGACCCTGCTGTCTATGATGACCTGTGCCACATACCAAGTGTTGCGTATTTTATTGAAATTAATGCTGCTCCTCTTTGCCGCCGGCTCGTACATGGCCTGCTCATCCTATTTGTATACGCGCAGCAAGGAGCTGAATCACAAATTGGCGTAAGTAACCAATTCCCCGCAACCCAACCAAACCTCAACCACAGCCATATTCACAGCAAGTCAGTCAAAGTCAGCTATTGAATATTATGAGTTGCCATTTGCATTCCCCGAAACGAAACCAAGTACTGGGCAAATGCAAATCGAATTATTTTGTAATGCAATTTCAACACTGTCAGTGTGCGAAGCTGGCTAACTCAGTAACTGAGTGGGCCTGCACAAGTAGCTGGCTGGTTGGCACTGAAACTCTGGAAACGTACTTATTGCAACCGCAAACTGCATTAAAATTGTATTTAGCACTTGGTTGCCAACTGCTGTTGACCCAGAGCCCCACCATCCTTTTTCAGCTTCATTCTTACATCTTTCTCAACTTTTCTGTTTTCACATTATTATTTTGTGCAACGCGCTCTTGGATGCCACCAATGCTGTGAATTTTGCTGCTGGAAACGTTTTGCGCTGTATTTTCCGACTGGGTCCGCGTCCGTATTGCTTGTTAATGGACTGGAATAACTTTGTCATTGTCATCGCCGCGGCTTCTGGGTGACACCTCAAACTTCTACTTTTTGCCTGATGCCTGTTGCTGTTTTCTGGTGCGAACGAAACTCTTAGTAATGAGGAAGCCCTGACGCGCTATTTAGTTGACTCGATATTCCTTTTTGCATTTATGCTGGCTTTGATATTTCATAGTCATCAAACTGAAGCCACATACCGCTTGGATTTCATTTGGAAACTGCAGGCTACGGGTGAGTACATGAAAGGACTTTTCCACAACAACAAACAAAGGAGACTTTTTCAGCTAATTAGCAAAATGAAAGGGCTAGGAAACTGTCCTCCTTTTTAACTCTTTGCAAAGAGAGTATATTCATTCTATTCTGATGTTAGTAAGGCAAAGAAGTACACCTCGAAGACCTCAAAAAGTTAACTCCGCATTGGTCAGACTACTCGATTGAACCATATCTGTCTGTCTGTTTGTCTGTCTGCCTGTTCCTAAGAATTGAGATATCAAAATGAAAATGAGGCTTCATTTTTGACGAGATCGACCGGATTGATCCACTATACATATAAGAAAGCTATCATACGAACTTAAGTCATATTTAAGAAGAACTACATATATTAACGGATCTTTTTATTTGGCATAAAAAGTTCTTTTAGAGCAAATTTCATTAAGATCACACCACTAGGAATATATTCCAAATCTTTGGATCACTTACTGACCAATCCTATGATTCATATGATTAACAATAGAAAAAAACTTCAAAAAGAGTCTGTCATTTTCGAGATACTGAAGATGTGGATGGGACCTTTTTTTCTCTATATAACAAAAGGGTGTAGTCATAGAAATTGTTTAATTGATTAGTTGGCAAAAACTTTTTGAGTTTCATTTCGAATTTAATTAAAAACTTGAAGAGCATCTATCCATCTTTATTAAATTATTAAGCATTGCTTCTGTATTAAAATAGATAGCGTTTTGCTTTTCCCATTTTTGAAATGAGTCAAGCAAAATGTTTATTTTTGTTTTTATATAATTTCCATATTAAATGCTCACGTGACTCATGAAATGGATACTCGAATAACATGTTAATGTGCCTTATTTTTGGCCTTTTTTTCTGCCCTTGTTTGTTCTGAATTTCTTTGCTTTTATTTTCAGAGGAAAAAGAGGATATGGAACATCTGCAGGCTTATAATCGTAAGCTCCTGGAAAATATTTTGCCCGTGCACGTGGCCGAGCATTTTTTGAGCCGTGAGAAACATATTGACGTAAGTGATGGGCTGTGTTGAGGATTTAAATATGAAAATAAGAAGGGAAATGGAAATATGAGAAGCTTTCAAAGTCTCTACACTTTTTTTTTGTTAGTTTAATTTTGTTTGGTATTTTTGGTAGGGAAAAATTTTGTTTCCAAAAGGTTGAAAAAATAAGCTTAACTTAATAATATTTTAGTTCCCAGAAATTTGATACACTTGAACCATACTTGTTTTTCTAATTTTACTCATTTTTGTAATTTTTATAAATTATAAATATAAATATAAAGGTTATTGAAAATAAAATATTTTAGATCCCACGCATTTTGATCCTTAAATTTCATTTGATATTTATTTCGAGATAACCAGAAAGTAAAAAATAAAAAGGTTCTAACCCTTCTTGGGTTAAATGAAAACCTCTCAAGGGTTTCTTTCTTTTAGTCGAACTAATTATTAAATTATTTGAATATAACCAGAAATAATCTAAATAAATGAAACAGGGCTGCAATGCAATCTATAATTAACACATATCGATAACTCGAAAAATATTTAAAGCCCAAATTATGAGTAACATAAAAGAAATATTTTAGGTCCTTTATATTTCATCCTTGTTTTAAAATAATAATAAAAACAATTAATATATTATAGTCTTCAGATTTACTTCTTTTGATTAAATGATTTTAATGAATATCTAAAGACTTTTGAAAAATTATATAATAAATCACTATTATCAAAATCCAATTTATTTTAAAGAAAGTAAAAAAGGAAATCAACCACTTATTTAAGCAGTAAAGGGCTAGCAGATTTATTTTTAAAGCTGGTAGACTAATCAAAAGAGTATGAATTCCTGATTTCAATTTAATTAGCTAACTTGATAAAAAAAAAGAAGCATACATATAAAATTTCAAGCCTTCATCAATGAAAGCCTCATTTGGTAAATTGAAATTTTATTATATTTATTTTATTTTTATTTTTTTCTCTCCTTTTGTAGGACCTTTATCATGAACAATGCGATAGTGTCTGCATACTTTTTGCCTCGATACCCAATTTTTCCGAATTTTATGTTGAGCTGGAGGGTAATAACGAGGGGGTGGAGTGTCTGCGTCTGCTCAACGAAATCATTGCGGATTTTGATGAATTGTTGAGCGAAGAGCGTTTCCGGTAAGTCGGACAGACCCTCCTTTGGACTCATTGGATTTTATGTTTTCCTCCTTTTTCAGTTATATTGAAAAAATCAAAAGTACTGGAGCTACTTATATGGCTGCTTCAGGGTTGACCGCCAATACCTGCGATAAAGTTAATTTTAGCCATGTCACAGCCATGGCCGATTATGCTCTGCAATTGTTTGACAAAATCGAGGAGGTCAACATGCACTCGTTTAACAATTTTCGTATGCGGATTGGTAAGTCGCAATCCCAATCACATTTGGCTCCGATTTGTGTGCTTTGAATATTTGGTTGCATTTGTGTTGTCTTTGCATTTCGCCCATAGGCATCAACATTGGTCCTGTGGTGGCCGGGGTAATTGGTGCGTGTAAGCCACAATATGACATTTGGGGCAATGCAGTGAATGTGGCTTCACGGATGGACTCAACTGGACTGGTGGATCACATACAGGTATGTTTGGACGACCGATTTTCACCTGCCTGATCGATTTCCGTAATCATTTCCCATCCTATTGGCTGCACAGGCTGACCTTTCTCTTAGCCTTCGAAGCTCCTTTGCTTTCTTTTTTTGCTTTGGTTGGTCTTAGCTTTAGTCTCTCTTAAGGTTAGACAAAGGCAACAACTTTCTATTCTCTCAAAAAGTTCAATTTAAGTTAATTGAAAAATTGAGGAAAAAACAGGAAATTTATGGACTTTTACACACGGCCTAAAAGTGAAAAGTTGTTTTGCCTTTTTGACCACTTTGAAGTGTCAACAAGAAGCTTACACAAATAGGTGAATTTTGCAAAGTTTTTGAAATTTTCCACACACACATACACACCCAAGTTTCACACACTCAAGAGACCTTTCAGAATGAAAAAGGTCCAAAACGATAGAGATAAAAACGTGTATTTGATTTTATTTGCCGTGCCAAAACAACGTTAAAATTGTAACGAAAAAATGCTCAACAAAATGAATTATTAAACTGGGAGCGCTTTGGCATGAATTATTAAGACAAGTGGTTGAATTTTCCACCTAGCGAATTGTCCTGGTATGGGGTATATCTTTTTTTCAGCCCCAAATTCGTGTTTGATTTCCCTTGCCCATTTTTATCTTTGTGTGTGTTGTGCTTCCTTACACAGGTTACCCAGGAGACCCAACAAATACTTGAGAGTCGCGGCTATGAACTAACTTGCCGGGGCAGCGTCAATGTGAAGGGGAAGGGCTCAATGATCACCTATTTTCTAAAGGGCAAACTACCAGCCACAGCATCGGTGCCAGCAACAGAAACGGTAAGCCTGGCCAAGCCAACCGATTTGCCGGTTGCTGCCTTTGATGCACAGCCAATTGGCCCGGAGACAGTTGCCAAAGTTGCCCCAACAACAACAGCAACAACAACAACTGGCAATGTGGAGACCTTAGAGGAGCTGTCCTCGCCTGAAATTGATCTCAACTCGAATATGCAAAATTTGACGGCCCAGCGCCGTAAGTCCTTGTGTCGCCAGCACAACATCTCCTCCTCCTTCAGCAACAACGTGAGCACATCAACGGGCATTACGCCAAGCCTGTCCAACAGTTCGAGTGTGGTGACTATTGGAGCCCTGCCAGCCCTGCTAAAGAATGCCAATGCCACCCATGTGGCCGACAATTGCTCCAACAAGTCTGCAACACCATCGGCTCTGCCCACACCCACAAATGGGTCCCTGCCCTTGCCACCGCCGCCTCCTCCACTGCCACCAACAACCAGAACTTTGGTGGGCGAGCTTAAAGAGGAAATCGCTCGTGATGAGAAGACCGCACTCAAGGATTCGATAGAAAATTTGGAAATCTTGTTGAAAAATAATTTTAGTTTGTCGGATTTAACCAATAAACAGCAGCAGACACTGCGCAGCTCCACGGCCACAGTGGCCGGTGAACAGGCCACTTCGTTGACTCAACGCAAACGGGACATAATCGTTAGCTTCAATGTTACCGAAACGCTGACCACGCAGCACATCCAAAGGAAACGTAAGACTACCACCACCACCGCCATTGCTACCACCACCAGCTCCAGCCACAGCACCCGCCTCCACTCCAACGAAAGCAACACTTCGACTCAGACGGCTCCTGGCACTCTGGAGAGTAGTGGGAGGAGTGAGAGACAGCGAGACTCCCAGCAGAATGCCAGTGGTAACAGCAGCATGGAACAGGAGTGGCCACCACGCAGCGCCATGCTGGAGCCAAATCGCAGTCCCATTAAGTCCTCACAATCGATGAGTCCCATTGGACTGACCACCGAAGTCTTTGTCCTCCCCAATAGCCGGAGCATGATACTCATCAGCACCTCATCCAGCAGCACCAGTGAAGGTGGTGGCAGCGCCAGTGCAGTTGGCACTGGTGGAGGTGCTAGTTCTGGTGGTGGCACCACCGCCTACGTCTTGCAGGATGTCAGCACTTAATCGAATTGAATCAAAACGAATGAAAAACGAAACCAATTCGCAATCTGGCGGTAAGTGTTTTGCTTATCAATTTATGTAAATATGTAAAAAAAAAAAAAAAAAAAACAAATTAGAAAATGTTTGCAGTTGCATTTAAGTGTTCTGAATTAGTTGACTGTAAAAATTTTTTGCTAGACTTCGAGATTAACAGTATTCAAAATATTGTTTTTATTATTAATTTGAGCATTTAATGATCTCGCTCTGAAAGCTTTTAAAGCTTTGCCTAAGCTAGGGTGCTTCATAGATTATAAAACTACTGGAACCATTTAGCCCGGAACCGTCTCATTTAAGGATATCTTGTGACCTTAGGAGTTGAAGCAAATGAATCAAGCAGCTCAAAAGATTCACCTTGCCAAGGAAAATGTAGAGATTCGTATGACAAATTCTCTTTACTAGGCACAGGGTGATTCAAAATGAGGCGCTTCCGAGCTTGGCTATTGGCAGCTTTTTGGAAATTTATTCTACCACAAGGGAATATACTCCTTGAAGCTTTATTGGATTCAATTTAATTTGCGAAACTTTTTCTATATAATATAAGAACTATTTCCATCAAAACAAGAAAAAAAAGATACCCAAATTAGGTCAGAATTTATGAACAAATCCGTATTTGTCTGATTCCAATCTTTTATAGTTGTTCTGCTCTTTAATCAGAAACAAGCATTTTATCTTATCTTGGGAGAGGAGAAAGTTTTATCTCAAAGAAACTTAAGGAATTCACCGGGAATATATTAAAAGATCAAGTCCAAAAGAGACTAATTTGATAAAAAGATTCTTCAAAACTTATTTTAATTATTTCAATAATTCTGTTCAGCTGGAATGGGTTTCTAAATTTTAGGTTTGAATTTTATCTCAAACAAACTTAAGAAATTCACCGGGAATAAATTTAAAGATCAAGTCCAAAAGAGACTAATTTGGGATCGTTTTTTAAAGCTTCTTCAAAACATATTTTAATTATTCCAAAAATTTTGTTCAACTGGAATAGGTTTCTAAATTTTAGGTTGGCTCGAAAACATTTTAAAAAATATTTTTGCTCTTTTAAAGTGGCTCTAGAAAATTGTCAATAGATAAGGAAATTTTTTATGAAACACCCTGTAAAAATCAAATAAAACTATTTTTCACACTTTGTAAGTAAGACCATAAAGTAAAACGGATTAAAATTTAAAAAAAGAATTTAAGTAAATCTGAGAAATAAAAACGTTTCATATCACAATTAAAAGTACGAAGCAAAATGCACTAAAATTGGGTACCAAAGCCGGTGATGTTTAGATAAAGATTAGCTCTTAAGTGTTGTGTTTTTTTTCTGCAGTTAAAAAAAAGAAAAAGATGAAAGAGAAAAGAAAAAATCGTCAGTTGGGCGAGTGTTTAGGTTCCTAATTTAGGTTTAGGCAAATCATAACAAAGATGAATTTGCAAGTGAGAAACGAATTTAACAAATCAAATAAATATTAAATGAAATGCATTCGAAAACTCAAGGCATTTAGAAAGTGGTATCAATTTTCAAAAAAAATAAAATAAATAAAATAAACAAAGCAAAATGAACTCTGTCAATTTAAGGCTGCTCTCCTATTTGTGTCCACAACAGCTCAAATGAAATAGGAATAAAAACAAAAATCGGAGAATGAAAACTTTTTATTGTTGACAAAAAAAAAATGAGACAGGAAATAAATCAAACCAAAACGAAAACAAATTTATAAACAATAAAATAAATAAAGAAAATAGAATCTATTTAAAATTAATTGATTTAAAGTGTTTTATGTGTCTCTTGTTCTCTATATATAAATGTATATGTATATGTGTGTGAGGCTGTATGTGTGTCTAAATGTTGCTGAAAAAAATAGAACAAAAAAAAAAGAAAAGAAAAATGCAATTCAAAACAAAACAAAATATTATCTGAGATTCAACAAAAAGTATTTATATGTATAAATAAAAAAATACACACACACACACACACACACTCGAGCAAACAAATAAAATTATAAATTCAATGAAATGTATACATGAAAAATTCTTGCTGTGATTTCTATGAAAAAAAAAGAAGAAGAACAAAATACAAAAAGCATCAAAATGTATTATTTTATAAGCTTTTGTTATTTAGTTTTTAAACTCGAATTTTTATTACATCTTCAACTATGACTCGCTTTAAAACTATCGTAACATGATGATTTATCCATATAAGTAACCAAATTCATTTGAAGTTAATTTTTTTCATTGAATCCTGAAAAAAGCACAATTTACCTTAACAAGTTCACACATTCACAATCGATGTTGTTGTTAGCCAAGCGAAACCAAAAACCAAAAACCGAAACCAAGAAAAAACCAATGAAATATTTCAAGTTCAAGCTCCTTGATAGTTTATGATCGGAGTTGAGTAGTTGTATGTCGTTGATAGATGTATGTTACAGAAATATCAAATATACAGATAAAGATAAATTCTAAGTAAAATTTATTGCAACTGCTGTCAATGTTTAAATGTGGAAATTGTGCTAATAAAAAATTTAAGTTCAATAATGAAAGCATTCAAATATGCAAAGAATATGTCTTTCATTTCATCTAAAATATGTATTTTTTGGCCAGCATCTGCAGCTCCCAGAAGGTGTGAAAAAAAATATGAAGCCGAGTAAATAAATCAATTTTACATTTTACGCGCCCGCCGCCATAGGCAATAATAGCCTAGCAGATGGAAGCCAAAGTAAATGGCCAACATGGCCAGGAGATTCCAATAGAGATGAGTCTCGTCAAAGCTGTATTTGTCCAAGACATCTTGGCCCGTGTGAAAACAGGGCAGGTCAACGCTCTCCTCAAAGCAGGCTGTGAAAAAGACAAAAAGAGAGAGGGAGAGAGGGTTTTGATTGGCTCGGCAATACGCTGGAGAAATTAGCCCAAAGTGCCAATTGCTTGCCACATACTTTTGGGACTTTCAATGGCTTGCAAATGGTGGACTTACTTATATTCTGTATGCCAGACCATTGAGCTATTGTCATGGCTTCATTAGCATAGAGCATCCAAGATAAGAACTGAGTCCAGTAAAAGGTAACCGGCAAGGAGCTGATGGAGAGAGAGTGTTAGAAGTAAAAAGGGGGTCTTGGAATTTGGCTATATTTTAGCATCGATTGTACAATGAATGCGCAGTCAACCTTACCTGATTTTAATGAAAATGCCCGAGGTAATCATGAATATATAATCAACTGGAACCAAATAGGCCATGGCCAGAGGCACCGAATTGAAGGCGGTGGAGAAGAAACAACCACAAGCGGTGGCCACATTCATTACCATCACCACGCAGATGGAAGTAATGCCGAAGGCAAAGAAAGTGGATCGCAAGCCGGTAATCCAATAGCAAATCAAAACAAACAGAAAAGGTTCCATAATCATGCCAGGCAACTGAGACAAGACTACGAATAAAAAAAATGCAAAATCTTAAGGAATTTAAGGACTCACATAAGCCAAGATATTGGCCAGATAATACTGGGCCGTGGAATACAAGCCCGAGCGAGATTCGCGCATAAACAGTGGGAAGCCCTGGGGGAAGACATCGAGGACCGAGTACATGGGATGAAATGTATTTTCCGAAATCATAATAAACAAAGCTCCCTGAACTGCTTGCACACCCAATTGGGTGAGTTCGGTGGTGCCGGCAAAGCAGGTTCCAATAATCACGGCCATGGCCATTTTCTGCAAAAAGCGCATCCATTGAATTGTGGGATCCCTCAGCAGGGTCAGAGTGGTGCGCATCCAAATCACATGGAACTGTTTGATCCACAGGGGACTCTTGAAAGATTTCACACCATTATCGCAAGTGAGATCTATCGACTGGGCCATGTGAATTTCCAGATTGACCAACATATCCCGCTGTTTGGCTGCCGAGCTCACGGCAAACTGATCACACAAATGCTGAGCCGAGCGCTGCGAGGCCTGCTCATAGCCCGGATCCGTGGCCAAAACACCAATCAAAAAATCTGCCGGATTGTACGCCTCCGGACAGCGGTAGCCGTAATTGGCAAAGAAACTCAGAGCATTCTGAGGTGAACCCGTAAAGGCCACCCTTCCATCGGCCAGAAGCAAGACATTGTTGAACATATCAAAGAGCTGGCTGGAGGGCTGATGGATGGTGCACAAAATTGTGGTGCCCTTCTGGGCCAATTGGTACAAGGTCTGGACTAGCTGCTGGGCACTGAACGAGTCCAGTCCTGTGGTAGGCTCATCGCAGAAAAGTATCACCGGGTTGTTCAGCAATTCCACGGCAAAGGCCAATCGCTTGCGTTCCCCACCGGAGAGCACCTTCTTGTCATCGCCACTGCCAATGCGGGTATGGGCAACAGATAACAGGCCTGTCCGTTCTAGGAGGTCATTGATAATGAGCTCTCGTTCCGGGCGGGATACCCGACGGTCCAAGCGGAGGTGGCCCTTTGGGGTATGTAAAATTAACTTTTAGTTTTCTAACTTCAAGCAGCAACTCACCATAAAATGCAAGTGCTCGAGCACGGTAAGTGAGCCCATGAAGAGATCATCTTGGTACACATAACCACTGATGCGGTGCATGAATGGACCAATGCGTCGGCCATTTATCAGTATATCACCCTGAACCACTGTGCCGGCTGTGCCAAGGCAAAATAGAGAACAGAGAATGAGAGATAGAAATAAATCTCTTGGCTTATCTTATCAGGAAGTAATCCGAGTCTCTGATAGATTTTTATGGCATCTTCACTTACCCGGTTGTCTATAGGCTAATGTGGACATGAGTGTCGTCTTGCCGGAGCCACTGAAAACGAAAACTCTACAGTTTTTATCTTATCAATCTTAGGCAAATACTGCCTTCAAGTGCATAACAACTTTCAAAATTCTTGAAGGTTTGCGATATCCACACGACAAGTTCTCTAAGCATATATCGATTACCTATCAATCAAAACTGGTTGACCGCAGAATTTTCTCACCCCATCGAACACTGAAAATGTCTTCGACTTACCTGGCACCCATCAGAGCCATCAGATTACCCGGCTGTACAGCTCCTGTAGAATTGTTGATGATTCGCTTCATCTTCTTGCCCGAACCACTGACATTGGTGTAAACGCACAAATCCCGCCAGACCAAGGTGGCTCCCTGCTCCACGGGCGACCATTTGCTATAGCTACGTAAGGGCAGACTACACTCCGAACTGTTGCGTTTCGAGAGCTCGTGATGTGATGTGGTTGCTGAGCTCTCCAAACTGGGATAATCATTGCCAGGGCCCACACCCTCTACCTTCACTTGCAGCTCGAGCAACTCGTGCGAGGAACCAGCCTCCATTTGAGGGTCTGACATTATATAAATCAAATAATCTCCCAAGATATGTTAGTCTGATAGATGGTGCCGTTATCTCTATAAAAATAAACTGTCGCGTTTGACGGTTAGGCGGCAACTGAACTAAACTAACTTGGCTGGCAGTCGGCTAACCCAAGGCGTTCGTGTTCTTCGGAGCGACAACTGGAAGACGAGGTATTTGATCTTTTGCCGGTCTGAGAGTTCCGCTGCCAGCCCGCCTGGCCTCAGCCCCATGCGGTGTTTCCTAGTCTGCTTAACCCTCAGCAATTTGTGGAAGCAACAGATTAGTCTGATGTTTCTCATGTTACCAATTTCCCCAAGCCCGTTTCAGACCCGTTGCCTAACCAGAAGAGAAGCCCTGCAAGCCGGCAAAGAAAACCAAAAGGCAAAGGCAAAAGTCCAAAGAAATCTCTTGAATGCTCTGTGACTTTTATGTTTCTATGTTTTGCTCAGTATATTCGCAAACCGAATGAAAAGACATAAGAATTGTGCAAAAATTGTATACCAGTTAACTACTTAGGTAAGAAAATATTCTTAGCCGACTTTTAATAAGACTATTAAATTATTTGTTGCCCCTAAAATAATGCCCATCTTTTTTGAGAGAGAGAAATTAAAAAATGTAACGGCTCGGTAGCGCTCTCGCCACACTGACAGAGGTTCATTGATAAAGATAATTTCGGCAAATAAAAATCACTGAAGTAAAATGCAGTTCTGACCAAAAAAAATGAGAGCTTAACGGTTCTCTATCGAAACTGATAAGAACTAATATTAGACTTCTCTCATTCAATTCATTATCAACAAGGTCCAATACAATTTTGAATTTGAATTTCTGATTAGTCGTATAGCGGAGAGCATTCAGTTCGGTTTAGTGGTCGAGTTCTATTTCCTGAGACTTTGGAAAGTTTTGTGCAATGTGATAGCCGGCAAAAAATAAAATAATAATAAAATACCCGAGTCTCATACAGCTGTTTGTCTTGATTTATTGTAAACAATTGTTAGTTTGGGAATAGAAGGTTTTATGACACATTTCAACATATTAAAATCCCAGAAAGTCAAGTGAAAAAGTTAAATAACAGAAAAATGTGCAAGTCTCGCAATTTTTTATGGTGAAATAAAATGCCGGCCAAAACTTAAGTGAGGTGATTTGCAAAAATTTTCTAATTAAATCAAGTGGGCGAATAAATAATAGAACGGTAAAAAGCTGTAATCTTAGCTGGAGAAAATCTTGTAATCTCAGAAAACTAATTAGAAAGAAAACTTGATTAGAGGTATGCATGCGAATTTGGTTCTAAAATGCTTACCTTTCTGTATCAGGTCTGCTTATAGGTCGATCTTAAGCCGATAAGAAAATATTGTTTTATTGTGAGAAGCAGATAAGCTCTGGCTGAAGGAAAATCCGTCAATTAGGTGTTAATTGTTTGCTTCGGCTAATTAAAAGCATTCGGGAATTAGCGATCATATTTCTCCAGACGGTCTTACGCTGTTTAAACAAAATATAAAAATAAACAAATCACGCTGTTTGCTGTGGCCTTAGCCATTCGACAATATTGAAAATATCAAATTAACCATTCATAATCCGATTGTTTGTATTCTTTCGCACTTATTAAAAATGCAAACCCGGCCACGACCGAGTTGGGAATACCCTGTACCTAATTGGCGGAATTTAAAAGGAAAAGACAACAGCCCTGGTAGTAGCCAGGATATGTTATAGAAAATCTCTAGTTGTCCTCCTCCTTCAGATTGTTCACTTACCCCTTGACACTTACGTGAAGGGGAAATAAAATCATGACTGAAATTTTGATTTTCGTATATCTTAAGAAAATATGGATAAATGCAATCGCTATATAAGTCCTGTTTTTGAACAACTTTTTAAATATGATTGATAACATACATATTTTTAAGATGTAGAAATTACAAGGCTCTGGCAAAGTGAGTGGGTGAAGATAAAGTTACTAAACAGTCCGAATTTTTAGTTGGGTTTTCCTAGTTCTTTTAGTATTCAGAATCTATGCTCATAAACGGACGGACAAGTGACTAGATCGATTGCTCTATGGACCCTGATCATATTTTGGGAATTTTTCAGGCCTTCTTTATGTCATAAATATTTAGACAAACTTAATTTACTTTTACAGAGGTTCGAATCAAGCAAGACCCACTCTACTCAATAGCAAAAGTTCTCTCTCTTATTTGAAGAGAATCTAAACGCACTTTTCTAATCACCGTAAGAGCACGGGAGCTTTGGCTACTCACTCAAACAATCCAAAGCACCAACATAAGCGCAGAGAATAAACCGGCATGGTAAGTTTACTTCTGTCAGTCGGTGGTCGCCTGTAAAAGTAAAAGAGATGCTAGAAGCGAAGAGCACTGTGAAATTATATAAAAGAATTTGTGATAAAAGTGGCGGCAAAAAATATAACAAAAACTGTGAAATTGTTTTGATTAATATTGATTAAGAGGCTATGCCGGAATGTGAAGTGTTTTTAATTGAGCAAGCTAAAGAACGAAGAGAACTAAACAACAAATGCCGCACGAGGTTATTAATACAATTATAACAAATTAATAGAAAATTTTGATGACATTGAACATAATGCTAAAACAAAATATGTTTACTCAATATGCTGTGAATACAACCCAATAAATTTGTTTATAACGAAATACCATTGAATAAACTAAAACATAATAAGTATTTTTTACCGCGTAGTTTAATCATTCAAGCGTCGTTTATCCAAAAGCTCGTTGAAACTGTGCAGGGGTGATAGAAGCGCTCGAAAGCTTTTCGTTTGAGTGCAAAATGAGTAGCTGCTGATTTCGTTTACGGGCTGTCTTAAACGGTATTGCCAGCATAAATAATTCTTTGCTCAAATATTTCACTCAAGAGAAATAAGTGAAAAGGCAAAGCATATTTTATTGCTGGAAATATAAAATATTTGGCAAGGTCTTATAAAAACTCATTGCATACTTTCAGGCTGCAAATGTTAATGCCAGAGAAAGAAGTGATAGCATACCATCGAGCAATGAATCAATGGTAAATATTTTATTAATTTATTTTAATTTACCAAGACTATTTTTTTAATATAATTTACTAACTTTTACTAATTTTACAATTACAATTAAAAATTATAATATATATTTGATACATTAAGTAATGTAAGGATTCTATATCCTTCTAACTTTTATAAGGCAACTGAAAGTTCCAGCAGTGCGATTTCTCTGATAAAAAACCTTTTATAATTTCTTTTAAAAATCCTTTAAAATTTAAGAGACTTAAGCTGTATATCATATATGATTCATATGATTTTACGAATGATGACCTATCCTTCATTCTACGTGTTGTTCCTTGGCATTAAGAGATCTGGAGTTCTCACGGATTAATAAATTCAAGTATACCTTTACAGGCTCTACCAGGGAATGCCGCGAATGAAACCTTCTATAAAAAGCTGAAAGGATGGGTGGGCAAGATCTCCGTGGAGCCCACCATGTTCCTGTATATGTTTGCCTTCATGATAACCTCTGTGGTGGAACAGAACTTTTTTGTCTACAAGGCCTGCCGTGTCAATAACAATTTCACCGAGGAAATTTGCAAGAACATAAACAGTCTGGAGAACAAGGAGCACAAAGATCAAGTGCTGAGCTCTACTGCCAAATTTTACCAGTATGAGAATATAGCGGCGCATGTATTCCCCATACTCTTAGCCCTGTTTCTAGGCTCATTTTCAGATCGTCGGGGTCGCAAGTTTCCCCTGATTATGGGCCTGGTGGGCAAGTTTATTTATTCCACCATGATAGTGGTGAATGCCAAAAAGACCACTTGGCCGGTGGAGTATGTGATTTATACGGCCACCCTGCCTTCAGCCATAACCGGCGCTGATGTGGCTATTTTTGCCTCTTGTTTTGCCTACATATCAGACATTTCGACAATAGAAAATCGCACAATTCGAGTGACCATATTAGATGTGGTCTACTTGAGTGCCATGCCCACCGGTGTGGCTCTGGGATCCTATTTATTTTATAACAAATTTAACGAATCCTATGCGGATATGTTCACTTTGAATGCCACACTTTTGGCTCTATCGATTATCTATTCATTTCTTGCCCTCAAGGTAGGTGAAATACATTGGCCTTGGGATTGGTTGAGACCAAAGACTTACCTCTTTTCAGTGGCAAACCACAAGCAGGCAAAGACCCCTCAGCGAACTGGGTTGCTGTGGATTTTGGGGAGATTTCTTTGACAAGAAGCATGTCAAGGACACTGTCAGCGTGCTGGTCAAACGCCGTGCGGGACATCGTCGCTCTTTCCTCATCATTCTGCTCATCAGCATGGCCCTCTATACATTCCAGCGAGACGAAGGAAGCTATATCTATCTCTACACCCTCAACAAATTCCAGTGGGATGTGGGGGCATACAGTAACTTTAAGACATTCAAGTCCACTGCCTATGTCATTGCCATGTTGTTGGCTGTGCCGATCATGAACAAGCTACTGGGCTGGCGTGATACGGTGAGTTTGGGTTTTTGCGTTTACCTATAATTCTTTATTGTCTACAACCCCGCACCTTCAGACCATTATATTCATAGGCACCTGGGCTCACAGCATCACCCGGGTTATCTACTACTTGGCCCAAACCCCCACGTTGTTTTATATCGGTGCCGGGGTCTGCAGCCTGGGTCCGATTGTGGGTCCCATGATACGAGCTGCCACCTCCAAGGTGGTGCCGCTCTCCGAGCGAGGGAAGGTCTTTGCCTTGCTCTCGGTCTGCGATAATGCCACGCCCTTCATCAGTGGTGTCTGTTATTCGCAAATCTATCGAGCCACCCTCAGCCAGAACTATGGCGGAGGAGTATTCCTGCTGACCATAGCCACCCAAATGACAGTCTTTGTATTGATACTGTAAGTCTTTTGTCTTTCCAAATTCGATTCCTTATTCATTTTTTTCTCTTTCCAGGATAATACACATTACATTGGGTAAGAACTCGTTGCATGCCGAAGAAAGTGGACTGGTTAATGCCAGTGAGCCTCAGCAACTCAACCCGGAAAACGGAGAGGAAACCAAATAAATTTTTCTCAGGGATTTTTTTTACGCATTAAAAAAAAATATATATATATATTTTGTATATCACTGCAAATTTAAGCGATTAAAATACATTCAAAGAATCAATTGTTTTATTTGTTCTTGGAGAGGGTCCTCTGTTTCTCAGCGTGTTCCACGACCTGCTCGTCCACAAAGAGTCCTTTGCGCCGTCGCACACTGTCCATATAAAGCTTGGCCCGATTGGCCGAGTCTGCCTTCTCACCGAAATGCATCAGTTCCTCCTCAGTGGTGGGCAGCCAGAAAGGATCAATATCAATCACCTGTAAGCAAAACAGCACAAGACAATGAAATAAAGCAAGCAGTTCCAAGAAATCATTTAGGTTCTTCGGGGACGCAACCAGAGCCACTTGAGAGTAAGAAACTGCGGCGTCGCTCGGTCTATGCGCCTGCGCCTGCGGCTCAGTCTAACTCTAAATCCTATGGGCTCTGCCTAGGACAAATGTCATAAAATGTTGCAGTGGTAGTGAGAATATTATTGGATTTACGTGATGAGTGCTTGTGTGTGTGGCGTCCCTTTTTCTTTTGTTTCCCTTTATTTTCAGACAGACCGACGGAACGGGCAAAGTGAAGAGCAATCAGGGAAAGCGTGTATTTTCACATCTTCATTGTTTCGACTGCTCAAGAAGGCCGACCAAAGACATTCAAATGGCTGTGCATTCCTAATGACTTTCATGTTACCCAGCCAAAGGACATTGCGTGATAGGGCACGGTAGGATACTAGACGATACCGGGACACATACCGGAGAGCACACTTCAGTACGCAGAATTTTCCTGAATGGCGTGAAGTGTTTGCTGTTTTCAGTGATTGATGATTCCAGCTTCTCTCGACTCTCTCAATTGCCGATTGTCTTGCAGTGTCGCCTGCACGATTTTTATGGTCTGTCTCTGGCCTTTGTGTTGTGGGCCCAGGATAACGCGCACTTGAGCACACAGCGGGCGAGTGTGTCGAGGCGTGTCGAGCTATTCATTGGAATCGGGACTAGCACAAAACAAAAACTCACGCACTTCTTTCCCCTACCCAAAAGGAGGCAAACAATCCCTACAATCACTTCAATGGAAAGTTCGCTTGGCAGTTGATTGAGACGCACACGTAGCCAAAACTTGGGTTGAGTTTCTGCCCCTCTGCCAGGATTTTGTTTCAGTTTCTTCGTAAAAAAAAGAAGAAAAAAACCAAGCAGTGAAACTTTTTTTTTCTTCTTTTCTTTAACCAAGAAACATTCGCATTTCATGTGGCCATCTGTTCGCACTACGTTAAACTGGTGGCTGACTGACTGGCTGGTTGGTTGGTTGGTTGGTTGGATGGTTGGTAGTTTGGCTGGCTGCTGGGTGCCTGCCGGGTCGTATGTAGATCATTATCAGGCATAAAGTTTCGCTTGTTTAACAACAGCAAACAACGCGCATCCACAAACTGCCAGCGGTGAAGGTGGCAATGGAACGGGGGATGGACAGAAAGAGGGGGCCAAAGCCACGCATGTTGAGCCACATGGCAATCTCTGTCAAGTCGCACACACTCCACTCACTCACACTCCCAGCCAGGCAAACAGGCTGGCTGGGTTGCTATCCTTATCCGCCACTGATTGCCAACGGCTGCGCATGAGCAGCAGTTCATCAACAATAAGAATACAACAATATCAACAACAAAAGCATCAACATTGCCAGGAATTGAAGTGCTCCAGAAGTGCGCAAAGCTTATGTCTACGCCAGACAAATGAGCAACACACGATTTACTTGCACTGAGAGAAAAGTCCATAAGAACCCATAAATAACCATCGATAGCTACAGATGAGACTTGGAAATGTTTAGTATAATTGAAGGATCCAAAGAATCTTGTCAAAGTAGCTTAAAAACCCTAGCTGACTTTTGGAAAACCCAAAACTTTGTTTAGGCCGATAAGTCTTATAAGATTTTTAAATATTTCTGAGATAAATTGATCAAATAAAAACTCCATAAAATTCCGTATTAAAAATGGATTTCAGATCTTCAAACTTTCTGTATTTGTTTAAAGATCTTGGAGTGGTCAGCAGCCAAGAACAAAATGTTCTCATTTTATCTTACTGAATATTTTTCTATATTTTTGTAGAGAATTTTAAAAATATTTGAATATTGAAAAATTATATAAATATACCTATATATAGTATAAAATATTATTAGAGCTTTAATCAATTTTAGAATCAGAATTGAAAGTGGAATAAAACTTCTTGAAGAATTCAAAAGGTTATTGAATATCTCAGTTCAGCTCAGTTTCTTTTTTCTGGATTGTAATTAAGCAAACAGTTTGAAAAATCTCAAGACCTTTTATTCTTTACAGACAACATAGAAGAAAGGTGAGAAATTTACATGTGATTATGAAAACAGTAGAGGAATGGGAATTTATTTTTTGTCAGTGTTCCTTTTTTTTTTTTTGTACAGATTCCAAACAGTCTGATCCAACAAAAAGAGAACTACTATAATAATAACAACAACAGGAACAGCTTAAGGCAGGCTATAAAAACACTCAAAGGTTGTTATCCACACCAAGAAAGTGTATCTGTGAGTGTGTTGATGCGTGTGTTTTGGATGGCCACTCGTACGGCCTCGTCCATAGCTGCTGCTGTGCTCCAGATTGCAGACAAATCTGATGAAGTAGAGTCCCCAAAACCAAAAAAAAAAACGAAAAAAAAATACTCCAACAAATAAAGAATATTATGAAAACAAAACAAGAAACCCAGAACAGTGGCCAGACAGGGAGACAGTGAAATGGACAGAAGGACGGCCGAGACACTCCGACCAGTCAGACAATCAACAGCAAGCCGGTAGAAATATTGAAAGCAGAGCACACAACCAAAACAAAATCCAAGAGTAAACGACGTGACACACACACACACAAATATCTTTGGATCTGTTTGTGTGTTTGTCTGGTTTGTATTTGTATTTGTAGGCAGGTAATTTACGCGGCAGCTACCGAAATACGCCGCAGCTGTGGAAGCAAACGTTGGTGGACAACAAGGTGAACGGTATGGCCTGGCTTTGGGTTGGGGGTAGAGGGGAGCCACACCAAAAAAAAAAAAAAAAAAAAAAAAAAAACAGATTATTATCGCACGCCAGAAACTGAGCCGAGTTGAGCTAAGGCGAGAGGCGAAGAGGCCTGTTGAGGTGAGCCAACAAATGGCCGACGGCTTTTTTGGCGTTGCGCATGCGCAGAGGAATCGAATCGAATGAAGCTGAGAGCTGCTTGCTTTGCGTCATTTTGACAGCATGCACAATGCAAACCACGTTCCACTTAAGACCAACAAAAAACAACAACAACAAGAAAAAGTACGATGAAAACAAAACGAGTCAAAGGATTGCTTAGCCATTTGAGAGTCGTCCAGACAAGGCAGACTTTAGGGCACTGCCGCCTAAACCGAAAACCATCATCCTCGTCGCCGCTGTCACCCTCGGCTGAATGGCCTCTCTACGCTTTTCATAACGTACCCAGAGACTTTCCCTTTGGTGCTGCTGGCTGGCAATGGGAGCTCAGGTACAAAACGAGTTATCAGATTATTTGTTATTTGTCTTGGTCCGTCTCTCCGTGTTGTTGTAGTAGCTTGGGCCGTTCTTCTTTCAGACCGTAAGACCAGTAGCCACACCACTACCACCACCACCACCACCGCCACCATTGCCACCATCGTCACCGTCATAAACCGCAGACCAAGCACGAGTACAACCGTCCCTACCTTGGGGTTGGGGGTTCCTTTTTCTTTTTCTTTCTCTCTCATTTTTTTTTCTTTTTTTTTTTGAGTCTCATAATAACAATCATCAACGTCATCGGACAGTGTGCGCAGTGCAGTAGCCAAGTGGACTGAAGTGGAGTGGTGTGAAGTGTATCTCTGGAGTAGAGTGGAGTGGAGTGGCCGAAACAAAACAAAACAAAGGAAAATATCAAATAATAACTAAAGCGCAAGGCAGTAGGAGAATGTTGTATGCAACACACACACACACACACGCACATACACAGAGACGGTGAGCAGCCGACGCATTGCCTCTCAGAGTTGGGTGATTACGTGCAGCAGCTTTAATGTGTTACGTGGAGAGAAAAAATAAAATATGAAAACTAGAAAATATCTTTTTAAAACCAGGGCTGAAAAATTCCACAAAACCCAAAGAAAACAAAAAGAGAAAACTGGGATATCAGAAGACAGGACTATAAATTCAGAGTACATATTTAGGGAGAAGTCTTGGGCATAAAGAGTCAAGAAGTAAATCAGATTTAAAATCAAACAGACACAAAGTTTTCGATAAGATACAGAAATTCAAAATTATTCTTAAAGATTATTAAGAAAATATTGAAAACTTTCAAAAGACCAACAAGATTATCCGAGTAATTCAGATCAGGCCATATCAAATCATGATAAACTGATTTCATAATAAATTCGAAAATATTGGAAGAATTCTAAATCTTAAATATCAAATTTCTATAGAAAATCTGTATTAATCTCTACTAATCTCTTAAGAGTCCCAGGAGAACAATTTAATTATAAATAATAAATTCGAAAATATTCCAAAGAAACTGAATCTAATCCTATTCGATTTCTACAGAATTATAAAGAAAGTTGGGAATAATCTCTACTAATTTCTACAGATCCCTCCAAGTTCTATTTAATTAAGCAAAATTGGAATTCTGAGCCCTTAGGATATACGTATAAAAATACGATTTCGTCAAGTTTCTTCTATATAACTATGCAGATCTTTCATAAATAATATCTCCCATTCCTCCCATAGAAAAACTGATCAGTGCTCAAAGATACATCCGAAACTCCTTTATTTTTGTATAGACAAAAAGAGATCAACTAATAATTTTATTCTCATTAAGACAAGTCTTTCAATTAGCTCTAGGTCCCAGTTGTCAGCCCTGGTGTTGCTAGTAATTCGTTTTCTATGCTCTTCAGGTTTCTTCAGCTTCATCACTGAGTGACTGACTGCCTTGGCAACTCTAGTTGGCTTGGCCAAAAGGTCGAGTTGTTATTACTTGGTTAGCCTAACGAATATTATTATTATTATTATTTTTTAGGCCATGATGATGATGATGCGGCAAGAAATTCAAATTCAAACCTCAACCAACCAGGCCAACAAACACAACACTGACACCAGTCAACAGTCCCCAGTTCCCCGACGTCTCCCCGACCAACTTCACAGCTTTTGTTGTTATTGTGGGCACGTGACAACACCGCCCACGATTGGGTAGGCCCTGGTTATGGGACATGAGTAGGCGGCACTCACACACATACATATACACAGACACAAGCACACATGCACATAACTGTTTCAATTGTCAAAGTATGCCTACGGGTCCAAATTGTTTTCACTGTGGCTGCTTTTATTGTTGTTTTCAAAGTTGTTGCTGTTGTTGTTGTTGGTGTTGGTGTCTGCTTGGCAGGCAGGTGACACTTGAAATTGTTTATTGCTTCTTTCTGCTGGTGGTTATCAGTTAATTACGCTGCTTCCACACAAAAACACTCAAAGTTAAATTCAAAAAAATGAAAGAAACAAAATCTTTCCCAATCGAATTACAGGTCAATTATAAAAATTGTGATTTATGGTATTATGAAAATTGCAGTTGACCAGCACAGACCAAGCCAAATCGATTGACTAAAAAAAAAAAAATAAATAATTTGCATTGTTATTCATATTTGTTTGAATATGTTTTATGGCTTTTTTTATTGATTACCAAACCAGTTTCCGTTGGGATTTCCTCACAAGACAATCAAAGAGATTGTGAGCTTAGTCAAAACGTAAGCATTACATGGACCTGGGTCTCGAAATTATACAAAATAAGAAAATAACAAACTATAAAACAAAATTCAAAGACGCCAACTTTGGCCGAGAAATAGAAAATCACCGGAAGTCATTATACAAAAACTTGTTGTTATCGATTGGCTGGGCGATAAACAGACAGATCAAAAGACCCACCGACTGCCGGGACGCGCTAGTCTAACCAGATTTCAGAAATTTGATTTTGAGTTCTTTTAAGTTTTATGAAAATCTCGACCTTTTCGGAATGGCTTAGTTTTCATGTTACCTGTTAAAATTAATAAAGAATCCAGCCAACTGGCAGAAATCTCAAGGCAAGAGAGATAAAAGGTTTATAGTTTCAGCTGAAAACAAAGTCAAGGCCTGGACTAATCCCGACTTAATTAAAGCTCGAGCTACATGACAAGGTCACCTGAGATATAACATCAAATTTATTAAGGAAACTTGGTCAGAACAGCTGCCAGCCGAAACATGCTCCAGGTACTCATTAAAAACAGTTGAACTTGGCTAAGAAGGAACAAACCTAATGATGAGAATCTCAACTTTAAGATTAAAAGTCTTTTAAACTTTATCTGCAAACCTTTTGAAATTTCTATACTTATTTAATGGATAACTTAAGAAATGTTTAGATCAGATACAAGATCATAGGTATATCTTTGCCTTTTCGATTCTCTTTAGAAATAATATACTTTCAGCTTTAAGAAAATTCTAAGAATATAGGGAAGCTTTAAGAAAATTCTAGGAATTCTGGAAAGTCTAGAAACTGATTTGTATAGGCATATACTCTTCTATATAGTTCCAAAAAGTATTCTATGGATTACTCAGGAAAGTCTTTATATTTATAAATAATTATAGATACCCCACATAACTCTAAAGACTTTTTGACTAACAAATTAATCTAAGAAATATTTAACCTCAGCTGGCAAATTCTTTAGTGGATTTAAACTGCCTTAAGCTATGTAAGTGTCAACTATCATCATCAATTTGTGGTAAGGTAGTGCTTATAAGACTTCATCTTTTTCTGAAATCAATCTCATACATTCCGAGCTCAAACAGGCATCAAGCAAGGCAGAGAAAGGGAGATCCCAACTGGGACTTTTCAGTGTACGCCGAATAAGCCAAAACTGCTTGGGTAAAAATAAAAAATAAAACCAACTGTTGTGCCAACAATGAACTCGTGTCCACCAACAGCAACAATAACAACAACAACCAGAGCAATCTGGATAATACTTAAGCACTTACCTCCCAATGGCTAAACATTAGCTGGGGACAGGCCAGGCCAGATGTCTGCTTGCGCATCTCCTGGGCAAAGTTAAACGATTCAATAACGGGCAGCAGACAGGTCACTGCGAAATTGCCACTGCCTTGAGTTAAGTCGCCCGATAAGATTTTGCCATGACGTCGTCCAATTACTGCATACATTTTGCCTGCAAGAAATTACATAGAAATGAGTAACAAAAACAATAAAAACAAAAACAACAAGTAAAAGAAATACGAGGAAGAGGCAGCTAAGCAAAAGGAGGAAAAAAAAAATTGAAACAGCTGACATTAGTTAGCGAAACAAAGGCAACCATTTATGGACCCAACTATGGGATACTTTAGCCCCCCCCCCCCCCCATTCTTCTCTTGCGAAGCTGCTGAAGGTACGAGACTCAGCAGTCTAGCGACATAAATAACCGCCCATTGATAAGCGCATAAAATGAAATCTTATCGCCGGCCCATAAAAATTGGCGCGCTTTCGTACTCAGTGTGGCAAGGGCAACAGCCACCACCAACAACCACAACAACAACAACAGTAAGAACAAGAATGAAGCCAAGGCAAGCGTCGAGTCCAAAAGCTGCGCGCGCTTTTCGCTTCTTCGAGTCTGCAAGACTTCAAGTCTTGCGAGTCTTCAAGTCTTCTCGAAGACCAGGCCAGATTGCAAAATTCAACACTTTTTGCTGCTTATTTTTTGGCATGCGCGCGAAATTAAACAACAACAAAAACAACTACAACAAGTGGGCCCAGCCATAACAGGCGACGCATGCGCAGCACGCCCCGAGGACTTATGAGAAGTCTGAGCAGTTGCAAAAAAAAAAAAGAAACCCGGCGAGGCAAACAGGTAAGGCGACAAGGCACCAAGCCAAGAATGCAAAAAGCATTGCAAAAAAATACAAGAAAAACGGATTCATATAAGAACTTTAAAAAGAGAGAAAGAAACAGAGACTATAGGATCCTCTATAACCAAGGCCAAAACCAATGCCAATGTATTTTATGTGGTTATAGGCCATTAAAAATCCATACAAGTTGAACAGAAAAAAAAACATTCTGACCGAGAGTGGAAGAAAGAAAGAAAGGGAGAATAAAAAACTACTAAGCAGAAATTAGTTTCCGGTCGTAGAAAAGACAAAAACATATACGCAATAAAAACAAAATAAACATTGCAAAAAAAAATAAAAACAATAAAAAACGAGGCTAAGCAAAAAAAAAAAAAAAAAAAAAAATTGGAGAAAAGAAGGAACAAAATGCGCGCGCCCAAAAGGACAAAACAACAGCGGAAGCGACCAGCACTGAGCACTGGGCAGTGGCCACCGAGACTGGGTCTGACAGCAGGCCGCGGGCGGGTAGCAAGAGCAGCACGCGAACTCAACTGGCCCAGAGACTAGCTGGCCAAAACCAAGTCAAACCAAAGCGAGCCCAACTAGCCCACAGCTCGGGCAGGCAGCCGTTTAAGTCGCGCTTACAAAAAAAAAAAAAAAAAAAAAAAACGAGAAAAAAAAGGTAAAGAAAAAAATAACATACACAAACGACCAGCGAGCCACAAAAACAGTCAACTTGCTGGCGTGCCGGTGCAGCAGACAACTGCACAGGGACTGACAGGCACACAGATACCAACGCACATAGATACACACCAATACCAAGAGAAGAACAGAATAATGGGATGCTGTGCCGTCGACGTCACACAGTCGGAATGACAATCAGCCCGACACACAAAACAAATATTTGCGCAAGCCTGGAAGTGAATTTCAACAAACTAAAAATATATTTGCAAGGATAACAAGAAATTTTTCCTTTTATACTTTTTCATTTAATTTTAAATTGTTAAAAAGTATTAAACTTATTTCCACTCTGAAGTGGAATTTAACAAGCTAACATGCAAAGCTGCCTTGAGGAAGCCCTTACAATTTTCCATTTTATAGAAAATGTTTCATGATTTTGATCTTAATTATTTTTATGTAATACGAATAAACAAAACAAATTAAAGCTGTTAGTAACTTCTAATATTTTTTAGTATGTATTTTCAAAAGAAATAAAACGAATTATTTCAAAATTCTTTTTTAAGATTCTATAAATTCAATTTTTCTCACTCCTTATTTCAGTTAATTCAACTTTTTCTTGGGTATCGAGAGAACCCAGTTTGCCAAAATTCACTGAAAGATTTAAACCCATCATAATTAAAATTAATGTTTAATAATTCGAAATGGTATTGAATAAATAAAGAAAAATAAAAAATAAAATAAATAATGAAACCATGCAGCTTACATATGTATTCTTTTCTACGAAAATAAAAGGAAGCTTAACCAAATTATGTAGTCTAATTATTCTGGTTGAGCAAGCCATATAAACAGGCTTTGGATTTCACAAAAAAAGTTCAAACAAAAGAATTTAAAGGGTAAAAATTCACCAGAATATTTAATTATCCAATCTTAATTTAAGTCAAACAACAGCTTTGATTATATTCAGAACAGTGAAATTCTTTTTTAAGCATTTGCGCAAATAATTGTGTAATCTGCTTGAAGCATAATCAAAACACGTTCATTCATGGCTTCAACCGATATTATAGATACTCTCTCTCGCTCTCTCTCGTTGTGTCTCTCGCTCTCTGGTTGTATGCGCGCTTGGAAACTGCATGAGTGTGCGTGTTCATTCAAGTTTTGTGCCCGTGAGCTCTCACAGATAAGCACACCAGGCAGAGGGACAGGCAGAGACCAGCACAACTCACACAAAGGCAACCACGCACACACACACACAGACACAGCGACAGACTGAGAGCGTCGCCGTTGACTCTTAATTTTCTCTCTGCATTCTCTTACGGGCATTCGAACTGGCCACAACGATCGACGCATTTCATTTGTAAATTTTGTTGTAAATCGAAAAGTGAAGTTGCCGAGCGCGGACGAACGAGGCCGCACTTTACAACGATTACAAAACGACAGCGCAGCGCGAATATCAACGAGAATGAAAATCTTTCCAAAAACAAAGTGAAACAAATCAAAAGTGAATTTCTGCAAAAGAATGAAAGCCAAGCCAATTCAATTTTTTGTTTGACAAAATTTAACAACGTCTACAAAATTTTGGTTAACAAACAAAACAAACGAAACAAATTGCAACAATAACAAACGATTTTTTATATAAAACAAAAAAAAAAAAAAAACAAAACAAAAAAAACCTGATTTACAGTGAAATCTAAAAAGTGAACAAGGTTTTCACCGATAGTGATTTTCAATTGAAAAATAAGAAAAATCCAAAAAAATATGTCTGAAGCAAATGCCACCAATTCGGGAACGTCGTCATGGCGCGCCCTGTAAAGAGACACCCGATTCGGAATCCCTAAGCAATTTGCAACTAGACCGAGCATCGATGAAAATCACAGCAATAACAAAATTGATAAGCAACAACAATAAACTCAACTATTTATAGCTGGAACAAAAGTTCAATAAATAAAAAAAAAAATTATTGAAAGAAAAAAAATAAATAAATAAAATCAACCAGTCAGTCCACAAAAAGTGTCAATTACAACAACCACAACTAACACACATACCCACACAAACACACACACAGACACACAAACAGAATGTACCCGAACAACTTAGGCCCGGCTGCCTTGGCGCTGCTGCTGCTCACCCAGTTGCTGAGCGGTGCGCGCAGCACGCGTCTGCCGCTGGAGGTGTACGAACTGACGCCGCCAACCGGTGCCGATGGAGCCGCTCTAGACTCGGACGGAGTTGAGGGTGCAGCCTTGGCCAGGCATAAAAACTTGGAGTATACCGTTGAGCTGGCAGCAGGTGCGCCAGCACTACCAACAACAACACCAGCCACCACAACAACGACGCCAGCAACAACAACAACAACAACAAGAACCACGACGAGAGCTACAACGGCCAAGCCCGTGGCCAGGGTAGCCGCCAGCAAAACAGACTCAGCCACGGAGCAGCCAACACGACGTTCACGTCAAATGTTGGCGGGACAACAGAAGCAGCAGCATCGCTTTGCCCTCGGTGACAACAATCACAAGCATCCCATGCTCGGCAAGGATGTGCGCATTCTCTACCAAGTGGGGGTGAGTCTCAAAAAAATCTTTTCTTTTTTTTCTCGAATAATTCGATTCAAGCCAGCCAACAGCTTGGACGATTGCATAATCCGTGCAGTCTTGGCTGCCAGTCGAGCAGGTGTCTCAAACTGGCTGACAACAACCCACGCAAACCAGGTTATTTTTTTTTCTTAAGAGAAACTTGGAGATTTTCTTTTTTCTGTTTTATTCAATCCTGCCCACTTGGCTGACTTGGTTATTTATAGTTGAGAAGCCGCGACGCCCTTAAGTTATTTTGTTAACTCGCATATTCATTACAATTTGACACCCACCACAGCAACCACACGATTTCAAGATGCCACAAGCGTAGTCGTTGTTGTTGTTATTGTTGTTGGTGTGGCATATATGGCACATTTAATTGCAAGAATCAGCCATGGAAAATATTAGTTTATTGCTGCTTTATATGAAAAATGAAAGTTGTTTGTTTGCAGTCTAAAAACAAGCAGTCATGTCTCTTGTTGTTGTTGTTGTTGTTTGATCAATTAAAGTCAAACAGAATTTAGCTATATAAAAATATATATAGATCTGTTGCTAGTGTGTGTTATTTTATACCTTATGAGCCAATTAGTGTTATGGTCAAAAGTTCAATGTTTCAGAATCTAAAACGAACGAACAACAAATTTGTTGTGTCATTAAGACATTTATAAAGTCGATGAGATCTTTCAGGAAGATATATATTTTTTTTATTTGTTCTAATCAATGTTTGAAGACTTTCCCGGAAAAAGTTGTAGAAAATTTCTCTTGCACAATTTATGAATCATTTCATAGGAAATTCAAGTTTGTTTCCAGAGAATTCCAGATCAAAACCAATCCGAATATCTTTATAGATTTTGGATATATTTTATAGATCATCACCACTTAATTCACCCCTTCTCTGGCATTTTGGAATTTGCTTTATATTTTGTGATTTATTTAAATGAATTGACTGATTGACATTCACTGATAAAATTTATATTGAAAAACTCATTCATAGATCAAATTCCATTGTCCAATTTTCACTTGTCAGCCGTAAATCACGAGATTCTATTGGCTTTTGTGAAAAAAAATAAAAAAAATACAAGATCATCTCCGGGGTTGATATTAAAAATCTATTATGCCTAATGTCACAAAAGTCAGAGAAAAAAAAAACAAAAAATACACAAAAGGCCAAACTTGCCCAATTGGAAAAAAAAAACATATTTCTGTTTTCAATGTTGTTGTTGGTTTTGTTATTATTGCCGAGGCGTGAAATATCAACAACAATCAAAATCAAAATATTGATGATACAAAAAAAAAAAAAAAAAATAGAACCCCAAAGCCACACCACCGTGCCGTGCCCAGGCGGGCGCACACACTCCGATCTGTTCATGAATGTGTGGTCGTAAATTAAAAATCCAAATGTCTGCAATAAATTTAAAGACATAAAAAACAAACAACAACAACAACAACAAAAACCAACACCTAAAATAGAAAAAAAAGCCCAAGAAAACAAAATTGTTGTTTGAATCTCGCGTAAAAAACAAAAAAAAAACCAAACCAACTGGGGGAAAGGGAAAGACAGACAGAGAGAGAGAGAGAGAGAGAGAGAGATGAAATTGTTTAGAAGAAAACACAAAAGTTCCCATGCTTAAAAGCGTTAAACATTCAGTTCCGGTATTTAAAAATGTTTTCAACAACAACAACAACAACAGCAAAAGCAAGCCAACTGGAAGACGACGACTTGAAGGAGGCATGAGTAGCAGGGCGAGACCTGGTGTCAAGGGGCTGAGCGCGGAGGGAGATGGTTAGGTTAAAAGTTGAATGAAAGAAAATTCATTAATGAAATGCGATGATGAAGACCGACAAAACATCGACGACCAGGCCGCCATAGGCACAGAGAGAGGCCAAGGCAGAGGCAGACCACAACGCATGAGTGAATGAGTATATGAATGAGTGGGTAGATTACCAGCAGAGGGAGGGGTGGTGCTAAAGAAACGTGCAGACTATTGAATGAATGAAAACGTAAAGCATTGGACATTGATGAGTAGCAACAACAACACCAACAACAACACCAACAACAACAACAACAAGAGCAAGAGTTGCCTACACCATTGATTTTGCCTTTGCTGTCGACACGCTTGGCTGGGCAAGTCAATCTATGAATGAATGCCAAAGCGACAGACCATCCAAATGTATGAATGGGCAAAGCCAACAGTACAGCAACAACAACAACAATTTGTTGGCCATATACAAACAAGATCAGTTACGCATATTTGGCTTAAACATCTTGTCTTGGTTGCTTACGCGTGGCATGGCCAAAAGCAGTCGAAGACTTTTTTTTTGTGGAATCACCGAAAGAATCACTGAGTGAATGAACGAATGAATGAACAAACTGACTAAATGACTAAATGACTGCCTGCTGCCTTATTTCAAATTTCGTTTTCTGTTTGTGTAAATGAATACGAAATCAAAGAGTCTGTTTGAATTACCAATTGACTGAAAGACGCAACAACAACAACAACATTTCTACAAGTCTAAACAAATGAAGCGTGGTCCGTGTGGCCATTAAATAAATAGCTCACGACTCACGCTTCCCACCTCCCAATTCCCCCCTCGTTTGCCGTGAAACTTCTTTCTAAAATTTCATATAGACTTGGTTATGCCTGCAAGTGGCTGTGATTAATGTTGCTGTTGTTGTAATTGTTGTTGTTGTTATTGTTGTTACAGGTTGAGTGCATTCAGGTGTGAAAATGATGTTCTTCCATTAATAAAAATGAAAACACTGGAATCAAATAAAATAAAATCAATGTTAGCCAACTTGGCGTATAAGTAATTTTTTTTCTTCTTCTTCTTCTTTTCAATTATTACTTTTTTTTACATTTACCTTGAAATTTACAAGCTACATCGTTAATTCTTCTTCTTCTTCTTCATATTCATTTTCACCATGTCACTGACAATTTTAATTTTATGCTAATTAATACGTTTTGGCATTCATAATAAAACTGTCAGCATGAAATTTATGATTTTTTATTATAATTGATTTTTTATAAACATTTTTTTTAAATTAAATTAAGACCTAAAGATATTTCTGATCTTATCAATGACAAATTTTTTTGGTTTCATCTTTTTTTTTTTTTTGCTAAATAAATAATTCCTAAATTTAGAAATTATTCAACATGATCAAAAGAGCCAGAAAAAATAAAAATTATATAGCAAAAAATTATTTTGCCGCAAGCAAAAAGAGAGTAAACGCCAGACAGCCAAGAGAAAGAAAGAGTCTCGACAAAAAAAAAAAAATATATACATATATATTTATATAAATCGGTTAAGTATGTCTAGATATAAAAATGATAATGTCTAGAGCATTAGCATAAAACCGGCCCGACAATCGGAGTATCTGTATAAATAACTCTCGGTGGAGAAAAAAAAGTTCAAGTCCATATTCATTCAACTCATTCAGAAAAATGCCTCAAAGCCAACCTGAGCCAACGGATGCTCGTACCAAAAAAAAAAAAAAAAAATAAAAATAAAACCGAGAATAAAACTAGTTTGCCCACTTTTTTTTGTACAACTTATTTGTTGTTGTTTTTTTTTTTCTTTTTTTTTTTTGACTGCTGAAACTTTGGCTTGTGGCGCGCGCCTCAACTCAATGAATAAAATCAACAACAACAACAACGACAAATATCTTATAGATTGAAGTTTTTCTTCCAGTTGAGACTTGCCCAGAGTTTTGGGCCGGAAACTTTCAAATGCCCACAGCCTGTCCCCTTGCCATTAACCAATACACCAATACACACTAATTTTCGATTTCCGTTTGGCTCTTTGGCCACCTTGTTACAGTTATCGAAACGCATCGTATCGACTTGACTATGACACGTTCCATGTTCCATATTAGCGTTGTAAGTGTGCTAATTACGTGCCCATCCAAATGGCTGGGTGAAGTCCGCAAGGGGAGTGCCGGCACCACTTTGTTTACTGAGCATACAAAAAAAAAAAAAGTACATAAAAAAAAAATAAATATAACTATAAATACACGTATACGTGAATCGTTCCATGTGTGTTCCATTCATTCAAGAAAATAATAAAAAAAAAAAAAACAAAAACACCGAACAAGTAAACAAGTGCGCATTTCCATATATACACACACACACACACACACATACAGGCAAAACCAAGTCAGTGGGCCGCGGAAGTGGGGGTCAGGAAGTGGTTAGCAATAACAATTTGATTTATAATTGTAATTAGCATACGATCAAAACGTTCGAAACAACAAGAAATACTGTGTGGCTTTGACGCGTTTTGTGCGCGTTTTTAAACGCTTCATTTCAGCCAAACAATGAGCATGGAAAAAAACTCATTCATTCATTAAAAATTCCAAAAACAACTACAACAAATATACACACATACTCATTTCAGTTGTGTTGTGTTTGTTTCTTCTTCTTCTTCATCTCATTTTTTTTTTAGCGGCAGTTTTTCATTTAAGCATCTCAACCCAATCGACAGACTTTGTTGGTGCCCGCCAAGCCACTCGCTCATTCATTCATTCATTGAATCAGTCAGTCAGTCAGTTAGTCAGTCATCTCATACCAAGCCAATTCCATTCATTCATTCATTCATAAAAATGTTGCGAAACGCGTTCAACGACGTCAATGCCAACAACAAGCCCGTTCCAAAGGCAGCCGCTGTTGCTGTTGTTGTTGTTGTCGTCGCAGCAACAACATCGCCTGACTTGACTCGAAAGAGTAGAAGAAGCAGCACAAGCCGCTCAGCTTATTGTAGTCCAAGATTTATTTATTTAGTTGAACGTAAAAGGTTGTTAGCTGCTCCTGTTAGTGGTTACCGCTGCCTGGCAACAGCAGCAACATCTCAAAAGCTACCAGCAACATGTTTATAGCCACTGTTTTGCCGGCAACATTTTATGCGGTTTTGGCCATCCAACGACACATTCACATTGTTGTTGTATTTTCTTCTTTGGGTCTCTTGCCTATCCTCGTCGCAAGCACTACTACCCCTGCCGGGGCCATGCTTTCTGCCAGTGAATGAGTGAATTGCTTTTTTCCGCTGAGCCAACTGAGGATGTGGTTAGTGGATGTCCGTGTGCGTAGACGTTCATTAATTGTGACGATCAACAAGCTACATACACAAAAATCGACAAGGGTAGGTGATGGTGAGGTGAGGTGAGTTGGAGAATATGGGAAACAATGCTGTGGCAAGCCAAAGTTGCCGCTGTTGCTGCTGCAATTGGCCTGCCAGCAACAACATCGGCTCTAGTGAATCCAAACCAACCAGTTCTCGCAGCGTGTAGCAAAAAAAAAAACAATTTATATATATATAGATATATATATATATATATATGTAAAGAAAAAAGCTCAGCACCCCGCTCTCGCTTGTGATCCCTTGTGGCTCAGCCTGTTTTTATGTTGCTTCCTTTTAGCATTTTTGCGCTTTTATGAATGAAATTGTTGTTGTTTTGATTTTTTTTCTTCTTCACTCGAACCGTTGTGTTTTGTTGTTGTTGTTGCATATTGCGGTTGCCATATTTCCGTTAAGGCATAGAAATGTGGCACGTCTACCAAAAAGCCTATGCCAACTTAAATCTGACCAAACGGTAATCCAAAACATTTCTAGAAAAAAAAAATCTATTCAAAGTTATCCTACTTCCGGCTTCTTCTACCATTTCCAATTTATTTATTTTTTTTTTTTGAGCTCTGTCCCAAATCTCCGAGAACCCCGAAAAGAAAAGATGAAGACAATTTACGCACACATGTTAAACAGATTGGGAAAGCCGGGAGGAGGCAAGAAGGCGGTAGGCAGGGTCAGACAATCTTTCCATAACAACTTCCGAGTGACTTCCGTCAAGCAGCCCAAGATGTTGCCGGCTTGCCAGCAAAAGATTTAGAAACTTTTTTTTTTAAGGCGTTACAACTTCCTCAACTTCCGCAGCTTCCGGCGCAGCCAAAGAATATTCAATTTTCATTGAATATTTCTATTTCTCTTTGGTTTTTTTTTTTTTTTTGTGTGAGCAACAAGTGACCAAGAAGAGCCCTCCTGGCGCACTTCCGCCTAGTACCAACCAACACATACATATATACACACACACAGACATGTGTTGCATAATTCTTAAGGCGAAAACAAGAAAGAAATGGTATAGGGGGAAATGGAAATAGATTCTTAAAAGAGAGGAAATGTATAGAAAAATCATTAACCCAAAAGACAAAAGATAACAAAAGCGAGACCAGCCAAGAATCTCAATCACGAATGAGGCAGGTAGCCAAGAAAATTTACACTTGTGCCGGACGGCTGCCGCACTAACGGTTCCACCAAATGGACCAGTTCACCAATTCACAAACAGAAGTGCGTCTCTGCCTGTCTGTCGGTGTGTATCTAAATGTGTGCGTGTGTTGGTTTGTGTGTGCCGGGCGCATGTGCAACAGCCGTTCATCTCTTTTTGCGTCAACGCCCTCATGGGAACCAAAAAGAAAAACCAGAAAGAAAAAAAAAACAACGAAAATAAAATAATAGAAAATCCAAGTCTGCCAACTGTTGCTCTCGGCTCAGATGGTGCCAGAGATTTTGCTTTGTTCCATTGGCAATGCCATCTAGCAATGATCTTTCAACCGGCAGCAGCAGCAGCAGCAGCTGTTGGAAGGAATCTCTGTGTTCCGGTTCTCTCCGCCTCTCGCATATGCAACTCCAAAGAACAAAATTTGTGTCACTGATTGGGTAAAGGAAAAAAAAAAAATAAAATATTGAAAATAAAAAAGGTTGCCAAGTTGACAGGTTGGTAGGAGATTGGCCGATTGGCTTTTGTTTGATTTACGCGTCATGTCAACTGTTTGGTTATTGATAGCAGCAGGTGGAATCCTCACAAAGGTATCCTCACAAAAATCACAGCCCATGAAGCTGACTCCGAAGATGTCATATATTTTTTCAAGGGCTAAGCAAATAATCTGGTTCCATAAGTATAGCAGTTTCATGATCCATGAGATCCATGAGGCTGACTTCGAAGTTCTAACATTTTTCAAAAGTCTTTTTCTGGATCTGGTGATCTGATTCTACAATAGAATTATAACACTTCGATCCGTATAGATTTCTATCCATATAAATCTATGAGGCTGACTTCCATACATTTTTCAAAGGTCTTCTTCTGGTTCTAATCGTATAATCTGGTTCCATAAGTTCGATCCATAGATGAGGTTGATTCCAAAGATCTCGTACATTTTCAAAGGTCTTCTTCTGGGGTTATACATATAATCAATATAGATTTCGATCCATTAAGATTCATTAGGCTGACTCATACTATTTTCGAAGGTCTTATTCTGAGTCTAACCATGTAACCTGGATCCATAAGTATAACAGTTGGAACCATGAGGCTGACTCCTAAGTTCTCATACATTTTTCGAATGTCTTCTTCTAGCTCTAATCATATAATCTGGTTCCATAAATATAACACTTCGATCCACCTAGATTCAGATCCGTGATTTCTTGGCATCTTCCCACTTTTTGAGGAACTCGAATGTCTTCTTCTTTGGACTCTTCGTAGAGCATTGAGAAGCCAACTGAAATCCGTGATTGAAGACTGACAGCTTCACCCTTTCAAGAATTCTCGAGAGTCATTGTATTTTTTTGTTCAGAGTCAAACACTTCCGGTGCGTTTGACGTCAGAAAATTCCAAATATGTGAATGGCAAGAAAGCAGAAAAAGAAAAGAAAAGATGAGGCATGCAACACAAAACGCAATGCACACAATTGACTGTCTCCCATTTGGGCGGGTAATCTGGACAAGATGGTCAGATAGAGTGACACACACACAGAGAGTGAGAGAGAGAAAGCACAACTCATTCGAACTCAATTCAGCTGGTCTTGTTTTTCGGGGTGTTGAGGTTAATTTGATTCAATTAAAGAGGGCGGTTATATGGCATCTTGGGGGCTGGGAACCCTTCTCAGAGTATTCTCAGCGTGGTCGGCATTTTCGATTGAAAAATGAAAAGATGCTTTTTTGTTTCGTGTGTTGGGGAAAGTCCCCCGAAAAGTTGCCATAGGCTTGTGGCCTCACGTTGCAAGTTTGTTAGAGTCTCTTTTATTGTCTCTGGCGCGTTCTCAACTTCCGTTTCGTTTTCTTTTTGTTCTTCGTTCGATTCTGCCATTGTTTTTCAGGGCGAAAGGGGGCTCTTCTCATTTCATACGTTTTTTGCACTTTGACATATGAGGCTAATTGTTTGAGTGTGTGTGTGTGAATTTGTGGAGCGTGCTGGCCTGTTTGGGCGTGACTTTGACCGGGGCTTTTGTACAAATTATAAAGTGTGGCAGCCAACAGTTTCCAGTGCCTGCAGCTTCTTTTTTTCCAGCTTCTTCTTCTTACTCGTCTTTAGTTGTTCTACGTGTGCGTGTGTGTGTGTGTGTGTGTGTTAAACCGGAAATCCGGTGTATCTGTGTGAGTTTGTTTTCTTTCACAGCAACTTTTACTTCTACTTCTTCAGCACTCGTCGCTGTAAACTTTACGTCTTTGGCTGCTCAACCCTCCTCCTCTTGTTTCGACTTGCTGTTTATCTTGTTTCGGCATTGACTTGACTGGACCGTTGCCCCCCTTCGCTCTTTCCATAGCCGCCAGCGTCTGTCTTGTTTGTTTGTTTGTTTGAAGCATTTTGTGAGAAATTTCGGTCGTCACCTCAAAAATATAAACGGGATGGGGTGCGATCCGAAAGCTTCTTTTTTTTTCTTCCTCTGCTTCTTCTTATTGCTTGAACTGGCCCTAGGGGCCCTTGGCCAGTCGCGACCTGTCAGACACACACTCACACACACACACTCAGCTTGATTATGTACACCAACCACGATTCAAGCAGATGAACACACCTCATTGGAATGCGGCATTCTAAGAGTATTTTTTTTTTTGTTTATTCTCAAATTGCTAGCAGAACTTTTTAGCTCTACCTTCAATTTTTGTAATAAACGAAAATTCAATGAAGCGTATAAAAAAAATTTGCTTATCAATATGTAAAAAAATTATAAGCTAACGGCAAAAATAAAAAAAAAAAAAACAACAAAATTATGTATAAAAATCCCGGCATCACTTTTCGCTTTGAAGTGGCTGTGGCAGCCAAAACAATAAACCATGAAAAAAAAAACACGCCGCTGCTTATTCAATAAACATGCTCGAATTTCAAAGAATTTCTCACGCTGCTTACAAACACACACACATGCACTCATATGAGCCTTACATATCCTGCCAGGGCCACTTTTACAATTCTTAAGCCCCTCGAGTGCCAAAGGATTCTTAGTAATGCGCCACATGAAATATGAATAATCAGAGGGTGTAGGAGGAACAGCGAAACGAGGGGGAGAGAAATGTCAACAGAAGGGTTAAAAAAGAAAGGAATGAAAACAACAAAAAAATGAAAAAGAAAAAGAACCAAGGCCTCAAAACAGGATGAAAAACTAGCAGGCGCAGGTGGCTCTTTGAAATTGTGCTCATTCTTCTTCTTCTTCGTCTTCTTCCTCCTCTGCTTGTTCTTATTATTATTATTATTTTTGGAGGCTGCAAACTAGGTCAATTGAGTGAATTTCAAGAATGTGTGGGAAATGCAATAAAAAATTGAGATAGCCGATTTTGCGGAAGTAAATTTCTGTGGCTTTTGTACGCCGTCAACAGTTAGCGGAAGTAAATAAACTGAGCAAGGCAGGTAAGGTCCTGCAAAGAGTGAGACAGAAAATGAAAGAGAGGCAAAGGTCGAAGAAGAACAAGAGAAAACGTCCAGGCAACTTGTTTGGCTTTGGCTTACTTCCTGCAGAAGCCGATGGTCTGGTCTGGCCTGGTCTGGTCTAACCGACAACATCATGATATTCCCTTTTTAATATAGAAGTCTCTGTGTGTGTGTGTGTGTATGTGTGTGTACTTGTATATTTACTTCCGCTGGCTTGCTGCACTAAATCACTTCCGCACTTCCGGTTTGTCATTTGTCTGCTAAGTGAAAAGGCAAAAAGACCAAGAAGAACGGACAGACATACTCGTCCCTCGCCCGATCGATCAGTAGGTAAAACCAGACAACACACACTCTGCATGTAAATCCATTCCTTGTCTGCATGTGTGTGTGTGTGTGTGTGTGTAGTGGCAGGTGGAAAAAAAAATCATAGACAAATCTCACCCGAAAATTCCCGAATTGTTTGTGTATTGATTTCCTCTACAGAAATAATTTAAATAAATAACCAAATTAAAATGAAATCGAAATCGAAACCAAACAGAACGACTGGACAAATATAAACCAACAAATAAGGATTCACAATAACCCTAAAAAAAGGAGACATTCCAAAAAATAAAAAGAAGTGGGGAAAAAAAGGTAAAAGTAGTTCCACTTAAAATAAGATGAAGAAGAAGAAGAAGAAAAAGAGGAGAGAAAAAGAATTGATTGCTTTCGATAATTTCATTGGAGACCTGTTAACAGTGTTATTGTTATTATTATTGTTGTAGTTTTTTCCATCTCTCTTTTTTTGTTGTTGTTGTTATCTTCTCTTCGACTACAATAAAATCGAATGACAAGCGACAATGGCCAGGGTTGGGGCGGGGGTGTCTAAAGTGCTAAACGTAAAAACTCAAGTTGCTAGTTGAATTTTATTTTATAGTCTTTGGAGAGTAGAAAAACGGGCACATACTCAACGAGTCGAGTAGCCAACATAAGTTTTTATATGCACAACTCGAAAAGGATTAAGTAAACAGGACAGTGAAAATATCAACAGCAACAACAACATGGAAGACTATAAAACCATACAAAAGCTTCGCCCTTGGCAAATCCAACAAGAGTCGAGCGAGGCGCTTGTGTGCCGGGGAAATCCTTTAGAATTCAATTAATAAAAATTCTTTATAATAAAAATAAACACATGTGCTTGGGCTAGAATATATATATATATATATATATATATAAAGGACTATTTAAAAGGATGTGGTCTATAGTATTTTATATAAATTAATCAAATTAAAAACTCGCAGGCAACTTCAAAGGCTGCTGACAATTTGAGTGTGTGAATTACTTTAACTGACAGCTAGTTTCACTTTAGTTCTGCTTTGGCATTTCTCAACTTTTTGAACTCGTTCACTATAATCCTGCTGAAAGGATTTATTCTAATTCTTTTTAAGGAAATTTAAAGATATTTTGAAATTTATGGAATGTTTTTATCAAGTTTACTTAAAATATAATAAAGTAAACTTCGTATTCGTCGAAATCAAAAATTGTTAAAATTGTCTTTACAAAAGGGGAAAAAATTTAAAAAAAACTCTTTACCAATTCTTATATTTTCTGTCTTGAATTCGTCAGTTAGGATCAGAGACACTGAGGTAAGGTTTGCTCTGAATAACAACCTCAAACTTTCAATGAGTTCGGTCAATTAATGAGAGACATAAGATTAGTCTTTTTAGAAGCTACCGAAAGTTCCGGTCCGATTCGAAAGGCCCCGATAAGTGTACTGTACTGTAAAGGTTTATACCAAATTTCATTAAGCTAAGGGAGTAATCTCATAGAGCCAGATAGTCTCGGGCTCACTCGATTTCGCTATTGGCAGGGAGCCATCTGGAGGTAAATTTTGAGGATCTGAAGTGATTGGTTCCGCGCTATAAGGTTTCAGATCAAATTCAATATACTGAGTCTCTTCTATTCAAATTAAATTGACTATTTTTTTTCAATTCCGAAAATTTCGTATGGTGAAAATCGGCTGACTCAAAATCAAATTTCAAGGAAAAAATAATAAAATTGAAAATGATCATTTCTTTCTTTATAATTTGATATGTCATCAACCTGCACTCTTACTCATGTTTTCTTTCCCTCCCTCTCTCTTTTTAGGAATCCGAAGAAGATCTGCCTTATTGTGCACCAAATGCCGTCTGCTCCAAGATTGACCTGTATGAAACACCCTGGATTGAGAGGCAGTGCCGCTGCCCAGAGTCCAACCACTTGCCGAACAACATTATCTACCATCACCATGCCCATCACAACGAACCACCAAAGGCTGACGAGAGAGACAAGTATCGCAGTCACCTCCATCACAAGCGCTTCCCCCTGGGCGAGTTTAATGACAAGAAACATCTGAAAAAGTGGGTGTTGGGAGCCGTTTACGAGGACAACTTGAACTTGCAGCCGGGTTTCCTGGAGCACTCGGACTACAATGATGCCCTGCCCCCAGCCATGGCCTTGACCTACAATGAGTATGTGGCGGATAATGAATACCCTCAGTCTTCCCACATGCGTCATTCGGGGCACCGCGGACAGAAGGAACCGCTGAACCTGATAGGCGGTTGCTCGAGCAGTCTGGGAGTTGAAGATGGTCACACGGTGCCGGATAAGACTCGCCACTACAAACTCTGCCAACCCGTACATAAATTGCCTATTTGCAAGTAAGTCAAATGTTGATGGAAATCGAGGAAAGTTATTGATTTTCTAACAATTTTATAGACACTTCCGTGACTACACTTGGACCCTGACCACATCGCCGGCCTTGAATGTCACCGAGCAGATCCTGCACTGTCGTTGTCCCAGGAACTCAGTCACCTATCTGACGAAGCGCGAGCCTCTCGGCAATGGTAATCCAGGCTTTAGATATCTCTTTGCCTGCTCACCCCTGACGGTAAGTTGAAGACATTTCAAATAATTGTGAAAAGAGGTTTTAATTTTGGTTTCGACATTTTCAGCGCATGCGATGTCAACGCAAACAGCCCTGCAAACTGTTTACAGTGCGAAAACGTCAGGAGTTCCTAGACGAGGTCAATATTAATTCGCTGTGTCAGTGCCCCAAGGGACATCGCTGTCCGAGTCATCACACCCAATCGGGAGTAATAGCTGGCGAGAGTTTTCTGGAGGACAATATACAGACCTATTCGGGCTACTGCATGGCCAATGATTAGGTCTGACCCAACCTACTCCTATTAGTAGTTTTAAGCCATGTAAAGGAAAGGACAAAAGGAGCTTTGCAGTTCGAGCAGCTTTAAATGAGTACGAATGAATGCAAATGAGTGTGTCGACTGAGCCAATTGAGTCTCGCCAAGTTACCAATTAAACAAAACAAAAAAAAGAATTGAATAAAAAAAACATTAATCTATTTTAACTAAAGGAAAGCATAGGCCATTCTATGTTGATGTACGTAATTGTATCTTTTAATTTTAGTTGTAGTTTTATCGTAACTTATCGAATAGTTTGTCTGTGCAGCCTTGCCAAGTCGCTGTGAAGGTGTCTGAAGTGTTTGAAGTTTATTATTTTTTTTTTTTTCGTTTCCCCAAAATTTGAAAAAAGCGAAAATTATTTAATTAGTTTTAAGTTGCGCAGAGTGTGCAGTTTGGTTGACCATATTTCTTTTTTGTTAAATAATTATTTATAAATGTAATATAGCCACACTCGTACGCACTCACAGGCCTGGCAAATTGTATATAGTATATATTTTTAAAATATAATAATATATCGTAAACAAATAAAATAAAGTTTTTTTTATGGAAAAAGTACAGCAGCCACTTCAAAGAGCAATTCCAATCCAATGTGTGCCAAATTAGGGTGCAAGGTTTATGAATTCTTTTTTTTTTTTTTTATATAGTTTGTCAACTTTTTAACACTTTAGTTTTTAAATAATACAAATATAATAGAAAAGAAAAAAAATCGAAAGATAAAGAAAACAAATCAGAACGGTGACAGTTTGAAACTGAATGGAAGAGATAAACGAACGAACCAATGGAAAAAAGTTAGTGCAATTTAATGAAACTTAAAAAATAAATACATAAGCACTTGACAAACACTTAAAAAATGCCTATATAAAAAAATTAATTAAATTACTTGCTTTAATTATTTATAAAACAAAAACATGTAACGAAAACAAAAATAAATAAATCTAACCAATGCGAAGATGGAATCAAATGCGCAAGAGCTTTCCAAAAACTAACCAGCCTTTATTTAATTTATATTAATATTTTTATGAATACTTTTAAGAAATGTACTACTTTTTGTGCTCTATACTTACTACATAAATATGTAATTGCATTAAGCATAAACGATTTTTGTATATTTAAATATTTAGCACGAGCCTGCAGTGAAATGCTCTGCCAATAAATGTTATTATGGATCTGATAAGATCAAAAATAATTCTCCGAAAGTTTACTTCAATTCAAGGGTTTTTTGATGAAAGCAAGACCAAACAAGTAATTCACTTCATTTATAGCCGTGTGTCACGCACTCATCTCTAATTTATCTTGCTTTGGTTCATTTCGCGAGCAGCCCAAAAGTATGCTACAAAATAAAAGTGTTTATGTTGCCAACGCGGTTTGTGACTCGACTAAATCAAAGTGCAAGCAGAAAATCTATGAAAACAGGTCCATCCGAACGAATCCCACAATAATACATAAAACACAAATCAACTGGAAACCACCAAAAGAAACATCAACCGGGCCAGCCATCAGTCACCTTCGGCTTTATAATTAAATAAAATTCTCGAGTGCCACAGAAATAGAAAAAAATTGAATTACCTAGAAAAGCTCCTAGAAAAAGAGTCTAAAAAAGCGGCGCCTGGACACAAATTCAATTAAAGTGCCGAGTGCCATAACACTAAAACAAACAAAAAAATAAAAGAAAACAATAACAAAAATTTTGTTATAAAAAGTAGAGTGTTAAATACCCACACCACAATATGGCGAAAAATAAAACATAAAACCCAAATCCAACAGAAAAACAGAAGAAGCCCACCCGGCACAGATTGTCCAGAGAAAGAGAATATAACTTTTTTATAGACAAGCACCGGAAGCCGACTGCGTTAAAAAAAAAAGAAAAATATAATTCAAGCTCAAAATGGGATTCATAAAGAACTGTTAACTGGCTCTTTTCTTTTTGTCAAAAAAAAAAATTAAATAAACAAAAACTTCAAGTAACGAAAAAAATTCCCATCCAGTTAGTCACAGAATAAAATGCCTTTCCTGTTTCTCTGTCTGTCCGATTGTCTGTCTTTATTCTGTAAAATGCATAAAGCAAAATTATTAATCATAAAAAATTCTAGAGCCACTAAGGAGGCTTAAAGTGCCGCTAATTACATGACATGTTTTATGAGACGCTTCTCACACATACACATACACATACAAACACACACACATACAGAGTCAGGCACATAGCGCACTTAATCTCAACCTGGTGCCAGTGCTGGTGCCAGTGCTGGTGGCGTTGGCGCTGCCGTTGGTGGGGCTTGTGGTGCCCCTGGCTTACGGTGGCGCTGGGTTTTTTGGGATTTGCTGCGCTCGTATTGCCTCAGTTGGCCACATTGCCTGTTGTGCTGTGCTAAGTTCAACTCAACCGAATTTTTAAGTTCCACGCTTAACAGACAGAATGGGCACAACAACACGACAGTTTATAGCATTACAACGACTCCTGCCAGCCCCTCGCCCCATCCCCAACCCGTTCACCCTTTGCTCAATCAGGTAAGCAGCCTACAAGCCAACTACAACCACTCCACATGAGACGTTAATTAGAGTTTAAAAAGCAGCGATGCTCAGTTTTTCATTAGGTTTGACGATAAAGACGACTCTGAAACTCCAGAAAAGAAGATGAGAGCAGTAAAAAAAAAAATAAAAGCAAAAACAAAATAAGAAAAAACTTTGCGAATTCAGCTGAAATTGCAGTCAAGAGAATAATTCATTGTCACCACTTACAATTGGGTTAAGCATCTCAAATAACCCAGAGACGTCTTAAAAATTGTCTACATTTTATTTTGCTTCAGTTTTTTCGCCTTTTTAAGAAAGTCACTAGCCCAAATTGCAGAGTTTTTACAAAAAAAATCTATGGAAATATTTGGCCTGGATTCGAATAGAAAATTCCAAAAATGTAATGACCCAAAACAACGTCTTTTAAGAACTGGCTTTCATTAGGCTGGATAAAATAGATTCCAAATAAATTCTTGCTCAAGACAAGCAACAAAATTAAAGGTTAAGAGAAATATTTTTAAAATCAAAGCCAATAATTTATATTTTACCTCTAAAGCAATCTGCGAATTATATTCTAAAAAAAAAAAAATGATACCTATCTAAAAGTTTTTAAGATTCTGCATAATTTCCAAATATTTTCATCATTTTCTAAAGTCTCATATATCTGAGGATTATATTCTAAAAAAAGGACATCTATCTAAAAGTTTTTAAGATTCTACATAATATTTTCCTCATATTCTGAAGTTTCATTTTCAATTGAAACTTCGAACAAGTTCGTTTCTCAAAAAGTTTCATTTTACTTTCAGGCTCATAAAGTATGCTGTTAAATATTTTATTCATAATTAATCTCAAAATAATAAAGTCAGATTGATCCTTCTCAAAGTCGTTTTGGAAATCTATGTCAATTGAATAGTAATTAAAATTCTACTGAAATTCCATTTTTCTCATTTCAATTCTTTTAGGTCTTGATTATATAAATAAGTAAGTAAGTCAGTAAACAATATATCCAAGCTACTTTTAAATCTCTAAGATTCTGGGCGATTTCTAATTGAAAGTCTTTCAGGCCTGATCTCTAAATAAACTCATTTGTCGACTAGTTCCGTCATATTTGTAAGATCAAAAACTCAGTCTTAAAATATTTTAATCATATTTGATCTCAACATAATTAAGTATTCTCTGAATTTTTGGGACTTCATAAAGTATATCCAAGCTGCTTCAATTTCTAAAATACCATTTTCAAAAGTCTTCCAGGCCTTTCATCTTCAGATTGTTACTTCCCAAAATCATTTTGGGAATCTAAGTCAATTCCAAATATTTTCCTCATTATTGAAAGTCTCCCTGTCCTTGATCTTATAGTCATTTAAGCTTGAATCGATTTTTTTATTTTTTTTTTTTAATATAAAGAAAATTTCATCACTTTAAACGTTTTGTTGGATTTCTAAGATCAAAAAGTATGTTTTTTTAAATATTTAAGTAATTAAATATTATATATGAATTAAGTCCCTGAACTTAACGTCTTTATATAATATATATCTTATCTTATCTTTATGTATCTAAGTTTTTTCAAAGTCCCTAAAGTCCTAGGCAAATACCAAATATTTTCCCTTTGTTAGAAAATTTTTCAATCATTTTAGTATTCTCGACCAATTATTTAGTGACGATTTTTTCCAGTTTCTACACAAATTTCAATTTTTTTTTTCTCATATTGCATTTGAATGCATTTCAGAGCTCGTATTTCCAGGCATTTCATCTACATTTTCAGATATTTTTTCCGCCAAAATCACTCGGCAACTCGTTTGCTTACTGGCGAATTTGGCCAGCTTCACACAAGTCCGAGAGGCTTTGAATGTATTAAGCAAAGCTCGAATGCTTACAAAAACGATGTATTCGATGGATTAGTGCATTTCTTTTGGATCATTGAAGATTTAAAGCGAAAGTTTTCAATACTTTATAGAGACGCAGCAGGTTTTAATTGATTTTTGCGTGTTTTTTATTTCGACAAATATTATTGCAGATTTTTTTCTTTTTAGTTTGAGTGATGATTTTAGCTTTTTTTTTTATTAAGTTTGGTGTCGCTGTTGAAAAGTTTTTGTCTATTTATGAGTTTTTGATTCGAAACATTACTGAGCTTGGGGAATGCTACTGTGTGGCTTGAGGTGGCTGTGGTGGTTTCATTGATTGATTAGCCGCCAGCTGAGTGAGCTGAGGAATTTTTCGAAATTTTTTTTCGTTCAGGCTAGCGCAAAAGTGTGTGAGTGTGGTTTTCTACGTTAATTTTGACAGTCCGAATGGCAGAAATATTTATATTTTCTTTTCGAGAAAAAGATTTATATGCATCATTAGAAAAGTCATAACTTTCTTTTGCATCAATTAAAATCAACACCAGCCAAAAATCTCTGGCCGAAAGGTAAACTTCAAGTCAAAACAAATTACGGAGAACATGAAAACCTGGTCTGAGTAGTGAATGAGCTTGCCTAGTCACATAAATAATTACTGAAGAAGGCAGTTAGTCAGTCAGATTCCGTTTGCCGTTAGCAATCATTCATAAACTGGCAGGCAATGTTGAAAATTTCTTAATTTTGTTTCTAATAAAAAAAAAAAAAAAAACTAAAGCAAAACTGGTGAACTCTTCAAAGCACCGGGAAAGACAGAAAAAGAGAGGGGGAAAGAGGGTGATGAAGTAAATTGATATTATTTTTCCGTGGCCCTAATTAGACCCGATTTGTATGCTGATACGGAATCCCACAGACGGAAAACCAAAAACCAGAGACACCATTAAAGCCCAAGAAAATAGATGGCCCAATGTGTCTGCATAATTAGGGTGGTCCGGGATGGGAGGTAGTAAAGAGGAGGGGGGGTCAATGAATTTAATTGGTTAACATTATGAGGCTTTTATCAATTTGCTGCTGGTCTCAACAATATTTTTCTGTTTCGCTTTGCCTCGGGTTAAAGTTCACAGTTCTTCTCACTGTAATTATTTCTAATATTTTGTATGCTCAATAAAAAAAAAAATAGTTGTTATTTCTGTAGAAATTGTTGCTGCTGCTGCTGTTGTTGTTGTCGGTTGCAGCTGCCCTAGTAAATGAAGCACAGGAAGTTGCAAGATTTCACCTGCTGTGTTTTTCTGAATCTTTTTCTTCTTCTTCCTCTTCTTCTGCTCGGTACTGCTGAGTGGGTAAATCTTTTTTTTTTTTTAACTGTTTCTTTTGTGGGTAAGTTTAGCGCCTTGGAAAGTGAAACTCTTTTATTTTTGGCGCTTTGTGATTTTTGATTGTAATTTATTTTTATTTCGTTTGGCAAAAAAAAGAGCTAACGAAAATTGTCTAGACTGTGGCTGGGAAACCATTTGAATATCCGATAAGCCATTAATCAAAGTATTTATTAATACCTTTCATTATTGATTTAGATTGATAAACGCTTGGCTTGCAAATATTTTTGGCATTAATGGTATTTTAATGTGGCGGAAGTGGTCTGCGGTGGAGGCGGAGGCCACGGCAGTGGCAAAGGGGAAGATGATGATGACAACTAGTCAAGTATACGACTGGAGGGCCTGTGTGGCTTCAGCGTGGGCAGCCATCTCATCAACATAAACATCAGCATCAGCATCCACATCAGCTTTATGTGATGGTAGGTGAAAGTGCTGGCCAAGTAAAAGTCTGAAGATCAACGCTGCGAACTCATTGGGGTAGGCTGAAACCAACTGAGTTACTTTCGCAAGGAAAAATCGTTTATGATATGCAAAAAATAACAAAATCACTATTGATGGATTTTTATACATTTCTCTTTACTACAAATATTGAGAGAGATAGACTAGCCTAATGGTTTTTCAGAGACTCATCGATACCTCAAAACGAATTTAATAACAAACAAAGGCCATGCTGGGTGCCTGCAAAACTTGCTGATTAGATGCCAACAATAGACTGAGAAAATCGAGTTGCCTCGCTAAGGTAAACTCGCACTCAAAGTCAAAGTCTCTGCAATAATGCAATAAACTTTACCAATAAAGTAATAATAATGCAGTCAATGGCAGCAGCGAGCGCCCCAAGCAGGCCAAACAGGCAAGACGCTTTCTTGGGGGAGCCACAATTTCAAAGCTCGCCAGAGCACATAGAAAAAGAAAAGAAACATAGACGAAAGGACAGACTGGTTGCGGGCAAGAAGCAGACACCCAAAGCAGAGACTCACAAAGAGGAAAGAGCAAAATGCAACGCATGCCATAAAAGATCAAAATCATGCATAACAAAACATTTAAGCAAAAAGCTATTGAAAAAAAAATTGAGAGAAAAAAAAAAACAAACAAACAAAGAAAATATCAAAGAAAGCAAAAATAAAGACAGCAGCCTATAAGAAATCCAATTTTAATACTCTTCTTTAAACTCGGACTAAACAAAGACCTATAAAATAAAAAGCCTCCAGATTACAAATAAAAAAAGTTTGCTGAGACTTCTTCGGCTTAAAAAGAATTAAGCTTTGTTTTAGACAACTGATTTATTTATTTCGAAATTTTGGAGAGGAAAGTAGTACTTTCACTAATAATCCCTCAGATTATGCAAGAAAATAATTCTGTGATTTTGGGATCCTCAAAATATTTTAAGAAAATAATATCAATAAATTAAATTAAATAAAATAAACAAAATGAATAAAATAAATAATATAAAAAATTTAAAAAATAAATAAATAAAAATTCTTGAGAATTAAAATAAATTTATTGGAGACTAATAAATAAACGAAAATATTTCCAGGATTAATAAGATTACGCATAAAATCTGTGAAATGCAGAACTTTAATCATTTGAAATGAGTTTTTGGGAATCAGAAATTATAATTCTGGATAAATAAGCTGTGAGCCTGGTATAGGAAAATTCATAAGATCCTTAAAAATATAATAAAGAAATTGTCTAAATTCATCAAGAGCTTCGAACTTAAAGTGCAATATAAAAAGAAAAGACCAAGTCTTGGGCAAAAAGAAATCCAAAGTTCCCGAGTTCTTATTTCTTTCAGTCATTATATCAGAATCAAGTCCAAAGACTTAAAGAAAATATTCTCGAGTTCTTATTTCTTTCAGTTATTATATCAGAATCAAGCTGAATTTATTTAACACAAAAATTATATATACTATAAAAGATCTATAAGATATAATTTCCTCTAGGTTCTCATCCAGCTTTACCCACTATTGGAAGACAATATTCAATGAATTTTTTTAAAATGCTTTGTATCAAACTGATGAGCTTCTTGGGAAAGAGTATTCAAATGAAATGCCTAAAGATTTTTTCCTCTTTTGTTTTGCCCAACCCGTGAAATTGAAAGTAACACTCGAGCGAGCAACTCGAGTTGATTATTTTCTAATTACAAAAGTAAACTTTTTCCAACTGCAGATGCAATTCAACCTGAAGAGGCGAATGTACAGACGCCTTCAGATTTGACCGATGCACAATGATAACGTTAAATAAGTGAGTGTCTATAGGATGGGCAAGGAGTGCTCGAGGCAGTGGCGACGGTGGCGACGATGGCGGTGCTGGTGGAGGTGATGGCATAGACAAGCCAAAGAAAAAGGTGTTAAGTATGCAAATGGCTGGACAACAATCAACATGAAATGTCTATGGGCTTTGGTCATAATAATAACAGTTATGTTGTAATATTTACAAGCTTACAACAACAACAACAACACTGGCCAATGTGGGCGGCGCTACTTCACTTCACAGCGGCGGCGAACAGTGGAACAGGCCGAGGTCTTTTGTTCGCTGTTTAGGCTGTGATCGTAGAAACTGGGCGATGACAGCAACGTTGGGAAAAATACAAAAAAAAAAAAAAAAAATAAAATAAAAATCTTCAACGCGCGCACCTCTCTGTGGCAGAGTGTAGTAAAAGTCTCTATGCGCATGCCCCAAAGTGACCTCAAAGTCAAAGCGGCAAGCGCTTGCAGATTCGCATCTTTTAGATACTTTTACATGTGTGTGTGTGTGTGTGATGTACTGTGTACTTTCTCTACTTAGAGTTTACTTGGCAATTTTTTTCATTTGAGTGTGTGTAATTTTTTTTTTTTTTTGGCCGCGCCTAATCGAAACTTGTGCTCAATCTGGGTAGCTTTAGTCTTTCATTGCTCGGCCTGAAACTAACCATCTGTATGTCTGTGTGTATGTCGAGATGCTTCATTCAAGATATTAAGGAGTCTAAGAAAAGCTAAAAAACGAAAAACAAAAAAAAAAAAAGAAAAAAATGGCAAGAAAGACTACAGCAGCCAACGATGCTTTGATGTTGTAATTAACTTTCATTAACGGCCACTGCTGATTTAATGCGACCAAGACCAGCACAAATGGGTTAAAAAGTGTGAAGTGGCCAAAATTCAAGTGGTTGCTTGGTGGCCCCAAAAAAAGCTTAGCACATTTTTTTCCTCTTCTTCTTCTTCTTATTTCGGCTAATTTCTGCGGTTTTTCTCTTTGCCTCTCCCTCGGTGTTTATTTTCACTTTTACTGGGCTAACACCAACAACAACAAAAAAAGAAACACATTTTAAGTGTGCTATATTTAAGTATTTATTTTCGCCAAACAAAACCCCAAAAAAATATATAAAAAAAAACCTACCTCAGCACGGGTCACCTCATCTGCCAAACTTCCATGGAAGAAAAAAAAAACTCACTTCATTTCTAAATCGTCTTGATTGTTTTTCCCAGCGGTGTTTGATTTTGTTGTTGCTTTTGGTTTTTTTTTATGTTACCATTTTCAATGCATAAGAATTAGCCAGGTCCAGTTTTGGCAAAGTCTCGTACCCAAGAGCCATGGGAAACCAAACGGCTGTGGGATGTCGTTTCTTTTGGTATTTTGTCGACGGAATTTCGACCATAGAAAGTGCAAAAGGCCACAAAAACAAAACAAAATAAATAAATAACAAAAAAAAAGCCTCAAAACCCGAATCCCCTCCAAGTCTGAATTTGCTGAAAGAAGTGCGATTTGTAGTTTGCAACGTGTCCAAGTGACCAAAAATATTATTAATTTATATTTTTTACTTTAATTTTTTCGCTGGATCAGTCAAATCCAAATAAAATATTTACCTATTTTTGATCAATATTTGCTTAGGTCTATTTATGACTTTTTGACTTTGTTTGAGGAAAGTTGGCGAAGCAAATTTCTGCCTAAACCAAGCAACAGAAAAAAAACACAAAGTTTCAACGCTAATGAACCTACGAAAGCAAACAAAAGAATTCAAAACAACAGCAACAACAACAAAATAGAAACAAGTAATTTTCTAATAATAATAAAGAACTTGCAAAAAAACAAAAAATCAGACTAGTTATGAAAACAAAAATGATGATATTCCTTCGTTTTTTTTTTTTGGTTTTTGGGTTGGTCCAAGTTAATCAACATTTTCGAAACTTTCCATTTCAAATTTAGCAAGCAAACTAAAAAACATTCCAACATTAATCAAACTGAACAGGTGATGTTAGAAATTTAAGCCTGTATTATCTTTTACTTTTTAAAGACCCATGAAACTCTATATTTAAAGATATCATTACAATGATGGGAACTGGAACGATATGCGATTACTCTAATGGCTTTAACAAAGAGATAATCCCAGAAACGAAATTCGGAATTAATCCGGCTTTAAAATGTTTGCAAAATAATAAAAAAAAAAATGGGGGAACTCTTTTTAGAAATACACCAGGTCTTTTATCAAAAATATTGAATACTGGTTGACATGATTAAGTCCTACTTCAAGTAAGTTCTGGACATGAAGTGAAATATTGAAATGATATTTTAAATTGTAAATTGGAACAATAGGAAATTATTTGAAACCCTATATGAAGTTTTAAATAAATTATGACCGATTGAAAGTTAAAGCATTAAGTGCCCGCTAGGATATACAAGATATTTTTCTCAATGCTTTGCTTAGAAGATTTTATATAAAAATCCAGGATCTTTTCCGAATTTCCACTTGGTTCGATTCAGTGCTGACCTAGACGCGCCCAAATACAACCCTGGCCTGATAAATAGATCATAATCCTGCTACAATTTAAGAACCCAAGGAAAATCAAAGACCTTTTTAGAAAAACGATATTTATTTGACCTTTGAAAGGCTCAGGCTTATTCGTAAATAAAGGATTAGGTCGAGGACTTCTTTCAAGTACTTTCTTTTCCAATTTGTAATTCTCTCAATTTTATAAATCACTCAGTTTGCATTAACTTTTCTTTAGGAGCAATTAAAACTTTTAAAGGACTTAAAGCTATTAAATTCAGGTTTGCTTTCTTTAAATAGAAAAATTAAGAGAGTATGAAATCCTTTTGTATTTCAAACGGTAAAAGGAGTCATCTATGAGCTTTAAAAAATGTACAAGATTTTTTTTATTTCTACTCAGCTTTCTGGGTATGTTTTGGTGTGTGGATGAAACCCACACATTTAAAGTGCAAAGAAAATCATGCCCATCATGCCCGGCATTTTTGCTTGGTTGTTTCTTTTTGTATTTTTTGTATATTTTTTATTTTCGTTGTCTTTCCTAACGTGTTGCGGCAACTGACAGAAATGATGATGAATACGCGTTGGCAGCCATCAACGACACAGAGAGCAGAGCTCAGGGAGCACCAAGCCAGAAAGTACAGAGTAAGCACCAAAAAGCCACAACATCCATACACACACACATGCACACATACATATCAACATCAGCAATTTGAGCAAACGTTAAGCGGCAAACGGCAAAAGTTGACGACGTTGCCGTCGATTGTGCAGCAGTTTGCTGCCACTGGTGATGTTGCAGTAGTTGCAGTTGCGGGTGTTGTTGCATGTCGCGCCGTGACTGACTGACATATGTTTGGCCATGTGGCTGTCTAGATTGCCACGTGTGTGTGAGAGTGTGTGACAGGCATGCAATTCCAAGCCAATGCCAAGCGACTCGACTTTTGAAGCTTCCACTGCCACTGCCACTGCCACAGTCAGTGCCAGTGCCACTACCCCAGCCTCTGCACTTGAATTGCCGTTAATGAAGCTGCAGCGCATCAAGCCATGCAATTAAAACAATGCCCTGACCTCGGCTCTATGGCAGTCGTCTCAGCCGTCTCAGATGCCTTGCTAGCTCTGAAAATAAAAATGCTTAAAATCTACCATCAAAGTGGATACATATAATAGAAATTAAAATAACTATTGCATTAAGCCAGCACATCAAAAATTGTGGGCATATAAAAATGTTTTGCCTTAATGAAGGCACATTGCAAAAGTAAACACGACTAATTCAGCGACTTGACGATGCTCTATGCAAAATCAGCTCAGCTCTGAGAGGGTGGAAATAAATCGGGTGACTTCAGTATCTTTCAGCTACCAAGAAAAGAAAAGAATCCTGGGGGTTTTTAGTGAGGTCTGTCAATACTCTACACAAAGGCCCAAGGTTCGAAGCATCTGACTAGTTGATAAATTGAATAGATCCAAGTTGAATTATACGGATCAGCTTCAACAGCTTCAGATCGAAATGTAAGGGTTCCTTAACTATAAATGAAACATCCCAGTTACCCCAATACCTTGGAATTTCAGTAGCTAGATAGACATTTTAAGTCCTGATTCCTCTTACTTCCAAATCATTGCGAAAACTTTATTTAGTTTCATTTCCTTGCAGATTTTCAAAGAACCCTTTTTAAGACCAAAATGTAAGGGTACCTTTTATATAAATGAAATAGTTTCCCAGTTAACTTTGATTCCTTGCTGTCTCAAAATCTAGGTAGACATTCTCAGTCCTGATTCATTCCACTTCCAAATCATTGTGAAACCATTATATGGTTTGCTTTCTTTTTAGACTTTCAAAGATACCTTTTCAGGCGCAAAATGTAAGGATCCCTTAACTATAAATGAAATACTATCCCAGCTACCCTTGATTCCTTGCTAAATAGATATATTAATTCCTGATTCCTTCCACTTCTAAATCAATATTAAATCTTTATACAGTTTCATTTCTTTGTAGATTTTCAAAGACCCCTTTTCAGGCCGATTGAATGCATTTAGAGTATAAATATGCACATCTGTAGCAGATTGTGTGGTCTTAAGTTAGTTGCTTTATTTTCTTTTGTTTATCTTTTTTTGGGGCAAGTAAAAATGTTAAATAGACTGTAATAAGAGTTTATGATGATGTTTAGATAAAATGTCAAGTTGTCTGAGAGAAAAGAATTTCTCAGATTTCTTAAAATTATTCGCAAAATAAAATTACAGACATTTTTTCCCTGTGCTCCTAAAGCGTTTATAAAAATTTTCTAACCTAGTTTTTTCAAGACTTCAATAACTCAGTTACGTAGGAAGCCAGATTCACAGGGACAGAGTAAATAAAAAATGAAAAACAAGGATGTTTCATCTTCGTTCGACAACATCAAACATTTCATCTTACGTTCATTTTTGAGATACGCAAAGTTTTTTTTTTCTGGGGCGTTTGTGGGGGAGGTAATTAAGAACGTGAGAGCCATGAGGCGAACCGAATACCTTCAGCTACTGCAAATGCGCAGCTATGGAAATAAAAAATATAAACCCATGAAACCTGCCAGGCATGCGGATAGAGTACATAGTTTCTGATTTTTTTCATTTTTTTTTCAATTTTCATTTACTTCTTCTTTTTAGCACTAACAAGATTTTTTTACCACATCTTTTTTTTTGTGCATATTTAAAATACGACTATGCCAGGCATTTGAATAAGCAGCGAATGCAAAGAGCGAAAGAGGAAGAAAAAGACCAACCAAACAAACGAAGACGCCACCACAACACGCCATCGTGGCAGTCACCATAAAATGGGGTCAAGAAAAACACTTTCATTGGAGAGGCTGTGGCAAGAGGCGATGTCGGGTTGCAAGACCCAGAAGGTGGCCAAAATCGGACGGTCTACCTGGTTCGACTTTAAGTTATGCCCAGAATAAGACAGATGACACATTGATTATGAGCTTAAAAAAAAAACTCCAAACAAGAACCAAGGGAATATGGAATTTTTCAAAAACAAAATTACCATAAATATGCGTGGCTCAGAGTTGTTTTTTTTTTTAAATGAAATTATTTAATTAGCATATAAAAGGCACACTCAGGCTATAAGTAAAAGTGTATCAATCGTGTGAGTTTCTAAAGAAAATACCACTAACTAGCCTCATAATTTCTCAGCATTTATTTGGCCCAAAACTCACACATTCGCTGCACAGTTAGAAAATGCAAATGTAAAAGAAATAATAAAAATAATAATCAGATGAAGAAGAGAACAAATTCAAAGAGGGGAAAAGACAAAAGCATTTGAGCAAGCAAAAGAAGATACTTTTGATCAAATCTCTTGTTGTTGTTGTTGTTATTGGCTTAGTCTATATCAGTGGGTCATAACGTTTGACACATTTTCGCCCTCAAATGGATTGCAACAAGTTTTCTTCTCTTTGACCCATAAAAAGCAAATACCATTAATGTCTTACATTCTCAAGTTTTAGGAAAAAGGGGTTCCGGTCTGCGGGGAGGGAAATGTAATGCAAATAACAGCAAAATAGCGTAAATTGACAAAGTATCTTGGAATCATCAAAGCTTAGCTTTTTATGACATTTCGTATTGGCTTATTTTTTTCACACACACAAAAAACAGCTCAACTCTTTCATATGATAAATTGGTATTCAGGGTAGATGTCAACAGTGAACTAATTTGCTTAAAATTGGCAAATTACCTGAATAGATTTTATAATCTTGACCAAGTCACATCAAACCGTTTAAAAGGTTTGCATAAAGTGACCCAAAAATTATAGGTCAATAAAAACAGAGAACTACAGCTATTTGGTATTATATGATATTTAAATTATCAAAAATAACTTTAATAAGGGATTAATCTAAAAAGATTCTAGAGATGGTTCAAGTCAATTTTATTAATAAGAATGAAGTCTGAGCCTGGGACAAAAGCTAGCTCACTTGAGCTTCTTCAAGATCACAAATAAGACAAGACAATTAAGCTCTTTCAAATATACAAAATATAGACAAAAAAGGCAAGAAAACAATGATTCATAATATGAAATACTTCTATTAATTTGGGAGCATTCAGCTCAGTCCTTAGACTTAAAAATTCAGCACAGCTTTGAATTTTCCCTCATTGCTCAGACATAAAATTATTTCTGGGATTTTTTTTTAAAATAATTTAAGAGAAAAACATTTAAAGTTTTTAGCCTTCCCTAAGTCATACCCAAAAGAGCTCAGAAGCTTAATCCTTTAACCTACTTGGCATACCCTGCGTATACGTAATTTTTTCAGTTTGAGAGAAAACATGACCAAAACTCAAAAACAGGAAAGCCAACCCAAAATGAAATGCACACAATTTATGAGAAAAAAAGCCAGTAGCAGCTGCAACAACAACAATTACAGCAGCAACCAAATAAGCGTCAACAAACAAAGGCAAACAACTTCATCAGAGAGCTGAAAGCCTCCAAGTCAGGGAGACATGAATTTGGACTTGGAATTGGTAGAATGTTTGTGGGTCCGTCTGTCTTTGAGTATGTTGGCATACTTTGTGGCAAGAAAAAACAAAAACAAAGCAACTGCAACAATGACGCGTGTAAGCTGATTGTTTGTTTGTTGTTGTTGTTGTTGTTGTGACTTTTGTGGCGGCTAATTTAAGCCGCCAAAGTAACCACGGCCTTACCATCTCATCCCCCACCCCCACACATACCCCGATTGTGTGTGTGTGTGGGTCTCTTTGAGGTGATAACTTTCAACGGTTTCACGTTTGAAATTGGAATTGATGCTGAAGAAGCTACGCCGACAACGTCGACGACGACGACGAAGATGTTGCTGTGGGAAATTAATGAATTAAGATGCCAGGCGAAAAAAAACAACAAAAAAATGGAAATAAGTAATGCTCACATTACATTAGGAGTTGTGCAGTTGCAGTTGTTTTGCAGCCGCCAAGTGGCCAAAGCCAATGTCAAAGCCAAAGTCAAAGCCAAGCAACTCATTTCCACGACACTCAAATGATCAAAATTATTGCGGTTAAGTACGAAAAAAGATTTTCCACCAATGTTGGCAAAACGTTGAAAATGAAGATGAAGAAGAAGAAGAAGAAAAAAAATCAGAAAGTAAGCAAAAGAAAAGTTTTTACGTATCTCTTTCCTAGCTTGTTAGAAAAATTGCAATCTTTCTTCTTCTTCTTCTTCTGCTTCTGCTTCGTTTGCCTAAAGGGGGAATTTCAGCCTTTGTTGGCAAGTTTGGGCCACCAACAAAAAACGAAGGAAGAAAGAAAAAACAACAACAGCAACAACAACAACAAAAATGCGAATCGTGAATTAAATTTAAACAGAAAAATCACAAAATAAATAAATGGGACAAGTGAGCGAAAATTTGAACTCCAAAGTTTGTGGTGGGGTGGAGGGTTAGTGGGGCGGTCGGCAATACAAAAGTGATGGAAAGTGCGGGTGATGTAGATGAAAATTATATGCCTGGTTGAGTTTATGGAGAGGAGAATCCAGCAATGTGGCTTGTCATTGATAGCAAACGTGGCTTAAAAGAAATCAACATCATGTTGCACTAACTTGGCTAACGATCTGCCAGCCAACCAACCAACCAGCCAGCTGATTGCTGCCAAGCCAAAACCAAGTCGAGTCGAGTCGAGTCAGTCGAGACCAAATTGGCACATTAGACAAATTGTTACAGACAGGGCAAGACAGAGTTAGCCTGGTCTACACCAAAGCCGAAGACGTCTCAATAACCCCTGACAACCACAAAGCGCTGAAATGCAGCAACATCAGCTCCATCAGCCCCATCCTTAGATCAACAGCATGCAAAACTGCAAGCTGATGCGGCCAAACACATCATAAATCAAATGTGGCCAATACACAGAAGACATGTACGTGTGGCTGCTAACCGCAAACAGTTTTCAAAATTAATCAACTCCCACCAAGCCAGCCAAATCCTACTCAGAAACTGAGAGACAGAGACAGAGTGAGAGGGAGAGGGGTAGATAGATTCATTTGGTCTGTGGCAAATCAGGCTGACAAGACATCTTCTCCTCCATCATCAGCACTCAATGCGATCAAATGTCAGCCGCAAGTGTTATTGGTAACTTCAGTGTTCCTTCTGCCAACCAGTCTACATGGTCTGAGCCATCATTGACCCATTTTTCATAAATCTCCCAGCTAAAAACACACCCGCACCACTTTCCCATCTTGGCTCTGTCGCTTGGGAATCTTTGTCTCTTTTTTCGTCGCCTGACTTGGATGGGATCTCTTGTTGCTTCTTTTTATTATTGTTGTTGTTGTTGTTGGCTTCTGCTGGTTGTCTGTCTCCGTAACGTGTTGCCATTTAATTGGCTCAATGCGTTTGCCAAATATGTCGTAAGTATCCACAACGGACCCAACTTGGACTGGCTCATGACTTGGTAACTTTTTTTCTTCATCTTCTTCTTGTATTTTTTTTTTTTTTTTTTTTGTTAAGTGTCAAACTGCGTAACTTTGTCGGTGTCATTGTCACCTTTGTTGTTTCTACTTTTTATTTTCTTCATTTCTAGTTTTTGTTGTTGGTTTTGTGTAAGCAATTTTCATAGAATTCTTTTTCGTCATGCGTTTTAATTAAATGTTTGTCAGTTTGGCTCTCTTCTGTACTGTCATCACGTTTGCCTCAACTTCCTCCTCCTTTGTGCTCCTCATTCGTTGCCATTGACAATTACTTTGGCTGGTGTTGATTTTATTTTACCTTTTCTCTGTTGTTGTCTGAATAATCCGTCTTTCACAAGCCACCATGGTGGTGGACTTATGTAAACCCTAAAACCATCTTATAAAAGTCACCAAATTTGGCACAAATTTGATATAATTTGGCATAATTAAGCACTTCATGAGATATTCTCTGATTTTGTGGGCACGAAATGGAGATATTCGCTGGCACAATTTGGCACAAATATACACGCAGTCCCACAGACTAGAGATGGACTCATTCTGGCACAGAGAAAACTCAGCTGAAGTCATAAGTCTGCTGAAGTGAATGGGAGAAATACTAACGAAAATTTCAATTTAAGAAATCTTAAAAGGGCAACCATTCTGGGAAGAACAAAGTTGTCTTTAAAGTAGTACAAAAAGCTTCAGATATCGTTAAAGGATACAGAATTCCATAAATAATAAAAAAATATATATAGAAGGATATTTTGATCTTTTTTTCAAATATCTTTAAAGGTTTCAAAAAGCAGTTTGAGTATTACTCACAACTGAGAAACTGCCAGACATTCCCCGCTCGAAAGTTCATTGAAATATCTTGAAATTCCTGAACCATAAATTTCAAATAAGTCTCCATCTTATATGGAGAAGTCGAAAAAACATATTTAGATTATATCATGGAGCACATAAAATTAGGTAGTGCCTAAGAGACTTATTTGAAATTTATGGTTCAGGAATCTCAATACATTTCTATGAACTTTCTAGCTGGGAAAGCTCGGAAAGCTATATATATTTATATTCGATATTTTATATTCCTTGAAGTTAAAGAAAGACTTCGATATTTCTGCTTTCAAATACTCCCTGTAATCAGATAAAGATTTGTGCGTCCCTGAAAACCCCTCAGAATTATCTCTTTAGTTTCTGATTATAAATTTCTCTGGAAAACTTTTCCGTTTCCTTCTAATTTCGTGCACTCACACTGTCATCTCTATTACAGATACTTAAGTCCCCAGAAGGCCCTCATTTAATTGCATTCGTTAGCCAGCGAATGTAACAAGAGTGCAGAGCGAATAGTGTCCAGCATCTTTTTCACAAAATAAATAGTAAAACTAGAAAGAAAAAAACCCCAACAGATGCGCCCAAGAAGTTGCACACACGCAATGCCAAAGCCAAAGCCAAATTGCTGCCTAGGCATTAATTGAATGGCATAATGGTTTTGGTGGCCTGAGAATACCAGGGAAGTCTTAGCTCAGCATGAAGCTTTCCACAGAAGGGAAATCAAAAATAAATTATTGTATGCAGCGTTACAATTAGGTGGTGCAAAGATCTGATAGAGGTTTGCTCCACAAACCCCGTCACTTATGCAAATCGCTGCCTAAATACGTCACTCAAGACTGGCAAAAAGAAAGAGATGCCTTCAAAGTGAACTCTTTGAAATCAATTAACACAGCCAGAGTGGTATAACCTGACGAGTCTCTGACATTATGCAATGAGCGCCACAACTGCTGGTGACCGACCTCTACACTCTCTGACAACCAACAAACCAGGCAGCCAGTCAGCCGGCTAGGTAACTTGATTGTTTCAACACCAAACAGCGCGAGTCTCATATGGAGTCATTGAACTTGAGACAGTTGGAGGCGCAAAATGGAGCAAAACTGTCGGTCAAAACCAAAACCCTTTTTCTTTTCTGCATACATATGTCTGTCTGTCTGTCTGACTGGCTGGCTGGCGGACGTGCAACGGTACAAAATTATAAACTATAAAAGTTTAAGTAGAACATTTTTAGATGGCCAGCCAACTGGCGGCGATTACCACACACTCCAACTTGCTTCAAACAGCAGCAGAAAAAAAAACAACAACAACAACAAAAGAACAAATTGAGAGCACCTCGAGGCAGGCAGAGAAGGCGCTTAAGTCCCGGTGATTGAAGTTGATGCAGTCAGATCTCGGGGGCGTTGCTAATGAATGAAGGCGACCAGGCCAGGCAATCGGTCTCCGTTGAGTTCCCCAGGTGCAGATGTCATAAACAGCTAATAGACGCGTGCAGCGACAACTTGATAAATTGAAAATAAATGGCCCAGCGGTCAGTTGGGGAAGCTGTTCATAGATTGGCGTGTTCTGCAACAATTAGAAAGAACAGTAATGTGGCAGCAGGAGTAGGAAATGCAAGAAGCAAACAAACCAACCAACACACAATTAACCCAATGACAAATGACAACAAATTGCATGCAAAGCTACAACAACAACAACAAGAACAACAACAATGACAGGATATACTTCTTAAAACTTAAAGTTATAATTTTTGCTTTGTTGATTTAATTGTGGCCGGTTTTTTTTTTTTTTTTTTTTTTTTGCCAAGGCCAAGAATTCTACTTAGATCGTCCAAAACGGCTACATTCTATTGGCAGTTGTTGTTGTTGTTGTTGACTGTTAAAAATCACCGAAGCCGTTAGAAATTGATGGCTGATTGTTTTTTCTTTTTTTTTTTTTTTGCAGTGCAGTTTTAATAAATTTAAATGTACAGGGGGCGCCCGTTGTTTGTTGCATGCAACAATGACAGCCATTTAAACGGCAGCCGTAACAACGGCCAAAGACTCAACACAAACAACAACAGCAACAGCAACAACACTAACAAGAAATATGTAGGTAATTGAAGCCAACTGAAAATATGCTAAGCTATGCAAAAGAAGTCATTGCGGTGGTCGCCGTCTTAGGTAGCAATATGCTGACCAGGCTGCTGCAACTTACCTGGAAGCTGTCTTAACTGTCTTTGTTGTCGTAGCTGTCTCTTTTTTCTCTTTTTTTTTTTGCTGGTCACTCACAGCTTGCTTGCGTAATTTACAACAACAACCAGCAAATTGCTGAGCTGCCATAACTTTTTTTCTTCTTCTTCTTCTTCTTTTTATTTTAGCATTAGCAACAATGTGCGTGAACTGTGAAACTATAACAATTTTTGAGAAATTTTCATCAGGCATAGAGCTCTGGAGATTCACCCGCTTGACTAGAATCCAATGCCCAGTTCTGGCCCTCTGCTTCGATCAGCGAACAGTTGAAGATGTTGCTGGCCACTTTGGCCACGGTTGCTGTCGGTTCTTGTCGGCAACAGGCCAACTCAGATCCACAATTGTCGAGCTGTTCTGGCGCGCTCTCACATTACACAAATAACAACTAATAACAGTAATAATTCAAATTAATTTCGCACCAAAGTGGTAACCATTTGAAATCATTATGTGATAAAGAGAGGAGCGAGTGCAGCCAAAAAGTACCGCTGCAGACAACATCGCTGTGCTGGCTGCCATGGCAAATCAGTTGGTAAAAAGGAATTGCCATCACTTAGAGGGCGGGGAGGAAAGTGTGAAGCTGCACTGAGCAGGCACTGTTTGGTAAATTTACGGTTGAAAAAGGAAGTAAAATCAAAGTGGGCAAAACACAGAAATCGCATTCCAAATACTCTTTCATTGCTCAAAAAGAAAGATGGGAAAAATTAGAAAAATTATTTTTTGATGGTTTATGAAAATAATTTCATATATAATTTCAGATCATTTTTGAATTTATAAAAATAAATTTATGAGTTGAGCTTTCTTGATAATTTGGATATCTTTGGAAAATACTTATATAGTTTTTAGAATTTACTTAAAGCTTTCATATTCTTTAACCAATCCAACGATATTTTCATATACTCAAAACAAAGTGAGAGAGCAATTTGCAAAGAAGAGGAATCATTTGCACTATTAAAATAAAAATGAAGACAAAACTTGTAGATAACATGAAAATAGAAATAGATACAGAAAGCAGCAGCGGCAGCAAAAAACCGCAACAGAAACCCAAAGAAACAGAGCCAACCGAAAAGAGAGAGAGAGAGAGAGAGAGAGAGAGAGAGAGAGAGGGAGACAGTCAAACCAGCAAAAGGCCCAGGCAATAAAGCGATGCTGCAGAAAAATCCTACACAGAAACAAAACAAAAAAAAAGAAAAAAGTTAGCAGCAGCAACAAAAATTACCGCCAAAGACCAAAAGATCAAACTGCAGGGAAATAAACTACCAAGCGCAACAATAGCAGCAAAAACAACTGCAATAACCCTGGCCATGGCCAAGACAGAAAAAGCAGAAGAAGAAGCAGCAACTGCAGCAACTGCGACGGCAGCAGCAACACAAAATTGCCATTGGCACTTGAGTCTTGAGCAGTGAGCAGCAACATCGTGCCCAAGCGGCGCTTGCCTGGCTGGCTACTCCAGACTTGAACTGGAAACTGCAACAACCACGACAACGATGACGACGCCAGCAGACTCAGTCTTAGACTCTTTCCGCCCGGGCCAACCTTTCTTTTGGCCCAGGTTGCTGCTGGCGGCACCAACTCACATAGTACAAAACGTGGCCGCAAATGCTAAACAGTCACTGAAAAAGGGTCTAACCATAAAAAAAAATAAATAAATAATCATTTCTATATACATAAAATATATATATAGAATATATATATATATATATATATAAACTAAGCTTTCAATTGCTGGTAAAGTTCAGGTTTGCCACAGAATCGGGAGCATAATGCAGACGGGCTGGCCTGACTGAAGACGGCTTGGCAAATATTTTATAATGATTACAACTTCATATGTATGTCAATAAGTTCCAGACAAAGTGTCTGTCCGACGACCAGTTTTTTATGCAAATGAAGATGGCCAGAATGGCCTGGGTAAGGCGTGAGTCAAAGGCGGTTTCTAATCTGGCAAATAAAAGGGCTAACACCAAATTATGGACAAATTTGCCGCTGGCCGGGCAGACCTGAAAGGCATGGAAATTTTCAATATGTTCGCATTGGTCGCTTGGCAGAAAAGCAAAAACATTTCCACATTTCTATCAGGTGCATTGATCTATGGCTATTTTTTTAATTAACGCTCAGTTTCTTTTATTGCGCCACGGCGCGTCTACGTGAAAAATGAGTTCGATCCGAGCAGAAAAAAAAAGAAGAAGCTCTTTGCCACCGCAGACTCGGGCAGAGGCCTTTTGGTGGCAGTTTCCCATGAAGGCAGGCGAGTGTGGCGAAGCTCTTTCGCTCTTGGCTCTATGGAAATTTCAATAATACAAATATGAGAACGTAACTCTTTTCGGCTTGGCGTGAAAATGTTATTTGAAAAGGAAATCTATAAAAGTCATTAGTGGTCCGAGGCACGTACGAGACCAAAGCAGACCATGCCAGAACAGACCGAACTAGAATGAGGGAAAGAATAGAACATTAACAGGGCATAAAGTGATCGATGGATTATCAGGCTAGACTTTGTTAATTAAAGAAATCGAATGAATCGAAAGATTCGACTGTTAGAGCTTACGACAAATTATTAATAATTTTTTGTAATCATTTAACTGAATTAAGATGAAAAACGATTACAGCAAAGATGAACAAAAAAAACTAAATAAGCATCTTCTGGTTTTACCAGTTTTGTTATCTTGGTCTAAGCAATTTTTCAGTCAAATCGATGGCAGTTAAAAGCTCTGACTTTGACATTCAAGCGAAAGCAACACAGAATCAGGCCGTCGCACCAACTTAACTTGACTTGACTCAAACTTGACTTTCCTGAGCCAAGAATGAGAATGTTGACAGCTGGCCAAGTTGTGCCGCTCTGAAAGTGTGAAGTGTGCCTGGCATGGCTAATTGAAATGATGGGCCTGGGCTCCAAAGTCAGTTACCATTTCATTCCGGCAACATGTTGCCATTAATTATGAGGCCAAACCGAAATACAAATCGAGCGGGTGTAATTTTCAAAACTAAATACCCAAGCCAGCCGGTCTGGCAACATTCGCCTAGCAACATTTTTCTTCTTTCCCAGCTTGTTGGCTGGCACTCCAGAACCTAGAGAAAGTTGCTGTCCGCAACCAGAAGATCGAGAGAGAGAGAAAGAAAGAGAGCTCGCAACATGTTGGCTTCGAACCGAGTTGCCTGGGAAAAGAAGTGAAAGAAGTTGCAACTTGAAGAGCGCAAGTAAAGGGAGACCCAAGCGATAAGATATTTTTAGTGGATCACAATAAAATGTTTATGGCTTGATTTAGAAGAGTGAAAATAAGTAGAGGAAGTCAGTATCAGAGGATACAATCAAACTACAAAGCTTGCGAAAAAAATGGTAGCAAAAAAGAAAGAGTAAAAATTTGAATCAATTTCGAAAATTTTAGGAGGAAACTCTTGAACAAATTAATGTTACATTGGACAAAAAGAAAATTCAGAAAAGGCTAGATTTATCTAAGAAGAAATAGGTATAATATAAGATACTCTCGATATCTAAATGGATTGAAAGAGACTCCAGAATAAACTAGACTCTACGTTCTGAGTATATGATAATTCGAACGGTTCACTAAATTCACTTTCCTTTGTGAATAAATTGGAGAATATTGATATTCTTCAACTATGGGAAACAATTCTTATTTCAAGAATTGAACAAATTTTTCGCTTTTCTTCTGAAGAAAGCAAATGTTGATCTCTGAGCTATAACTCATCAGATGAATTAGTCTCGATCTTATATAGACGACTTTTCCACCCTTTATTGCTTGGACTTATTTCTATATTAGTCTCGATCTTATAGGAATATATAGAGGATATTTCCACTCCTACCATTTGGAATATTTTTACAGTTTACGTTATAAAGAAAACTCGGTTTGATCGCGGTTAAATTTCTACTGTTAAAATTAACAGAGCTCCAAGTCACATACAACATAGCTTAAAAGAAAGAAGTAAGCTTGCTGTAACCGTTGAGAAGTTGGCTTGATCGCTTTTCCCTCGCCTCCCTATCACCACCTTTTTGACTTTGGTTTGAGCTTGAAAATTTTTAAAAGAGGCTGCCCCATGGCTGGCTGAGGCATTTGTATCACGACTCTGTTATGAGCCAGACCATTCGCGCGGTGCACGTTTTTTGGAGTAGCTAAAGAAGAAGTAGAAGTCGCCGAAAAAGAAGAAGAAGAGCTTAAGAAAATTCAAAGTCAAAACTAAAGCAAAAGAAAACAATTTTTTAGCGTAATAAAAAATAAAGAATAAAAAGCAAACGCTCTATTGAAAAGTGGCTGTGGCTAAAAATAAGACAAGTTGTAGTTGTCGTTGCAGTTGCAAGTTAGTCTCGTGGTATTCTCGGAGTGTGTGTCTCGCGTCTCGTTGGGGACTTGGTCTGCCCAAGGCAGACAGACGGATAGAAAAAACGCGTCTAAGTGTGCGTGAGTGTGTGTTGGCGTTTTGTTGGTAGCTTCGTGCGAGAGTGCGTGTATGCGTGTGTGTCGGTGTTGGTGGCTCAAGAACAGTTAACTGACATTAATACGATCGCAGATGCGTTAATAAAAGCAAAATAGAAACTGGAAAATAGGCGAGAGAAGCCACTGAAATCGTGTCGCAAATTCTAAGATTGCAAAAAAAAAAAAGTAAAAGAAACCAGTAGGCCCAACCCAATTCATCGAGTGTGTAATCAGGATCACTGAATTATCTAGGAAAGAAAACAAACTAACTTCAAAATGGCACAGTCTGGACTCATTTGGGTCTACGGAAGCACAGCCTTAACGCTGCTAATTCTCGCCTGCTGTGCCCCCCAAGATACCCAGGCTGGCTACCCGGATGTGATAGAACTGGTGGGCTATAGCAACCGCCGGGCGCGTGCCCATTTTGAGCCGGCGCCAGTGAATCCCACATTGACGCCGCCAGCGGCCAAGACCCGGGCGGACATTGAAACGGTCAAGCGGAATATGAAAAAATATGATAGACTTTTGGCCCTGGACACCAAGAATCTGCCAGAGCCACAGAAGGATATGCTGGCGCGTATAGTTGAGCGGGTGGCACGTCTCAAGGAATCCCTGGACATTGAAGAACAACAGCTGATCAATCAGGAGGCCACAAGCTCGACGCATAGTAGCACCCAGCAGCTGAGCACAGATGAGGCCACCACGGTGGTGCCCACCACTCAGATGGATACAGAAACCGATGCCACCCTGCTACTGGATGAGACTACTTTGCTAGAGCTGCAGAACACAATGAATGAGCAGGCTGCTCTGCAGGCAGCTGTGACAGCCCAGACCACCCTCATGAAGGAGACTGTGCCCACTACCACAGACCTAAACTGGGACGGACCTGGCAATAGTGATACCACGGCCCAGACAGGTTCGCTGCCCACCACAATCAACTCTCAGGAGAGTCAGGAAACCGAAACCGAGGAGGAAGATGATGACGATATGATTGGATCCACCACCAGCAACGAAGCCTTGACCACGGATCCGGATGATCAGTTCGTAGCTGCCCGTTCCAACAACAACATAGCCGCCATCACTGCAGCCGATGCCGATCCCAGCAGCAGCAGCACCACCACCACTGCCGGCAATCAACGCACCCTGGGCACCACCATGGGCAAACTAAAGCATCGGGTCACGAAGCGACCCTTCGCTCACAAGGGAGCTCTCAAGCGCGGTCAGCGTCCCACCAGTGTGAGCGCCAGTGCCGCCGCCGCAGCGGCCGCCCACAAGCCCAGCACCCTGGCCACCACCAATAAACAAAAACTTAGTTCTCCCGCCGCCTCCTCTGCCACCACCAACTCGGCCAACTACCAAAAGACCCAGACCAAGCCTCTGCACAAGGTGTCTGGTTCCACTCCTGGCCTTAGTCAGACAAGTGCCACCGCCACGCCCACCTTGCCCCTCGAACAACTCTACACACGCACACCACAGGCCAACATACCAGCAGCAGCAGCCGCAGCCGCAGCCGCAGCCGCTTCAGCGGCTGCCTCAACCTATGGCGGCAGCGTTGGCAACACACACGAGGCAATGGTCTACGATGGACATGTCAATACCTCGGCCATAATTGATAGTCTCAGCACAAATGCACGCGAGGAATATTACCAACAGAAGCTGAATCAGCAGCAACAAACCGTTAACAACAAGGATAATAAGGTAAGCACAAAACCAACACCCACTGTCCAAGAAAATTTGCCAACCGGCCAAGCCAGCCAAGCTAGCCGAGCTAGCTAAGCTGACCAGGCTGACCAATCTGACCGGTTGAATGAAAAGTTCCACTACCAGTTTTCAGGTGATTTTATGCTGGAGGCCAAGGATTTTTAATGAGCGCATTTTTGACATGCTCGCCTCTTAGTCGATATCAAATTATAATTGAGTTTTATAAAATCAAAAGAACAGGAATTTTTTTTTATATATATAAATTGATTTAGTGATTTTCAAAAATTCCCTGACATTTTTCAGCTTAATTAGAGAGACTTGAAAAAAAAGTTATGCGCATATCGTAAACTGCCAACTCAATTTCCCCGAAGAGACAAGCAGCGCACACACACACACAAAACAATGACAAGAAATACTAGAAGAGACAGAAGCCCAACTCTTTTGGCTTACTTAAAAAACCGTTTGGCCAAAACGGCAACAAGCCAAAAAAAAAAAAACAACAACACAGCTCGAAAACACTGCCGATGAATGTCAAATGCAGAATTATTGGTACAACTTGACTCTTAAACTGTAACAACCACCAAGACAACAACGTTGATGACAACGACAATGGCAAAAGACTTTGACAACAAAACCAACAGCAAGACAAAAAAAAAAAAAAAAAACAAAGTCAAGCACCATGATCTTCTTGGCCAAGACCAAGTGGAACCGACCAAGCCAGGCCAGACCAGGCCGGGCTAACCACTTGTTATAAATGGAGCGCTTGAAGGCTTTGGCTTTGGTCCATTGCAAATCGATTGTCATAAGTTGGAACGACAACAACGACAACGGTAACCACAGAGACTGAAACGGCGCCTGGGACAATGAAACTCTAAAAGCAAAGAGGCACAAAAAAAAACTCCCTCTTGAGTGGGTCAATTTGATGTCCAAAAAAAAATCTAACATAGACACAAGGTCTAGAAATGGCCCAGAGCAGCTGACAGCCTCTCTCTCTCTGATTTATGGTGGGTGGCAGACCTTTTGAAACTGCTTATTAATTTTCACTTGATCCTCTCGAAAAAACAGTCTCCAATTTTTAGATGTATTCATTCAGTCCCAACTACTCGTTGCCACTACTGACCTATAAATTCCCAATGTGTAATGTGGCCAGGCTTATGACAATCTTGGCTCACACACACCAACGACTTGGGTATGTTTAACTTTTCTACTGTCCAGTTCGTTGGTCTCTTGATTCTAAGACTACACACAAGCAAATAATTTATAGCCTTGGCCAATTGACCATGATGAAGCCAACGACACACATTGCTGTTGATTGTCTCTCTGGTCTCTTCTTTCCAACTTGCCAACTTGTTCCTCTCCTTGTTGACATACAAACCGTGCCGCAAGTTGAAAGCAATTCAATTGACTTACCTGCAAGGAAAATTAAACAAATGAAAAATGCATTAGTTTTCAATTGTAGACAACATTTCAAGAAGATTAATTAAAATTGCATTCACATTTATCCGTGCACGCCTAAATTGGTTATAAGTGGGATCCTAATAAAGTCTTTATCTGTCTCTCAGTCACCCTGTCTTTGTTTGGTCACCCAGCTAAATTGGTCTCTATTCTTTTGGCTTCTGCGGTTTCTTCGGCTTTGATGCCGTTTAAAGACAAGAATTGTTTATTTATTTATTTTTTTTTTTTTTTTTGGTATTTCTGGTATTTTGATTGGTTAACCTTGAATTGGAAAAGTCAACACACACATAGACCGTACTGAAGTACAGTTATGTTTGTGACGCCTTTCTATGTGATTCTCAGGGGTGATAGTTAGGCGTTGAGATGAGCCGAGATGAGCCGAGCTCAGCTCAAATGTAATTGAGCCTTTCTCCAACAACAAGAAAACCTTTCTTATACCATTGTTGTGAGCATGTAATTGCGCCTTTCTAAGCTTTTTCACCCAAAAACTGTCGTGTTGAGTTAATAACAAAAAAAAACCTCTCAAAGATTTCAGCTAAATAAATGTGTAAAATTACCCAGCTCACTTTTTCTTTGCAATTCCCGAGTGTTTTTTTTTCTTTTATCTTTTTGGAAAATAATAGAAAATTAAATGTTTGTTTGGTTATTTTCAAAGTCGTCAAAATCATTAATTTAAAAACAAAAAAAAGCCTACGAAAAAAATACCGTTAAATGCGTTTGAGATAGGCTTGAAAAAAGTGCCCCAATGAAAGTGGTTCCGGTTTACATATTCAAATCAAATCAGCGCTCAAACAACAAAGACACCATTAATGACCAAGTTCAAATATTGAAAGATTCATTAGATCAAACGTAATAAAACGAAATATCTCCGCACCCTTTTAACCTTTGTGAGTTTGTCGCATCAAATTCGATAAGGCCAAAGTTAGTTGTATTTTTTTTTCTTTCTTTTTAACCGTTATTTGAATCATAAATTAACGATTTATTTTTGCGGTAATTAACACATTGTTAAAATCAACAAAGAGCTAAATTCTTTTTTTTTTTGCCAGTGGGATGAGCTCTTTAATTGTCATAAGAACTAGAAAACAAATCAAAAATCATCACAAAGACATAAAACTTTCGCTGGCTTTCTAATATTACCCGGAACATCCAAAGATAATAAAAATATATTTATGAAAAGAATAAATCTCAAAATCGATACCAAAAGATGTTCTCAAACTGTCAGACAAGAAATTAGCTCAGAATTTCAATGTCAATGAACAGAGTGAAGAATGAAAAAAAAATAATAATAATAATGAAAGACCCAACGAAAAAGAGAGACTCATTTCTCTGTGAGTCCACATATTATCAATTACCGTTAGAGAAATTAAAATGGCCAGCGTTTGAGAGGTCAGGGAATGACCGAGCTCACCGGACTTGGAATTGAATGAGTTGCAATTGGTGTTTCATTGTGTTGTGATGCAACTGACATGCGACTTTTTCACGCTTTCAACTCGTCTAATTGCCAAGGTAGCTTGGAAAAAAAAACAGAACTTGGCATGTGCCTCGAAAACATAGAGGAGAGAGAGCGAGCCACTGGTACACGCCCAGGCCCATCCCAGTCAGGGAAGAAATTCTTTTTCTTAATGGCAAAAATAATAATGCCTTTTGACTTGGGATTGTGCTTTTGCTTTTGCATGTGGATTTGCATTTCATTGAAAGCAGACTCACAACGACAGCAGCGGTGATGATTCTACTTGATTCTTTCTAAATGGGAAAGATTCAGCCATACAAGGTAGTAAAAGTTTTTCACTACCGTTGCGAGATTTTCTCTGGGTTTTCTTTCAGTTTTGCCGCGTGCCTTCAACAATGACACCAACAATTTTATCAAGCATAGAGCATATAATCATAGGACTGCGACCACAAAACTGAAACTAGCCGAAAGCAAAAACTACACCAGACAACAACGACAACAACAACAGCAACAGAAAAAAGTGAATTGCAGTTAATGTAATTTCAAGAAAATATAATTTATGATGACAGAGAGACAAGCATTTCAATTGAAAACACACACGAAAGAAACAAAAAAAATTGGATTTTAAAATAAAAGAAAACATTTACCCGGAATAATTTGATCAACCACACACACACACACACACTCACACACGAAGTCTTCATGGAGAAGGTGTGAAACTGTGTGTAACCGTTAATAGTTTGATGCGGGTACTCCCTGCCACTGACCATTGGCACGGGCTGTCAGTCAGTCTAGGGGGAATGCGTGTGTGCCATGCCACATTGATCAGTTTTTGATGATTATTGTAAGCTGGCTGGGAGCAGTGGAAAGGGGTTAGGAAACTGATTGACATTTGCCAAGTGAAGTCAAACGGAATCGTGCAGAAAATGTGTGGGCTTTTTGGTTGCCTGGAAAATATGACAGACAGACAGAGAGACCGAAAGAAACTTTCCACTCAGTCACAATTCAAATGCAATTCATACTTAAATAAGTCACAAAAGGAGATAGAGATGCATTCAATGTAATATGTTAATGCCCAGAGATATAAATTTACTGATTAGAAGAGTTTACCGTTAATATCAGCGGCCTCTTGCAGCTCAAACTTATGTTAATTTCCATCGATGGAAGTGAAGTAGACAGAGAGAGAGAGAGGGAGAGGAGAGGAAAAATGCAGAAAACGTTGGATAATTTGTAGAGGAGTGGAGGTTAGGTCAGAAAACAAACTATTGGGTTGATTTGAAAAACTGGTAGCACTTGAAGTTGTTAGAAGAGCAAATGGCTTACTAACTGACTAGCAAAATCATAGGCTTGTTAACACGAGGCCATTGGAAAAGCAACAAGCCAGGAGAGCCATGCAAATGAAAGCAATGAAGCAGAAAGCTTACAAGGTGAAAGAGAGTCGGTCTCTCTTTCTGTCTATCTGTCTGTCTCCGGCAACAGATATCGTAGCATTATTCAAATGATTAGGGAAAAATTGAACAATGAAACATTTTAGCAGTTTAAGAGCTTACCAGTCTTATAAAATGAGTGAGACACACACACACACACACACAGCCGAGTGAGTGTAACCAAAGAAAGCCCAACATTTTGCTTGGCTTTCTAACTCAATTTGGGGAAAGGGTTCAACATGATTTATTAAATAATAGGTATTGTATTTTTTAAAGAGTAGATAAGACGAAGAAGAAGAAGAAAAAACTTTTACTAGCAATTAGACTGGGGGGCGTAGACCAGAAAGCAAAAGGCAAAATGAAACATGCAAACAGATAATAACTGTAATTTATTTACTTTTTGACCATTTAGCAAAAGGCCAACAATTGCTTGCTGTATTGAAACCCACTAAAAAGCTAAATAAATAAATAATGAAAGTAAATTTCCTGACTCTTTAAGTAATCAGTACATGGTAAATAGTCAGATAGTTTTGTGGTTTCAAGAAAAAAAAATAAAAATAACTAGCGAAAATATATTCAAAGAACTTTCAAATAAAAGAAGAAAGTGAATTTTTGTTTAAGAGAAAATTTAATTATTTGGACAAATAGAAGGATGTAAAAATTTACAAGACTTCACTTCTCTTTGCCAACAAAACGAGTTATTCGGATTTATAGTTTTCCTAGTTGATTTTCCCACTCCTTCCAACTCCCTAACAAGTTAGGTTAGGAATGAAATCCTATCGTAGATATTCTATGTCTGTGAATATTCAAGCCGAGATCTGATCAGATAACGGAACACATAAAACTCGCTGTATATAGTGAATGGATTAGGTAACTTGATGCCTAGTTTTTGCATGCTGTGGAATCACAGCATGTCCATCAACATCATTATGACCGCTTTTGGAACAATTTGGATACTTAGTAAATCCGACATCACTTTTAACAAATAAAGGTTTTTGGGCATGAAATCAGACTTTTTCAAACCATTAAACATATGAAATACCAGAGTTAAGTCACTAGTTATTTTGAAAATGTGAAAATTGGAACACTTCTCTCTATAAGATGATAATCAAGTTTACAGGAATACAAAATAAACCTTTCGGAAAAAATGGTTTAAATGATTTAAATATTTATGAATATTGTTGAACTTTATAAAAAAGAATCAATATTAATTTATTGTAAAGCGAAATCGACCTAGCGTGAAGGTGACTAACGCCTATACTGAACTGCAGGGTTGAGTATGAAAAACTATCGATAGAATTTGGTACATATCAATAAAAACAAAAACCTGCCCTTTCTCGTGTCCTATAGATTCTATATACCAAATTTCATAGCTCTAGCTTTTATAGTTTCTGAGATCCTTGCGTTCATACAGACGGACATGGCCAGATCGGTTTTTCTAGTCATGCTGATCGTATTATGGGGAATTCGGGGGTGTTCGACGTCTCCGTTTGTTAAAAGGTATTCATTTACAATGTTTTATATAGTTCTTTAGCATTTCCCATTATCTAAAGAATATTTTTACAACTTTCGTACTTTATCTCCTTTATGAAAATAATGTTTTGCAGGTTCTCCTACAAAAGCAGATCTGTGGCATCATTCTTTCAATTTCTTTTATATAATCCAAAAAAGTTTCTATTTTTCAAATAGACAATTTGGGGGAAAAATAAGAAAGATTCTTGTGTGTTCTGACAGAAAAATTCGTATCCTAGACAAAGGCCAAGTTAAATTGCTTTGAAAAAATACTCCAAGCCTTTCTGTTTTGGCGCCACAGCAAATGCATCAATGGAGAGCAGAATGAAAGCCGCTTTTCAATTAAAATGGATTTGCCAGTTTTCCCCAACGAATACCAAACATGAGGAATCGGCATCAGCATCATTTGTTTGTATATTTGTATCAACGTGTTCCTCTCGGCGTTGCCATGTATTTAGCAAGATTTTGTAGGCCCAAAAGAACAGAAGAGAAGCTGGTCAGTGAATGAATAATGCGCACAAAGGCACAAAGCATAGTTAAATAATTTATCTACAATTTCAAGCAATTTATAGCAATGACTTGGCTACCCATCGATGACCATTTAGATTTCGAATGTGGACTCTTGTTTGGCTACTTCTTGCCAGGCTCTGTGAAGGTTTTCTTTTTTTTTCTCTTTCTTTCTTTTTTTTATGGTGGAATTAAAAAGAAGAAAAGAAAAAAAACTCCGAGTGCCTCATTTTTTATCTGGCCAAACATTTAATTTGCAGTTCTTTCAAACAGCAGTTACACTGATCAGGCCAATGGAATTGTTAAGGCCCTCCTGCCGGGGCCCAAACTAATGATTTGTATCTGGTATACCATTTTTTTTTCTCTCTTTCTTATTTTGCATAGTTTCCCAGCGGCACCAAAAAAAGTAGACAGTGATGCCCTAATGGGTTAACACTTTCCATTACAGGCAAATTAAATGATTGGTATGGCCAAATGGCTGGAATGGATGAGAATGAGAGTGAGAGTGTAAATAGCCATTTAAAGTTGCCTGCCAAAATAAAAACAAACTACATTGACTTTCAAGAAAAACAAACTTGACACTCGGACTCTCCAGGCGGGCCACGATTGTTCGTTCGATTGTTGCACGACTTCCACTACCACCACCACTACCACCACCAACTGGGCACCAAATTAAGATCTCACAGTATTTGGCAACTAATTGTAAATGTCACCGGAACGGAGACAAACTATTTGCATTACCATGACCATTACAAGGCAGTCAGTTTTTCCTTTGCATCGCTTCGCCTTTGCCTTTCCAGTTTGGTAAAAAAAAAATAAAAAAAAATCTCCCCACATCACCACCACCAGCTCAAAAATAAAAGTCTCTAAAAAGATTCCGCCAAGATCTTTTCTTGTTGAAGTGTCTTGGTTGCTTTGGTTGTTTGCTTTTGCTTTGCTTTGTTTTGTTTTACTTTCTGCTGGTCTGACTTTCTAGGTCGTGTAATTGTAGCACAAAACTCAATTGCATTTAAATCACATTTTGTTTTTTTTTTTATCGTGTGTCGTTTTTTTCTTGTTTTTTCAATTTCATTTCACATTCAGGAAAGGGGCAAGAAACAAATAAAGCTAAAAGATTTTTGCTTGGGCTATGGAAAATTGATAAATAATTTATAAAGCCAATCCAAGCGTACTGAACGGCCATTTCAAAGTTTATGGTCTATAAATTTATACTAGATACTTTCTAAACAAATAATAAAGCAATTATATGATGACTCAATAGGGAAGGAATCAAACAATGAGAGGCAAGGGAGAGAAAGCCAAGACGAAACCGGACAAGCCTAGACATAACCTGACATGCAAGTAGCATAAAATGAAGAAGAGCCTGTCTCATCAGATGATACTTTGACCTCAAGCTTAAAGAAAATCAAAGAGACAGAGACAGAGAAAGAGAGAGAGAGAGGGCTAGAGCAGACTAATCAAGGTTTTTGGCAATTTCCATGCACGCCTGCAATTAACTTGCTGGTAGAATTTGTTTATATATATATATATTTTTTTTTTCTCTTGATTCAACTTTCTTTAAAAAGATGGCAAACAACATGCAACCTCTCATATAAAGACACAGACACGTGCACATAAATTTTGGGTATAATAAAGCTAAGAAAGCCAAGAAAGCACAGGTGAAGGCAATCAGCGAATAAAAATTTGCTAAATTGTAAATTGTGTAGAAAAAAAAGCGCCAGAAATCTGTTTGTGCTGCATTTATAATTTCCCAGCTCGAGAGTCGCTAAACTAATGGCCGAGCGACAGCGGGAGCCGAGGGGGGCGGTAAGCTTTTCACAAGTGGCAAAAATTGTAGCTGATCTCGGTGCCTCTTAGACTAAGAGTCTTAGTAGAGCAACAACTTTTACAAAATGCTAAAAGCTTCTTTTTTTTCATTTCTAAAACCACTCTCGAATGCAAAAAATGTATCTACAAATTCAGACCATCACCTTGGCGAAGACTTTATTAGAGGCGTGTTGCAATGAATTTTATGTCGATTCGAAAAAGTGGGCGTGCTTTTTTTTTGGTGGAACCGGAAGAACCACCTGAACAAGTAATGCCACCCCCAGTCAAAACGGAGACTCACAAACATAAATTTGCATATGTCTTTTGGTTGGAAAATATCTGGTATTGCAACATCTTGAGATATTCAAACAAAAACTTGTAAATATTTCTTCTTCCTCTTCTTTTTTTTGGAGTGGGTTTGGTTAGCCCAAATTTAAATTGCTAATTTGTTTGTGGTGAATCTTTAATTTCTGGCAAAACGAATATAAAAAAATCCCAACGTTATCTTCGGGGTGCCGAAGATTACAGACTCTTTTCGAAGTTGTTTCTGCCGTAAATCACATGAACGGGGTTGGTCAGTTAATAGGGCCGATTTCGATTTGTATGACAGCTATATGATATAGTAGTCCGATTTTAATAAAATTGAGTACAAACGCGTATATTTATGTAGAAAACGTGTTGGCCGAGTTTTGAAAAGATCAGTCAATAAATGTGCGAGTTATTCCCTAAACCGATTTAGGTTCGTATGGCAGCTATATGATATAGTAGTCCGATCCTTACAAAATTTGGTATATATATTAATTGCTATAAAAAACATATGCGTGCTTAATTTGAACAGGATCGGATAATAAATGTGGGAGCTATTGCCTAAACCGATTTAGGTTCGTATGACAGCTATAAGATATAGTCATCCGATCCGGGCAAAATTTGGTACAATTATCTATCGTTATATAAAACACACGCATGCCAATTTTCAAAAGGATCGGATAATAAATGTGGAAGTTATTGCCTAAACCGATTTAGGTTCGTATGACAGCTATATGATATAGTGGTCCGATCCGACCGATTCAAACTAGTGTACTACCTAGGTAAAAAAGAAGGCTATATACCAAGTTTCAGCAAAATAGCTTTTAAGACGACGGAGTAAATCGCATAGAAACAGACGGACAGACGGACAGACGGACATGGCTATATCGACTCCTCTAGTGATTCTAAGTATTCTAGATGTAACTTTTGTGGGTCTACGATGTTTGGTTCTGTGCGTTACAAACATCAGAGCAAAGTGAATAGACTCCTTTTTCTTCGAAAAGAGTCTAAAAATAAAAAGCATTCTATAAGATACAAATTCTGTATCTATAATGTGGCTGTATAGCTGAGCCTTCTTTTTTCTCTCCTCACCGACTTTGTTTGTTTATAAATTGTAATTTCTTGTTGTGGCTGCTGACCTCTCCCCTTGCCCCCAAAGACCCTGATGACAAACAGCAAAAGGAGCAGCAGTTACCGCATACACCTTTCTATAGTTCCAGCTGGCAAACTGCTGATGCTGCTAGAAGAATAGGAATAACTTTTTAAATGCATAAAAAATGCGCAAAAGTTTTTTCTTCGTTTATCGCATAATTTGTGGCAAGTTTGTCGGTACATGACACAAACACGAATACATTTTGTTTTATGTCACAGTCTGACCTGCAAGATCATAAAGATGCACAATTTAATGCCACTGAAAGGGCCAATAAGCTGACTACCCAGGTGGCTGCCCTAGCCCAGACCAGATTGACTAACTTCAATGACTCTATGAAGAATTCATATTATATCATAATATATAGAATAATTTTCTCTGAACTTAAAATCAAGGTAGCCCAATCAATGCCTTGACTATAGACTTGTCAAACCTTAAAGGATCTGGTTTCGATTCCCACAAATTTAACAAAAGCTCAAGAGTTGCTTTCCGATTCATCACTATAAGATAGATTGAACTGCTTTAAGTCAGAGCAGAACTTGAGAAGATTAAATACTTTTTTAAAAGTTTTTCCTATCGGAAATCAGATGGGATTAGTTAGTAAGTAGCGCAGATATTCCTAAGACCGAATCAGATAGGTTTGATAAGTAATGGGATTTGGTATGATAAGAATGGGATTAGTCAGTAAGCACCGTGGAAATTCCTAAGACCGATATAAGTCGGTATGATAATAACAAAATATCTTAAATTTACTGAAGAAATTTAGTAAGAAATTGGTATTCCAAATTTAAATAGCATTGAAACTTGAGTCCTTTTCAAAACAAGTTTGGGTTCTGAAGACAAATCATTGATATAGTGGCTCGATCTAAATAAAATTAGCATATAAGAACAGATTTTGGTTCTGAAGACAGCTGATTGATATAGTCGACCGATCCGGCTGGTTCCGACAAAAGAATCTTTTTCTTTTTATTATGAAAATATTAAATCTATTTTATATTGGCTATTTCAAATTCTGCTGTAAGGTTCCATCTGGTAAAATTTCATTGACAGTTACTTTGGTCACCAAAAACACACACACACACACATCGAATCAAAATAAATTGATTGCTGTCATTAATCGAATATTGTTGCTCTTGTTGTTGTTACGGTTACTTTTCTCGCCTTTGACAGCTTGACACAATTTTATATTATTTTTTTCTTTTTTTAATAACTACCAACAACTTGAAGTGTCAATTTCACATTAAAAAAAAAAAAGAAAATAAAATAAGAAGCAGAACAAGTATTTGAAATGTGAGACCCACTCGCACCACAAAAGCCACCGTGAAGAGGAAAAAAAAATCCAATCAAAGGGAATCGAAAATAATATATACTCATATGGCATCATTCAGAATCAGCCAGCGAAAAGGAAAAACCGAAACAGAAACAGAAGCAGAAATCACTTTGAGCTTTAGTTTACCTTTACGAAAATTACAGAGTGCAAAGTTTTTTCTTCTTCTTTTTTTTTGTGTTGGCTTAAAAAGTAAACATTTTCTTTTTTTCTTTTTTTTTTTTTTTTGTTGAAAATTCACTTGACTGAAATTTGAAGTCGGTTATGGAAAGTTGCGGCGACGAGAGTAATTTTTTTTTTTTTTTTGCTCTCTACCGTCAATTGGATTTGTTATGACAACTACCGTGTTAACAAAAATAACAACAACAACAACAGCAGCAACAAAAATAGCAACAATGAGTAAAGTTCAAAACAGCTGCAATTTGTAACTGTTTACGTGTTGTTGTTTGTATTGCTGGCCATTTGTCTTTTTACTATAGAATTCTGAGGCATGTGCAAAGGAGTGGCCATTTGGTCACTTTCCCAACCAACTCGGCCAAACAGAAGCCAACAACAACAACAACAACAACAGCAATATTAAAGACAACAACTCCCGCGCATATAGACGATGGCGGCAATTATGGGCAGATTCCATCAAAATCATTAAAATAACAAATTGCACACGAAAAGGAACGCAATGCAAGGCAAAAAGGAATAAGAAAGAAATACAACAACAGCAACAAAATTGGCAGGCATTCAAAATAAAACGAAAATGGATAAAACCGCAAAAGCTAAAAAGACTTTTCGAAGACAAGCGAAAAACTGCAGAATTACCAAGTGGGAGGACCGTGAAATGGTGGAAACCACAACAACAACAACGAAAGGCTTCAGAAAGGGTACAACAACAACAACAATAAGAAGAAAAAATGGCACAGCAACAGCAGCCAGCAAAGGCGACGGACCAAGGCAATTATGGCCAGTCGGGCAGTAACAGCCAAAACAACAACAACAACAGCAACAGCAAAGTAAGAAAAATATGCGCTTTCTAACTGGCCAAAAAGTCCAACTCAAATCCAAACCGAAAAGTCTCGAGTATTTCGAGTTAAAGCCCAAAAAGACTTTGACTATCATGAAGCCATCGAAGTTTATCATTTTCATCAAAATTTGGCAAGCCGTAACAAAAACAACAAACAACAGCAAATAGAAACAGGGAAATACCAAAAGCAAAAGTTTGAGGCTCTTAGTGGGTTAAAAGCGTGTGCGGTAGGCGTGTGTGCGCCCATTGAAATGGAAATTTATGCCACTCAGACAACAACAACAACAACAGCAGCAGCAACGTGCTGCAATATGTGTCATTTGCCACAAAACCCAAGGCACCCACCTAGCCCGGCCTAACCGACCAAGACAGACAAACGCTAATTGAGTTCAAAAGTCGCAAAACAAAGGAGAGTCCAATAAAGAAGGCAACCAGGCCCCGACCAACTAATCTTCAGTTCCCTCCAAAAAAAAAAAAAAAAAGAACACCCTTACCTTACTGCCTCCACTGCATCTTTTATTAATCATAGCAACTGGAAACTGGCAATGCCAGCAACTGGCAAATTCAGTTGAAATGTTCGTCATGGTCGGTTCCCATGCACCCATAACACGACCGCATCTTCAATCAATGTCAAAACGCAAAGCAGCCAGGCCAGCGCGAAAATTAATGAGCACAGCAAAACAGAAAATATTTTCTGCGCTTCGATTCGATTTTAGGACCAACCGGCATGAACAAATTTCCAGCGAAATATTCATTCATTTCCAAGTCATACTGACTCTTTCTATCTACCAAATGTAGATTAATTCGAGTAGATTATAAACGGATAGGAAAAAAAAAAGATTTACAACAAATGAGACACAATCGAAAAGACAAGTTTATGCCATGCCAAATGTGCTGATCAGTGTCTCCAAGGCAAGTGGAAATATAGAAAATCAAAATAAATTAAGTCCGAAAAGTTTTAGAAAAATACGAAATTATTCCTTTTTGGAATAGAAGAGGCTTCTAGAAAAATTTTCGGTTCTATTAAATACTTTGGTGTATTTCAAAAATAGTTTCAAAAATGATTTCCTGAAAAATAAGTAGAAAAAACATTGAGAGTAAAAGAGCAATCCAGAAATTAAAAAAAAAAATGTTTACTTATTTGTTATGGAAAAAAATTGATCAAGAAATAAAGAAAGGTTTTCTGATATTTAAGAATTGCATAATATTATATATGTATAAAATTATCTATGAAGATGTTTTTCTGAAATATTTTAGTATATTTCAAACCTTTGTGATTTTATTTTTTTTTATATTCTCCTAATTCATACTCCCTAATTTTCGTTGGCTTTGGAATTTTTCAAAAGGGATTTTGATTTAATAAGAAATATTTTTGCTTAACTTTTATTACAAGATTTCGGAATTTTGTATAGTTTAGAAATTCATTATTTCTTTTCTGAATTTCAAGGAATTAAATAATTCATATTTTTATAAAACATTATAAGAAATAATTTTGCTTAAATCTTTTACAAGATTTCGGAATTTGGAATAATTCATAAATTCATTACTTTTTTTCTGGATTTAAATTATTATTTTTCAAAACATTCAAAATATAAAAGCTTATTTATTATTTGAACTCAAATATTTCAATCTTTATCTTCTCATTTTACTTGAAAAAAATCTTCATTTATTTATAAATAAAATTGACTTTGAAATCTTTAACAATTTAAAAGGAAGATCACAAAATGTTTTGTTTTTTTTTTTTTTTTTTTGTCCGATTCAATTTATGTTTGTTCTTGAAATTCGAAACCTTATTAATTCTGCTATAGATTAACTGAGTCACAGAACTATTTCGTATGAGTATTTTGATATATTTTTTCTATAATTTTAAAGCTGAGCACACTTTTCCTCAAGTATTCCAAAAATTAGAAAAAATCATTTTGAACTACTTTTTGCTAGAGTTCAGAATTTAATCTAGAAATTCTCAAGTCTTTGTCAAATGGCAGACTTTTCCCATATTAATATTTAAATTTCCATTGAAACTCACACTGAAAAACACATTCAATTGGCACGCATAAACCAGCCAAGATTGGCAGCTTTTGGCAAAAAGGAAAAGAAGAAAGAGAAGAAATCGAGAAAAACTTCTGGCCAGGTTGTTGTTACATTAGACAGACAACAAATGCCAGGGGATTTCAATGTTGGCATGCTGTGGTAATTTGATAGGCGACAACTAGGCAGGCAGTCGGCCAGGCTAGAGCAGGTCGACTCCAGTAGACGGCAGCAATGCCCACCCGGGCTGGAGCTGGAGGTAGAGATCATTTCCATCTTCAGTTGTGCGTATCTTTTACATAAAAACACTCTTTGAAAATGCAACTAATAAATTAATATGGCTTGCAGGTGGCAGAAGACAACCCAAAAGACCAGGCCAAGTCATGTTGGTCTACCGAATTCATAGTGGCCTGTCACCTGGGCATAATTTTGAAAGGCTAGAAAACCAGACAAGGAGACGGAAAGCCAGCCAGCTTAGCGTATTAAATTTGTTAACTGTTGGCATTTCAAGCAGATGAGCCAAAGAACGGAACCAATAAACACCAAACTAACCAGACAGCCTCTACATCATTTAATATAACCAAAGATGTGGCTAAGACTGCTGCTGTTGCTGACCTGCATAATTTAGATTGGCATTGCAGCAGAAAGAGACAGAGAGGGAGAGGGAGAAACGAAGCAAGCTTTATCATTACCTATAATAATGGACCAGAGAAATGCTTAAATAGAATTAGAATCAGTTGTTCTTGTTGTTGTTGTTGTTGTTGTAGCAGACAATGGTTCTTTGAATTAACCCGACGAGCCGAGGCAATGCATGCATAATTATGCTCATTTTGATTATCATTCCTTAATTATGATTGATAGCTGTAAATACTTCTGAGATATATCTTGATTGGAGCCATATGATTGTTACCCTCCATTGTATCTTTGCATCTTAAAGATACTAACTGAATCTCTGATGATGCTGTGGCTGCCGAAGCTGTTGTTATGCTGATTGATTTACTGTTAAGTTAACACGCGGCTTTAACCAATTTGCTATTCCGCCTCGAGAGTTAGATTCTTTCCATCTCTCTCTGCCTCTCTCTCAGCGTCTCTTTCATTCTTTCTATTTTTTATTCTTCTCTACTGAGGCAATCAAAACGGCATAACCTCAAAAAAAAAAGCAACAGTACATCTAACAACCAAAAAATAGAAAACAAGAAAAACAAAAAGTGAAGTTGAAATTTACCAAAATCAGAAAAATAAGAAGAAGATAAAAGAAAAATTCGTCATTTATGGTAAGCCAGGCTAGCACCCCAAAAATGCAAATTGAGGTTATGGCAAAAGCCTCCTCGGCCATGTACAGTCTGCAATTGTCTCTACTCCAGACCATAACCAAATAGCCGTTGCTTTTCTGTGACTCAGTCAGTCAGTTAGTCAGTCATTTATTTGGTTGTCGTTGCCATTGCCGCTGTCGTTGTCGTTGTGTCAGTCGGTTTCGCATTCGACAGTGAAATTTTTTGCCACGACTGCATATTTGTCGCAAATTGCATTTTTACCATAAATAGACAAGTCGATTCAAATAGCTCACTGAGGGGTAAAAGAAAGAGAATTTACTCAGTCAGTTGGTTGCCTGGTTGCCTGGTTGGTTGGTTAAATCTCAGCATTTTGTCTGTGGCTAGCCAAGTTCAATTTCCTTTTAACTGTGGTTGCGTCTGCAAATGCAACTGGAACAGACCAACAAAAACAACAACATTAGCAACGCTAGCATTTTTCCCACTTGGCTTTTTTTGGTGGGGTTAAAAACACAACAACAAAAAAAGATCACATCGACCACACATAGTCAGAAAAATAAAGCAAATCTTGCCTTAGGCTGAGCGCATTCTTTTTATGTTTTCTTTTTTTCTTTTTTTTTTAATGAGACAGGGAGAAAATCTTAAGCAGAAGTGTGCACAAAATCGTTAAGGTTTCAAGTCAAGTCTGGAATTTATGAAAACAATATTCATTTACTAAAAACCAAAGAGAAAATTCCAAAATAATTTAAAGCAATATCTGATTTATCAAGATCTGAAAAGAATAATGAAATCCATTAAATTTTAGCTAAAAAATATTAAGAAATGAGGAAGCAAAGCTAAAGACTTGTTTAAAGTCTGAAAAGTTTCTTGATTCCCATCTTTTACCTATTCAAAATTATATACCCAATACGCCTAGGACTTTCAGGTCATTTCTCTGGAAATTGAAAAACTCGAAATAAAGAGTAAGTAAACGACTAAATGAGTAAATCCAATAAGTCTGAAAAGCTTCTCGATTCCTACCTTTTACCTATTCAAAAATATATACCCAAGACCCTTAGGATTTTCAGGTCATTCCTCTGGAAATTGAGTAGCTCGAAATAAAGGGAAACTATCAATCAACTTAAGTCAAACGGAAATGCCCACCACATGTCAACGATCTTATTAATATTTTTTTTTTTTTTTGGTTTACCTTTGAAAATATCAAAATAATAATGCAATTTCAATAGAAAAGCCCGGGTATGCAGTCAACTTGACTAATAAAGACATTAGCAAACCTCCTGCTCAGTCATTCAGTCAGTCTTTGAAATACTCAACAACTCATTCAACCAGTCGACTGAACTGTGGCAAAAACACCTGAAAGGCTGCTCTGGCCTCGACTTTGGCTCGAAGCGGACAAATCAAGCGGAAACTCATAATTAAACACAAAAGAAATGCTAAAGCGCGTAATGTTGCTATTTTGCTGCCACAAGGCTAAAGAAGACAACCAAAAGGGGGAAATATGCTTAACAAAAACCCAGGCTAGGCTTAGAAATCTGACCGTAGGGCAAAACGGGGCCGCATCATCGTCATCCTCGCCATCATCATCATCATCAGCCACATCGGCATTGATAAATCTAAAGAAAGCGTGCATCAAGCGAAGAAAGTGTTTGCCAGAGGCTCGCCTTCTCAGTTGTTATTATTATAATAAAATGCAAAAAAAAAGTAAATAAATATATATATATATATATAGATATATATTTTTATATAGAGAAAGAAAAGTTAGACAAAAGAAACGAGTCAAAGACAAAAGCCTGCAATGCCGCAGAGCGAAAACAAATGCAATAATTAGGCGCTACAAATTAGAGTCAGCTTTAATTGAAAACATTCTCCACATTGCCCCTTGCTCCCCTCTCTCTCTCTCTCTCTCTTTCTCTTGGCTTATCTGGCCTGAACGCTTTCTATGCCAATATGATGACATTCGACCAGGCGAATGAATGGAGCGAGACAACTCCCAGCATTTGAAAGTATGGCTAAGAGTATTTTTCTTTTTTTTTTTTCCTTTTTTGGTTGTCTTAAGGGGCGGCAATGAAAATCACACAAAAATAAAAACAAAAGCAAAGATAAGAAAAAAAATACTTCTTTTCTTTAGAAAGTTTTACAAGTCAGCTGGCGTATTTATATTCAAATTAAAAATTGTTTAAACAAAAAAAAGCAAGCCTGATCAGAGTTGTTTTTTTTTTCCTCCCCAAAGAGCATTGTGGTATTTTTTGGGTAAATGATTACGGCCATTTAGTGTGACTTCTTACTAACTGATTTCGCTTTCTTTCATTATCTTTTCAGGTAAGACAAAAGATACGTGAGTGCCAGTGGCCAGACAAAACAATTCGGAGTGAGTACAATTTCGGCCAGCCTCTTTCCGATTTGTTGGCCAACAAAATGACTAAATGTTTAGACAAGTTTTGATGGCCAAACAGAAAAAAAGAACATGGCGTATGATTAGCCCAATTTACAAAAACTGTCCTAAAATGACCAAGTCAATATGACTTACAAAACTCAAACACATCAAGTCTCATTAAAAGTTCAATAAACCTAAACAAACGAAAAAAAAACTAACCGAACAAGTTGAAAAATAAAAAAACATTATAAAAGAACTGTTAAAAAGCAGTAGCTTAAAATGTAGAACAATAAACTCGGGCCACAACTAACACAAAGCATTACGAAAAGAATCACAAAACTACAACAACCAGCAGAGTACCCAGAATAAAGCAGATAAAAAAAAATGATACAAATAAAAATAAAGAATATTACGGCACTGGGCATTAGTTATGACCACGTAATTTGTGAAGTTGGCCAAGCACAGTAGTTATGACGGGACAAAATATATTTTTTTTTCGGACCTCTCACAAACTAGACCAACTTGATTAGGGCCTGAGAAGAAAAAAAAAATAAATAAATAAAAAAACACAGCATTGATAAATTGCCTGAAATTAGGGTGACTCGTAATTAGAATTAAACGCTTCTTGACTTGTGCACTTGGCCAGGCAATGTGGGCCTTCAAAAATCTATCTAAGATGAATAAATTCCAAGAAACCGCATTGACTAGTTAGTGGGCACTTAAAGTCAAAATCAATTTATATAAATCAAAGTCAAAGAAACAAGTTATCCGAGCAGGAAGTGTTGAGGCTGCCATCGTTTATCAGCAAACAAGTAGCAAACCAATTAGCAACAATTCGGTGCAAATCAAAGTGACTTGACTGAATTATGGCAAATCAAGTAATAGAAACAAATTGTCTCTTCTTTTTTTTTTATTTTTATCTCTTTACAAAACAAATTAAGCTAATGAAAAGGTTGTTAGGCACATCGGAGCTTAAGTTATGAATAGGTCAATATCTGACTAATTGTATTTGCAACAAGGTTTTATAAATCAAACAAAATTTGGCTCAAGAGCTACGTTTCATCAATCAAATTGAGGCTATTAACCCAGCCAAAGCAAGACTAACAATTAACATCAAATGGGTACACACTTCCATTAAGTGTTGCTCCCGTTAACAACAGCAACACAAAGCAAAAAAAAAAAAAAAAAAAAACTGAGGAATTTGAGGAAGAGCTTAAGCTATTTCAAGATTCCGATTTCATTAATCTCGAAATTATTGAAAGAAATGATTTGCCTAGGATTAATATGTGAATAGCCGAGGTATCCCCCTAGTGTTGCTATTGCTGAGATTAAACAAACAAGCAGCAGCAACTCTTTTTTTCTTAGGAAAGCCGACCTGATTCGTTGGGTATTAATTAAATCCAAATAACTACAATTTGACTAGCATATAATGTGGATAAAGATAGATGAAAATTCAATACTTAAACAGTACTTACAGAAGATGTTGCTGCCGCTAAAACTGATAATTAACTCAACAGCAACAAGGCTTTATAAATCAAAGAGTAACCATTTAATATGGGCTATATTAATTTAAAATAATAACAACAACTTAAGTACAATATAATTAGGATAAAATCAAATGAGGACTTGCCGCTGACCACGAGATCAGAGCACGTGTTGCTGGTGATGTTGAATCTGCTTGGACTTGGTATATTTTAAGTTTCAGAGTTGACACATTAAACTGATTGTCGGTGCCAAAGCGGATGGACAGGCGAATACTCTCGGGTCTGGCCTAGCCTGGCAAATTGTCTACGCCAGAATTGGCAAAAGCCAAGGCTGCAGTGGCGGCGACAACTTGTTGCTCGCATTTAAACAATTATGAGCACGCGCAGTCAGTGAGTTGGTCGCTGAGTCCGACGTTTAGTTGATCTGGCCAACTTGTGTATGAGTGTCTGTGTGTATGTGTATGTGTGTGTTTACATCCAAAGCTGGCCATGGAATGTGGTTGCACTTGCATGTTGCTGTGTCTGTCTATCTACTCAGTCTATCGGTCTGGGCCGTTTGGTTGCTTGACTGCAGCCAATTGGATTATTTAATTTTGTTGTAGTCAGCGCCTCGGATGTAATGCCAAACGAAATAATGTAATTGCCGGGTAACAGCAACGCCCCACAAACTCCCCCCTATCCCAGCCCACCCCAGTCCACATCACTCTTATTCCTCTTTAGACTTCTTGCTGTTTAGCTATTCCTTCCCAGCCTGAGAGCTCTTCTGCCTTGCTGCCCTTTTGTGTTTTCGATGCAATCTCAAAACAAGGTTGAGTTCATTCTTTTTTTTTCGTTCCAAGACTGGCCGGGTGGTTGCCTTTTTTATGGTTAGGTTTTTTCATTTTTTTTTATTTGACGTTTTAGTTATGGCTCCGCTTGGGGTTCTGAGAACTTTTCAATTGAGCTGCACTCAGGCTGTCTGCTGGCCGAAACTTGATGTGCTCATAAATCATGGCAACTTTTGGACTGGCGAATCAACTGGCACCTTCACTTTAAATTCGTTGATTTGACTCAACATTTTAATTATAGCCAAAGGCAAAGAAAAAATATATAAATAAATATCGATTATTGTTTGGCAAATAAAGAAGGTAAAGAAAAAAAAACCAAAACACTTGACTCAAAAGAAATGTCAAAATGAATAAAGAAACGACGATGACTTTTGAATATTTAAAAACCGGAAAATAAGATAAATAAATAAACATGGATTTGCATTCGAAAGAAAAAACTACTTGAGAGAAATGTATATAATTTTTTTTTTCTTTTTAATTTACTGAAACTTTTTATTACGAGTTTTTCGGAAGCATTTCTGAATGAGCCTGAGGTATGCCTCATTCATGTCGTGAGCTGTACACTTCAAGACCAAACAAAACTACTTGAAATTTCACGCTTTATAAATAGCAACAACAACAACAATAACAATAACATAACAACGAGAACTTACCCAACAATTAAATAAAGAAAAAATAAATTTCATTTTCACTTGAGGCATAAAATTAAATAACATTGCCGCAGCATAGTAAAAGTCGCTGGAGATTTTTTTTGGATTTATCCCCCAATCTCTTTTCTTTTTTGCCTAAAAGAAACTTCAAATTGAAAGATATAATAAAATGCAAGAAGCCCTGGTTAACATGAAGAAAAAAAATAAATAATGGCAACTAATTTGAAGTTCTCTTATTTTTTTTCTCACAGTCAAACAAACAAACAAACAAGCCAAGTAGAAGAAAGAGTTGAAGAAATACACATACACTTTCACATAATTACAAAATAAAATTCAAATGAAAATGAAATGAAAATTATTTATTAATTGCACACACCAAAACATACACTCACACAGATACTTGAATTAGATTCAGAGTAGGCGATTGTCGAGAGCCCCGAAGCAGAGGTGAGGGCGGCAAATATGTAAATATCTATAAAAGAAAAGTCTTTGGCTTTAGCTTTGGTTCGGCTTTGGCTTTGGCATCGGCACTCGGTGAAATTTTCAAGCGCATTTGAATAACAAGTGCTGACTTTGTATCTCTCAGATACAAGACACAAAACATGCCACTACTCTTGGCTGGCTGGCTGTTTGGCTGTTTGGCTGGTGCCGTTTGCCGTCAGCTGTCAGTAACATGCGTTTAACATTAGCCGCCGAGCCTCATTAAAAGTAAATTTGTGCCTGGCATAAATCAGGCGGGGAAAATGGGAAAACTCTTACACAAACACACACACAAACTTACATATACACACTTGGTAAAGTACTCATGGCATAGTCAAGTGTTTGCATTAAATATTCAGTTCTAAGTCCAAACACCCACAATCTTTGAGGCAACCCTGAAAGTTTGCAGCTGCACGCGCTCTCTCTGGCAATGAGCTGGAGCTACTAGAGTTAGTTCGGCTTAGTCCTGCTTAGCAGGTAAGCTTTAAATCTTTAGATGTGTGCGGGCTTCGTCGAGTAATTTTACAATTTCGAAATCAGCGAAAGACAAAACTTTAATTTACTTAATTGTTAGTGTTCTTTGAACGAAGGCTTAGACAGCCAGAGCGGAAATAGAGGATTTCAGGAATTTAAATTAATTTTTCCAATATCCTCAAATAAATTTTGGCGTGGCCGTGAGATACTCTGAATACTCTGGGATACTCTGGAAGAATCCAATAGATTTTTTCTGTCAACACACAAGGAAGCTAACCTGGCCTGGTGGTTCCCATGGCTGCATACGTATTGCTCCCAGAAACTCTGACGCGCCATCTATCGGATGGATGGATCATTTACTACATATCTCCTAAGCTAATGCTCCGATTTGGTTCATGTTTAATAGTAACCCAAAGGTTTCATTAATTTCAGCTCTTACATTTCAACTTTTCCCTATAAATTAAAATTCTAAAAATAGCTAGAGATAAAATCTAGGAAACAAATTTCTCAACTCAAAAAATAAAACTTCTTATCAAAAAAATTATTTTTATTATTCGTAGAAATTTGAAGCTAATAAAGAAAAATAGTTTTACTTTTTCAAAAAATTAAAATTCCAAGAAAAACTTTGAGCGAAAGCAAAGAAATTTTTTTCTATAAAAACTTTTTTAATAGACGAAAAATTTGTAATAAAAACTTCACTCGAAACCTTTTCCTCTGACAATATGAGATCTGAAAAATATGAAGAAATCAAAGAAGAATATTTTCCGTAAAATTTAAACTTTTATTGGTGAATAAAGTATATACTTAATTTGTCTATGGCTTGATAAAGACATTTTAAATTAAAACTTAATATACGAAACACAAGTCTTTGTGTCTGGCAACCTCAACTTGAAACAACCTTGAGTTTCCAAATATAACATTTCTCTACCAGACACTGTGACCCTTTTGCGAGAGCGAGAAATTAATTCGCCAGCCTTGTACATGTTCTAAAATGATGTGTTCACCTTGGAAAATCACGCATACGCCTTGTTGGTTTTTCCAATTTAAAGTTTATTTGCCAGCCATGATTAAATTATGTCAAATTTGCAAAAAAATGAGAATTTGGAGAACTTTCAGTTTGAGAGTTGAAATAGTTAAACAGGCATTGGCACTAGCAAATCAAGAGAATGTCTAGCTGTGAGTCCGAAAGTCTTCCGGAAAAGCTGTAAAATCGAAAACTTAGGAGGTCGACACCAACAAACACCTATAAAAACCAACACAGCTGCCGCGAAGAAATCAACGGAAATGTCACTTTCTTTTCAATCAAAACGCAATTCATGGAGCTCTCGAAACTAAAATCAACTGCAATGCCGTGAAAGGTCGAGCCACTCCATAAAAAAAAAAACGAGAGAAAAAAAACAAAAATACTCAACATGGTAAACTAAATGGAAAAGGTAGCTCAGACAGAAAACAAAAACAAAAATAAAAACATGAAACCAAACACGATTTTTTCTACTGGCGAATGCCTGGTTGAGGGCCACAGGGCACTCAGGGTTGGGACAGGGTGATTGCTAACTGCCACTGGCTGAACTTTGACCTGTGTCTTTGTGTGTGTATGTGTGTGAGTGTGTATGGAAATTCAAAGCAGACCTTCAAAAGCAGATAGGCAGATTCAGCAAAAACTCCAAGCGGACGCTTTAATTTGCAATTCGTGGAAAATTCTTGAGCTAGCAAAACGATAGACAAGGGAGGGGGGAAAAGGGGGGCCAGCAGCCAAGCTTAACCAGCTCGCTCACCCACCAAATAACATTAGGGCAAGTCTCTAACAACATGGTAAATATTTAAAAATGTACTTAACCAAAGTGAAAGAGACAAGCAGACAGTCAGTCAGTCAGCCAGTCAGAGTGACAGAGAGACAGCTTGGACAGCTTGGACAGACAATTCAACAGAGTCCACTGAAGATGGCCAAGACAACTCGAAGACTCTGGTAACAATGCAATACGGGCGACAGTTAGACAAAGCCAACCAGCTGACGCCGAGCTGGCCTGGGCTAAGGCGACAGCAGTTAGCCAGGCTTACGAAGCTTAACGAAAAATTCAATAATCAAGGTGGTGCCCGGGCCTGTCTCACTGCCCCCCTCTTCAACTCAGTGTGAATCAGTCGACAGTGGTTGCCCGGACCTGGCAGGCTACAAACTAACAACAAATACAAATGATTGACATGGGAAATGCTTGTTGTTGTTTTTTTTTTACTCTTTTTCCCTGTGTAGGTGAATTGCGATGGTACTACAATTTTCCCCATTTTTCTTTTTTTTTATTTTTTTTTTTGCCACTGTCAAGTTTAGTTCAATTATGTGTTAAATAGTTAAGAGTCTGGAGTGTGCAATTAGTTTGGCTAGTTGGTTAGAAAACTATGCCTGATGGTGAAAATTGACCATCAAATGCGATTAGTGTTGAGATTCTTAATAAGCAAGAAAAAAAAGAGAAGAGCTTTAAGTGAAGGTTTAATCGAAACTATGGAAAGTTGTGTGGAATTTTGATCAAGAAAAGAAAAAGTAGTCGCCAAGCAAATTGAGAAAGGTGAACAAATATTTTAATCGACTTAATGAATCTTCTTTTCTTAGTCTTCAAATTAAGAGGGAATATTTCGATAAATTATTTTGATTTTCAAAAGGTTCTATAAAATTGAATTTCTGAATCCTAGAAGGGTCTGTGAATTTTCAGTCTCTCTTTTATTGAATCTACTTTTAAGAAGTACTAGAATCTCCACTAGAACTTGTAAAAAAATATGGAAAACAGGAATAACATTTTGATTTAGGTAGGATCTTTTCAAATTAAACAGAAATAATTCTAAAAGTTTCCAAAAGATTCCATAAGGAATCAAGGACACTGTGTCTTGGGTCAACTTCTGGGAGATACTTGAAAGATATAATAAGAACATGAATAACTTTTTGATATGAGAAACACAAAATTGAAAAAATTAATTTATAATCTTTCCATGGTTTCATGGAAACTTAATTAGATTTCAAACGTTCCCAAAGCTTATAAATTATGTTCTTAAGCTCTTTAGGAATTCTAAGTTCATTAAGGTTATAATTGATACGATTTTGCGACTTAATAGAAATTACAAAGAGATCAAGAATTTTATAGTCTTTCCAATTTTAGTTTTGATTTTCCCAATATTTATTTTTTAATTTTAATTTATTCTTAAAGCTTTCAAATAGAAAATTCCTAAAATGGAAAGTGAAAAATATTTTATTTTTTTATTTATAAAAGCAGCTAAGGAAATTTTTTTGATCCTCAAATATCAATTTAAATATATTTTTTTTGTTATTCTAAAATATTTTTTTTTAAGTCTTCAGAAATTTAAAGGAGCCCTAAAAAAAGAAGCAACAATTCCTAAAGTTTCTCTATAGATCCGAAGACTCCATTTAAATTATCCCAAAATTGATAAAACATTTTCAACAGTTTGAAACATTGAAAAGTTTTTAATTTAATTTTGATGTGAACATTTAAAAAACACAACTATAACTTCTCACTTTCCAATTATTTCGTGCCTAAAAGTAAATTAATAAAAAGTGAGCCCAAAAAAAAAAAGAAACAAAATCCCAGAATCAACTAAGTGAAGCAGCCACAGAAATTGCTGAAAGGTAAACTAAAAGTACAAAAACCGCAGCACTCAATTGCCCCATAAATTTTTGAATACTTCTGTAGGAAACTTCGGATGCCAAAAACTTTCTAATAGCCTAATAAAAATAAAATCACTCAAACAAGCAAAAAAAAAAAAATACCTTTTTGCAAAAGGGTCATTCAGCTTTTGGTTGGAAAATTTGAAAAGTTTCCAAGTAAAATGCAAAATGCAAATGGCATGGAAATGAGCACAATCGAGCTAGAGGGGCGGGTGTAATAGGAAGTTGGGAGCACACAGTTACTGAAAGGAAATGGGCGGGAATACTTAGTATCGCCCTAGATGACATATTAGATAGGAATTCGCCACACACCAAGAGCGACTCTTTGGAATGACTCTCGAAAAATCCCACAGATACAGATACAGGAACTTGAACGCACACGCTATAGCACTACTTCTTCTTCTTCTTCTTGCATTACTTATTCCCCACAAGTTATCAATTTCTTAATAACTTTTCATTTTTGCTTAGCTTCTCAAAGTGCAGCGGAAGCGGCGCTTGCTTTGAGTGAATGGAACGGAAAAGGTGCCGGACAAGTTAAAAAAAAAAAAAACAAAATAGCAAAAAAAAAAAAAACACGAAGAATATCAAAGCAATTTGTGCAGCTCTCTGGGCACTATGTGAGGGTCTGGTTTGCCATTAACCTGCTTTGCCAACCAACCCATACCCGGGCTATTTTGAATGCAAGACAACTCGCTCTGGTCTTATTACTTTTAACCGTTTTCAATTTTGCACTGAACTCATTTTAGTTAACCGACAAAGCGCTCTTATTAAAAAAAAGAAATACATTTATGAAATGGAAAAATTGGACCCCCTGAAATGCAGGGGCACGAGGGTTAAATGAAAAATCCCTTGAACTTTTTAGGAACCACAAAGTCTGGGGTCATAGTTTCTAACCGGAAGCTTGAATTTTTAATTTCGATTTCCTAAAATTTTTCAAATTTAACTTCTGTCAAGTCAACCCTCGTGCTCTGGAGTGGTCACTGTTTATTCACAGCTTATTCAGCTGGTTGAAGTGCCAAGCAGCACTTCATTCGTCTACGTGTGTTTACCTCACTTATACGGCTCAGGCAAGCCCAGGCCAACAAAGAAATAAACAAATAAATATTTGCAACTGACAAACAAGACAAGCTATCAGTGAGAAGCCGGAGGTAAGGCTGGGCAAGCCCAAAGGCTCATTCTGTCAGCCAAAGTTAGTGGGAAGTTGCAAAATGTGCAAGCTGACTTTGAAATGATAGTCAGCCGGGCTGATTCGAATAGAAAAAGTTTTATTGGTGAGGAAGCCTTTGGGCTCAAGTTTAATTATAAAGCCCTTTTGGTCTATCAATCAAGCTGGGAAATCTCTGAGAGAATCTAACAAATTATATGCCTAATCCTGCTTATTGTCTGACTGTCTCGACTCACTCGTTTCATCTAACTCTATTTACAGAAAACGGCGACAGCGAAACCCACCAAATATCATTATTATCCACACAATCAACACATCTATCTGTTGCCCGAGTGTGCCATCCAGCAAGTCTGTAATGCGGTCTATGTGCGTTTAAATTACACACAGCCGCTCTGCGCCTGTCCATCAAGGTGAGTAATCTACATTCGGCTGCACTCGCTGCGCTAGCCCCTGCTCTCTCTCTGTCTCAGAGACTGTGTGTCTGTCTGACTGTCAGCTGGGCAAACGCCTGAGTGACAACAGAGAGACAGCGCCCACTGTGCGTCAACAGTGGAGTTAGCAGCTTAACTCAAGAATACCACTCGCAGCAATTAAACTAAGATTGCTTAACTGTTGCTACTCTTGAGAGATTGGAGAACTGAAACCGACATTAATCTACTATTATTATTATTATTTTTTTTCGTTTACTATTTGCCTCTAGATATCGTGATCCCTGCTCGGCCAGTCTCAATGAAGATGATCAGCACACCACCAAATTGGTCGGTGATAATAAGAAAAAGGTAAGTGTCCAATGAACCAGGAAGTTCGAAAAGGTCTTCTTCAGCTGGCCGTGTGTGTTTTTAGAAAGAAAATTGACTGAAATTATGATCTCATATAATCTTTTTCACCGTAGAAAAAAAGAAAGTCTTTCAATCAACCAATTTTTGTGGCAAGAAATCTTCTATTTTTCAGCAAACTTAACTTAAGGTTTGTGAGAGCTACAGGGAAGTTTCCAGAAGCCCTTACACTTAGTTTGTGCAAAAGTACAGCTGTGTATTTGAGAACTTAATGGTACAGCTGTGCATTCATGAATGGAACACTTACATTTATTTTGTGCGAAAGTACAGTTGAGCTTATTGGAAGTTTTCAGTAACCCTAACAGTTCGTTCTTTTAAAAGTACAGTTGTGCATTTGAAAAGTTTGCAGAAATTCTTACAGTTATAAAGTAGAGCTTAGTGCTTTGGAAACACTCGACCATTTCAAAGTGATTTTTCTGATTAAGCTCAAGTGTATCCTCTATCATAAAACTCTTATATCGAAAGGTCTCTATGCTAAATATTTTTAGTTCTTATAATCAAAAGTTTTCTTATTTTCATTCCTATCAAATTAAAGTTAAAATTTTAGATACTTCGAAAGCTTAATTTATTTTGGCTTTTATAATCTGCATATGAAAGTAAAGATCGGGACTTTATCAGATGAATCTCTTAGAAATGTCTTTTAAGATCTTCAAAAAATTATTACGAAACTGTACTTCTAGATTGAAAATAAGTTCTTAGTTCTCATGGGGAACGTCAAATATTCAAATCGTTCTAGGATTCTCTTATGGTTTTATTGGAAAGAAAGTCATTTTAATTCAACACTGTAAGCCAGATTAATCGAAAAAGTAATTCAAAGATTTTCTGTTCTTTAGACCAGTTCCTGGAAATATTCCATTTAAATTTCTTTAATTCGTTTTAATCGTTCATTAAGCATATCAAACTAAAATAATTGAAAAATCAACTCTTGTTTCGGCTTCAGAGATGTTTAGTTTTGAAGACCGGTTCCTTGTCTCGGTTCTAAATCAGGGCACCCATTCACAGCTCAGCTACCAAGAGAATTTTCTTTCTTTATACTGACCACTTCACACACACACACACACACACACACACACACACATATGTGAATTGTGGCCACTTTTCCAAGTGCCTTGTGTTTGTGGATGCCCCACTCTCACGTAGTCGATTAGAGTTTTAAAACGTTTATTTTACAATGTCGAAGATAATTGAGTTATAAGTGGTCGATTTAAAGCTCAGGCCAGTGGGGTGGCAGAAGTAATAATAATAAGAAGAGAAGAAAAAGAAAACAAAACAAATAAAATGTGTGCGATTGAAAAATTAAATAATCATAATAAAAGCACAATTTTAATGTGGCCAAGAAGTGAGGTTATTAAATGAGTGTTGGCTTAAAAATACCGTTTGACGTTTTGCCGGAACTGTACTGGCATTTATGAAAATGCGTTTGTATCGGAAACATCGACACGGCGAATAGAGAACAAGAATTTTGCTGGGGGAACATGAAACTAGCGAGCCAACTGACAGCCTCACATTAACCTGAATGGAGGCAGTGGCAAAAAGAAATGCCAGCATGCAAAGCGCCGCCAGTCAATCAAATTATTGACAGCCTCGACAAGAGAAGGGGCGCCATAGTGACCAAAAACAACAACAACAACAACAACAGCGGCAACAAAAAGAGAAAAACAAAATTTAGTCAAGGGACAATCATGTCAACCGAACCAATTGAAAATCGAACAAGTCAGGTGGAAGGAGAGCGTTGGGCTGGAAGGGGGTTGGCGGCACAAGCAGCGCTAAACTGTGGCAAGCATATCAATTGTCTGCAATTTGGGAAAGCTCAAGTTAATGTGGCACAAACACGCCTCACTTTGGCCTCACTGACAGGCGGCAGCTGCCTCCAGGGCGGTAACAGTGGCAAAACAGCAGCCACCAACTTGATGCTGCCGGCCAGCAATGACAGCAACTTGTCCAAATCACCAGAGCTAGCCAAGAGTAGATAGAAGAATTGTGCCGTTTGCATGTTCGCTTTCAATTTGACTTTGTTGATAACAGATCAATGGAAAAGTGAGCCAACAGCCAAGAGGAAGAGACGACAGATGGGGGACGGACGTGAATCTGTAGACAACTTTCTATACCTTTTGGGCAAATTAACAGACATGAAGAGTGAAGCAGAGTGAAGGCAACCAAGTCACCGAAATGAGTCTAGACTAACTCTTTTTGGGTTTTGTTTCATTTTTCAGGCAATTACCTTGGCCAAGACCTGCGAGGCAACCACAGAAATGCGCGAGTGTCGTTCGCCCAAGGATTGGTCGCTTTTGGCTTTACAAAATACACGGACTGGCAAGTCTCATTATCTGGTCATCTGTCGTTGTCCCGATCACTTTAAAATGGGTAAGAAAAAAAAAAACAAATCACAAAAAACGAATCTAAGTAATTTGATGTCTTTTACTTGCAGAGGGACCCATGGCCCATGATCAGCCCACTTATGCCAGTGTGCCGGGCATACGCGTCTTTGGCATGATGTGCGTCAAGCCAGGCTATTCGGTGCGCAAACCCAGCGCCCAGCCACCCAAGCGTTATCAGCTCCAGAAGCCCTTCTATCGCCCGGGCAGTCAGTCCAGCTATTTGAGTGGAAGCAATCAAAAGGATAGCTATGGTCGACCCATCTATGGCAGTGGCTCCTCGGGAGGCAGCACCATAGGCTCTTCGCCCATTAGCTCCAACTATCAGCCCCAGGATCAGAGCTTCCAGAACGGTGGAAGCTCTTCATATCAATATTTAAATCGTCCCGAGAGTTCACACACGCATAGTTCGAATAATTTCCGACCCGATCAGTTCTCGCTTAACAATTTCCCAGGCAGCAATTATGGACGCAACAATGAGAGACGCGGGGATGCCCCCATTGAGGCCGTGGCGGCCGGAGCTGAAGATTTAAGCTCTACGATTGGCAGCAGCACTCAGGCCAGCGAAGAGGCCAGGACCACCATTCAGGCAGAGTCGGCCTCACCAGTGGCTGAGCTGACGACGCCAACGGAGGCACAGACAAACTCTGAGAATCAGGAAAGCCGCAGCAAACGTTCACTGGTCATGCCTGGTGAAATGGGCAATGAACTGGAGGCTCCCGAATTCCCCTGGGATCGTGTCTTGGAATTTCAACAGACCATAGTCTGGGATTAGTTAAGAAGCCTAGGAACTTAGACGTAGTTGACCCACAAGAAATTCCCAAGCAAAGACAATCTTACTGTGACTGAAAGTGCGAGTTGAAAGGCAGACAAAGAATTCAATGAGACGAAGCATTTCAAGCGGGCTAACCCCCTGCCCCCCTGAGACCTGCCCCGACCTGCCTTGGAATTCCCCCTTTTAAATGGGTCGCCCCTTAATTTTATTCTATTTATTTTTATTTTTATTTTACACAATTAATAAGCGACTAACGAATTAATTAAACAATTACACAAAAGCAACGGCACAATGCCCAACATACTCTCCTCCCTCCCCTTCAAAATACTTAATTGTTTAATTAATTTGTTTTGCATTTAAAAAAAAAAAAGGAAAACAAAAAATATATATGATGGCCTCAATTAATAATTTTTTAATTATTTAATGAAAATAAACGATTAATTTTAAGTTGAAAAAGAAAAACTCCCTTTGAAATGGTAAAATGAAACAGAAAATTTTTAAGCAGGCAAAAAAAAATAAAAGGAAGTAAAAGATTATTTAAATTTTAGTTAACTATTTATGTTTAGTATTTAAGCTGCATTTACTAGTAGTTAAATTCCCACAAGTAAATTAAATAAAAAAAATATTCAAAATTATTCGAAACGAAAAAGGAGATCACTTTTACCACACCAATTGGAAATTGTAATAAATTATTTAAATACTTTTTAGATAAATAAATAATGACAAAATATACCGAATAATTTTAAAGGTTTAAATTCTGGGAATAATCAAGATAATACAATGGTGGTTTTCCAAATAATTCTGGGAATTTTAGATCAAGAAAACATATTTCGAATATTTTAGAGCTTTTGAAAAAATTGTCATTCAATAATCCCATAGAAATTCTAATATTAAAAGTTCGAGAAAATTTGATCTCAAAATTTTAAAGATGATTAAATCTGAATCCTTTAGAGATCCAGGTATTATTTGATCAAAAAAATAGGTTGAAAATTTACTGAAGTGTAAAAAATAATTTAGTTTTAATCTTATAGCAATTCAGGTATTGTTAGATCAAGCAAATATGTTCGGAGCACCCGAAAGAGATTATTGATTACCTTGAAACTTCAAAATTATTTTGACTAGAAAACTGGGTCGGAACTTTAAAAATCCAGGTAATATTCAATCAAGAAAATCTCTTTGAAACTTTCAAAATTCTGAAGAATTTTCAAATATTAATTCTTTATAAAGGGCTCAAAGAGAAACCACATTGGAGATTAATCAGAAAGGTCTTTTATGAATATATGAAAATCTTAAAAGCTCGGATTTACCAAGCTCCGAAAGATTCCTTATTTTTATCTTAATACTCTTTTTATGCATAAATTCATAAAAGCATTGCTGTCTCTTGTGAGCTGATGAGCCGATTTAGTTTTGCAGTTCCTTGTAGAGCTCTACGGATCTTAACTGTCCAACTACATCTAATTTTTTAATGCATGAGCCCTTTTTAAATAATTTTAGGGACTAGTTTGTACAATTTTGCTTGCTCTTCTACTAATATGCAGTCGATATTATTATTGCACCTTAGTATGATATTATCTTGCCAACTTCCTAACAAATCTAATTTTTAATAATCTTGGGAACCGTGTCAGATGACTTTAGCCTATCGAACTTGGTAATCCTCGCTTAAACAGGCTTCCGCCTGGTTTCATGGGGACGCTTGATCATTCTATTCTTTGTACGTCTAGATCAAAAGGCATTACCAAAATAATACCCATCTAGAGAACAACCAAACCCATTCTCCTAAGCTTATTAAAGGAAAATATTCCACTCACCCAGCATTTCCGCATTGACCACAATATTACAGCTATACATGGGAGTGACCAATCGTTGAGGTTGATTTTGGAAGGCCTGGCGGCAGACTTCTTTGGCGGCTGTCAAGACTTGACCTAAAGCAGGGGAAGGCTGATTAGAAAATCCATCTAAAAAAGGGTTTGTGAAATTCCTTACCCGAAAAAGGTCCGAAAGCACGAGCATTTAAGTCTTCTCCCTCTGACTGCACCGACCATTCTAGAACGGCAAAACACACACCCTGCATGGGTTCTTCGCAGAGAGGTCCCGAGCCTGTGGTCAACTGGAAACCGTTTACGAGGGAGCTGCTATAGTCACGTCGCACATCGCTGTTGGCACGAATTTCTGTGTCCGAGCTTTTTGAATGCGAAGACCAAAAATCGGGCTGCTCATAATCAGTTAGGTTCAGTAGAATGTTTGTGCCACAATTGCGTGGACCCAAGGCCCAAATACGTTCCACCAATTCGCTTGATGTGAGAGCGCTGAGTCCAAGTAGATTCAGATCTGCCAAGGCTGTGATCAGTTGAGTTTTGATTTGAGCCAGAAGAGAGGTGAATTTTTCCGATAAGACTGTGTTTCGTGGTAAGCTGGAAAGTTCCTGTAAGAAAAAGTTTCAATTTAATAACCAGTATTTCCCAGTATTTTTCTCTTACCTTGAAGAAATTTGTGTATTTTTCTAGCAACTCCACAGCCTCGGCAGGCAGAGGCAAAGCAATCACCTTTAAGGTTCCCAATTTATTCAGCGTTTGCTGGGTGGCAATTTTCTTGGTCACATCCTTATCTTCAGCCGTCTTGACTATCGCCTCGTTCACCATATCCACTGTGGCAGCCGGCACAATTGTCTCTCGGAAGGACACAATGGGCTTGGACACATTCACCTTAATCTTGGCATAACTATGTTCCAAATCATGGACACACTTTTCCACATGCACCTCGCCCAGAGTGGTGATCACATGCTCCCCAGTGGGAGCCACCGACACTTGGACACAAGCATCGGCCTGATTCAGCAATTTCAGACCCTTGACTAACTTGGGCATATCCTGGGGCTGCACAGGTTCAATGGCCACTCGAAGAATGGGAGTGGCCATGATACTCAGCTCGCTGAAAGAGGTACAGTTGAGGGTACTGCTCAGGGTGGCCGTCTTGACGATATGCGACTCAAGTCCGCCTATACCCACTATGTTACCAGCCGGCACCTCGTCGAGCAGCTGCAGTTCACCGCCCATGAAGAGATACAGATCTCCAATGGTGACCTGGGTAGCATAAGGAGCCTCTTCGGCCAGGCGATGAGAAGGCTGACGAGGATCATGTTTGGGTGTCAGATTGTACAGCGTCATGCCTCGTCTCAGGGTTCCGCTAAAGATTCGAGCAAAGGCCACAAAAACAAAGTCACTTTGTTCGGACTCCGCAGCAGCAGTTGATGATGTATCTGCTTCCTGAACAGGCTCCGTGGCACTCAATTGCTGGACACCCTCGGTGATTTGCTCTAGCTGGGCCTGTTCACTCATTTGTTTGCGCTCTTCTATGCGACGTCGCACCTCCTCACGACGCTGCTGAAGTTCTGAATCGTCCAGACGTTTAGGCCTATTTTGAGGCAGTTGTGTGACATGGACAGGCGTCATCTTGGACACGAAGACAATGACATTTTCACTCTTTTCAGCACAGCGCTTGAAGCACTCCTTCAACTCGAGGGTCTCCTTAGGCAGGGTATCCGGCTCCATATTAGCTGGGTAGAGTAAGCGCTGAGCCCGTTCATCGCTAATCCTGTACGGCGGTGGCACATGTCGGACTACCATTTCCAAAACTGTCCGATCAATGGGCAGCCACTGACCCAGGACGGTCCGAATCTGTGACTTGGGGTCTACTAATCTCAAATCACGAGCCAATAACTTGATGCCTAATTTTTCAGCTATGCTGGGCAATTTATCCTTGTCCTTGCGCACAGCTATAATGTCATAGAGACTCCAGATATTCTCTAGAGCAAACTGGACAAACATGGGCTTTTTAGCCTTTTCCTGGGCACCAGGCAGGGCGCATTGCTTTTTGTTATTATAGTAAAAATCTCCCCAGAGCACTTGTTCCAATTCCGTCCGTGGTATGCCTAATCTTTCGGCATAGGTGGCAGCGAAGTCACTAACTGAGAAGGCCCAGCCGTCGTAGGCTGAGCAAAAGACCACATTACCGGCTGCCGGAGAGAAATACAGTTCGGCGTCATCTAGCTGCTCTAGTGCGGACTCGTAATTGTCCTTTTGGGTAATGTCCTCTTTGGCCAAGACATCGGAAGCATAAATACTGCCCAAGACAGCATTGACCTGTTCTAGCACTTGCGTTAAATGGAAATAGGCATCGAGGGGTGTAAGCTGCTTTTCCAAAATCAGTCGGTCCAATTTATTGAGCACCAGGACAGGCTTTAGCTGCTCCTCGTAGATTTGCTTGAGACAGGCACGGGTTTGTGGGCCCACGCCTTCGACCACATCCACCACTACAATAGCACCGTCACAAAGACGCACTGCCGTGGACACTTCGCTTGAGAAGTCAACATGTCCAGGAGAGTCAATTAAATTAACCAGATAGTCTTCGTCTTGAGCGCCTCCTCGATAATACAAAGAAATGCTGCTGCTTTTCATGGTGATGCCCCGTTCCTGCTCATCCTGTCGATTATCCAAATACCGCAATTGGCCGGCCATTCTCTGTGAAATAATGCCATTGCTGGCCACCAGCGAATCGGCCAGAGTGGTTTTTCCATGATCCACATGGGCTAATATACAAATATTCCTCACACTCTGTTGTTGGCTTTGTAGTTTCACCAGTTCCGTTGCTTCTATGACAGGCATTGTTGAGTGTTTCACTTAAGATTTCCAATTGTGCGAAATGCACACGCGTTGTAAACAAATATATGCCGACACGCGGTTAATTTCATGAGAAAGCGCAACAAATGCGAACAGCTGATGGCAAAGCCGAATTAATTTTCTTACAAGTTGGCAGTTCCCAGTTTTATTAAACAGCTGTTGGAGCACTCATAGCGGACAATTCGAATAAGAAATGTTGTGAAATTAGAAATTTTATTTCATAAGAAGCAAACAAGCAAATGCAATTGAATAAATATACTAATAAAAAAAAAATAATTTAATATTGTGAACTGCATGGCTTAATATTCAAGTATTACGGGTCAGGTAGTCGGGATGAAGAGCTCAGCTCTTTTATTTAATAGAACAATTGGCCAGTTTGCTGGACAACTTATCACCCTCAGGTGTGAGCAGGAAATTATCTTTCCAAACGGCCAGACCTTCATTATTTGTCTTGAAGTCCACCGAAAGTTTTTCCCAGATTTTCTTCTTGGGATTAAGCTGTTCATCGGGTGTGCCGCTATAACCCTCAAAGGCGAGACGACTGCCCGGGCTAGCCGTGGCTGGCACAATGATAGGCTCCACGACCGTGTGATCAGCACTAGAATTGAAAGGAATTTAAAGTGGGTTTTTAAAAGGGTTTCCAATTTCTCCACTCACTTGGAAGTACAGAGCACCATGCCTTCGGAGAGAATGCCGCGCATTTTGGAAGGTTTCAGGTTGCATAGCACAGCCACCAGGCGTTGATCCAGTTCTTCCACAGTCACAAATTTCACCAGTCCACTGATAATAGTACGTGGAGCAGCTTCACCCAGATCAATTTTCAAGACATACAAAGTATCCGCGTCAGGATGTCGGGCCACTTCCACAACTTTGCCTACACGAATATCCAGACGGTATGGAGCATCCTCATCTACTGCACCAGCAGCCGGAGCAGCTCCAGCCTTCACCTTGCTCGGAGCCGGATAAGCAGCCGCGCTGAGTTTCCTTAAATAAAAGAAGGGATCAGTTTTTAGCCACCCCACAATTGACTAGAATTACTTACTGCAATTCAGGCTGCTCAAAAGTCTTCCGTATGGGATCCAGCAGACGATTCATGTACTTCTCCACTGTGGACTTCAAGTCACCAGGGTGCAGTTTGTTCTCGGCAAAATATTGCTCCAGCTCAGCAAAATTATAAAAGGTAATATCACCGCCATTATCTGCCGCCCGGTTGATTTCAAATCCTTCACCTTCCTTGAACAGCGAGAAGAGGACATGCTTGACAAAAGAGAGCAGACCGTTGTCGGCTATGTTGCCAGGCTCACAGAAGGCCTTCTTCAGCTTCTTTTTCACATTGGCCGGAGAGTCCAGCAAATCAATTTTGGAGTCCTCCTCTGAAGAAGACATCTTGCCGCCGGCAAGACCGGGCACCATGGGATTCATAAAGTGTATGCGCTTTTCATAGCCCAGTTGGGGGAGATATTTCTCGGAGAAGGTAAAGATTTTCCGCTGGTCCACGCCACCGAATTGGGCGTCTACCTTAAGATATTCTTCATCTAAAGCTTGTAAGCCGGGGTAAAGCAGGCCGGAAAGCAGAGGGTATTCCACCTGTTTGACCACCTCTGCGCCGGCTTTCTTCGCATCGTGCTGGGTCACCACAGAGCTTAGTTTGTAGACATCCAGAGTGTATTCCTTAGATAGCTGGTAGTCTGTGCCCTTGACAAACTTAAGCTTCTCCAGCGGCACTCCAATTGAGCTCAGCATGGCCTTGATTACCTGTTCGTAGTACTGCGTCCTTAGTTCCAGCAGGGACCAGGGTGCCTTCATGTTATCCAGATAAGCATGCAGATCGGCAAAGAGTATGGTCACTTCACAGCCGGCTTTGAGAAAGTCGGCAATTTTTGACATAGGCACAAAGTAAGCCACATGTGGCTTGCCTGTAGTAGCCGTGCCCCAATAGATTTTCAAATCTCGTTCGGCTAGAATTTTTGTGAGTTTATCTTCGCCGAGGGTTTCCTGCAGATTGCGCGTTATCAGCTGCTTCTTTTGTTCGGGTGTTAGGGACACCATTTTTGTAATTTATTTCTAAATTTCACGGAAAAAACTTGCAGCAAGATATGCAACCAAACCGCGTTTGACGAAATAGGAAATGGAAATGCATGCGTGGTCGAAAAACAGCTGATTAAGTACTGTGGCAACCCTGCAAAGAGAATTGAGCAGATTGGCAGTCGCGACACCGCTAAATTTGTAAACAAAGCTAAGGCACGCGAAAGTTGGTGATGTTGTTTTTAAAACGTGCTCCTTGGAGGCCTTTGATGACCCGACAAAGTCATGGACAAGTGCGAGTACGCTTCGCACCCAGTCCCACGGGCTATTTGCATTTGGGAGGTCTGCGCACAGCACTCTATAATTTTCTCTATGCCCGGCATTTGGGTGGGAAATTCCTGCTACGCATAGAGGACACAGATCAGACACGTCTGGTGCCAGGGGCCACAGAACGCTTAGTAGAGGATTTACTTTGGGCAGGCATAGAAATTGATGAAGGTCCCGGCTTTGGTGGCCTACACGGTCCCTACATACAAAGCCAGCGTACCGAGCTTTACAAGTGAGTAGAAAAAGTTTGCCAAGTAAATGAAACTTGAATAAAATTATATAATCTCTGAATTTAGTGTAGCACTGGAGCAGCTCTTGGACAATGGCAGTGCCTATCGTTGCTTTTGCAGTGAACGTCGCTTGGAATTGTTACGCAAGGAGGCTTTACGCACGCGCCAAGTGCCGCGTTATGACAACAAATGTCGAGACTTGAGTGAGACAGAACTAAATGATCTCCTGGCTAAGGGTACTCCACACTGCATACGCTTCAAGCTGACAGACTATGAAGAAGCCTTTGAGGACCTCATCTATGGCAGCGTACGACACAATGTCAGCCACACCGAAGGCGATCCTGTGATTATGAAAAGTGACCAGTTTCCCACCTATCATTTTGCCAATGTCGTGGACGACCATCTGATGGCCGTGACCCATGTCTTGAGAGGCGTGGAATGGCAGATTTCCACCACCAAGCACCTGCTGCTTTACAAGTTAGCAAGCAAAGCAACAAGGTGACAGTTTTATCTCAATTCTTTCCTACCTTTCAGAGCCTTCGGCTGGCAGCCTCCCCACTTCGGACACTTACCTCTGCTGGTGAACTCGGATGGCACAAAATTGAGCAAGCGCCAAGGTGACATAGGCATTCAACACTTCCGAGAAAAAGGCTATTTTCCCACGGCCCTGCTCAATTACGTGGTCACTGCTGGCGGTGGCTTCGAGCACCGCGAAGGAAACAAGCTGAAATTGTCCAGCCTGAAAAATTTGGCAAAGGAATTCAGCATAGAGCGTGTTAATGCCCACCCCAGTAGACTGAATCCCGAACTGCTTGACGATCTCAATCGCTTGGAAATAGTTGAGCGATTGCAGAATGAAACCACTCGAGCGGATTTGATCAAACATGTCCAGAATTTAATTCGGCAAACCTACCCAAAACAGTGAGTAAGACTGAAAAGACTTTCTGGCTTCATTTTGATATCTTTTTTAATTACAGCTCAAATCTGGACTTGGCCGAGGCCCATATAGAAGCCGTGCTCTTTTGGGCCTCCCAGCGCCTCACACGCCTGCAGGATCTGACCAACACCACTCTGAGCTTTCTCTGGGTCAAACCCAAGGAATTTACACCAAAGGACTTGTCCCAAGAGCAACTACAAAGCCTCGTGGAAGAGCTGGAACACCTGCCGCCGCAAGATTTCAACAAGGATAATTTGAATTCGCTGCTCAAGAATTTCTGCCAAGCCCAACAACTGAAATTTCCGCATTTGATGAAGGCACTTCGATCAGCCCTGAGCGGCCTGAAAGAAGGCCCCGGTGTGGCTGAAATGCTCGAGATCCTAGGCAAGCCAACGGCTCTAGAGAGACTGGCTGCAGGAGCCAACCCAAAGGTCCAGGCCAAACAGCTTTAATTTGGATTAAATGTATTTATTTAAGTTGTTTGATAACTTTGATAATTTATAGAGTAATTTAAGGTTTGTTTTTGATTAAGTGTTCTTGGTTTTGCATACTGAGGAATAAACATACAATTAAGTTGACAATTTTTAACTTTTTCCCTTTGCTTTCCTTTCTTCGCTTTTATTCAACACTTTTGGCATTCATTTTAGCACCGCTCCCTCGGCTCTCTTCGACTAATACAAGCGACTTAACTAAAGTCACGATTGGTGAGCACAATGGGTGCCACCAAGCTCCAGCCATAAATGAAGACACCGAGCCAGCTAGAGATGATCTTGACCCACATCGAAGCCTCATTGCCATTGACTAGCTCAATATCCGAGTTGGGCCTGAAAAATTAAAGCTTCATCAATTTTTTATCTCAGGCATAAATTTAGTCCATACTCACTTGTACCAATTGGTCAGGGTCATCATGACATAGAGCGAAGCACAAACCAAAACAATATGAAACATGGACCAGGAATAGGTGACGCCTTCGGTCTCATTATCGGAATTGCCCTTGTCATCGGCATGGCCCGTCTCTGTGTCTGATAAAGCTTCTGTTAAAACTATATTTCGTTCAAGAGCCAAGATCGAGTTGATGGTGGCCGTTTCCAAAAACAAACAGTTTCGATTCAATCACAACCCCAAATACATTATAAATACAACCAAAGTGGTGCGGTTATTGGGTTATTTTGTTAGTTGTTGTTACATAGAATATATCAAAGAAATTATAAGGTTAAGGCACAAAATCAAAAACTTATTCAAATGATGAGCAAATAAAATGATTAATTAGTTGTTAGTGTAGCCGAATAGTGTGGAGAGTAGTGAAGTGATAAAAGAAGCTGATTAAGTCACAGTGACTGGGCTGGACTCGAATCTAAATAATATCATGACAAATTTATATATACAGAGATCGGAATATGTTAGCATAAAATTCGAGTGGCATTTTTAGCTTTTGTTGCTCTTAAAAAGTCAAGAAAATCAACAAAAAATTAGCTTAAAAAATCATAAATATTTTCATATCAAAGACCTTTCAAAGCTACCTCCAAATGGGGCATTATCACTAGGGAAATCGGTTTAGTCATACCCGTCGTCGATCATCCCATTCAAGGCTATTGTAAGGAACCCTCATATTCGTAACCGGCTGGATCGGACTACTATATTATATATATATACCCACTCAATTGGGCTTCAGGAATAACTACCACATTAGTAGACTAATCTGAATTAAATTAGATATTTGGAATAAGCACATATTTGTATCTATTATCAACTAGATTAATCTGATATATAGAGATACAAATCGGTTAAGGAATAACTCTCATATTTATTGAAGAATCCCAATTAAATTACGTATATGAAATATTTATATAAAGACACATATTTCTGCCAAGTTACACCTAGATCGAATTACTATGTACAGGAATAAATCGGTTAAGGAATAACGACCACATTTATTGACTAATCTGTTTCAAAATAGATTTATGAAATTCCTATGTAAAGATCCATATTTGTATCGATTTACAACTAGCCTGAACTATTAAATTAAAAATTAAAATCGGCTGACGAATTTCTTTCTCATCCATTGATCTTTCTGATTTACAAAATTTATATAGAATACTTCTATTTAAACATATATTTGTGCCCAGTTTCACCTAGATCGATCTATTGGTTATTATCGATTATTGGTTTTTACAATTGGTTTACGAATATCTCCCTCATCCATGGACCTTTTTGATTCAAAATATATGCATGTATGGAATACCTATATAAGGACTCATATTTGTTTCGATTCATAACTAGATTGAACAACTATATACAAGTAGAATTCGGGTTAAGAATAACGCCCAAATTGATTCAAATGAAATACCTAAGTAAAGACAGATTTACTCCTAGATTTAACTACTAAATACAGATTCATCAGGATTATCTCAAGTGCTTCTCATTCCTAATAAAGTCTGATAGAAATATGATACAATTGGAATAAGTTTAAGCTAATATCAACCGTAATATACGGGTTTATTATATTATATTTATTATATTATATATTATATTATATTTTTTCAGTTTTGTGTGATTTGATTTAGATTTAAAATTATTTAAAATTTGATTACTTTTAATGATTTTACCAAATCGCGGTGATTTTTAAAATTACGGTGATTTTATTTTCCAAATTCTGTGATATTTTTAAGCCAAAAATAATGAAAAAATAGCCAATTAAACCAAATTAAGCAAACCAATTTTTAAAGTGCCCCAACAACATTTAAAGCCGAATCTATCCCCATTTCACTGTGACGAAACCAGCATTTAAATTTTTTGATCTAATGATTCTAATAGTTCGAGCCATGAAACTGTAATGTTGGGAGTCTTGTCGGGTGAGGAATTCGAATTCGAACTTACCACGTTTCTCGCTGTTGTCATTGTTGATTTTGGAGAATTGGGCAGCCGAACTGATGCAATTGTAGAGGATGCAAAGTAGCCAGACAATTAGACCGATTATGTTGGTGGTGTCAAAGGTGACCTTGGAGTTTGGAGTGGGTGGAGCCACCGTGGTATTGGTCATAGAGTCCAAGCCGAACATGCCAGGATTACAGGCCTTTTCTAAATTTTGGAAGTAACAAGAAATTAAGGAATTCTTATTGAGAGTTTTGATTGAGCCAACCTGGATTGTTGGCCACAGCGGACCAGGTCAAGTAGACGGTATAAAGAGTGACCAGAGCGCTCTGCAAGAGACCGGAATGGGGTAGGCGTTCTTGGACTGCCGGCAACACCGAGATCACGCTGATGATTAGGCACAAAATCAGATTAATGGAGATGAAGAACTTGTTGATGCCACAGCCAGAGGACTGAAAAAAAAAAATTTTGTTTTAGAACTTTGCAGAAATATTCTCAATACTTTTGACTCACAGTGGTGAAATAGATATATAGCAGAGTGATACCAGTCAGAGACACAATATAAGCACATAGGGTCACTCCAGCCAGGGCGAAATAATAGCCACGATTATTTTCAGCACTTTCTGTAAGAAAAAAAGTATTTAAGATCAACCAAGATTTTCCCCAAGGTGACTCACCAATCCAGTTCTCAGCAGCGCTGTGGGCAAAATCCACAATGATGACTAATTGAATAAGTATAAAGGCCAGACCACCGATGAGGCCCACCCACATCATGGCTGGACCAAATGAACCATCTGGTATGAATATGGCACCGATGGCCGCTCCAAAGCAAATCAGAAACTTCAAGGGCCAGAATTCATTTTGTATATGCGAACGGGGATCCCGAGAGCTTCTAACCCCCAACATGATCAGGGCCATTAGGGTGAAGAAGCAAACTAAGCCAAAACATATCCTATAGACGGCCATATAGCCCAGAGCATATTCGCAGTCCACCTCAAGCTTGCCTCCCGAGAATACATCCACGGCCTTGGAACTGTACGTGGAAGTGGAATTGATGCAGAAGGGTAGCTTTTTTAGTGTGTCCTGGAGTCCTGGGGAAAGGGCAATGGCCCCCAAAACAGTGCCCACAAGCAACATAAACGCATACATAAAACGGGAAGACGAGGAGTTTTTGCAGCTGGGACAGGCTGAGCAGCACATGCTGGCCGCCGTGCCACCGCAACAAAGGGCACACTGAAAACATGACAAACGAAACAGAAATTAATTTCAAACATATGGCTAGAAAGTTTTTTTAGTTGTTACAAAATTTTCTTTATTGATTTGTTACAAAATTTTTTGCGCAGTTGGTGACTTTCACAGCGTCGAAAAAAATGCAATTTAAAAAAGTTAATGAAGGTTATGCACTTACCTGTGCCGCAGAACAAAGCCCTAAAACAGCTCCCATTTTTATTTAGTTTATCCTACGCTGTTTTCAATAATCCTTCTTTGTTTGAATTTGCAGACAAAAAAGTGAATAGCAAATATTGTTTGTTTTGAACGAATCGGACGAAAGTCGGAACTGGTTCCTTTCGTTTGGCGTACCAGGTAAGTGGAAATGTTGTGGGCCAAATCAATCAGAAAACTTAAATTTAAAAATAATGTGCCGAAAATTAGAAAAAAACATATTCAATACGTAATTTTATTTCTCTAAGTATTTCATTGCAAATCAGCTTGTTTAATTTACAAGTCATAACACAGGTTGTACAACGAACGTAATAGAATTTGTTACATCTAAGTCTGTGCATGTCCATTAAAACCGTTTTTTAAGACTCAAAGTTGCACAAGAGCGCTTATAGTATACCATGAAGTTGATTTGAAATTAAATCATTGCTTATTTGCTTCTTGCTACCATTAAAATTAGCTTGTGCCACAGAGATCCAATTTAAAAAGGGCGCCGATGTTTTCAGTCCAATTATTCAAGTATCGATTACTTTGACCAAGTATATTGCGGACATTTCCAGCCCTTCAGCGGATTCACATCGATTTTATCGTCGATTTGGGAGGGAAAAGCTAAAAATAAGCTAGGATATGCTAGAAAACGCTGTTGTTTCAAGAAAAAACTGTTTTTCTTAATATCTCTCTCTTATTCTTCATCGACTTACTAAAGTTGGAATCGATTTTTTTTCTACCATCAAAAAATCAACTATGAGTCGATTATATTAGGGTCAAACAACCCTAAAATTCATATATTGTTTCTTACCCAAATTTCTGAGCTGGAGTCAGTGATGTGAAAAATTTTCACAGCACCATCAATAGCGACAAAAAACAATCGATAGAAAAGGGATTATTTCTAAGTGAATAGTGGGCACTTTTAAGAATATAGAGGGTACTTCTAAGAAAAAAGAGGATCCGGATGAATGAAAGTAAAAATCGCTAGAAAAAACCGAAAAATATGCAGGAAAAGGTGGAATAAAATCCAAAAATACGAATTTTTTGAAATTACATTTGAATTTTGTGCTGTAGTCAGTGATGTGAAAATTTTTCACAGCACCATCGATAGCGATAAAAAACAATCGGTAGTGGCTCGATAGGGCTCAGAAGGCAAGAACTCAATACCTCGATAGTACCATCGATAGCTTGCCAGCGATTCAAACAACCCTAAAAAGAAAATTCCGTTTTTCAGTTTTCAATTTTCAGCGGTTGCGTGCGGTTGTCGAGTTCGGCATTTTCATCTGCAGTTTTGCTCCCATCTGAAGTTAACCGTTTTGTGGTGCATTTTTTGAAACAGTAGTAGTGGTGGTGGTGTCTGCGACTTCTCTCTCTGTGTGTGTTCGTGTATATGTGTATGTGCATTTGAACAAGGAAAAGTGTGAAGAATCTGTTACAAGCCGAAAAAGCCGAAGAAAGCGCAAATCCGTTGCGTACAAAAAAAAAGAAAGGAAAAATTTTTTCAAATAATTTTTGAATTCGGAAAAACCCAATAAAAAACACAAATAAAAATATGGCAACTGAAGCGAGCCAAATACCCGCTGAGGAAACGCCTGCCGTTGCGGCGACCACAGAAAACGCTGCCGCCGAGCAAGCGGAAAAACCTGCTGGGGAGCCTGCCGTCGCCGCCAGTGCAGCAGCAGAGAACGCCAACAACGCCCAAGACAACAAAGAGGATGCAAAGGCGTCGGCCGATGGAGGCGCTGATGCCAAAAAAGATGGTGAAGCAAATTCTGCCGCTGCCGCGCCCGCTAAATCAGAAGCGCCCGCACAAAAATTCAATGTGCACAAGACCAATTTCGAGAAGGATATCATCTATTTGTATCAGTTTTCGCGCACCCCATTGCTGCCATCGCTTTCACCATATTGCTTGAAAGTAGAGACCTGGTTGCGCCTGGTGGGACTCAAGTATGAGGTGAGTGAAGATCGAAATCTCCAAGCGATACATATGTTTTGTGAAAGATCGACAGAAGCAATGCAATAAAAAGAGAAAGAGACAGAAAAACGAAACTTGAAAGAAAAGAAAAATGAAACAGATTTTCTTTCATTACCTCTGGCATACGGATTATACGGGCCATGGGAGAGAGAGGCAGGCTGGGAAAACAGAAGGCGGGTTTTTCATCATCGTTTTTCCTTCACGTACATTTTTGCGGTACAGATTTTTTTTCCAGTCGCAGCAGCAAAGCAGCGACGCAGCGCCGAGGCGCTCCTGCACACACGCACACAAACTCACCCAAAAAGACGAACACAAAAAAAAAACCGCCATGATTGTGTGTGCGCTCTGCTAAGCCTGTGACCTGCCGCCTGCCTCTGCTCACCGTCGCCAGCCCATACATTTAAGCAGAGCAAAAGGGATATGGGATACATTTAATATTTGCCTTTCCTTTCTATCCTGAGCCAGGCGGCACTGCCGCTGCTGCTGACGCCAACGCCAACGCTGCTTCCAATATTTCTGCGGCTGCCTTGTGCGTTGGTGTGTATGTGTGAACCTGTAGCCAGCCTGTATGTTTTCTGGATTTTATTCCTGCCTTGCCTGGCCAGGCCAGGCCAGGCCAAACCGTTGCTTTTTGTGTGCATGTGTGTGCGAGTCTACATAAAACAGCGTATACATAAAATTTGTGTGTGCGCCGACGCCGCTGCGCTGCCTGGCTAACAACTCTAAATGCGAATACCACTGAGACAACGAACAACGACTACGACTTCGACTAACCAACGACGATTGTGACTCGGTTTTGCTTTTGCTTTTGCTTTTTTTTTTCCTACTACTTCAACTCCCTGTGCCCACACAGTAGACGAAGTCTTGCTTGAAATTTTGCACTTGGCGCTCGTTTCTTCTCTCTCAGTCAGTCTCGCTTATTCGCAAACTCACACACATATACACTTTTATATGTCGTCTACACTTGCAAACTCCACTTTGCACTTTCTGTGCGCTGGCTGTGCGTGTGAGTGTGTGTGTGTGTGTGTGTTTGTCGTCTCTCTCAGAGTTTTGGCTCTGGGCTCCCCGATTTTAATTTCTTGCTCTTTGCCTTTGTCTTTGTTTTTGCTGCTGCAGCTTTGCACCGTTTAGTTCTTTATTTTTCTTCTTTTTTTTGTTGTCTTCATTTCATATATTATATTTGTTATATATGTATATGTAATCAAAGTGTGTCTTTGTTTGTATGCGTGCTGGCAAAAATTCCAAGCGGCTGCTGCATTTGACGACGCTATTTTTTTTTTTTTCTTTCTTTTCGTACCCGTTTGTAATTGCTTTTAATAAAAATTGATGCAGTTCTTCTGGTAGCTGCTGCTGCTTTTGTTGTTGTCGTTGTTGTTGGTCTCGAAAAAAAAAATAAAAAATAAAAAAAATAACTTGAAGTCGTTTCCATTCCAATCCCATACAATCCGTTTCACTTTGACTTTGCCTTATCGCTTTAAGTAGCTGTAATGGGCTTGGGTCTATAGACAAATGCCTGCCACTGTCAAGCGATCCCCCGTCACACCCCTGCCCCCAATACTGCCTGACTGCCGTCAGACCAAAACTGCTTTTAAAGCTTGACGATGCGGTTTGCATATTTTCATATTTTTTTAATGTGGAAAAATCTATGCCGTTGTTGTTGTTGTTGTTTTTGTTGTTGCTCAAGCGACCCTGCCTGAAATGGGTGCGGTCACCCGCACAACCTAACCAAGGCGTCCATCAGCTCACTGAGGAGCAGTCGCGCAATTGTTGTTTAATCTTATTAATTACATTGGTTAATAAAAAAAAATTACACTTATAGAAAAATGTAATTGTGTGTGTGTGTGTGGAATGTCATTGTTAATTGATGATGGGTTCTGTTAGTGCGCTGTGGCCCTCTTAAGTAGTTGAAAAGAGTCGAGTCCATATGCAAGATGCCTGACCACTGATAATGCAATCCCAACGCGGGCCTCAAAACAAAGACCCCGCGACTTGCCATATGCCGGCTATGCGGCATGCTTCGGTTCGGTTTGGTTCGGCTCATTGAATTGAATTATGAGCTGAGACTATACAAATAAACACACACACACACACACACACATAGGCACGCATGCCTAGACTAAAGCACACGCAAAGTTGCATTTTCACTTTGGTTGCCCCAAAAAAAAAAACTAAAAAGAAAGACAAAAAAAAAACACTAAAATTTTAAGGCAAAGAAAGCCAGCGGGGTAATTATGATTGACAGCCGTTTGTCAGTTACTCAGATAGTCAGTCAGTCAGTCAGTTAGTTAGTAGTTGATATGGTGGCATATATGTATGTGTGTGAGTGTGTGTGCAGAGGGTGTGGAGGAAGAAGAAGAAGCAACAGCAACTAAAAATACTTTCCATTTTTGTACTTCTTCTTCTTGCTTCTTGCTTTTGCTTTATTTTGTTCCGTTAAAGAGTTCAACAAACTGCATTGGACCTTTGACATTTTCATTAATCACACATACACACACACACACACACACATACGCACACATACTAAAACTATACAAAGAGCCATGAAGAAGAGACAGAGAGCAGCTGGCGCTGATTGAGAGCGAATTTGTGTACAAAAAAAAAAAAAAAAAAAGGAAAACAAGAATTTTGTTATTTTTTTTTCTCCCCCACTTTTGTTTTTGTTATGGTAAAATGCATTTCTAGAATTTTTTTCATGAGCTGCGAGCTGCTTCAGTTGCTCTGACTATTTGAATAGGAGTTTTTCAGGCCAGGCCATAAAAGTAAACAATCCATTTAATTTGATTTGGATTCGGTTTCGGATTCGGTTGGGATGAAAAAAATTCAACGCATATTTTTTTCACACCATAACAAGCAGCACGGCGCCGTGCCTTGACAACAAACAAGAGATGGTATAGCTGGAAAGAGGAGAGGGCGGCGGGGGCATTGCCTTGCATTAGGCTGGGCCCCCGCATAGTTTGCATACCAAAGTGATTCAAGGCGGACGTTTTGAGTGTATATGTATGTGTGTGTGTGTGTGTGTGTGTATTTAAAATATTATATTGTGTAATTAATTCACTTTTCAATAAACACACACACACACACAGAGACAGAAATGAACAGTCAACACATTACAAATTAAATAAACATTCAGGCCAGTCAAAAGCCAAAGGCAACAGCGGAAAGCCAGTCCAGTCAGTCAGGCATTTGTGTCCAGCGTATGCATAAATTTAAATTCATTTGTAAATTGCAAAAACGCAATAAAAAGGGAGCAGCAACAAAAAGCTAAATGCAAAATACAACAACATAAAATACAATACATGCACAATACAGTAGGAATCTGGCAGCGAGCACAGCATCATTTGCAAGCAATCCAAAATTTGAATTGAATATGCGCGCACTCTAGTTTTATGGCATTGCCAGCTCAAATTAAACTCAATACGCTCACGCTCAGCGGTGTGCTAGATAAGTGGTCTGGCAACTCTATAAAAGAAAAAAAGAGCGCTCTTTTGCTCGCTGCAACTGTACAAGTGTCGCTGCATTTAATGGGCTCTATTGTGTGCAAGAGAGCAAGGGGAAGTTTGAGTTGGTCAGAGAGAATGAAGTGAAGTTTTTCCTGCCGTCAAAGATCTCTCAAATGTTTCGAATTAGTTTTTTCTTTTAATACCTTCTTGTTTTTTTATCTGGTTACATTTTTCTTCTCCTTTGACGTTTGTGTTTTGTGTGGGCTTAAGTTTCTTTTTGTTGCCAACGCATTGAACTCTACACTGTGCGAAAATTGAGCTGACCGCTCCCTTAATGACGAAATAGGAGCACAGGGGACAGTGACTTTTTACTCCAAAACTACCCCCTTGTTTCATATGCCTGCCTGTTATAAGCAAGCCTAATTGACATAATGATTTAATAAAAAAATAAACATTTGCATTGTGTTGCGACAATACGTCGCCTTGTTTTCGTCGTGGCGGCTTGGTTTGTTGACGTCCACTTGGCCAGGGCGGCAGAAAATAACACACAAAAAAAAAGGGATGAGCGTAACCGTGCTTGCCATTTGGAGCAGCTTTTTTTTGTGGATCATTGGAATTATGTGTTGGCGTTGGCGACTACAACAAAAACAACAAAGGCGACGACTCCACCCTTTTCAGCCTGGGCCTTCAGAGCAGAGCAGAGTAGAGCATCGTTTATTCTCTGCTCTGCTTTGCTGCTGCCTTGCTGCTGCTGGAAAGCAAAAATCTCTCTATACGTGTGCGTGGCTCTGTATGCGTCTTCGGTCCCTGCGTCAATGTGTATGTGTGTGTGTGTGTGCAACCACACCCTGCCTGCCTGTTCGGCCTGCTGCTGCTACTGCTGCTTTTACCTCTGCCATGGCCTGCCCGGTCTTTCTTTTTTTTTTTTTTTTTTGGTAATTTTTTCTTTCCCTTTTTTTTTCCTGTGTTTGTTGTGGACAGAGAAAATTACTAATTAGAAATCGTATGCGCACAGCACTTCCATTTACCCTAACTGTTAATATTTTGTAACGGTTAAAATTTTTGTATACACTGGAAGGCAGAGTCTTCAAATGGGGGTGGGTGGGGCGGTTTTTGTATTTTGGACTGGAATATGCCAAATTCAAATAGCGGCAATTGGAAGTAAACGAAGCCGGCTGCTCTGCCGGCTTTGTGCGTTCGTGTGTGTAATTTTACAAGCAGCGTGCGTGCGTGAGTGAATTTCAATTCCCGCTCGCTCGCTCGCTCTCTCTCTCTCTGAGTTTGTGTGTGTGTGTGTGTGTGTGAGCGGGCTTGTTCAAGTGGGGGTAGTTGGGTGTTGGTTGGTTTTTGTGGTACAGCTTTTGTGCTAATGGCTGGACTGACTGACTGCCTGCCAGCCTGCCCTGCCCGTTGTGGTAGTGGTTGCTCGGCAGCATCTCTTTGCTCCATATAGCACACATTTTTGTATTTATGTATGTATATGCAATTTGGGTATATGAATTATATAGGCTTATATATGTCATGAGCGCCATCTAGCGTCGGAATATATGAACATGTAGGGTGTTGATTATGCTGGGCACGAGAATGATACCCCTTAACCCCCACCCACTCGTTCTGCTGATTGAACTACATTACAACTGCATTAGTCATGCCCGGAAAATAAACAAATTCCCCAGCGAGAATTGCGGCACGAGTCGTCTCATGAATTGGAATGCAAGATTTTTTTTTTTGTTGTTTTTTTCTTGTTTTTATTATTTTTAGCATATCAGAAAATTATCAGCACTACTTTGACCTCTCCTTAATCTGCCAGGGTGGGGCACCCACACTCACGCACACACACACAAACCCATTCAGAATTATTCTGAATCATTCGGAAATATTTTCTTACTCACACTCGCACACTCACTTCCATTGTGATTTATTTTTCCTGAAAAATAATGTTTTTTTGTTGTTTTTTCTTCTTCTTTCTTCTTACACAGAATGTCGATCATAAGATGCGTTTCCGTTCCAAGAAGGGTCAATTGCCTTTCATCGAGCTCAATGGCGAGGAAATAGCCGACTCAGCCATCATTATCAAGGAACTCTCGGCCAAATATGAAAAGAACTTGGATGCTGGCCTCACCGCCGAGCAACGCAACGTTTCGTATGCCACCATTGCCATGCTGGAGAATCATCTCATCTGGATCATCTTCTACTGGCGTGCCAAATATCCCGATAACGTGCTCAAGGGTTACAAAGTGAACTTGCAACATGCCCTGGGTCTTCGTCTGCCCAATTCCATTTTGAATTTCTTCTTCAAATTTGCCTTTGGTCGCAAGGTAAACAATCTTTTATCCAAACCCTTAGGGTTTCTTCTTCTTCTCTGTATTTCTTAGAAAGTTTTTTTTTTTTAATTTTTATTGTTGTTGTTGGGGGAACTGCACAGCCTTGCACATTTTGGCTGGGCGTCTCCCAGTTTCCTGGGAATAAGAATTATTATGATGATGGACTCTTTTTTTTTGGTTGTCAATATAATTTTTTTTTTGTAGTGTAAATAAACCAGGGCGAGAGCCTTTTGTTTTAACAGTAGTCAACATTTTTAGTAAACATTTCAATAATTTCAAATATTTTTTCGAATTTATATTTTTGATAAAAAAAAGTTTAAATATTTCAAAAAATTAAAAAAAAAAAATCTTAAAACTTAAATAAGTTTTGAAAAGCTTTAAATTCGGAAAAAATTTAATTTTTGAGAAAATAATTCTCTTAGAAAAGAAAAATTCAAAAATCCAAATGAAAAGGTTCCGAAGCCCCTCTTCAAATTCGGAGAAAAAATATTTTAGAAAATTCTCCAAATTAAAAATGATTCGAAAAAAAAATTATTTTAGAAATTATTCAAAATAAATTCTCATAGAAAAAAAATCCAAATTAAAAATTTAAAAAGTTTTGAAAAAATCTCTTCAAATTCAGAGAAACATTTTTGAAAAACTTAAAAAAAAATATCTTACAAAATTTTCAAAATGAATTCTCTTAAAAATAAATTCCAAATCAAAAATTAAAATTTTTTTTTTTTTTTAAATAAAAAATAAAAATGTTTTAGATATTCGGAAAAAAATAATTAATTTTTGAAAAACTTAAAATAAAAAAAAATGTTAGAAAATTAGCAAATTCTGCAAATTCGGAAAAAAAATTTAAATTTTTGAAAAAATACAAAAAAAAAAATTATTTCAAAAAATATTCAAAATTAATTCTCATAGAAAATTATTAAAATTAAATTAAATAAGTTTCGAAAAATTCGTAGAAAATTAAAAAAAAATTTTTTTTGAAAAACTTAAAAAAAAATTTTAAAATTAATTCTCTTAGAAAAAAAATTCAAAATTTCTCAATTCGCCCTTATCAAGTGACTACTGTGGGCACACGCATGGATACAAGCACCGACACAATTCTAGATACATTCACACATCCATAAGATAGTTTTTCATTTGCGTAAACAATAAACAAACTCGAATGGGGGTTTTCATTTGTTTATTCCCTGACTTCTACTCTTTCGATAAATTCCACAACGCATCCCAAAAAAAAAATATATATATACAAATCGATCGCCCCTTAACCAAACAACAACAACAACATTTAAACTGAAAAAAAAAATAAAACTTGAGAAAATAATCAAAATTTGAACCCTTTTCACTAACTCTTGCATGTGTTATTTTTTTCCTATTCTCTTTTTTCTTGAAAACAAAAAAAAAAATCCGAAAATTAAAACAAAATTTTATTTTTATTTTTTATTTTTATATTTTTTTTTGTATGGTTTTAAATGCTCTAACTCTGTGTACTTATGTGTAACATCTAACTTCACCCTGGTTGTGCATCCCAATGAATTTTGTTGTTTACTAAAAAAAAAAAAAAAAAAATCCTAAAAAACAAAAAAAAAAATTGTGCGCATTTGGCAACAAATATTCAACACATCAAGTGGTTCCAGGGTACGAAAAAGCTCAAGGCGCATGGTATTGGTGTGCACAGCGCCGAGGAGATTGAGGAATTCGGTAAGAAGGATTTGAAGGTGCTCAGCGAGATGCTCGACTGCAAGCCCTTCTTCTTTGGTGACGAGCCAACCACATTGGATGTGGTGGCCTTTGCTGTGCTCTCCCAGCTGCACTATCTATCCAAGGACATCACGTATCCGCTGCGTGATTATATGACCGAGAAGTGTCCCAATCTTATTGGACATGTGTCGCGCATGAAGGAGAAGTGCTTCCCCGACTGGGATGAGATCTGCACAAAGCTGGATCTGAACGCACACATTCCCAAGCCAGAGTAAGTAAAAAAGATTCCATAATCTAAGACACAAACCTTTTGGTGTGAAACTGGGGAAATTATTGATCGAATGTTTCGCATGTAAGGTTTGTGTCTTGGCTAAATTCGAAATTCATGGGGAAAAAATGTTAATTAAATTTTGTTTTTGCGTAGACCCGAGACCAAGGAGGGCAAGGAAGGTGGCGAGCAGGAAAAATCCAATGAACAGGAAGGCCCTGAAGGTGACAAGATCGAAAAGGAATTGGAGAAGGATAAGGTGACTTTCGATACTCTTTCCACTCCTACTTCTTGTTGAACTAATTTATCTTTTTTTTTGATAACAGTCGAACGAGAAGGAATCAACCGAGGAGAACAAAGAAAAAGAGGAGACAAAGTAAAGCGCCGTATATATAAAAATCTATATATATATATATATAAATACATATATACATACCCAAAAATAAGAAGACACACACACAAACACACAGGAAAAACACATCCACAGCCACATAAGAAAAAACAAAAAAAAACACCTAAATACATAAAACATATTTATACATATAGGACTATATAGAAAGGCGCTATATACCACAGTTAGTTAGGCGCTGCGCTCTCTCTCATATATAGAAAGAAAAAGAAGAAATCATTAAATCGGAAGCAGATAAATATTTGGGTAAAGGATAAACCATTAAATACAATCCATTTAACCATAGGACAACTGTAAAGAAGCAGGCAAAAATTAAAAAAAAAAATAAAAAAGAACAAAGTAAAAGTCTTTAGGAGACACTGAAAACTTCAAAAATAACGTAAAAAAAAACACAAAAAAAAAAAAAAAAAAACTTTGGACATCTTTTTTATATATAAATATTTATATATATACACGATGACGTTTGTATTACAAGAACAAAAGTAAGAAAAAAAACCAACAACAAGAAAATCTAAAAAAAAAAAAAAAAAAATTAGTATAAACTTTATAAAAAATTAGTTAAAGAAGGAAAGTACAGCAAGTTAAAGAAAATCGTAAAAGTAAAGAGAATAAAACGAGGAAGAGGGTGTAGAACAGAACATTACAAATACGCATTAACCATTAGTTTTCATTATAAACAAAAAAAAAAAAAAAAAAAAAACAGAATACAATCTACACACACACACACAGACACACCCACAGAATATTGCAGCAAAAAAAAAAAAAGCAAAAAAAAAAATATTGTAACGCGATGGTATTGTTTACTCTTCCAAAATTTATTAAGCTTAAAGTAAAAAAAAAATAAAAATAATAAATAAATAAATAAATAAAAAATATATATTTGAGTGAAGATATATATAAAATCGGGTATGATTCTAATTGATTTAATCCGAGCGCTGATTGTAGGGAAAAGATTGAATGATTTCGATCATTTTGATTATTTTAATATGAGCAGAAAGCAGGAGAAAAAGAAGTAGGAGAGAAAAGGATCCGCTAACTGCTGGATGAATGGATGGTTGGATAATTAAGTTTATTTTTTATATATATATGATTGCAAATAGTAATTTCTTTATTCATTGTGTGCAAATAATTAAAATTAAAACAAATACGCCACCCTATGTAAAAAACAAAAAAAAAAAAAAAAAAACAAATTATACAAAAAAAAAAAAACAAAAATATGAAAATAATTTTATATGTTGGCTTTGTTTATTTTATTTTGTCAATTTTTTTTTTTTTAATTTTTATAATTGTAATTATTTTTGCAAATATATTTTATTATGATTTTATATATATATATATACAAATAATAATAATTAAAAAAAAAACTGTAATCTGCGTTGCTTTATGTGTTTACGAGAAAAAAAAGAAATGATAAAAAAAAATCCCCTCCAATTCGAATAAACCAAAAAAAAACAAAAAATACTCGGCATTAAAAAATTTGAATTAAGAAAATTAAAAAAATAATTTTGATCAAATTTTTTTTTACATATAATTTGATATATATATATTTTATTATACATAAAAGAAATTATTTTATTAATGAAAAATAAAAAAAACGCTGCAAAACAGAAACAAAAAAGTAGAGAAAGAAAAAGAAAAAAATCATATAAAAACACAAAACACGAACTCATGCAAATTATTGGTGTACTTTTGAAGTGCTTACCTTTCATCCCCACCAGACCACCACCACCACCCCCCCTCTTCAATCACTCAACTCTCCTCCACATAAATTTCGACGAGGTTGATTTGCCATAAAAACCATTCGACATTTACCCATTTCGATGATACGTTCAATCGACTGAACCTCAATAACATTTCTCTTAATCTTAACACACACACACCCCACCCCACACACACACACACACCACTGCGTTTGGGGGGTGTGTGTGTGTGACTAAGAGAATCATCCATTTCTACACCACCAAGAGCAAAGATCCAAAAATGGGCATTTAGACGAGAGAAAATAAAAACCAATAAACTCAAAAAAAAAAAAAAAAAAAAAATGGTAAACAAAAAATAAAAAAAAAAATTTAACAAATTTTTTGATTAGGGTAAAAAACTGAAACCAACCGAGAACAAAAAAAAAAACTGCAAATGTGCTTTGTCAAATGAAGCGCAACCAAAGTGACAAAGCAGGAACAAGCTAGAAATACCGTAAACACCCACAACAACAACAACAACAACAGTTAAACCAACAACAACAAGAAAACACCACAAATACGGCAAAAAAAAGTAAAGAAAAGAAAAGTAAAGCAAAATAAAGAACAAAAGTAAAACACATTTCTATATTGATACGATTTGTAGACTACGCAAGTATTTTTATGTATTAAAGGTTATGTTGTAAGTTTTTATCACAATATTTGTATTGTAGCTCAGTGTTTTATATGATTATATAAAATGGATAATGAAAAACAAAAACAAAAAATTTAAAACCGAGATAAACAAAACAAGCCCATATAACAAAAACAAAAAAAAAAAACTGGAAAACAAACAAAAAAAAAATTATTGTATTACATACATCTTATATATAATAAATATGCTTCTTAATAAAAAAAAAAAAAAAAAAAACAAAAAAAACTATTTAGCACTGAGTTGTTTCTTTGAACTTGATTATACCAGGTGAACGGAGGAGCCAGGAATTCAAAGTAATCGCTTTCGATATCATGGAGCCTTTGCTCTGCAACTGGCTCACTTCATATATCCGACGAGTTGGTTCCAAACGGATGATGCTTTATTTTTCTCGAGACCCTATGTTTCTGGCTAATAGCTCCATTTTATATAGGTTCACTATGACCTCTAAAGAAAGCAAACAACAATTGCCACTGAGTTGTTTCTTTCAACTTGTTTATATCAGGAGTCACCATCTTAGTTTCCAGGAATTCAAAGTAATCGTTTCATGGACTGGCTAACCTCATATATCAGACGAGTTGGTTCCAAACCGATGAGACTTCATTTCTCTCGAGACCCTATGTTTCTGGCTAATATCTCCATTTTATATAGGTTCACTATGGCCTCTAAAGAAAGCAAACAACAATTTTCCACTGAGTTGTTTCTTTGAACTTGTTTATATCAGGAGTCACCATCTTAGTTTCCAGGAATTCAAAGTAATCGCTTCCGATATCATGGAACCTTTGTTCTGTAGACTGGCTCACCACATATATCCAACGAGTTGGTTCCAAACGAATGAGACTTTATTTCTCTCGAGACCCTATGTTTCTGGCTAATATCTTCATTTTTATAGGTTTACTATGGCCTCAGAAGAAAACAAAAACGATTCCCCTTGATTATACCTGGTGAACGGAGGAGGTTTCCTCTTAGCTTTGAAGAATTCAAAGAAAACCTTGTTTCTTTTGACTGGCTAGATTCTTATTCTTATATTGAACTTGATTATACCAGGTGAACGGAGGTGGTTTCCACTTGGTTTCAGAAATGCCTTCCTAGAATTTCCCATATCATGGTATCATATTCTTCGACAACCTTGGGTCTGTAGACTAAAGAGTTGGGTAAGGGTTTTACTTTTTACAGGATCACAATGACATCAAAAGAAAAAATAAACTATTTCCCAAGGAGCTGATTCTTTGAGTTTGATTATACCAAGATCAGAACTATCTTCTTAGCTTCAGAGACGCCTCCTGAAATTTGAAGAAAACGATTCCGATTGAGTGCTGGCGGGCTCCAGAGCTTCCCTCGAGATTTTATGGTACAGAGGAGTTATTCTCTCAATTTCAGGCACATCTTTTTTTCGAAGACGTCGATTTTTTAGGAGATGCTCTACTTGGCAGACTGACCAGACGCATAAATCCGACGAGGGTCGAAGAACCTTTATTATTCTCAAAATCCAAGTAAGCCCGTCTCCTGAGGGATTCAAGGAAAGTTCTATGCCAACCCCAAAAAATTTTGATGTTTTCATTCTCTTTTCTTAACTTATCTTCGATTTTCTGAATATGCTTATATCGATATTTAAATTAAAAATAAAAACCTCTTGCTCTCGCCAATCGGATTCAGTCGTATACTGAAAAGAAACAATCGTTTCTTTAAAATCTGGGCTTGTGGATATCACTTGAAGATTTTTTCCTGGATTCGTAGGCACTGCAAATTTCGATCTGTGAGAAATAAATACTAGGAATTTCAGGTGGCGAGAAATTTAAGGAAAGTTTGAGAAATGAGAATACAGGCGTAAAAGAGATGCTGGAACACCTTCTCTGCAATTATCCAGCCCTCTCTAAATAAAGACAGCGATACTTCCAGCGTTACTCGAGGAAGTTACCAAAGAGAAGCCCAGTTTCCTCCTGCCATTTGTGAGGAACTCTCGGACTATGCAGGACTTACTACTTTGGCAACATTCAGCACCGACCAAACTAAGGATCATTTTGATCTATGTGTGACCCCCCCTGGGGTTGCCAACCGGTCTTACCTAACCTAACCTGACTGTTATAGCTGTTTCAGTCGATGAATGTCAGACTGAACTATATTTTTCATATTTTGATTCCAATATTTATTTCTTAATGTTAAATGTACCTTCAGGAAAATATAGCAAAAATAATTTAAAGACGATAGCTATGTGGTAAATATATCTTTTCAGATTAACCTACTACTTCCTTAATTTGACTCATTTTCATATTCCTATGAAAATCTTAAAATCTGTTAATAAATAGTGTGTCTAATAAGAATACTCCATTCATTCTATTGATGTCAATTCTTAGATCATAATTATTATTTCTTTTTTTTTAATCGACTGAGTCTTCTAAAAAATTCTTTTAAAAATGTTCATTATTGATTTAGTCATTGATTACTTTATTCATTGAAAAAAAAATATTATAAGAAAAAAATGACCTCAAGTCTGAGTCATCTTAAAAAAGAATTCTGTTAACTTATAAATTTCTCATTCCAATTTTAGGCAATCTAATTGTTTGTTTCAAATTATTTAGTAAAGTGTATTTAAAATTTGCTATACTCCAATGACTTTGTTAAATCGGAAATCTACCTTAAAGGTTTTTATGATGATGTTTTTGTTTACCTTATGGCGAGGTCAAGTTGAGGGCGACAATTTTCCAGCACTAAAAAAAAAAATAAGAACTCAGCAACTCAGGCAAAAAGCAAAGCGTACAAAATTCTGCTAGATTAAAAGTTGTTAATTTATTTATTTTATTTATCTGTTAGAATTTTATAATTGAATAAAAAAAAAATACCAGAAATTATTTATGACATTGATAACTGAGCTCAAAGGGAAATATAAAACTTTATACAATACCTCAAATTATCTTGATCGTAAAATTTGCCTTAATAAAAGATAATATTTTTGAATGAAGAAAGCGATTTTTTTTCCATAAACAAAAAATAAATAAATCTAGAAATTGAGAAATAAATTTTGAGTGGGAAATAAATGACTTTATATATATTTTTTTCAATTGATTTGTTTTGGTTTTTGTTTTCATCCAATTTTGTAGCTAGAAATTTTAGCTGAATTGTTTTTTGATATGTTCATTTGAGTCTTTCAGGGTCTTCACATCTCTTTCTTTGTCCCAGGCAATGTTCAAGGTTACAGAGAAAACGAAAAGTCCAAAAAGAAAGTAAACTTTTCCACCTAGATATGCCAATCAAATTGACATTCAATTTTGGGGCTCATTTAACCCCAATAGTTCGACTGTTTGAGCTGCCAATAGATATTTGACCTAGGCCAATATATATATAAAAAATCACGTATACGCCTCGACCGACCGGAAAGGGGGAAGGGAGGAGGAGGAAATAATCGGTGCCGGCTCCTAAATGCCGAATGGCAGGAAGGCGTCAGGCGTTAAACGAATTTCATTCAGATAATCGACAACTAATTTTATGTTAGAAGTAAATGTTGGCCCGCACTAACCACTTTTACCACCGCCTCCTCCTCCCGCTCCGCCCGCCAACCCTCTACGTTTTATGCTCATAAATTTGTTGGTTTCTGTTGCCATTCAATTTATTCTTCTTCTTCTACTTCTTACTCAATCAATGCAAACACATTTGAAGAATTGTCTCTACCTCTCCCGACCCACCCCCTTCCCCCCCCCCCCCCCCACACACACACACACAAATACTCTTCTTCTTTTTTTTTTTGCATTTTATTTCTTCCGCTTGTTGGGGCTGTTGTCAACGTCGGCTGTGACATTTTGCAATTTATTGAGTTGTGGCGGCGCAAAATTCCAATCACAGTCAAATCATGCTAACCTTTGAGTAATAAGGCAAATAAATACAACAACAACAGCAACAAATTTATGGCCCGCGTGCAAAAGCCGTAAAAAATAAAAGGTAAGTGTGATAGTTGTCCCGCCCCTTTCCGAGGGAGCTAGAAGGGCTTTGGCTGAAAAGGTCGAGCAAATCGAAGAATTCTTTAGTTTTATTCAGTTTTTTTTTGTTGTCCTTTGTGGCTTTGTGGGCTTGCACATTGCATGCGCTGACAGCTGAGAAAAGACGGGGGGTGGAGAGTGGCGGTGGGGAGGGGTCTCGAGAGTGGGGGTAGTTTCCCATGATAGATAAGTATTGCACAAAGTCGATGTCGATTTAGTCCCAGCATTGAATTGGTGTTAAGCACGAACGGAATGAAATGGAAATGGAAATCAAAATGAAAAAAAATAAATAAAAAAAATCAGCAGTTGTCATTGTCATTGTTGGATGCGCAAGGGGTAAGGGTTCGGGTACGGGCAGGGGTACATGCACGACAACAAATCAGTGAAAAACAGAAACGAAAATCCAAAATCAAAACCAATCCAACTTCCGTCCGGAGAGCAACGAGCCAAGCGGCTTCGAAATGTCCAACCAGTTATTCTTTCTCAGCTTGGCTGACATTTTCTCCGTCTACCCGGCCATCTTCAAGGAGCAAAGCAAGAAGCTCAAGAAAACCAAGCACATCTATTTACCCAGCGATGAGGACTGGCAGGATAAAATGTACTACATGCTACTGGAAATCCAAAGACAAGTCAACGAGTCCCCGGACAAGACCATCTCTCTCATGGATATCAACAAAAAGGACAAGCCCGTTTTCGATGTCAATCGTATCACCAAAATCATCTCACCCAATATCAGTCCAACTGCCCCGAATGGCCGGCTCAGTCGGAATGTGAAGCACTGCCATGCCACCACTGTGAAGATCAGGCTGAAGAGAGGAGCCCGTTGGACCCTGCCCACCATAGGCCATGCCGCCAAACTCTTGAAGAAGCCACCGCTCAAGGTGCTCTTTGAAAATGAGCATGAAATGCGTTTGGCCTACTCCATGATCTATGATGTCTTTCGCTGTGGGTGAGGCTGACAAAGTGCTTGTGCAGTTTTTAATGGAGTTCTGCCCTTTCAGATAAAGTGGTCTTGACCAAAGCCCTCGGCGATGTGAATTTCTATGAGCAGCATGAAGAGGTGGAATGTTTTTCAAATATTTTTATAGCCATGAAAAATCTGAATATTCTCTTTCAGTATCTGGGAGATGAACAGCGAGTTTGGTTGATGCTCTTCGAGCTCTACGATCGTGAGTTCAAGAACCGCAATGCCGAGGAACATCAACTCCAAGCAGAGATCTATGAGGAGGCTCAGGTTGCTGGTGAGTACAAAGAAGGATAATATAGGTTTTCAAAAAGTTTTGAAGGACTTAATTAGTCATATTTTCAAATTACTCAAGATCAAAGAAGCTAAAAAAAATATATATATATATATGGGGATATATATATAACCCTTATGAGATATTTCATACTTTCGACAACGATTTAAAAGAACATTGTAAAGTTTCATCTACTAAAAACGTATTTCTTCTCACTTGCTTTGTAATTAAAGATCTGTCTGTCTGTGTGACAATATTTGTACTTTTAATATTAAATTAAATTATGGGAAACAAACTCAGCTATCTCTTCTCGGTTTGACTATATTGTACTAGACATTTAACTACCTTGTTTCCCATAAAATATATATAAAAATATGGAATGATCTAGGAAAAATTTCAAGATAATTTTATATAATATAAAAGATCCAGGAACAATATAAAGGTGGCTTAACTTGATATAAAATTGGAGATCCTTTGAAAGAAGATCCTAGAGATAAAGATCTATAGGTTTCAATAGGAATTTTGTTTTAATTTAGAATAATATTGTATACCTTACCACCCCGTTTCCATCACAGAGCTGGCCAATGTTTTGTGGCAGCATCGGATACGCCTGGCTGCCTCCATATCGCGTATGCGCATACGCAGTGGGGCTTTGCATCTCTCCCAATTGTTACCTGTACATTTGCAGAATGAAAAGGTGGCCATAGCAGCAGCCAATCCCGTGGTCACGGGCTGGATCAATCCATTCTTGGTGAAGTAAGTTTCTGATGTCCTTCGAATTCGGACTAATTCGGTTATCTTGTTGTGTTAAGGAATAAAGCTGAGGCGGATAGAATACTCACTGAAATGGGATTCACAGTGCATGGTCCTGAAGATGAGAAGCCTCTAAAAGAACAGCACTGCAAATGGGACAACATCTGTCCCCTGGTAATCTCCTGCATACCCAGAGACCGTAGTGAATTTACCAAATCCATTCTGATGACCAAACATTTATTTATAATGCAGGCAAGTGGATCCCAAAATGAGTTGCTTTAAGAGTTTTGATAGATTTTCTTTTTAGGATAAGAATTTCTGCTTTGGTCCAGCCATCATGTCTAAGATATTGGACTATTATGAACTCGATGGTGATATTCTTCAAACTCATATAGGTTCCCCAAGGTCTACAGCCTATTTGGCTGCACTTTTCTATTCCGTAAATCGTGTTAATAATTTTTATGTCTATGGAGCTGGTGCCAATCTCAAGAACTACAGGAAATATATGGAAGAAATTGGAGTGAATAATATACGATTGTTCGGGGACTCCTTCACCTCATTTCCCATGGAATCCAATCGTTTTCGCACTGTGGTGGGCATATTTGCCACGCCTCCGAATTCTTTTAGTGCTATCTCCGATCCCATAGATCTAATTTGCTCAAGAGGTGGTGATCTCAGCATGCTGGAGGTGCTCACCGAGACCGAAGTAAGTGATGAAGGTAAAACGAGAGTGGCCTTAATTTTGGAGGAGCAATTGCTCACGCTGACCATGTCCATGTCGCGACCCCAAGTACAATTTGTCCTATATCAAACCCATTCAATAGTAAATACCGAAAATGAGGACATGATTGACTATGTCCTGAAGCTAATCAACAAATTGGCCCTAGATAAACATCGTCATGCCTACAAGGAGCGCAAGAGACTAGAGGCCATAGCTGAGGCCGAGGCAGCCAATATACCATCAGCTGCTATGGGCAAGGATTCGCCCAGGAAAAAGGATAAGCCAGATGACAAAAAGAAACCCCAACCGGATATCCCCGTCAAGCCTGGTGATGTCCCAGCACCACCAAGCCCCAAGCCCCGAGTGGATAGCATTGACCTGATTGTGACCCCCGATATAGATGAATTCATATTGGACACTGTGCCGGATATTTGCATTAACCAGGACAACTGCATTAAGCAGCAGACCACTGGCAGTTATCTCTCTTTGGTTCGTCGGAAAAATCTCACCCATTTGAATGAGCAATATTTGATTAGCATGGCCGAACGACGCGGTCTGTTTGGCAAGCCAGAAACGACAGATAAAACTGTTAAGCCCCGAGCTGCAAAGCAGCAAGAGACCCAAGAACCCTCGCAACCCCTGGATGCTGGTCTGTACGATCCAAGACTGAATGCCTCACGCTCAAATGCTCAACAAGTGGTAAGCCCAATATTTATTTTGATTTTATTATCTCTGGAATATCGTGTAGAATACTGAAAGCTGGCAAATGACCCAGATATTTTTCGCTTCACTAAATATATGGAAGCTTACTTCGAGGTCTTCTTTTTATTGACTTTCTTGATTCTCCTTCATTTTTATAATAACAAGAGAAAGCTACGAGAAGTTGTTAGTTAGCTATGATCTATAATCCGATAAAAAGACTTAACTTGATTCCTTATTTTTGGAAATCCATATATCGTTCTTAGATTCAAGCTAGATGGTTTTTATAAAGTCTTCTTTGTGGATTTCCCATTAATTAATTTTTATTGAGTTATTAAAACTTTAATTGAGGAATAAGAGCAATGACTGATTTTTGATATAATCAATCTGGTTTCTATATCCTCTATATCCTTCAGAGTTTTCTAATAAGACTAAAGAACTAAGGAATGTTGTCCATTAATTTCATAATTTGAATAATTCAAGAATCTTTTTGAAACCAACGACAAAATTTAAAATGATATAGAAAATAATGAAATAATTTTGGAATTTTTTGGTTAATTTATTTGAATTATTTATTCGATCACAATGCTACTCACTAGTATTAATGTATATATAAATTGTAGACTTTTAATTTGTAATTATTTTTTTTTAAGAAATTTTACTTAAGCGGTATTTAACTGAGCAACTAATTTTGATCCCATTACCGTCACCGTCATACCCCATGAATTGAAATCATCATCTGCATCATCTTTTCTTTCTATAAATTCTACCTGATTATTAAGCTAAATTCAAAGTGGGGCGGGGTCGGGCAGGATGGGCAGTAATTAGCATATGCAATGGCAGTGGCCAGATAAGCTCATGGCCTTAGTCACCCCCCCAAAAGGCCAGTCATCCATAGATTAGGTCATGCTTGTAACCCCTTCACTTGACTCTCTATCAAATGACTAAGAATCTAAATCTGCCACTGTCTATTTCGAGATTTAATGAATTCACTTGCGCCAGCCACTGGTCATTTTCACATCTTTCCTCTGCTGATTGTAGTCCTTGGACTTGCTGCCCATATCTTTGCCCTTTGACTTGTCCCACTTGCTGGGGCTCATTCCACTCGAGCTGCTGGTCTGGTTGTAGCTACTCTTGAAGGTGGGATTGCCGGCGCTCTTGAACATTGGATTGACCTTGCCTGCACCCACAGTGGGGGCCGAGGTGGTGCCACCACTATGACTACCATGAGCATGACTATTGTAGAAATTGTGATGACTGGAAGTCTGACCCAGCCCCTTGCCAGCCCCCGGCTTGCCCAGCTGATATTGTTGATATCCCTGATTGGAGGCGAGACCCTTGTGGACCTGCTGCCGTCCATAGCCAAAGCCACCGCTGGCCAGACCCACACCCACGCCCACAGTTCCCAGACCCACGCCTAATCCCAAGGCTCCGCCAAGACCCACTCCCGGATGACCAAAGGTCTGCTTGTGACTATTGCTAAAGGTGGCGCTCTGCTCGCTGCCCAAGGGACCACTCTGGGTATAGAACTGCTGCTGCACCTCCACAATATAGCGATAGGCCTCCTCCATGCTCTTCGGATTCCTTCGCAAGATCATCGAGTGCGTGGGCTCGGGCAAATGATCCCGAAACACTTGCAAGCTGATTCTCTCGATATCCTCCAGCGAGTACAGAGTATCATTGTGGGTCAACTTGCGATTGATCAGCCTTTGCTTCAGCTTGGACATTTTCTGGTAATACAGCTCAATATTCGAGTCCAGCACGGCCGTGCGTATTTTGTGAATCAAGGCATAACTGGACTCCCTCTCCGCATAGCTATGGAGTAGTTGCTCCTTGATCTTGTGCCAGGACTCGGGCTTCACACAGCCATTCTGCTCGCCGGCACTCTCCCGGCTGGCCTGCCTAGTGAAGACCACCTCGCGAGCCCGATCCGTGCACTTGTTTTTGATGTGACCCAGCAATTGATTTTTGTAAAACTCATCGAAGGTGTTCACAGCCGGCAAAAGCGATTCGATTTGTTTGAGAAACTGGGGCAGCTTGCTCGGATCACTGCCATCAAAGCTATCCACTTGCTTGAGACGGTTCAGCAATTGATTATATTTATTCACAAAATCGGGATCCATTTTTTTTTAATAATTTTTTTTTTTTTCGAAGTGTTTTGGAAGAAGGAAAACAAAAAAGAAAGACCGTTCACCGTTTTTCACATGCGCTAGGTTCGGCGTTCCATTAACGACTGATAGACTCGACTCGGCTGCAATAAGGTTTCGGTTTCGGTTTTGGTTTCTATATTTTTTCATTTCGAAAAATTCGCGCGCGCCTTGTGTCAATTTTTATTTTCGCTGCTGCTGTTGCTGTTGTTGTTGTATTTTTTATTTGTTATTGTATGTGGAAAACAGATTTTTAGATTCTTACAAATGTATAAATTAACATTCATTAACATGAATTTTACTTGCAAGAGCAACAACAACAACAAAAACATCGCACAGAACGATCGTGAATTTGACACGAAAACGAACCGTTCAACCAAACCAACCCAAACGAACCCAACCAAGCGGTAGCTTCGTGTCTCCCCCTTACCCATTTCTATTACCGTTGGGGGTAAAAAAAAAAACATACACACACACACACAACATATGCGAAAAACACAACAGCCCAGTGCTCTGTTCATTGTGGGAGTCGTTGGGGCTTTGCTTGCCTTTGCTGATTCATTCGACTCAGCCGAGCCGGCTTCGAACACAGCAAAAAAACAAAAAAAAAAAAAAAAAAACAATAACAAAAACCAAAAAACGCAAACACAAACGCATTTAAACACGCACATATATAAATATTATTTTGTATATATGAAAAATAACAACAACAACAACGAAAACAGTTACAACAATAAGAACAACACAAACGGAATTGTGCACATTCAGTCAAGTTTCTATTTATTTTTTGACTTGCTGTCAAACACCTGAGGGAAATACCTGCGAAACTCACAAAGTTTCGATACTCCCACAGTTTTCAGAACTGAAACCGTTTCCTTAGGGAAGAAGAGAAATAATATTAAATTGCATTCACAATAAAACTTCTTATCGAGTTGACCTCAACTAAGCTCACAGTGGTCTCAAGATTTTTTCAAATTAATTTTCGTTAAGGTTTCCTCATTCATCGTCCGGTCAAATATGGAAGATCCTGAAATATTTTTTTTTTTTCTGAAAAAAACAATTTCAAAGAAAAAACTAAAATCCTCCACCTGAGACTGAAATCTTCCACCACCTTTTCAATCTATTCCAAAAAAAATATTTTAGTTGGAATAAATTTATTTTTATTGATTTTTTAACCAAAACAAACTAAACTAAATACATTAATTTTTCGGGGGTTGGTTAGTTCTATGATAAATTTAGTTATTCTCATTTAACACCCTCACAAAGTGGTTACTTCGGTAGAACAAAATTATCACTGAAAAAGAACTTCAAAAAATCCACCAAATCTTTTAATTTGACAAGCTTAATTTTTGTTTGAAAAAATATTAAAGAATTTTTTAATTAACCATTATTAGTGTCTTTGGCTGGGGTTCTCAAAAGACAGTGTTTTTTTTTTTTAAGAATTTTTTTTTTTTTTTTTTGGGTTTTGTCTTAACAAGTTTTTGGAGGCCTTTTAAGAAATCAATTTGAAAGAATAAATGCCTTAATATTATATATTATTGATTATTTATTATTTATTTTTTGTTATTTATTATTTATTATTTAATATAGACTAAATTCAAAGTATATCTTAAAAGTTAGCCATATCTTAATGTATTAAATCATACAATATTATTTTATATTTCAAGAGATTTCCAAGTATTTTTTTTTAAATAATTTAAGCAAAATTTTTTATATAAAATCTACTTAGTCTGATAAGAATCTTGTAATGATTTTTTGCTCCTCAAAATTAGCTTATCATAATACTATATATCTTATCCTATAAAAGCTATTGAATGTATCATTTTTTCTCTATATAAAAATGATCATATGACTCATTAAAATATTATTTATTACTCCTAAAATACAACTTGGTTTTATAGTCAAAACAATGAGTGCCACTAGGCAATACTTTCCGAAATGAACCATTTTTAGATTTTGATAATTTCGTTTTCCTGGTATTTTTTTTTTATCATAATTTCAATTTTATTGATTATTTATTAGTTTTTGATTACGGTTATTTGATTATTTGAAAAGATAAAAATAATTTCCTTACCACGTCTGAATCTTTTTATAATAACCTTCAAATTGAAAGATTTCAATTTTAAAAGTGAATTTTTTTAGTTCAAAAAATAATAAGCCAAGTTCCACTGTGCAGTGAAAGACGAGCAGACTGAGCGGGTTGTTTGTGCCGTTGAATGACACACCTGGTTTGATAGCGTATAAGGCGTTTTATTGGCAGCTAAGCCAACACAAGACTATGCCGTTTCACCCCCTCCCTCCCTCCACCCACACCAACACACTCACACACACACAAACACACAAACACACACAGACCGACAATACCACCCACTCACTCTTTTTATCTTAGCGTCTTGAAGCATCTTCTTTTTGTTGATCTGCCGTCTCTTTCTGACCTAGTATTGGCGGAGTGTGAGCTTTTTTAAGGTCTGGTGCGCCGGCGTGCGGCGGTTAAACTAATTAGCAACAATTTCTGAGCGTTAGCGGCTTGTAAAAATTGTTTAATAATAGCAGCATCGAAGTCAACTCGCACCGATGCTGAATGCTTGGGCTGTCGATTTGACGAGGACGCACATTGGGACTGGCCTAGGGTGTGGGGTGCTAATTTAAACACACAAACACACTCACACACACATACATACAATATATACACGCAAACCTAGAGTCATAGTTTCAAAGCTGATAAGCAGGGGCAGCAATTAAATGCATTCAGAGAGTTTGGTCGATCGGATCCGATCCGATCCGATCCGATCTGGCCTGGGTAGGCTAGTCGGACCGATCCGATCAGCTGTCAGTTCGCATTTGCTTAAACCACATAAACCATTAAAAACAATTTACAACTGTAATTTTTTACGGTAATTATGCGAATAACAACAATGACTAGACTCTTGGGTATTTCTATCTGACAAAGCCGCCACCGCCACCGTCTCTGGCAATGCCTTCGCCCCCGCCTGGGCAAGGCAACGCTTTGATAAGCAAGTTCAGGGCCGGACATAGACTGGAGTAGATTTTCGTCTGGAAAGTTTCAACTTATCGGCCAGCTGTGTCAATTCTTTTGTCTTATTTGCAAATCAAATTACATTAACATAAACAAAAATTCATTTGAAATTTTCAGTTTCGTTTGTTCGTTTGTTTGTTTGTTTTCAAACATTTCACGCATATTAATTGCATTTTCATACAATACATTTTTCAAATAGTTTCTCGAAATCGATCCAAACGTCTTTATAGGCTAATTGTGCCCTTTTCAAAAATTATTAATTAATAATTAATTTGTTTTTTTTTCACAGTTGGCACGTTTGCAACAATCCACAAATGCCAGTGCCATACGATCACACCTGACCAAACTATCGGCCACAAATCGCCAGCCCATCGCCTTCAATTTTAAGAGTCGTGAATGCAAACGTTACTACGTCTTGCCCGTTTATATGGTAAGTCTGGATTAGCTTTATAAAAACAAAAAATTCATTTATCTGAACTGCCTTTTTTGTTCACACCTAAAGCACAGCGCCAAAAAGAATTTCCGTTTGTGGTGGCAATATGCCTATAAGTGTGTCACGCGCCACGACAGTCCCGCCTGGCATCCCCACCTAAAGTTCAAGATGCACAGTCGCCGGAAACTGCGCATCCAACGTTTGAGGCGTGTCGCAAGACTCACTCTGGCTTTGCATATCAATATCATTGATCTTGAGGAGCTTCTACTGGGGACGAGAACCGATTAAACTGAAATGGATATATCTGAACCTCATATTTGTTTTTGACAATATCACCCAAACCAATTAAAGTGATGCTGCCTGCTGCCAAGGCTGATTAATATAAGAATCGCAAAACTCTTAGTAATTGAAATAATAATTCCAATAAGATATATACTTAAAATTCTAACAATAAGAATATTTCGAATAAAATAAATAAATAAATAAATTCTTATAATAAAATATTAAGAATCCCAACTCTATCTTCTTGTTGAAGTTTTTCCCCGCCGTAAATCATATGAACGGGATTGATCAGTAAGCAGTTATTTGTTGGACATTTATATGATTTAGTAATCCTGTGTATTTCTCTATAAGAAATATATGAACCGAAATTTAAAGAAATCAGTCAATAAATGTGGGATTTAGATAAGCCTCGTATATGATAAAGTGGCCCGATCCGGCTGATTCTGATCTGACGTACAGCCTATGCACTACTAATAAGAAAGCTATAAGCTAAGAGTCTAATTTGGATAGAAACGGTCGGACAATTGGATATGCCTTAATGGATAAAACTAATGATATAGACTATTCTACAAAAAAAGATTACAGATTACAGATTACAAAAGATTACAGACTCATTTCACATATATTTTCTGCCTTATATTATATAAATAATATATTGCTGTATTGGTTACCAATATACAAACCAATGTACTCATATACTCATTCTTATACTTAAGAATATTTAAAGGGAACTAGCGTTAAAAAGCTGGGAACAAATTTGCAAATTTACTTTTGTTCTATCTGATCGATCCGATGAAATTTGGTACCCATATAATCCAAAGAAATAAATTTGATTAAAATCGGTGAAAACAGGAGATATCTCTAATATCAATTATGGCCTCTTAGTCAGCTTTGAAAAAAATAAAAATATAAAGCAAGTGTCATAACGATACCTTTAAAACGGAATGGAATGACGGACTAGGCTCAATTTACTCCTCTGTTGAAACCGACCATTCTGAGGTCTGTTCTGCCGAGCATTACGGCCTTTTAAGCAAACTCAAATTATTGTTTCCTCATAGATATTTCATGTACCCTTAAAATATAAATTAAACTTTTGTACATTCATTTAGATCACCGATTTTAATCTAAACTAATTGGCCATTATTTTAGATAAAACTAATAAATAATAAACCTATTCAAAATAGAGTACTCTGAGTGATATAAAGTTTCTGAGTGTACAGGGGGATAGTAAGCTAGGTCGGTCTCTATTGAAACTGCCAATATAAGGTTCAAATAAAAACACAAACAAGCCTCTTCTCATATCTTTGTGGAATTTTGATTCCAAACAAGATATTCCTAGCTTCTTTGGTTCCATAGAATATTGTATTCATACAGGCACAAACCTCTTGATCTGTAGTCTCTAATTTCAGGGGTGGTCTTCCACAAAGCATTAAATTAACATTTTTCTTAAAATGAAACCCTTTCGATTTATTAAACCTTTTTAAACAAAACTTTTAACTGCCTTCTGCATTTTCTTCCAAGACTTTGATAAGGCCTCTCGCAATTCATAGATTTCTTTTAAATTTTATTTGTAAACTAAATAGGCTTTTCGAAAATCTCTGGAAACTAATCTGAAAATTCAGTGTTCAAAAGTCTAGTCGCGTAGAATTGAAATGCAAATCGAGTGTGAGAGTGGAGCAATTAAAGGTGGCCCCAAGGCACTTGACTAAATTAGTTTAATAGACAATTTCCAAAAGTCATTCGCCTATTTGAAAGTAAACAATTTACATAAAACAAATAAAAGAGGCTTTAGTTTTTATATATATATATAAGGGGTATTTTATTTTTATCATATAGATTGTTTTTATTTTTTGATTGGTTAATTCGTGATTCATGTCAAATATCAAATTGAATGCATTGTTATTTCGACGTCTGGAACATTTAAACTTTTGAGCTCTTACTAGCTAATTAAGAATGAAGTTTTGTTTTTTTTTTTTTTTTTTTTAGAGATTGCAAAATTGGCTGGTCATATTTGTATTTTCTCTCATTTTAAGCCAGCCAATTTGCAAGCCCTAGTCGAATGAGCTTTGTGGCTGTCTTTGATAGAAGAATAGAGTTGATAGTATTTCGTTTGTTTTTGTTGCTGTTGTAATATGATAATGATAAATACGTCTTAAGCTTAATTAGTTGAAGGAGGAGTAATGCTGTCTTCATTCCCATGAAAAGTTATTTAAGTCGAGCAAGTCTCCCAGTGAGTATCCCAGGCACGAAGCTAAAAGAAGTTTTGATTATTTCGTTTGCTTTCCAAATTATTTGTGATTCTAACCTGACACTCGCGACTGCAATACCATTGATTTTCACAGCCAGCACACATGTAAGTGGCTTCATAGCGTTTGCAATTTTGACAATGTCGTTCGGATTTCTCGGGTCCATTATTGATCTTCGTTGCGTTTGTGCCAGATTTCTCAGTCTGATTGAAATGTTCCCGATCCAGTTGCTTCAGCTCTTGCAAAAATTTATGCAACTCCTGCTGCGAAGTGCTCTGATAAGTGGAATGTGCAGCGTTGTACTAAAAATTTAATTTTTTTTCATTACAACCAAATTCATTTCATTTCAACTTTCGAACCAACCGAATCGCTACGTCTTTGAGACTGTTGACGCTGATAGCCTAAGCTGAATGGACTGCTATTGTATAAGGGCCTGGGCAAAGAGGAGGATGTCTCATGGTCAAAATGATTTGCTAGGGGAGTACAATTTCTGGCTGCTTGCTGCTCGGCAAAACTGCTGGTGGCGGTGGCCGCTCTCGTTAGATTCGGTGTGGAATTGGCCAGATGCTTGGTTTCATTCAGTAGCATTTGAAATCTAAGAAAACGAAAAAGATTGCAATAAAATTGGCTTCCTTTGGATTGACTTGAGTTTACCTGGACGGTGGAGCCTGAGACTTGGAACGCTTTCCCACCAGCGGCTGTTCTTCTGGATGCTCACGACGATAGTCCTCAATCAGTCCACGTACATCACGCACAGCTCCTTGACGGCCGAAGGAGGCGTTTATGTCAGCTGCCGGTGGTGGTGGCACTCTTGTGCTGGGCATAGAATTCCGCCGTAAGAGCTCAGCTGCCAGCGGCGGTGGTGGAGCTGTCATGCTGTGAGAATTTGGAAGACCCAAAGCACTGTGAAAAAAAATTAATATTAATAAAAAAGAACACTGCATTTTGTTTTAGAGATTACTCACCTTCGCCAAAGTTTGATATCCTCTTGACTACGTTCCAATTTATTGACAAACTGCTCCATGGCGGATAGACCAAAGCGTGGAGTAATCGGAGCATTCTGTTCTTTGATCAACAAGGCCTGCATCTCATACAATTCAGCTGTGCTGCAATTTTTGTTCAAAATCGAAGGTAGAATTTCCTTCATTATCATAATCCGCTCCTTGCGTTCGATACGACTGCGCAACTCTTCCTTGATGTAACGCAAATGCAAGAGTCGATTGTGTTCTTCCTCTCTTTGTCTTATCAAGTTGTCCAGGGTCTTGATATCGACATCGATGCGTTTCTTCTCTTCGCTGAAGGCTTTTAGTTCGGGCTTGACAGAGCGCACCTTTTCAGTCATAATCTCGTCTAGTTCGGTATACAGCTCCTTGATGCGTTGATGGAAGGCAGCATCGCTATTATTGAGATCAGCGGCTGTGCTGGACTTTGTCGTATTGGGGGGTCGTGTAGGTGGCTGTGTGGTTGTTGTGGCCGTGGATTGTGCTGTTTGGGTGTGCCGGGAGATATGCTCGTTTCTTGGCTTGGACATTTGCGGCGGCACCACAAAGGGCGGCACTATTGTGGGTGTAGTGGGTATTGGTGGTGCTGTGGTGACTTGTTGTATAATGGGTGGCAGACTGGTTGTGTTGGTCACCACCACTGGTGTAGGTCTTTTGGCGTAATTGGGCTCCGTGTTGAAATTAGTGTAAACGGCTTGGGATTTTTCATTTGGATAGGATATCTCCATGACCTCTGTGGGCGAAGGCGTCTCCAGACTAAGTGGCATATCCTGGGGTAGCGCTTGTGCCGGCTTGGATGTGGGCGTGGGAGGAAAGACATTTCCTGCCGGGGCCAAGGTGTATGGGGAACTAAATTTGAAGGTTGGCTGCGCGTTAGACGGCTCAATATCTCGAGGTCTAGCCTCCGTTGTGGGTTGTTGTTGTGGCGTAACCGGCTGCTGGGCAGCTGGAATTTCATTTGGCATAAGTTCAATGATGTCGTCGTCATCCTGGGCGATTTCGACTTCCGGTGTGGGCAGCTTGGTGCGCTTCTCAGTGTTCCCTAAATTCTCATTTGTCTTGTCTATGACTGGACTGCTGGAGCGTCGACGTTTTAAGGGCGTGATCTGCCCTAAATTGTTTTGTATAAGTGGCTGGGCATTGACTGTGGCCAGGGCAGCTACCATTTGCTGGTAAGTATCAACTCTTTGAAGATTGCTTATCAAGTTATTTTCCTTTTGATTTTTCTCAGTAACCACTTGAGCGTTGGGCAATTCCATGCAATTATAGAGGCCTGACTGGGTGGATAACTGTGCTTGGACTGGTACAGCGGTCGGAGCTGCTGGTTGTGCTGGTGGCTCAACGGGAGCTGAATTTAGGGTTAGGAATTCTGCTAGGGCTGAGCCTGCGTTTAATATTGCAGCTGTGCCATTTTCCTTAAGGGGCGGCTCAGCCTGCTCCCTTGGTGGTGTAACAGCCTCACGAATTGCCAAATGCTTTGTCTGGGTGGGCTTCTCTGGGGAATCTTCGTTTTCGGTGTCATCAAGACATATCAATTCTGGTGAATGACTTTCTTCCCGCTCGGTTGTCTTGCGCTGACGCATCTCCAATTCTATTTCGATGGATCGCCGCTTGGCGCGATATTTCTCTAAGCGCTGGGCTCGTTCCTTGTAAATGGGTACAGCTACTGTGAGGCGCTTTAAATATTCCTGCTTGTTCTTTAATCTTAACCTATAAGTAATTGGAAAAGCAATGAAAACTAAGTTTCTATTATACATTAAAATGACTTGCCAGTTAGTGCTGCGTCGTTTAAAATAAATATGTAATTTTGATTTCATATAAAATTTAAATAGGAGCAGTCTCTTTTCAACAGACGACCTCTTCGAGTTTCTAATATGATCCACGTTTTTATTCTTGGGAAAACTATTTGAGGAAGCGTTGCTGCTAGACTTTGCCGGTGAAATGTAATTGGATACGGCGGGACCCGTCGGTTTTGCTGGCTTAATGTCTGTTTGTCTGCTTACCGCCGCGTCCATCAAATCATCGTCATCCTCATGGCTATATTCATCGCTGCTTAGCGAATCCGAAGAAGAGACTTCCACGTCCGACATGACAAAAAAATAAAGAGCAAAGCATACACAGACACACAGAAAAAAAGCGTCTGCTTAGCGCCGGCAGAATTGGCAAAGCCCGCGCTGTGGATCAGCTGTGGGGATTTTCACAAGTTTTACGCGGTTTTCACACAGCAAATATATTTATTAACCATTTGATGGGAAATTTACTATTGCGAGTCGTGATTAGAATCGTTTTTATTCTGCTAAAATTGCAAAACGACGGCAGCGGCGGTAATTCTTTACTTTTTTTTGCAAGCGCTGTCAACTTTCTGTGTAAAACGCATTGGCAGGCCGGCGCAATGCACCACTGTGTGAATCGATAGCATTCAATTAGAGTCTGACTCACACCGATAACGATATAACATTAATTTTTCCAATTTGTTAAATGGCGAGCAGATTTGTAGTTTAAATAAATTTAATTGAAAGTTTTAATTGACCGTAATGACTTCCTATGTGCGCGCAGTGTATGATTTTTCGGGCGAGCCGGGCTCCTCGGAGCTGACAATAGCTGTTGGCGAGGTTCTTTGTGTAACACGAACGGATGTGGGCGAGGGTTGGTGGGAGGGCAAGAACACCAAGGGCCAAACAGGCCTTTTTCCAGCAGCCTATGTGGAAGTGTTGTCCGCCGTAGATGCCCAAAAGCACATAGAAACCTCTGGCAGGACCGAGAAATCCCATGAGCCGCCCACCAGCGCCCCGCCTAGGTACGACCAAACAGCCGACGACTACGACGATGACTGGGAGGATGACTGGGAACAAGACGAAAATGAAACCTACACAGCCATTGGGCCAGGCAATTCCGAGAAAAAAGGAGCCCAGCCCTCACAAGGCCTGGTTCATTCCACTTCAGACTATGACAACAGGCATCTACCTGTTGCGCCCAGCGATGATGCCGTGTCTCTCGCCTCCACGCAAGCCACCAACAACACCCTAAAACGTGGGATCTTTTCAAAGAGCTCCGATTCCTACATAATGGGCCTATCCAGTGTCAAGGAGAAGATACCCGACAACGAAGTGGTCTACATCACCCAAGTGGAAGATGCCATTTACCAATGGCAGCCCAGTCATACACCCTACACCGTTGTAGTGGCCAGGTGAGTCTAAACCTTCTACTAATAAAAAATAATTGCAAAACTCTTTGTTTCTCAAATCCACACGAACAGCCCCAAAAAGGAGTCCAAATTCAAAGGAATGAAGAAATTTATTGCCTACCAGCTGACTCCAAGTTTCAATAATATATCCGTAAGTATGTGTATGTGTGTGTGTGTTGTGTGTGTGTGAATGATGAATCGACCGCATATAATGAAAGAATTTAATTCGTATACGTAATTCGATAAAAGTCCACAAAACATGGCCACTTGTATAACTTTATGCTTGTGTCTCTCTTTGTTCGTGTGTGTTTTGTGTCTGTGTGTGTGTTTTTGTGGTATGCTGATAATTAGAACACCCAGGCCACTGTAATTTTCAAGCAAGAAAAGAAACCAACTAAAAGAAAAGACGAATTGGAATACTATTTTTATTTTCTTATATGAAAATCCAAATTGTTAATGGAGAAATGGAATCCCTTATAAAGCAAGAGAAACATCAAGGTAATTTAAATAGAGAGATATATCAAATGAAATGAAATGAAAAGAATTTTCACATAACAACTTAAATAGTCTTGAATGATTTCCAATTCACTCAAATGCTAGAATCTTTTCGAAAATAGTATGAAGAAGTACTCATCTAAAAACAGATTGCTCAGAGTTAAGACTAATCAGAAGCATGCCAAGTGATATACTCCTATGATTCAACCATAGTAATGGTCACCCTTTTGTTTTTACAGGTTTCACGGCGCTATAAGCATTTCGATTGGCTGCATATACGTTTGATGGAGAAATTCAGTTTGATTCCGGTTCCGCCATTGCCGGATAAGCAAATCTCTGGACGCTATGAAGAGCAATTTGTGGAGCATCGTCGGGTTCAGCTTCAGGAATTTGTGGACTGGGTGTGCCGTCATCCAGTCTTGTCGCGTTGCGAGGTGTGGCATCATTTTCTCACCTGCACAGAGGAGAAAGTCTGGAAGACTGGCAAGCGAAAAGCCGAAAAGGATCCCTATATGGGAGCCAACTATTGTTTGGCCATCTTTCCGCCAGATAAGAATCTGCTGGCCTCCAAGGTGGAGGCCCAAATGGAGAGCGGCAGCCTTTTTATACACACGATGGATGCGGCCATACGCAATTTGAATACCATATCGAATGATATGGCCAAACGTTGTCAGACCCAAAGCAAAAAGGAATTCCAACGCATCGGCGATGGTCTGTCGGATCTGGCCAAGTCGCTGGCCATTGACGAGCGACGGGCTCCCACTCGAAACGGCGTACCATTCTCGGACAGCGTGGGACGCATTGGTGGTATTTTCATTACCATTGGCCAAATGTTTGCCGATCAGCCCAAACACGATTGGGTGCCTTTATCGGATCGTTTACATATCTACAGGTGAGTCGAAGTGAAATAGAATTTTCTTTCCAAATTGAAGTAACTTTTATATTGGCATTTTCCAGAGGAGTCTTGAACTGCTTTCCCGATGTATTTTCCACGCACAAGGGCGCCATTCAAAAGCGCAAGGAATGCGAGAAATCAACTGCCGAGGGCAAAATGAATAACATTCAATTGCACGAGGTCACACGACGCATTGACGTCATTTCCTACACGGTCCTAGCTGAATTGACACACTTCAAAGCCGAACGGGATACTCATCTTAGACAGACACTCAAGTCCTTTATAGCCGAACAAATAAAATTCTATCAGGGTGTTGTCAGTCGACTCGAGGAGGCCAGTCGTCAGATTGAATAATCCACCCAGATGGCTCCGATTTCATACACCCTCACACACACACATACAACTACTGACACAAATTATGCTACAAAACATTCGCACGCGCGCATTTGAAATGCTTTAAATTAATTGTGGTCTTTTTTTATAAAAAAAAAAAAAAAAACAAAAAACAAAAAAGAAAAGTAAAAAATAATTCGTTTATAAGATAAACAGTTGCATATTTATACCAACAATTTATACACCGATCAGAATTTAATTATACATCTTTATATAAATATACAAAATATATTATAAAAAAGGAAGATTAAATTTATTTATTTTTTTATTATTAAGAAGCTAAGCCGAACTATGTATGGCTCGCCTTTCCTTGGCATGAACGGATCTAACCTATCTTATTTATTTATTCGCCAAGAACATAATTCGATCCATGTAAGACTTGCCTTTTCTAGGCGTCAGCGGACCTAACCTATTTCATTTATTTATTTGTTAAGAATCTAAGTCGATCTATGTATGAATGGCTTTTCCTAGGTATGAGCGGACCTGACCTGTATTATTTATTTTTTTCGAAATAGACTTTCGACTTTTTAGCTGGACAATTTCTACTCCCAAGTTTGCATTTTTCAAAAATGTTTAAAAGAATTGGATAGGTTCCACTTCTAGACTTACATTTTTCAAATCAGAATTGTCCTTATTGAATGAATACATTTCTATCGCTGTTCCTTGTTTCCTTGTTGACTGATTTTTTGATTAAAAAATTTTTAAATTTTTATCATCTCGTTTGGATTCACAAAACTGTAAGAAAACATTTAACGATTTAATTGAGAACTATTTTAACTTATGTTTTGAATTATTATTTAAAAAGACTTGAGTATTTCTTATGAACAACAGAAAACTAAATCAATTTATATAAATGGCAGCACTGAGTTTTGAACTGTCAAAAATTAGGTGGCATAAAGTCTACTAAGATTCTTAATTAATTTGTCAGCTAATTTGACTTAAGATTTATAAAAATTAAATCCTATAAGAATTGAAAATTTTGTTTTCAAATTTATATTTGAATATTTTTGTGTAGAATTACAAAATTTTATAAAAATTTATGAGCCTTGCTTTAAGGCACAAAGGGTAAACTAAGTTGGCATGCCTGTTTGTGGCTTCCTCGGAGATGGAAAGATCTAGAAAGCTCTGGTTTGTTGATAGAAGCACATTAATCAATTTTCAATGTCTGATTTAGGTTCAGAATAAAACTACTACCTCGAAAATGTATAAATGGTTAAGGCTATAATTAGGTTTACCAAGCAAATTTAAGCCGAATTTGGTATTGCATTTATTTTTTATTTAATAGCTAATTCGAGTCTTACCAACTTCGAAGTACTATATCTTATAGGGCAATCGGGTGTAGTAGATTTTTTTTAAATTTATATTTTTATTTTCTAAGATATTTTGACGAAAATATGGTTAGGTTTGGTGGACTTTGTTGAAAGCGTATATAGCACGCATGGGACAAATCAGTCAGAACGAAAGTTATAAAAAAATACTATATCCACAAATTGTTAACAAATTCTGAACTAGAAAATTTTGAAAGGCTTAAGATATAGCGGCAAATTGTATGAAAATCGAAAGAATCTATCATATACCTACAATAGGACACATCAGTCAAGAAATCCGATTTTTATACTCTTTTGCTCTGTTGTTTTTAAACCACGTATCCAGGATCAGATCACTATATCATATAGCTGTCACTTGATTCAAAAAGGAATACCTCCCACAATTATTAACTGATCTCTTCCACATTTATTTTGATGGGATGCTAAGGGTATTTTAATTTTGTTTATAGCTCGGACAAGTTTTTCTCCTTATGGATATATTTTTTTTAGATCTTTGGTATTATTCAGAATTTCTTAAGTCGAAGAAGCTCTAAAAACCCAGGATTATCCGCTCCTAAGGAATTTGTAAATAAAAATGTTTTTTGATTTTATTGATTTATATAAAATATACTTCCCATCAGACAAGTCAAGTAAGCCGATTTGATCGATAATGAGAAGGTACGGGAATTTCAATTAAGTTAACGGTTCGGCAAGGGTTTCTTCTATTTTTATAGATCTCGTTTACTTTATGCCAGTATTATCCACCTGAAAGGAATTTGTAAATAAAAATGCCATTTGATTTTATTGATTTTTCATATTTTTTCTTTTTACTATTTTGTTTTTGCCTTTATCAGCGAAATTCTCTAAAAGGTGTTTTTTTTTTCTTTATTTTGTTTTGATGAATTCGTTTTCATTTTCATTTCTAAATCATAAATTGCACATTATTTTCATTTTTGGAAGGTTGGGTTTTATCTCTTTTTCTATATCATATATATATATATTTATAATTTTTATTTTTAGTATTTTTTTATATTTCCGTTTTTTTTTTCATAAATAATAAAAAATTAAATAATAAAAAAAATGAAACTATCTCTTGAATTAGCTTGGCTGTTTTTGTCTTAGCGGAATGAATACAATTACAAATGTTTTTCTTTTTTTGCCTATTAGAGAGAGTTTCGAAATGGTAATGGGAGATTTCTCTTCTTCTTCTTCATCTTCTCGTTCATCTTCTAATTCTTAGTTAATTTTGTTTTGTTTTTTTTTTTTTTGGTGATGTTAGTGAGTTTTTCAAAATAAAAAAATACAAAGAGATAAGGATGGGATAGAGACGGGGATAGAGAGGTAGGAGGCAGAGGGGGGGGGGGGGTCACTAAGTGTAATACATCTAGATAAAAACGCTATATACACAAACATACAAACACACATACACGCCACGGACACACACAAGTTAATAATCATAGGTAATAATTATATAACGCAGCTTGAGATAAAGTTAATAATTATAATAATAATAATAATAATAATAATAGATTTTGGTTAACAATAATACAATGATTGGGTTCTTATTTTTTTTTTTTGTTTTACTTTCCTTAATTTGTTTTTTTTTCTCTTGGATTTCTCATTTTGCCTCTGTTAGTTTTTTCTTCTTTCTTTTTTTTTATAATTTTTTTATCTTTTTTTGTTTTTGTTGTAACAAACTACCAATAACAAATTTTTACTAATTCTTTTTTTTTAAATTAACGGAAAACCTTACCAATTTCCAATTCCTTGCTGTTTTTTTTTTTTAATTTCCCTTTTTATGTGGGTTTTTTCTTTTTTTTTCTATATATAATTTTTTTTTTTTGTTTATATACTTAATTTATATAGGTATATATAAATATGTGTGTGTGTGTTTTTTTTGTCTATATGTTATGATTTATATATATATATATTTTTTTATGTCTTGGCCTGGCTAAGAAAAATAGAAGCTTTTGTCTCCTTTTTTTTTACTTTGCCCTTTTTCTTTGGATGAGATTTTTTTTTTTTTTGGGCTTTTAAAAAAAACAATAAAATTTAGCTTCTTCTTCTTGCCTCTTATTGGCCTGTTGTGTCTGTGTTGTCCCTATTTAATCTAAAATATTGCAAATAATTTTTATTCTGACCAAGAGAACAAGTCCAGCTTTTTAGAGACCATAGTCGCTGCCATTGAAACGCATGGCAGCTGCCGCCGCTGCGGCGGCTGCTGCTGCTGTGGCTGCTGTTGTCTTGCTGGAGGCGTTGTGGGTGTGGTTGGCCACCTTCTCGGCCAGGAGGGCTGCCTTCTGCTGTTGCATGTAAGGATTGAAATGCATATACATGGCCGAGGCTGCAGCAGCCGCTGCATAATTGTTGGCATAATTGTTGCGTGTTTGTTGGTGTTGTTGTTGTGTTTGCCCTGGCAGTTGCTGTTGTTGTTGTTGTTGTGACTGCTGTAGCTGGTGGCTGTTATGATTTTGGTTGTTCCAATGCTGCTGCTGTTGTTGTTGTTGGTGTAAATGTTGCTGCTGCTGCTGGTGAAGTTGATGTTGTTGTTGTTGTTGCTGGAGCTGCTGCTGTTGGGTTTGTGGTTGTTGTTGTTGTTGCTGCTGCTGCGATGGTGGTGGCCAATAGCCACCATGATCCGTGATGAAATTCTGGGCCAAGTCTTGGGCTGAATTGTCCTTCTGCTGGTACAGATACGAGTTGAGCAGAGTCTCACGGGCCTGGAACATGCCCTCCATGCTGCTCTGGCCGTAGCCGAATTTATTGCTATGATTTTGATTAGTTGGCAGTTCGTTGGTGAGGCGGCCACTGGCAGCCAGAGATTTTGCGGACTGGTAGGCTGTGTTATTGCTACCGTAGGATGTGTCCTCGTAGTTGTGGTTATTGGTGGCCAGGGGCACCGGCGGTGCTTGTGCTGCTGCGGATGCTGTGGGTGGCTCCTTGTGAGCCCGGCTTGACTGTCATTCACCGGTGGCCGTGACTGTGGTCCATTGCCAGGGGCTGTTGTAGCCCTGCTTGGGATTGCTGCCGAAGAGTGGATGCCAGAGGGCATCTCCATTGCTGGGATCGGCCATGTTGCGGGCTGTCATTTCGGCAAGCTGTTGTTGTTGTTGTTGCTGCTGCTGTTGTTGTTGTTGTTGCTGGACATCGTGGAGCATGTTGCCGCGCTTACGCTGCTGGGTGCCTAGGGGGGTTTGGCCGAGGGTCTGCTGCTTGGCCTGCTCGAGGGGATTGTAAGTGACGCAGGCCTTGCTGGAGCGGAGGGTGCGTCCGGTGGAGAGCTCCTTGTCGACGGCATTGGAGGATTTGTGCAGGGCCGAGCGGCGGAGCGTGTCGAAGGGCACATTCAGGAGGCGCGCGGGATTGCTCTCGGGCTCGAGCAGGTTGGAGAGAGATTTGCAGGTGAGACGGGGTTTGTGTTCAGCAGGTGGCTGGGCTGGCTGGGCAGCCGGTGTGGGCGTGGGTTGTTGTTTGGGCTTGCTGAAGTTGCTGTTGAAGTCGGGCACTTGGAGGGGTGGGGTGACCTCGGCCAGGCTGGAAGTGGAGCTGCTGCCTTCACTGCGTCGGGGACGCTTGTGTTCGAGGTGGTGATGATGGTGAAGCTGGGGAGTCTCTGGAGTACTGGCCGGTTTGTTGGGCAGGCCAAGGCCTGCTTCTCCGGCAGCTGCGGCTCCGGCGGTCGAGGCCCAGCCCAGGAAGTTGGGCAGTTGGGACTGAAGGAGCTTCTGCATGATGGCCATTTCCATGGGATTGGTGAAGCCGGAGGAGGAGGCTGGTGCGGTGCTGGCGGCGGCTAGCGGCTGACTGGTTGGCTGGGCGGCCGGAGGCTGGACTTCGCTGGACTTTTGCTTGAGGCAATTCTTGTAGAGCTCATCCAGGTGCTGGAGACCAAATTGATTGCCTCCGTTGTAGAAGGGCAGCAGGTTGCTCATGAATTTTCTCTGGAGGCCCAGGGGATCCTTGAGGGTCTTGAAGAATTCCTGGGAGAGCTGGCCAAAGTAGGGCAGCCAGAGCATTTGCTGGAGCAGAGCAAGGGTGGTGGCATTCAGTTCTGGCGAGGGTGAAGCTGCGGCGGCGGGTGTGGGTGTGTGGGCAGCCGGCTTGTTGATGCTTTGGCTGGCCGGCTTGTGCGGAGGCAGACCCATTTGGCTGGGCTGTTTGCTGGGGCTGGGCAATTTTAGGCTGGGCGGCTCCACGGGCTCGGGTAGGGGCTGGATTGGTTTAGTTGAGGATCGGCTCATCTGCTCGGCATCGTTTTTGAGAATGGCCTCTAGTTGCTCCATGGTGACCACTAGGATGTTGGGATTTTGTATGATCTCCGGATAGGCAAAGGCCTCAGGCAGACGAAGTTCTGGACGCGTGGTTAGCAGCAGAGGAATCTCTCGGGCGGGCGAGGCCAAGACGGCGCCTAGGCGATCCTTAGGCACTAAAATGGGATCCGGCACCTTCCATTGCGGGTTGCTTATCAGCATTTTCAGCTGAGTCAGTGCATCCGGATCCTTGTCTAGTTTAATGGAGGCCTTGGAACGTTTCTTGAGAGGTGGAGCCTCCTCCTCCTCGTCATCAATGACCACGGTCTCCAGATATTTGCCACTGGCCGAGGTCTGCTTCTCGCGGGACTTGCCTAGGTCCATGGGCTCGGCCTGCTGGGTAGGATTGCCAGTGGCACTGTTGGGCAGCTGGTTTAAGGCATTCAATTTGAGAAACTGTTCTAGGATGAGGTTCTTGATTGTTTCCGAGGTGGTCTCCACTTCGGCAGGTATGGCAGTGGCCTCCAGCTCGAGGGGTTCCGGTGATTTCAAAATGTCCGAGCTAGAGGTCACGGCACACTGGCTGCGTGATTCAGAGGGCGGGCAGACCTCCTCCCTTTTCTTGTAGGTCAAATCCTTGGGCGTTTCATCCACCAGGACCACGTCGGCAGTATCGGATTTCTCCTTAAGCAGAGTGGGCGGGGTGGCAGGCAATTCCAAAGTGGCTGGCGTTGGCTCGGAGACGGGCTCTTTCTCAAAGGCCTCCATGGCAAAGTGTGAGTGCGAGTGTGACTCTTGGAAGAGTTCACCATTGAGACCCTCGATTTCGCCCTCCTCATTGAAGGAGAGACACTTGGGGGCATCGTTATCCATGTCCAAGATACTGGGCAGATCCTTGCCCAGATCAGGCACACAAAACGAACTGAGGGCATCATCCGTGGCCGTGGTCCTAGAGTCCTGCACCGGAGCACTCTCCGGCATGAGATTATCCTCGCAGCTGCGCTTGACGAGCGAGTCCAGTAAATCGGATCCGCTGTTGTTGTGGTCATTGCTGCAGTTTTGCAGCAAGTCGGCCTCATCGAGCAGATCCTTCAGATTCTTGGTATTGGCTTCCAGACTCTCCACAAGATGTTCCGTCTCCCCTGGCTCCTCCGATTCCGGAGGTTCGAGATGCTCGGCTGGCCTGAGGGTGTGGTCATTTTCCGTGGAACCGGGCGGGGCTAGCATCACTTGGTCTATTAAATTCTTGTCCAGATCGGTGGCATTGTCATTGGTTTCGGGTTCAGGGCAGTGCGCCTGGGCTAGGCTGCCCTTGGGCAGGAACAGGCCTGTCTTGGGGCACAATTGCAATTCCAAGGGCGAAGGTGTGGAACTCTGATATGTCGGCGTGTTGGCGCTGGTGGTGCTGGTTTTGGTGGCCTTGGTGGAGGCATTTGTCTCACTGTCCAGCAGAGCCTCAAAGCAGACCTCCGGAGCAGGCTGAGGATTTGTCTCCAGGGGCAGGACCACCACATTTTCTATGACGGCTGCTAGATTGTTGACTTCCGCTTCAGTATCCGCCTCCTCATCCTCCTCTTCCTCAGGCGGAAGCTGGGTGGCGGTGTCCGTGTCCCAATCGTGCAGCAGATTCTCGGCCAGCGTGGGCAAACTGGGTGTAGGCGGTGTATGCTCGGCCAGTCCATCTGGCTGGCTGTCCGCAGTCTGTTCCGGGGCCTCCTGCTGCTGGCTCTCGTATACTTCACGTTTGACCTTCATCAAGGGTGTGGCGCCGCTTTGGAAGAACTTCACTATTCTAGTGGAGGAAGCATCTGTGCGGGGCATAGAACGCCAGCCATTTGTGGTCTTGGTCAAGCGTATTCTATTGCGTTTGTCGTAATCCTCACAGCGCACCTCCACGATGCGTGTGTCGTCCTGCTTGACCCAAAGGAAAATGGGATTCACACTTGGCGTTTCAGGTGTCTGCGGTGCGGTGCTAACAATGGGAGTGGTGTTGTTGGTGTGGTTGGTCTCCGTTTCGGCCTGACCATTTGTCAATTCGGATGTGGCTTCAGCAACAGGAGCCACTGCCGGCTCCGTTGCTATTGGGGCATTTGATGCCATTTTGGTTTCGAGTTTCACTGCGGCTGTTTTGGCCTTAATTTCTACAAGTTCTCTGGCTACTCCTCCGCTTGGACCACCGCTGGGTGCCGTTGGCTCTATTGGCGCTGCCAGTGGTTCTGGTGTTGGCCGCACTGGGGGCTCTGGAATCGACAAGGCGGTGGCCGTGCACTTTGGTTCTGTTTTTATTTCACGCAACAAATTCGTTTTGTTGAGACGCGGCGGATTGGCCACCTTGAGGTGGCCAAACTTTTGCTTGGTTCGAGAGGATTTGCCACGGGCTCCGCCACGACCCCGGCGTCGAGTGGGCTGCTCTTCGAATACCAGGAAAATGTCACGGGCCACTCTTCGGCGCTCGGATTTTCTGTGGCAAACCGGCGGCGCTGCATCGAACTCCTGTTTGACAATGTTGGAGGCGCTGCTGCCATCGTTGTTGTTATTGCAGGAGCTTGGATCTGCTCCTGCCGCTGTGATGGCTGGAGTGGCTGTGGCTTCATTAATTTCATCATCTGTTTTACCGTAGTCGTTACCGTTACCGTTAGATACGCGTTCACTTGGCCTGCAAGTGTTCCTTGGCATTTTACGGCCGCGGCGGTATTGCGATTAGTTTTAATATTGAAAAGCGATTGTCATTTTATTTTGATTTATACTTTATATGCATTTTCCCCTCGCTCTATCCCGCTCTTGCTTTCTATGTGTGTGTGTGTGTGTGTGTTTGTGTGTATTTATTTCTTCGTCGTTTTGCTTTTCCTTTTGCACCGTATGCTCTTTTTTTCGCACCTCGGTGGTTTTTCTGATTGGGAGCAGCAAAACTAGAAAAATCTTTGTTATTGCTTTTGCTATTGTTGTTGTCAGTAGCGGGAACGAGGGCCGTGAACCTCACAACAAATTTCCATTTTTATTTGATTTGATTTGCCTATTGCCCAGCAGCGTTACTAATTTGGTTTATTTTACACTTTTGCTGTGCAGTTTTTAACGTTGACAAAATCAATGATGTATATGTTAGTGGAAAAAACATCGGAGCCCTGTGTCCAATATCGATTTAAATTCGATGCAATGAAGTTCTTAAGTTTGGCTGCCCTCGCTGCAGAGATGGAAGTTCTGGTTTTGGTATTTTCATTTATTTTTCAATGAAAAAGCTAGTCAACTGTTACGCGTATATAAAGAATAAATCAAATCAATTCAATTATCTTACAAAATGTATTTCTAGGTCTTAATACCAAAAATACTAAATAATGTAGAATGTTTCGCTGCTAGCTGTATAGGAATGCAGCCCTGATGCGCGCGCATTTAAATAAAACCTAGCTTGTGCATTGAAACTTTCAACTGTATTTGCAGTTGAGAACTAAATAAAAATTTACAATTTTTAAAATCAAGTTGGTTACATGCAGAAAGTGCATATTTTAAAAATATTCTATGATCTGCAATGATATATTTATGTAGGCTTTGATTAATGAAAACACACATAAAAAGCAGTTATCAGAATTCCTAAGCAAACAATTATTTTAATTTTTTACAATATTTCTTTTAAGAGTGGAAGTATTCGAAAATGTTTAAGTCAAATCGTGCCGCACTGTTTCAAAAAACTATACCAGGTTGGCAGGTCGCACGGTATTTTCCAAAAATTTATGAATTTGAAAATTTATCGAATCGATAACAGTGAGCAATCGATGGACCGTGTTGCACTCATCGATGAGAAGTTGTCCACCTCTGGACAACCATACAAATTCTATGGTAACTCGAAATTGGACTCCGATTGTGAGCGGACGGGACGTGCAAGTGTTCGCGCTGTAAAAGAGAAATAAAATTAATTGACAAACCAGAATAAACAATAATTGTGCGTCACTAAACACTGAAATGTTCGCTATGGCACAGTAGTTCGACCTGCACATCCACAGCCCACAACAACGGCTCTAAAAATTTCGCGCGGGGGAGTGCAACAATGAAATTTCGATTTTTGCATGCGACGCTCTGTGCAAAAACAGGTGTAATTAAATTGTCTCATTTGTAAAAAAATAAATAAAATAATACATAAAATTGCCTAAATAGTTGCCGTGCGAGTGTGTCGCGGAAAGAAGCAGAAGATTTGCCATTTATTATTATTATTATTCTTTATTCATGTGTTGTTGTTTGTTTGCTTTTGCTTTGATTTCATACGGGCAGCGTCAGTATTTGTATGTGTGAGTCACATTTGTATTTGTACGTCGTCAGTGTGACGTAAACAAATGCAAAAATCAAAGAGAAACACAGCGTAGTACAAAACAAATGTAAGCAAAAAACAAAAAATGTTTAACAAAAATACGAAACCGTTTCACGTGCACAAATTCTAGTACGAAATACGAGAGAGCAACAACAAATTGGCATTACGTACAAATTTATATATATATTTTTTTGTTTGCCTATGTTTTGTGCAGCTCATTCGTTGCAACCAGAGAGCTCAGCTGAGCCAATTTGCATGAGTGTGTGTGTGTTGTACTCTCTGTCCATGTGTGAGCGCAACACGTTTGTGTTTGTGCAGAAATGCGTAGGCGGCATGTAGGCATACCACAGTTGCACCGATGCCGACAACTGATTTTGCAGTCAGCGTCGCTCTTGTCGTCGTTTTGTGAACGTGAACTTCATTGATGCGACAGGTAAGTGCATGTGTGCGTGAGACACTTAAAAAAAAATTTTACATGTCTCAATGGTTAATTATCTAAGGCATCGGTAGATATAAAAATAAAACTACACTCTCAACAGACTTATCAATAATTAGTGCAGCCTGAGGCAGGTAATTTTCCACACACTAAACAAGGCAAAGAGTAGGATAGCGAGTGCGAGTGAGTGCGACAGCGTGTATGTGTGAATCGTAAACATTTGTAGTCTTTATGCTTTGCGTTTCTTTTAAGATAATAACATGGTGAGTGCAGTCGACGTCGGCATCGTCGTTGGCGTTGGCGTCAGCTCTCTGCTTGTCTGCCTGCCTGGCTGGCTGCCTGTCCGTTAATGACGTTTGTGGAGCATTTATGCATACAAGCAAACAACACACAGCGATTTGACTTGTCCGCAACGCCAACACCGGACTTGGCTGCGCTGCGCTGCCTTTGCCCCCCCGACGGTACAGCAGTTTCTGTTGTTGTTGTTGTTGTTGCCGCGGGGCCCTAGTCGCGCTAGTTTTTCCACATTTTTTCGTATGCTTCTTACTTTGCTCTTCCTGTGCTCCGTTTTAGCTTTGCTTTTGCTCTTGGTTTGGCTTGGCTTGATTTCGAGCCAAGTGCTCAGTCGGCTGGCGTTGTTCATGGTCACAAAATTTATTGGTCAACATTTTATATATTTCGATGTGGGGGGACACCCACAAGGAGTTAGCTCCGATGACAAAACAAAGCCAGCAAGTAATGGACAACAACTTCTTCGGCTTGTTTATTTTGTCTTTTCGTTTTTTTCATTTGTCTATTTTCTTTTTTTTTTTTTTTTGAATGGAAATTTAATGCTTCAACGCTTTGGTCAACGTTGGGAAATTTTATGGCTTCTTTTTCATTTTTATAGACATTTATATACATAGATTATTTATTTCTCATTTTGACTCGTTTTTTTTTATAAACAAATAAATAAAAGACTAGAAATGTTTATGTATTCATTTTTATAAATTTCATTTGAGTTATGATGGTTTTTAGTTTTCATAAAACAAAAATATTCTCGAGAAACAAAATGCCTTGATTTGGAGTACATAAATTTTCGAAGTACAGTAGACGCTCGTTAAGAGTGATGCCCAAGAAGTAGTAAAAATATTGAAATAAATATAAATTATAAACAAAATAAAAATTTACTATATTTTTTACTCATTCAAAAGAAAAGTCTTTCTTAGGCAAGTTCAAATGCAGAGTTGCATTTCGATAAAAGAAATAAAAAACAAAATTAAAAATAGTTTTTTTTATATAAAAATAGTAATATAAAAAAAATGGTTAAAGCTAAAATTATTTTAATAATTAAAATAATATGGAAACTTAAATAATTAATTGTTTTTTTTTTTTTCAAAATGTTTTCAATATTTTTTTTTTATATTTATCAAACTTAAAATTTTTCGTTTAAATAAAATTGGGAATAAAGAAAGAAATAATGCTAAAAATATTTTCTATAATTTTTATTATTCTGTTTTAGTTTCAAAAATTTAAAAAAAAATTAGAAATTTCGAAGTTAAAACTTTTATAATATTTTATTTTATTTTTATAAATTTTTTATTAAATTTTTAATTATTTATTTTTTCTTTTTTAATTTTAAAGAATTGAAATATTTTCCTAGTTAATTAAGAACTAAAAAAAGTCCTTATTAAAAAATAAATTAGAAATGAATTGAAAAAATATGATGAAAATATTTTATTAAATTTTTTATTTTTTTTTTTTAAATAGCTAAAATAGTTAAAGTTAATTTATTTTCATTTGAATTAAAAAATAATCCTTATTAAAATATAAATTAGAAATAAAAAAATATGATAAAAATATTTCATTAAACCTATTTTTAATATTTTCAATTAAAAGATAATTTTAGAAATGGAAAAATATGATGAAAATATTTTATTGAATTTTGAATTTTTTTTTTTTCAAATTTTAAAGAATTGAAATATTTTCAAATTTTATTACAAATTAAAATTTTAGTTGATATTTATTTGAATTTAGAAATTTTGGAAAATATTTTTTTATGAATTTGAAAATTTAAAAAAATTTTAATTCCAAACAAAGCGACAACTTTTCTTTTCTAAATTTAAAAAATATGATTCAATGAAGATTAAACAAATTTATGAGAATTTAAATTTGTGAATAACAAATTCTTATTTATTTCACTCTTTGGTTTCTATTCTGTCTGTCTTTATTTATCTGTTGTTCATATTTTTCGGCTATTTGTTTACTTTGGAGCAGCCCGAATTGTTTATCTTTTGTGGCACGTCCCTTGTTTTAATATTTGTGTGCGTCAATTATGATTTTTGAGGGAGTTGAGAAAGGGGTGCGTAGGTGCAGAGACTTGGGTGTGGGCGTAGGTGGCGCCCATAGGATGGCACGTGCAAGGCGAGCCTAGCAGAAAGAAATCTTTTTGCTGTCTCTCTTTTGGGTATAGTTCTTGGATAGCAACAAATTGCCAATTGTCGGAGGGGGCGCAGAGGAGATGAGATTGAGAGAGGGTGGCCCTTTGTAGGAGTCTATAACTCAATGGCCCTTTGGCATTAACCCCTTCCTGGCAACCAGGCAAGCAGGCAGGCAGGCCCACATGATAAACGATAGCTTGTTAATAAATCAAAAGCAACGTGCATTGTGTGTCGTGCACACAATATGACCAGGACCAGGACCAGGATCAGCACTAGGACCACCAGAGCAATTCACTTTAGTTACACACCCTTTGTCCGGTCTGTTTCGGTCCGGTCAGGCCAGCAAATGCCTCGAGTCCAAGGTCCACTCTCTGTCCCCTTTCTTTTTTTGCAAAATTTATAGAAGAAGTAACAATGTCAGAAAGTTTTTTGTTTTCTTGTTTGACTGCAACTTTTATCCCTTTTGGCTGCTCCACACTACGCTGACTTCCTGCCTGCCTGTACACGAGTTTCAAGTAGCACACGCCTGCCCAGAAGCATCCTTCATAACCCACTGCATAAATATGTGTGTGCCCGAGTAGCTGCCAACATGATTGGCTTGCCACTCAACTCAATTCAGGATATTTCATATGCCTTCCAAGATTTATGAAGTGTGCTCCACCCCGGTTCTCAACCTCGCTCTCGCCTTTGCCTCCTACTTGGTTGAGTATTTTTGGGCCTGAGCTCGGCTCGGTTTTTCATGTCTAAGTGCCTGGTTAGCCAGCCTGGTCAGGCATGATTCTGTCGTTGGCATACTAATAATTTTTTATTGTTGCTGCCCAAGTGGAAGTCATTCCCCATCTGGCATCATATTGAGCACTCGCACACACAAACAAGCCAACCACCTGAGTGGATTTTGGAATGCAAAACTTCTGTTTTCCTTCGTTCTTTTTTTGTTGTAAATTGAAGAACCCCTTTATTTCTGGCAAGTCACAATTATAAAAAGACCTCAAAATTAACAAAGGCTTTTCGAAAGATTATTTTCTATTTTATGCAAAGAAATTTGAAGTGGATTTTAGTTGGAATTTCTTAAGCTTTCAAGCAATTGCGAGTTGACATTCATTCTTCTCTTCAATTTAAAAGAGGTTCTTGAGATTCCTGGGGAAACTAAATTTAATTTATCCTAAAATTTTTTCACGAAATTTATTATAGTTTTTTCTATCAACTATCTTCAAAGTTAGAGTAGTCCTTATGTCGTATGAGCGCCACCTATGCGAGCTTGGGATTCCTTAAAAACTCTTTCAATAAAACTCATGATAAGATTAATTTCCAAACGGCCGGAATCAGCGCACTTTCGGGGCTACAGATCACACCCATGTCCAAATTCCTTTAGGGGAAAATCGTTGAACATTCCCAACTAAGGTCAAGGCTTAACCGCAATGGATCTCTTAGACATATGACCAGGTTCTCAATATATAAATCTAGCGCTATTAAAAATCATTTTAAATATTCAAGGCCAAACTCACTTGATATAGTTCTAGATCCAACTTATACCCAATTAAAAACCATCTACCCCATTCAAGGGAAAATTTATTTGATATAGTATCTAGATATCCCAAAAATTATAGACAGTCGAATCTGAATAAGTGAGAACTGGATAGATATCCCAAAAACTATAGACAGTCGAACCTGGTTAGGCGAGAACGGGATAAATGAGAATCAGCTTGTGGTCCCTTGGCTTCTTTATTATCCAGGTTCGATTGTATTTCGTGAAGCTAAGCTGTTTGATGAACTATAGGGAAATGCTGACCTTATCCCTCTTTCTTGGTTTTAATCTCAAGTTATTATTATAATTAATTTTTGAATAAAATAAAAGTTTTTATGGAAATGAAAATATTTCTTTAGAAATAAAAATTATCAAAAAGTTCATAAAACTGCATGTTTTTTTTTTTGGGGGGGGGGGGGGGGGGAAATCAAAATCTTATCTCAAACAAAATTTGTCATAGATTATTTTTTTTTTTTTATTAGACTCACACATATAATCCCATTCAAGACTCCATCTAGCCTCTTTGGCATTCCAAGATAAGCTCTCGAAACTGGTTTCCCGATTATCTAAGAAAAATACCTCATATGAAGTTGAGCAGAAAAAAAATAAATTTTTGGATCCATTCAGTTAAACTACCTAATTCGGTTTTTGTTTAGGACAAATCTTTTCAGATGTTGTTGGCTTTCTGTTTCTGTTCAGAGACATTAGCCTAGTTTGCCAGCACAAAGAACAAAGCGGGATTTACTGACTGAATGGCCCTGGCAGATTGACTGACTGAATGAATGACTGACTGACTGAATGGCTGACTATTTCTTTGATTGTCTAGCACACATTTTACACTTGACAAAATGCAATGAGCTTTGTCATTATGTCGTGCCAAAGCCACTCGAAACGAAAGGATGAAGGGAGGGTGGGAGAGAGGGGGCGTAACAAGACGAGCTCTTCGCCTGCTTAATAAATGATTTGCTGCCTTAAGGATGGTCGAACTCGGGGCCTCGAAACTATTATGATTTGCTGCTGCGCCAAGACAAAAGCAAAATACCTAATAAGCCGCATGAAAAACTGCCGGGACAAAAACCGACAACGTTTGCCCTCGACAAAAAAAACCCAGGGATTTCGATTCAAAGCAATTCAGAACGCGCTCTGCGCCAGCCCATGGCGATTAGCTGGATTTATACCTGGTGGCTGGGACATCCGAGGGCGTGGCCCTAGCTCTGGGCTCCGGTCTGGTCTGGTCTGGCCGGGAGTCCGTTTTCTATCCACATTGTTTGTTCAACTTAGCCTTCCACCTCCCGCTCCTCTTCGTCTCGGGCAACGGTTCTTTAGTTAAATTTTTGGCTATTGGTTTGAGGTTTTTTGGGTTGGCTTATTTAGCTTTTTTGGTTTGGTTTGGTTTAGTGCTTTTGGTGATTTGTACTTTTGTGTAGGTTTTTTGGTTGGAATTATTGATTTGGTTTTTGGTAAAAATATTTCCGTTTTATTTGTTTGATTAATTGGCAAAATAAAAGTGCTTCAAATATTCAAAATCGAAATTTATTCAAGAGTTTCTAGAATTTCTATATTTCTCTTTTGCCATAAATACGATTTTTTAATTGCGAATTTATTTTTCACCGCAAAAAAATTGTATTCAGCAAATAATCCATTTATATTTGAAAATCTAAAAAAGTAATAGTTTCGCCCAAATAAAAATAAATCAATTAAAAAATAGTATCTTTTCTTTCATTTAAAAATATTTACTAAAAAAACTGAAAACTGAATTAAGGATTAAAAATATTAAAATTAAAATTAGAATACTTCAAAAATGTTCATATAAATAAAAATGTTTAAAACCAAAAATATCGAATAAATAAAATAAAAACAAAATATTTGGTTTAATTTCGTTTACGTTTTCTATCAAAAAAAAAAGAGACAAATAAATAATAGTTCAATCTAAAAATATATTTGTGAAAAAAAAGAAAATACATATTCAAATTTATTCCTTGATATTTTAAAATTTTGTAACAAAATGGTTAGGAAAAATAAACCTTAAAATTCAATTTTTCTGAATAGACACAATTTTTTTCGATTTTAATTTTTTTTTTAGATCAAAAATTTCTTATTTGTTTATCATTTCTTTCTGAAATGATATTTTCTTTTTATAATTTCTTTCTGACAAATTTTAAAAATGATTAATTTATTATTTGGTATTTTTTAAGAACTAAAAAAATTTTTGTAAAAAAAAAAATTATAAAATTTTTTTAAAATTTTTTTAAAAAATTTTTTATTTTATTTTCTTTTGATTTCCCCATAAAAATGCATTTAATATTTTTTATTCATTTTTCAAAATTATTTTTTTTTTTCGAATTATTTTTCAAATTTATTTATTTAGTTATTTTTTTCGAATTTATAAAAATATATAAAAATTATTTCCTTTCGATTTCCCCATAAAAAATGCGTTTTATATTTTTAGTTATTTTATTTTTATATCGTAGAAGCCCTTTAATGTTGAGGGGTTAATCAAAAGGATTAGAAACCCATAAATCAGTGTTTAGGTTTCGGCTCAGCCGTCTCTCTTGGAAAATAAGCTGGCCGAAGAGTAATTTGAAAAGTTTTAGAATCTTTAATGCCGCATTTTATATGTCGGCGCAGCTGTTGAATTTTCTTGATATTCTTTCTTTTACACAGGCATTCCTGCTGGTCAGAACCTCTTGACTCTTCTGGTCAGCATGTATGTGTGTATGTGTGTGTGTGTGTGTGTTTATTTTCTTTTTATTTTTCACATGGCGCTTTGGTCCTTTTGGCTTTCTTTGGCTTTCCCCCAATTTTTCGCTTTTTATTTATGTGTGTGTGAGTGAGTGTGGCACGTTTGCCCCTGGCGGTAATGGCAAGGGGGGTCGGGTGGGTTGGCTGGGTGTGTTTGTGTTGTGTGTTAAAAAATTTGTACACTGCGCCAAAAACAACATAAAATAAATTTCCATCTAAGCCGCTGCTTGCCAGGCATTTTGTTTGTGGCGCGTATTTAAAGGAGCGAAGAACGTTGCGAGGGGGGTGGCTCGGTTGAATTCCTGTTCTTTTTTCTGTGGTGCTTTTTCTTTTTGTATATTTTGCATATTTTTATGTTTTGCGCTTTGTTTGTCCTTCTGTTTTAACCACGCACAACGCTCACGACTCACACACACACAGGCTAGCCTAAATTCCTTTACACACACACATTCGCATTCCCCATGCGTGCATTTTTGCGTTGATGTTGTTGTTGTTGTTCTTCTCTTTTTGCTGATTGTTTTGTTCCGGTGCTTTAACTTTTAGCACGCTTTAAGCCTTCTTCTTTGCTCATTTTTCCCCTTGGATTTTCCCCGTTGTCTTTTAGTCTCTCTCTCTCTCTCATTTTTCCAGCTTTCCTCCTCTGCAGTGGAATCCATTGTTCATTTTTATTATGTTGCATAAATTTCGTGTTTTTTATATAAAATAAAACGGGGATTATTTTTATGTTTGTGTTTTAAATTAGTAGAGATTTGATGTATGTTTTATTTAACCCTAGGCAAGTAAACAAAATTCAATTTATTTCAAAATTGGAATAATTATTTTGCGGCTCTTTTTTCTTTTTTTTGTGAAAGGAATAATTAATGAATTAAGAGAGTAACAAATAAATATGAAATTATAAAGGGAAATCAATCTGAAAATATGGCGATAAACAATTTGAAAAAAAAAATATTAAAAAAAATGTTTTAAAAAGCTTAAATCGAATTAAGTAATATTTTTTTATGAGGCGAAAAAATTCTTTCTCACTTATTTGGGAGTGTTCTCCCTTTCGCAGGTAAATAGCTTTATTTGAACAATTTCTGAAAGATAACAGAAATAAACAAGAGCATTGGGAAACTTGGGAGAGCCAAGCAGCTAACTTAAACCATTCTTATCCGTTTGATCGTCCATTCTCTAACTTTTTGAGGAAAGAAAGAAAGTATTTATTTTGTTCGGAGACACCTTAAAGTTATTTCTGGATTGCTCAGTAACACTGGGTGTATCAATATAGTCATTGTATCTCTCTAAATTTGATATACAGCCAAGTATATAAGTCGGAAGTAGTCTGATTAATCCATCATATAGCTGTCATGCGTAAATCTGCTTGAGGCATATACCTATCATTCCATTAAATTGGATATTTGGATTACTTATATAGAGATTGGTTTGTACACCAAATGTCACCTGGTTTGTACTGCTATACCATATAGATTCGAACGGAACTGAATAGGCTTGAGGTATATTTTGGATACATATTTCCAATTCAAAAGAAATTTTATACTGTAGGATTTTAATAGATTCATTTGATCTATGGTAAAAAAGAAGTTTATAATCTTGAGAGCCCCTCAGAATCTATCCCAGTCCATTAATATGAAAAGCTATAGTCTCTGTCAGGGTAGTTTTAAAATTTCCAGATCCCAACTTTATCCCTATAACTTATTCAAGTTCCTTTTGGTCTAGAATTCAGAAAGAAAGCCTAAGCTGATTATGAAAATAATTCTATTTTATTTTTTTCTTTGTTAGAAAAGGGAATTTTTTCTTGATTTTAATGAGTCTTAATGTATGGAAATAATTAACCCTTTGAAGACTGCCATTAATTTTGTTTTTTATTGTTAATAAAAAATTACATTTATTTGTATATGCAAATTGCGAACGTGGTTTATGTAAATCAATTGCATTTCAAATAATTTGATAAATAACAAAGGCAACAAATTTATATGAAATTGTTGACAAGGTTTTTCAATTTTTTTTTTATGCCAAATTAATTGAATATTTCCAAAGCAAATAGCAGTAAAAATATCAACAGAGAAAGAGAAAGGGAGAAGAGGAAGAAATAAAATGAATTAAATTACAAATTACATTTTAATTACACGTGGTTGTTTTTACTGCTTCGACACCTTCTCCCCATGGCTGGAAGTCAAAATGAGTTGGCTGGGCTTGGGCAGGGTTAACCGGATTGGCTTGGGCTGGAGTTTCGCTTGGGTGTGGGGGCTTTCAGGTTTAAGTCGATGTCTGACAGTTTGAATGGTTTACCGTGGCGTTTCCACGCATTTTAGTTTTCAACTGTCGCTTTGCTTTTGCCTTTGACACAACTAAAATGAAACGTTTCGGAAAGTGCACAGGATAATGTATCTCTTGTGTTGTGTGTGCGTGTGCGTGTGCGTGTGTAGATGTACGTGTGTGGCGTGTCCGCCATCTCCGCCATGTCGGCCATGTTCCTGCCAATGTCCAAGCGTGCCACCGCTGCCACCGCAAGTGCTCCCTCTTCCATGTTCATTTATTTGACGTCCATTTAGTTTGCTAAAAACTTTTCGTTAAGCTGTCGTTTATGTGATTTTTTCATTCTCTCTAAAAAAAAAAAACAAAAAAAACAAAAACGTGGTAAAAAAAAAAAATAAAATCCTTCCGCTTACTCAATTTGTGAATTGCTGGACTTGGTAGACGGGTTTTTGTGTTATATGCTAACCCTGTTGGGCTATCAATGGCCTGGAAAGCTGTTGCCAATCCAACTATTCTGGCATCTGCATTTGGCCCAAAGATAAAAAGTTTGTAGTGCAGAAATTTTAATTGGCAGTTCTCAGCTGTTTGTGAAACGGAAAATTTATTTTTTGAAATCCTCGAATAATATGCCAAAATAATTGACTTTTTCAAAAAATATTTTACATTTTTTGGATTAAAAATTGGGTTAAAAAGAAAAAAAAACTTTTTCAAATTTATTTTGAAAACTTTAAAATCATCCATAAAAATAAATTATATTTTCAATTGGTTTAAAAGTAAACAAAGAATTTTTCCTAAGATCTTAAACTATCATAAATTTATTTAGCTGAGCTTTGACTTAAGCCAGGCTAAGTCAGGTGATGCGGGGTAATAATACACTAATTTCTAAAAGCTAGAAACCATTATACTCTCTGCAAATATCTAGAAAGGCTCAAGCATTAAATATTTTAAAATAGACCGACAGATTTGTCGAGGAAGGTAGATAAAATAATTAAGATGATAAGATGATTTCTACGATTTTATAAGGCATAGTTGAAATCATTATGCCTGATTCAGGTATAAAGTAAAATATTTTTTTTTTTTGCAGACTAAAAAATAATTTTCGACTTTACTTGAATTGGTAATTTAAGTCTTATAAAATATAATTAAATAATTCCCAGTTCACTTAAGCCCTTTAAGACCTCTTTTGGATGAAGAGTTTCAATAAGCACAGTGTTTGCAGTCTACCTCAGTTCCCTGATTTACAGTAAATTATTTTCTTAAACTTAAACAAATAAATGGGAATTTATTTAACCCATTTTATCTGTAAACACATCGTTCATCAATGCGTTCTATAGATAACCACATAAAGATAAGATATGATAGGAATACCTCTTTAAAAGTTTCATCCAAAAAGAAAGCTTGTTCAGAAAAATATTTTTTCTACATATTAGATAAAGAATGTATATAGAAAATATATATATATATATATATATATATATATATATATATATAATTATAAATACATAAAAGTTTTTATGTAATATAGAAATTGATTTATAGCAGGTCGGATCATCAGATTCATTTTATTATTCTTTCATTCATTACCTTTTCAATGTTCTTGTCTCAGACCTTTATTAAAAAAATTAGTATAGCTCTTCTCATTCGAGGAAAATTTATTAACCAAACATAGGTACAGTTAGCACCTCTTTGACTAAAAATATATTTATAAATATATAAAAGGATTTATGTATTATAGAAATTGCTTATAGCAGATCTGATTATCAGATTCCTCTAATTATTTTTTCATTCTTCAGAGTAAGTCGTCTAGATATTCTCAAATATTCTTAAAAATATCAGCATGCCTTTATTATCCTGACCTAAGTACAGTTAACACCTGTTTGACTAAAAAGTACAGTCATTGAAATTTTGTTAAGGAAAATTCAAATGGTTTAATTTTGTATAGTAAACTTTTCCAATAATTAACTTATGATACTTAGATGATAACCTGAAAAATTTGAGATTTTTTGTAATTTTCTTCGAGAATGCAAAGAATCGAATACAAATTGGATTCGTCAAGTATAAAGACTCTTTTTGGATTTACGGGAGTTCTGGGTCAGTAGCAAGCAATATGGACAAGTTTCAATGTAATAGAGTTTGATATACTCGCACACACACACTTACACTCCTAGTTGACTATGCAAATGTAAAGAGTAGAAAACCTTTGGCAATCATTGAAGGCGATAACAATAATAACAAGAACAATGCCAACAACAACTGGGGATGACAACTGGGCTTATGGGCAGGCAAACATGTGCACACTCGGTCAATTCACAACAATAAAAACCGATTTAACACAGACAAAAGCGTTTTGAAGCCCCCCAAAAACTGCAATGCGACAACAGTTAAGCCGAATTTGAACTAAACTGAACTAAACTGAACTGAACTGGACTGAACTGAACTGAAGGGAATGTAATGTCACAACAACATGGTCCATGGCATGTGGAATATTGAAAATGGACACTCCCAGAAATCACCTCAAACTTCTGAACTGGGCTAGCCAAATTGGTCAACGGTTAGCAGCATTCAAAAGAATTGAAGACAAGCTGAAACAGAAAGACAGAAAGAGAGAGAGCGAGTGAGAGTGTGTGAGAGAGAGAGGTAGAGAATCTGAGTAAGCTCTGATAGATTGTAATCCTTGTATGCTCTTTGCTGCTTTCAATTGGCTCACACACACACACACACTCACACACAGAGGCAGGCGAAGCCGAAATCCTGGTCCCAAAAGTGCCATCTGACAATTGGCTTGGCCTAGAGAAGCAAGCCAAATGCAGTTGTCTTTTGTGTCTGTTTGTGTGTATTTGCATGCGTGTTAATTTAGTTTTGTTGTCAACGGATTCCTAAGCAAAATGTCATATACCACATGCCTCTTTGCATCCCATACCACACTTGCAGTTGGCCGCAATTGAAACAAAGGCTTAGATTTTGGGGGGGGGGAATATCTTCATTTGCTCTTTGGTCAAAAGCTTTAATTTGTTAGTACAAAACAAAGAGACCAAGAGAGCAGGAGATTGACTCAGAGAAAATTGGAGCGTGAGTTTCTCTGACCGCAAATTGTTTAGCGTTTGATTAATTGTCTCTGTGTGTGTCCATGTCTCTGTGTGTGTGTGTGTGTGTGTGTGTGTGTGTGTGTGTGTACAAATCCAAAAATGATTACAGAAGCTTGGGGAATCTATAAAATTAAAGTCATTTGACTGACGTTGAACTTTTACCCAGGGAGAGACCCCGTCTGCTTTCTTATTTGCACCCTGTCGTCTTTGCTTATTCCCTGTCGTTTTTGTTTTTGCTCTTTGTGTTCTGGGCTATTTCGTTAACAATAAATAATGCTTGAGACAGCAGGGAGAATTCTCTATATTTTTCTATGTTGCTGAGCATACTTAAGAGGTGTTGCCTGAGGCTGGCAAGGCGGCCTGTTGGCTTTGATGTGACACCAGGACAGGCACATCGAGTTAAGCCAGACTGATATGGTGTGACTAAGAAAACGTGCGAAAACGCTTAGCATTTTGGCCAGGAGAGTGAGAGAGCAAAAGTCAGGCAAAAGTGGCAGTGAATGGCTCTGAAAAGTAGGCAGAATTGTGGGCAAGTGTGGGTGGTGTGTGTGTGTGTGTTGTGTCCTGGGACGATAGACAACCCGGGCCAGCCTGACAGATTGATGGCGTCTGGCTTCTCATACACTCCCCTTTTTCTATGCCTTTTTTACTCAACCAGCCAGCCCAAAGGTTGACAAGGACTACACAACACACAAAGTTGTTTGCCTTTCATAATGAATGCGGCATGAAGACCAAAGAGAAAAGTGCCAGCCAGTCAAGCCGGGCCAAGCCAAGTCAGGCCCAGGCTAACTAAAAAAAAAAAATAAATAAAATAAAATAAATAAATATATATCAGTCACACACACACACACATGTACACATTTTAACCCTCTAAATGCTACGGTTCGCATCAGCTTTTATTTTGCTGAATGGTTCGGGTTATTGGTTAAATATCAGTCATTGGCAAATCGGGGCAAACGGAGAACGGATACACAGCGTCCGGTCAAACCAACATGACTGCCAATAATAATAACAACAACAACTTACAACAACAACAACAACAACAAAATAATAATATACGAGAATGACGAGCAAAAATGTGTACCATAAATGCCAACTAAAAATGTCATTTAAATTGTCTTTTATGTACTGTTTATTGTCATGTGGCACGTTCTCTCTATTCTTCATTTCACACAAAAAAACACACACACACATACACATACATGTCTCTTTGGCTTTGGATAGCCCAGCATGTTGCCATTTTAGCTGTCAATTTTTATTCTTCTTCTGCTTTTGTTGTTAAGCTTTCTCTCCTTTGGCTTTTCATGTTGCTTTGTTTTTCTTACATTTTCAATGTTGTCATCATCAGCATTTTTTTTTTGTTCTTTCTGTTATTTTGATTTCTTTGTTTTTACAACATTTCTCTTCGTTTTTATGGCCTGTTTATCAAATACGCTTACCTCTCTCTTTCTTTTAACCGCAAGAGTAGCCAAATCAGCAATCCGAAACATAACAAAATTGACATTAAAATGGCAACACAAAATAAATTGTCGTAAATTATATAGAAAAAAAGGGAAATAAGTGTGGCGTTAATATTTCATGGTTTGGAAACAAAAATCAAAAATTATACTCAACTGAAAGTAAAGTTGGCCCTTTTGGCTAAGCCCTTTTCACAGTGGTTGGATTGGTTGAGATCCTAAAAATCAAATCAAATCTTTTTTTTAATTTGGAAAATTTCCATAGAAACGTTTTGAAACTTTTCGGCAAATTTATTCTTAATTGGTAGAAGGATTTAAAGCAGATTAATCAAGACATTTTTAAATATTGGAAAGTGAAAATAATAAAATTCATTTGGTTACTGATTACCTGCGTGGAAGTCTGAAAGTCTACCTAAATAATAATTATTATTATTATTATTATTATTATTATTATTATTATTATTATTATTATTATTATTATTATTATTATTATTATTGTTATTATTATTTGTAGGGACCTTTCAAACAGAAGTACAAGGTGAATCATTCTTAGGAACTAAATCATACAATGAATATAAATGAGCTTGCATGATCTTATGCAAATATTGGACATGCCAACTTAACTTTACTTTTTTTAAAATTAGGAATTTTTTTATCTGTAATTTTTTCAAATTATTTTTAAAAATCCTCAGAAAATGTTTCTAATAATTGATAAATTTTATTTTATTTTTCAGCCAGATTCTTTCAATTGGAAAGTAACAAAAAGGTAAGAAAAATCGTTTCTTTTTTTCATTACATTTTTCAGAGAGTCTTAAGTAAAAGTCTTTTGAATTCTGCGACCATAAATAAGTTAAAATAAATCAATTTAAAAACTCTTGAACAAAGTAAAGTTCTTCGGGAGAAAAGTTGATAATTTAATTTTATTTGTTTTCAAAGACAAAAAAAAAAAGAAAACCGCTGACATAAAAAAAAATCGTTTAACAAATTCGAATTCTCTTTGACAAAAAGTTTGTATAAATTTTTTTGGTAGTTGAAATAAATAAAATATGGTTAGCTCTTTCGTGCCACTGTGCCAAGTAGTGGTGTGAAAACATCGATGTTTCCAAACCTCGAGGTTTTCGATGTTTTTACAAAAAAACCTCGATAGTTTTCGATATATCGGTTTTGTTTTTCTTGGAATTAAAATTTAAGTTTATTCATATCCAAAAACATTTTTTTTTTTTATACTAAGATCCTTCGTGGATTCTTAATATGTATACTCTTTTCGAAGAAAAAATGAGTATATTCATTTTTTTCTGATGTTTGCAACTCACAGAACCACATATCGTAGACCCACAAAAGTTACCTCTAGAATTCTTAGAATCACTAGAGGAGTCGATATAGCCCTGTCCGTCTGTTTCTATACAAACTAGTCTCTCAGTTTTGAAGCTATTTTGATGAAACTTGGTATATATCTTTCACTTACACCTAGGCAGCCCATTTGTCGGAACAGGCCGGATCAGACCACTATATAATATCATACGAACCTAAATCGGCTTAGGGAATAACTCCCACATTTATTATCCGATCCTTTTCAAATTTAGCATTCGTGTGTTTTATATAGTGATAGGTACATGTACAAAATTCTGTAAGGATCGGGCCAAGATAACATTGGGATTTTTTTAATTTGTGTATTTTCGGAACCATTCTGAAAAGATGGTACACTATCGAAACTATCGAAAAAAAAAACCTCGATAGTCCAAAAATTAAGAAAACATCGATACTATCGATAGTGGCTCGATAGTTTCACACCACTAGTGCCAAGGCCTCTCAAAGTACATTAAAAAAGTTTTATTGTTGTTTGGCCGTTTGTCTGCTGGCCTTATGATAAAGGCCTCCAGACAACACCATTACCATCAGCAATCAGGAATAACCATCAACCACCACTGTGGCCATATTTGCTGGGCATCCGTTTCCGCCCACTGGAAAGGGCGAGACGGAACAACGGAAGCGGACACATTAAAAAGCGCTGCAAAATTGTGGTCTGCGGCCGAGGGCACTGATCGTCCTGTGGCCTGAAAATTGTTGTCAAGTTCTTGGAGTGTTGGTAAACTCAATGTCCCTTTTTTGCTGCGTCATCGTCAGGTGCGAAACACTAACATGTTGGCCTCGTCACATCTAGATGAAAATGCCTGAGGCGTCGTTTTAAAGTTTTTTTTTGGAAAATTTCATTACCACCGTAATTTTCTCCATTAAAAATTATGGAAACGCAGAGTCGTTGGTCGTGGTTTGTTTGAAGGCAGTCACAATTTAATTGACTTTTTGCTTTGGCAATTAGAAAATAGGAAAATCAATATGCCAGCACTTGGGCCAGGCGAAATTTGATTTAATTTACTGGCTAATTGGCTGCCTTTTTGCTGCTCCATCTTGAACCAATTTCTTTTTCATCTCTTTACTCCATCGGTAATGGAAATTAAATTAATTGGCCATCAGTGGAGAGACAAGAATAATAATAAAAATAAAAAAAGCGAAATCTACAATTGACTCGAGTCGATTGGCTTTGATTTATGTTGATTGTTATGGGCCTTTTTGTGGTGGTCGTATTACATTGCGTATACGCAATATTATCATAATAAAAATTGGTTAAACTAAAACACAGACAGCTTGCTTTTATTTATGATCTACGGACAAAGTTTAGAGTACCATAATAAAAAAAAAGAATCCCTCGCTGGCTGCGGAGTGGAAAAATAGAAAACATTTCTAATATGAGGTTTTTATTTTATTACATTTTATTATCTACAAAATGTAGAAGATGACACAAGGCAATCAGTGGGAGAGGGGAAATCAACCAAATCCAGGCGGTGCAGGAAAATAGGACACCCACACAAACACACAGACACAGAGAAGCATGTGTGTACGCACGCCTTTGGTCCTTTCACACAGATAAAATTGCGAGCTTAACGCTGTTGTCCTATTCCTGTCCTACGCTGGCCTGGCTAACTGCCCCGGCACGTACAACGTATCTCCGGTTCCGCAGATAAACGCGCACGTCTGTGTGAATGGGCCCGAGCCTGTATCTGTGTGTCCGTGTGTGTGTGTGTGTGTGTGTGTATTTCCTTTTAACAAAATGTTTTGATTTCTATTGGAAGACAAGACAGGCAGGCAGGCAGGCCAAATGGACGGTTGACGGCCAAAGAGGGTTGCTCTGTCAAGACAGAGTCAGCCCGGCCGGGACCGGGCCGGTTGACTGGCAGGAAAACAGAAAGTAGGTGGCGTGGGTGGCAAAAAGAGGCATCAGCCAACTAATCTGTTATCCTTGTTGCTTATCTTCTTCTTATTCTTACTGTTGCTGCTGTTACTGTTGTTGTTGTTGTTATTTCAGCTGTATCTTGTTTAGCTTTTTCAATTCATTTTATTTATTGAAGCATGAAAGGCGCCCACAAACACCAAAGCTTCAAGATGGAACAACCGAAACAGAAAGAGAAATGAGGGAACCAAAATACTTCAGAAATCTTCAAATAATAAAAGCAAAGGGCGGCAACCAAATCAAAATGAGTTAAGCTTAAGCTAAAGGAAAAAAAAAACGAAGCCAAAAAAAAAGGAAATAGAAAAAAATGTAGCAAAAAAAATAAATAAATAGGAAGTAAAATAAGTAGGAATAAAACACTTCCAAGAATCTTTCACAAATAAATAAAATGCAATAAAAAAAGGAAAAAAGCAAGAAAGAAAGAATGAAAGAAATCAACATTACCGCTTCTTTTTCTGTTTCTTTAAAATTGCAAATTCAGTTCTTTCTCAACACTCGACGGAATCCCTCTTAATTGATATTCATATTATGCCCAAGCTTCTCAGAAGCTCCAACAAGTTGGGAAGCAAAAAATCAAAAAGGTTCAGACAGTTTTCTGCTATGATTTTCCAGTAAAAAGAGGCTCATTGCTTTTAATTTCAGCAAATACACTTTTTGAGTGGAAAATCGTGTTCGCTTTTAAGAAAAATACAAGTTCTATCAGCATTAAGATTAAAATCTTTTTATCTAACAATTGAGCTCGAATAGGAATGAACAAACGTTCATACAATGTATTTTATTTAACTTAATTCAGTATGGGTACAGTAGGTTCCAAAAGATTCGTAGTTCTTATTAAAGCTTATCTAGTTTCGGATTCCTCAGAATTTTTTGTACAAACTCTGTACAATATAGGTACAGTAGGTTCCGAAAGTTTATCAATTCTTTATAAAGCTTATATACTCAGTATCTTTTAATACAAACTCGGTCCAGAATAGGTACAGTAGGTTCCAAGAGATTTATAGTTCTAAATAAGACTTATCTAGCTTCGGATTCCTCACTAACTCAGTCCATTATAGCGAGTCCATTCGAAGAGATTCGTTGTTTTTTTAAAGCTTCTCTAGTGTCGGATTCCTCAGTATCTCAGATCACTATAGGTACAGTAGGTTCCAAATGCTTATCTGGCTTCGGTTTCCTCAATTTTGGATTTTTCGGAAGGAAATTTCTCACAGAAAAAGTTCATTCCAACTTTGCCATTTTAGTTGATGGTTTTGCCTTAAAATTGGAAATTGTGTACTCTGTATTCTCAGGCTCATCAATTTCACACATGGAAATTCAGCTTAATTGTGGCTCATGTAAGAATCTCTCCCAGTTTGGACATTTTCAGACTACATGAAAGGAGTTTTTATCAGAGTAGCCAGAAAAAGAAAAAAGAAGTAGAGAGAGAGAGAGAGAGAGAGAGGTGGAAAGAGTGAGAAAAAAGTAAACTTTGAAAATGAAAATTTTGAAGCCCTTGTGCCTTTTGCAAATCCTCTGAGAAGAAGTTGGCTTGCGGTTGCCTAATTGCAGAACCAAATCAAAGACACATTTTACCACAAATACCCCTAAACATGTTTGGCTAATTAAAATTGCTGTTGCTGCCACTCTTATTGTTGATTTGAAAATTCAATTTGCCCCACAAATAACAAGAAAAGGATACGATAAAATCCACATCGAAAGCAATGGGAAAAGAAGCTGGAAAAAAAAATGGGTCCAAACGACACCGGGAATGGCTAAAAAGAAAGTGCAAGAACAAACAAAAAAAAGGAATAAGAAATAAACCGGCCAACAATCAACTTGCGAGTCGAGGGTTTTGCCAGCCCCAAAGTGTCGACAACATTAGAATGGTGGCACCAGGATGAAGTGGATCTTGGCCAGGGTGGTGTGATTTCGTGCCACATTTCGAAGGAAACAGAAGCGACGAGTTTAGAAATGACAACAAATTTCTTCTTCTTTTTCTTCTACTTTTCTTTTGCTGCTATTTTTTTTTTTTTTTTTTGTTTTTTCGCTGAGTTTGTTGTTGGCAACTTTGACTTGTTGTCCTCGAAGTTGCAATGTTGCCTTTGCTCTTGCCAGGGTTATCCTGCCACTGCCACTGGCAATAAAACTGAATTTTTGCTGCCACGTTGATGAGCCCACATTGGCCCCGTATGAGCGACTTGGCTGGGCGTTTTCTAGTTTTTCTTTTGCACCATTGCCCCTCTTTTCTAAACATTTCTCGGTCAGTGACATTGGTGCGAGTGTATCGTGCGCTCTGCTGCTGGTTGCATGTTGCAAGTTGATTTCTTTCATTCCTTCTTCAAATTTGCTGTTGTTGTTGTTCTGGCTTGACTGTGACCGGCGGCTGTTTCTGTGACAGAAATCAGTTTTTGCCCCGTTCTGTTTTTTTTTTTTTTTTGTTCCTCCCCGACTGCCTAACAATGCGAAATTGCTGGAATAACTGAAACAAAGCAAACGAGATTTTCAGCGTTGTTGGGCTATTTTTGTCGTTTCTCGTTTGCCTGAAACTGAGCTGCAATTTGAATTGCATTATCCGTTTTGTTCAAGTTGAGGCGTCTATTGACTAAATACAATTCTAACGATTACTTCACCATAGATCCAGAGAAATGTTCCGTTATTTCAGAGAGTTTTTTCTCGGCCACAAGCTTTCATATAGCTCTTTGTTTTATTGAATTATTTTATGAAACAGTCTAATTGATTAGGTAATCTAGAAATTGTGTTAAATAAATCAATTAATCGACTGCTTTTGTTTCAACTGTACTTTTTTTTACTCTTTTTGGCTTCATATCAATATCAAATATAAATATATTTTTATTTATTTAACTGAATTTATATAATCTGTAAAAGATAAAAATAAATTTCCATGAAATATCTAATTAATTCTTTGATTCCAGATACAATCTTATCTAGCAATTTGATACGTTCATAGATATATCAATTTCATTATTGAATTCAATCAATTTTTATATGTTTATGGTCCTTTGCTTAGTGCTTTATCGAGGTAACTCTGGTTACTATCTTTCATTAGTTTTCTAGGAATTTCTCTATACCCTTTCAAACCTGGAACTCGAAATAGTTAATTAGTTTTTCTCTCAACTATTTTCGGTTTAACAAAATTAATAGTCAATTCAAAAGGTGGTTAGATCTTCTGATAGCTCAAGATCCCGTAACCTATTGTTTAACTTGTTTAAAATAAATATAACTATTTAGGCCTTGACTATATACATAATATTTCAATCAGAATTATAGAAATAATCCATAGGCAATAAACAAATGTCTCCTTTATCTAAGCTGAATAACTTTACATATTTTCGTTTGTTCTTAACTGAATTAAGAATGTAACAAAAATTAAAGTTAGAAAATTGTATTTTCCATAAAAATACTCACTGGTTTATCTCTTGCTTGCTGTCACATATTTGCTTGTCTGGGAACACCTTTTCCAAATAAAGAAAAAAACGAAAAAATTCCATGACTTTTGGCATTGTTTTTTTTTTTTTTTTTGATGGCGAGGCGCAACAGACATGCAAACATTTACAACAATTGTTAAATTTTGTTGTTGTTGTTAGTGCGGTTGTCAATTTTGGCATATCAAATAGTTGGCAATCCAAGGCCCCCCAGACAGTCTCTCATTTTCCCTCTTCTTCTTCGCCTGTGGTTTTGTGGATATTTTTTTTTCTGAGAATTGTTTTTTTTTTGTCTTCTGTCTTGTTGTCTTGCCGAATGTAAATAACAATATGCTAGCTTTTTCCAAACTGCTGGCAGCCAAAATAGTTAGTCTATGCAAAAAAAAAAAAAAAAAAAAATGCTCAGAACTCGGAACACAGAATCACAGCCCGAAGAGAGCTCTTTGTTATCGGCTGTCTTTGTCACCATACTAAAGCTGTTGTTGCTGTCGGTTTGTCTTGCATTTATGAAACTTTTGCGCCTGTTTGTCAAACTATTGACCCCTCTGCTGGCGCCCCTTCCCCATCTTGTTCAGTGTGGTTGAGCCTGTCTAACTGCGTCACCGCAAAGTTTTGAAAAGCTTGGAAAATGTCAATTGTAGAGTGACTTTGTTGGCTTATTTATAGCACATTTTATTGCTGTGCACTCGCCTCAGTCAGACTCAGACCTGAACACTTTCAATATGCCAATTTGTGTGAATGTCTGCCATTTTGAAATTGTTTTGGCCCACCCCAAAGCTCTCTTGGGGTAACTAGAACTGCCAAACAAACTGTAAACTTTAGCCAAATCCAATTGATTTTGAGCGTAACTTTGCATTGACCCAAATTGTGGGCAAATAATGCTCAGCGTTCCCAAAATTGAAAGGAATTGAATCTCTGGATATCAACAACGCCCTAAAAACTATACTGATAATGATGATGATGATGATATTTTTTTCTAGATTTAAAATAGATTTTCCGAAATTTCATTAGTTTGCCACGTGAAAGTTGTGGAACTATTTTTTTTTAGCACGCGACGAAAAAATTTAACAATATGAAATAACATGGGTACAGTAGGTTCCAAAATGTGGGCACATCTAGATTCTATCTTTATATAAACTCAGTACAGTAGGTTTCAAAAGCTTATTAATTCTTAATAAAACTTATCTGGCTTCAGATTCCTCAATTTTTGATTTTTCCGAAGGAAACTTCTTATTTTTCCTGGATTTGAAATAGAAAATCAGAAATTTCATTAGTTTGCCACGTAAAAGTTGGGCAACTATTTTTTTTTAGCACTCGACAAAAAATTTATCAATATCTGTCAAATAAAAAAATAGAATTTTTTTTTTTTTTTTTGAAAAAGTTCTTCTAGCAAGTTTTGTATGCAATTTAATTTGCAGCTGAACTATCAATAACACTGAATAGTGGCTACTCGGGGAGGGGGATTGCGTGGGTTGGTTTTGGTAAAGTTGGTTGGTTTTTGCCTTGGTCACTGGCTGGCAAACAAATCTCAGTGTAGTGTTCCGTTTACAATTCGCAAACATTTTCCGGTCAATTTGCTTGAGCGGCTACCACACTCTGCTACTTCGTCTTCTTCTGCTTCTTCTTCTTCTTTTAGGAAGACTCTGGTCCAGGACAGGAGTTTAGTCTGGTTTGGTTTGGTCTGGTCTGGTGTGGTGTGGTTTGGTTTTCGTGGGCCGAGCTTGTTGGTTACTTCGATTAACTTTTGGGCTAGCTGAAAAAGTTTTTGGCATTTTGTAAATAACACAGACACTCGAAAATGTGTGCTCAACTTTTTGGTTTGGGTCTGGCTGATCTGTCTGTTTATAACTTATGTGTTTTATCTGTGCCGCACGCAGTGGCTGCCACTTTATTATAGTCAAACTGTTGTGTATTTGTGTGTGTGTCTGAGGTCTCACAAACTTGTGTTTGCTTTTTAGATTTTCCCTTAAAGTATCTGTATCTGCTAGATATTTAATTTAATATAAATGCATATATATTTTTAGGTTATTGTTAATTTAAATGCGACCATATTAATTTGGCTTTTGCTTGTCTGACAACATGGCCGGAATTGCCTTTAAACTTAATTACATTCACTCTAGGTGAGCTTACACAAAATATCACGTATACGCCGCGTAGCGTGGTTAACATTTTAATATTTTTCTGTTTTCACTTTTAATTTATTTTTTTCTTTATTTTTGTGTTGGCTTTTGCTCTTGTTGTTGTTATTATTGTTGAAGTATTTTTATGACATTTTTGTTTTGTTGCCATCGCTTCTAATTTTATGCGCCTAACAAATTTTATTATGATTTTATTTTCTCTCTTTTTTTTTACATGTCGCTTATCATTTGGCAGAGTCCGGGGGCTTATAAATAACAAATGCTTACCGAGGGTGTAAAATCACGTTTTTCATTTTTCGAAATTTAATTTTAAAACTTGACACAGGCAAATTTAATTTTATTTGAAAGGCCCGCCGACTCTTTAAAATATTCCGAAAAAAAAATTTGGGACTTTTTGAGTTACAATCTGGAGAATTTCGTTTCAATTCATTTTAACTTTAAAATAGCCTTTTTTTTAATAAATCAAACTCCATTAATTCTTAAAAAAAATCTTTAAAATCAATTTTGAAATAAAATAATAAATATTAGTCGACTTGATTGGAATGATTTTTGCGGAATAAAATTGTAAATTTTTAATTGAAATTGTGGGAATTATTTTATTAGGGAATGTAAAAAAATTTCAGATTTTCTCTTCTGATACACCTTAATAAAAAGAATTCTTATTACAACAAAAATAAATTCAATTTTGTGCTGGTCTGCATTGCTGGTCTGCATTATTCCCTGAGGCTGTGAATGCCCTGAATAAGTATCGGGACCCTCTCGACTTGTGGGCGCCAAAGTCTCGGGCAGCGATTTATTTTTGTCATAAAATTATTACTCACCAAAATAATATAAAAAACAGCAACAACAACACTATCATAATTTTCAAGTTGTCAAAGTTTGCAACAATTTTTCACGCTTTTGATGACGACGTCGTCGCAACCAAAAAAAAAAAAAAAATAATAATAAAAATGTGCAAGAAAAATGTTTGAAATATTTTTCACCGTGTTCAAAAAAAATTTAGTGGAATATTTCTAGAGAGGCAGGGGGTGCAGCGGGGCGCAGGCAAACAATTGAGGAGCGAGTTACCAACGAGCCGGTTGGAAAAGCCAACAAGTCTTGTCAGACGTGTGGGGGGGGGGGGGGGGGTCAGGGCAGAGCTGAGAGGGTGTTATTATGAAATATTGTAACGCAGCTGTTGCCACAAATTGTTTATTTGTTTGTTTGCTGTATTCAGCCGTTTTGTTGTTTAATTATGTCTGCTCTGTGTGCAGATAAAATGAAATAGTTTTCCTCATTTTTTTTTTTTTTTTGCTTATTCAGAAAATTTGCATATGCAGAAAAATATGCACGAAATTGAGTCAGCCTCGAAACATAGACCAATGATTAGAATAGCTAATTTTGGGTAGCCTTGTTTTTGCATTTTGTACTCTCGATAATAATGCATATTTCAATTTTAATAAACAAAATTATTTGGTCCTTTTTGGTCAGTTTCCATTGTTGCCGTATTTTATTTTTAGTTTAATTAAACCATTGAAATCTCATAATATTTGGGGGAAAGTCATTATTTTGCTAAAAGCTTTAAATAAACATCAAATATACTCTGTTGGTTTTGCATTTCTGCTCGACATAATGAATTTTTTTTTTTTTTGGTTTGCTTTGAATTCTTCATTTAGTTTAAAATTTTAATTTTGTATCTCTTTAATAGTTTTCCTTTGTGAAATATTTGGTTTGTTTGTTAAAGAGGAAACTTTTTTCAGTTCTGAGTTCATTCAAAGTTGAACATTTTGCATTTGGTCTATGCTCGTATTCATAGTGTAAAACATAATACATAAAATATATGTATGTGTAGCTGAGAGCTCTCTCCACTTCTCTGGTGACACATTAACATAATCATTCGTGGCTCTGACATGCCCCACATCATCAAACCCTCCACAAAGCACATCAACATCAACGTCAAACTGGTGGCAGCCACGACAACGACAACGGCCACGGCGACTCAGCCTCTCGCATTGTTTGGCATGCAGCAAATAACGCGACATGTCCACTACAGTCGCATAGACAACCCAACAACCCGAAACCCACAAAGTTTTAGACAGCTCAGCTCAGACCGAACTCGAACCCGGGCTGGAGAACGAGACCGAAACCGAGCCCCCACTGACCAGCAAACCACCTCCAAGGGGCCAATGTGTATGCGCATAAATCAAAACAATAAAGTTCAAGCGAAAACAATGACGGCGATGACGACAAACGGTGACGATGCTGCTGATGGCGCTGGTGCTTTTTGCTGATGCTGATGCTGGTTGTGATGTGGCCTAGCCTGATTCGCGGTACTCGATCCAAGTCAACCCCAAAAATAGCCGACCCAATTGAAAACCCTCCGCTTTCATGCGGTCCTATTGATGGACTCTGCGACAAATTATGTCATTGAACTGAAAGCGTTTGCCTTGTCTTGTTTTGCATTCTCACTCTTGTTTTCATTATTGTTGTTTTTGCTGTTGCTATGAAAAATTATAGCAATAAACGAAATGAAGCCGGAATTTTATATGCTCATGAATAATATTTATATTTATTTCTTGCTTTTGTCATATTTGCCATTGTTTTTTATTTTTCTGAAATGATCAATTTCCACAGAGGACTACATATTTAGGTTATCCCAGATTATCATAGGAATTCATTTGCTTATATCCATTATAATATTTTACTTTCATTATGTAAAAGAAACAACAGTTTTTTGAGCTCCTAAAAATGTTCATTAAAACATGACCGAAACGTATTAATCATATTTTTCCAGACTCAGGCTTGATTCATGGTTGCTTTGATCTTAAATTATTTAATAAATATAAAGATAAAGGGATCCAAACCATTTATCCCAGGTTTGAGTCATAGTTACTTTGATCTTTAATTACTTAATAAATATGAAGCTAAAGGGATCCGATCCATTTAAATTATATTGTAAAGTTATTCAGCTCTGAAGAATTGTTCTCCAAGCCAGCGGATATATTTCCCATGACTCAAAGTTATTGGCTTATGTATACCCAATGACTGAACCAGATATTGAAAGTTTCCACCACAGTCGGGTCTAATTAGTTGTCAACGGCTGTATATATACTCTATATCGGCACTATAGTTTATTTACAACTAATTGTACAGACTTTTAAAATATTATATAAATTTCTAGGAAATCGGTAGACTATACATATAATAGGATACCCAAAGGAAGGTCTTTCGAAATATTTGATGGAATTTCTGGACGAATTTCCAAATATTCTACGAACTCTGTAGATTATCTTTATAAAGGTTTTTCGTAATATTTGATAGAATTCTGGATGGGTTTCTAAATATTCTAGGAAATCTGTAGATTATCTATATAATATGATACCCAAGGATAATATTTGTAATATTTAATGGAATTCTGGATGGATTTCTAAAAATTCTTGGAAATCTGTAGATTATCTATATAATATGATACCCAAAGGAGGGCCTTTTGAAATATTCCATGGAATTTGAGTTAATTGAAAGTTCTCAGTCAACCTTCGCTATGCTCACAATATATATTTGATTTAGACAAATGAAAACGTAATGAATAAATGACAGACAGACAGACAAAGAGAGAGAGAGAGATTGGTAGAGTTGTGAAGAAAGTATGAAATAGAAAATTTTGACTTTAATGACAACTTGTGCGATATAAAGTATTATTAATGATTATGAAAACTTTCAAAGAAAATATATGATATGTGGTATAAAATTTTATGAGAAAAAAAAATTGTTGTTGACTTTTCTCGGTCATTTATTATTTTTCCATAGAGCCAAAAAAAAAGAAGCAATTTTTGCTGACGATGATCGTTTGAAGTGGATGAATTGGTATGTGGCTGATAAACCTGAGTGATGGACATCGGTCATCCGCAAATACAAAGAGCATGAAATACGCCAAAAAGCCCCTGTGGACATACAAAGAAGCGGCAATGCAGTGGACATTTCACAGATATGCAGTGGTGAATAAACTGAAATGAAAGAGTTGAGTAATTTGGGTTGAGGCTGACGATGGTAGGGAGAACCCCAGTAGACTGGGTGGTTTGCTGGTGTCCAACATTTTGTATATTAATGAACGCACACACACACACTCACATATACAGATAGAGGGACTCTCATGAGGAGTGTAGAGTGTTGGTGAGGAGGGGCGGAGGGCTTAGAGGGTATAGAGAGATAAAGCGGCGATTATTCTGCTTGGCAGAGAAAGCAGGCAGACCACTTAACCAGGTCTGGATGGCCACACAAACACATACTCACACGCACAATATATCCCTGGCCTGGGTTGCTAGCATGTGTGTGCATGTGTGTGTGTGTGTGAGTGAGCGTGCGTGTGTTGTCATTAAAGCCGTGTCGTTAGCCTCATTGCTTGATGTTGATGTTCATTATGATAATAAGGATGTAGCTTCTGTTTCACTCACGCTACTCTTATCCTCTAGGTTGTTTATTATTATTGTTGTTGTTGTTGCTGTTGTTGTTATCTGTGTTGTGTGCGTGTGTGCTTTTGCTTGTATTTTGTTGCTTTGCCGGCTTGCTGGCTGGGCGAGCGTTTCGCTCAAATATCCACCAATTGGTTATACCAGTTGGTCAGGTTCTGCTCAAGCTCATAATTATGCAGCTGGCTTAATTATAAATTGTTGGCCTGCATTTAACCTGCTGAATTAAATTTACTTATTTCACCTCTCTCTCTCTCTCTCTCTTTCTCTCTCACACACACTCTTTACCATCTCTTTTTGGCAGGCTACTTTTATAGGAATCATCCCAGGCCAGGCACGTAATTTGTCCTTCAATCGGTGACTAACGTGTTTGCGTTAATTTGACTGGTTGTCCCTTTCTTTTCGACTATCCCCATATCAAAATTTTCATATTTCCATCCTCTTTCAAGCTCCATTTCTCTTTGTATCCCTGATATACCTCTGCGTATTACGGCCTTTGGTTTTGTTGGCTTCATTAACTAATTTCAGCACACAAATAGCATAATAAATTGATGAGTTAACTGCATTTCACTGTATTAACATACGATATATGCACTTGCCTGTGTCTGTGTGTTGTTATCTAGTTTGAGGTTAGTTTGAACCCCATCAAATGATGCGGAAAGTGCGTGAAAAGCCAATGAATATTTTTCAGCTTATTGAAGTCCTGGACAAAATCCACTGGGGTTAGTTGGGCAAAATGTCAGTATTTAAAATTAGGTTAATTCGATGTTTTATTTTAAAATTTGAAAAAATCAATAAAAAGATTGGAACCTATTTAAGCTGTTTCGATAAGTTCCTTCCTGATTTTACTGTATTTAAAAATATTTTTCTTTTCTTTAAAATTTTGGATAAGGATTTAGAATTGTTATATATCCTTTTACATAACTTCAAGTCGGACTGAGATTAGAACTACTTCCCGATTTCACAGTTCCCTCCCCAACTTGTCTATTTCTTGTAAGATTTTTTGACAATATTTTTTACCCTTCAGACTTTTTTATATTCTAAAAAAAACTGGAGTTTTTTTATTGCCAAATTCACTTGACTTGTGAAAAAAATAGGATAGCCTGGCAATAGATCATATCAGTTACCCTTTTGTCAATCATTGGCAGTCAAAACAGTTTATAAAAAAATAAGTAAACTTTTCAAAGTTATTTTTTCAAAAGTGAATTTATCTATATATTCTTTTGGCTTTTTCCAAGAGTAAATTTTCACAAAAAAAAAAAAAAAAAAAAATTCGGAACCAACAGCAACCGAAGAAGCAAAGCATACTTGGCGTTGTTTTCGTTACAAATTTATCATTAAAATGTCAAAACTTAAATTGATTCAAAAAGTTTAGCTGCCTGCTTCCTTGTTCTTGTCTGGCTTGCTTTTCCTTTTTATTCCTGAAGCTGTGGGAGAGCAAAATCTTGAGCTCAGGCCTGGGCTGGGCTCCAACAATGGTTGGGAGAGCCAGAGTGTCGTTAAAGTTGTTTGGAGGGGAGGGTGTCGGGGTGTCTGTTTGGGCTGCATTGTCAAAGACGCCGAAGTTTATTTTTGCTTTTCTACTTTTTCCTTTGCAGTTTTCTCTCATTTTTTTTTTATTATTCTCCCACCCGAGTTATTATGTTTGCTACTCTTTTCAAACAAAATTGTTAAGCCATTTTGTGTTGAACCTTTGAAAAGCTTCAAAAGAGATTTTGAAGAGCCTCAAAAAAATAAAAAAAAAGAAAGAACTAAGTTGGTGAGATGAGAGATTGAAGATTTCAAAAGTTTTACTCTTATCCATGATGAATAGAAATTTTTATATTGATTTGAGCTCATACAAATAAGTTTGGACTCTTGAACTTGTTCCTGATTCATTTCTCGGAATTGATTTAATTGAAGAGGTTCTTTTACTTCTGAATTTGGTTCTTCAATAAAAATGACTCAGAATAAAAGCTCTCATTGTTACAAATTCTCAAATAAAAATTTTGATTTTTATTCAGAATATATAATATATTTTACATCATAAGTTTCAGATTCCAAGAATTGATTTGAAGTGCTTTTCTTCGAAAGATTAGATCGACGTGCTTATGAAATTTATATATAATAAAAGGGATACTTCGTGGAATTGCTTTCTGGAAAAGCATTTTATTTTCTATATTAATTTTTTTGAATTCTCAATATATTCTGAGATCGTTCTTGTCAGCAGATTTTAATTTCTCGAATCTTTTATATTAAAAATTTATTAGATTTATTTGGTTATATTTAGAATTCATTCTGTAGATGCTAAGTAAAATGCATTGTTCTTTATATTGAAATTCTAGATTTTTTTTTTTTATTAATTCTAAATAGATTCTGAGATTATTTTTATTATTATTATTTTTTTAATTTCTAGAATCTTGTCAGTTTTTATTTTTCGTTTTCTTAGATTTTTTTCATTATGAAATTCTCAGAAAAAATAATTATTCGGTAGAAACAGTATAAGTTTCTCACACTGATGATATGATCCAAAGTCTAGGGTCTTGAGTTGGTGGTGTTAGCTAAGCTATAAGCTTTTTCGAGAAAGGGTATACAGTTTTAATCATATAAAAAAGTCTCTTGTTGCATTTTTTTTTTTATTATTTGTTTGTAGTTCTGCTGCCCTCCCCTTCCCACTATGCTGAAAGCTTCTTCTATTCCCCACTCAACTTGACTTTTGGCATACTTTAAGGCGGCGTACACACTCGTCCAAAGTTTGCTTCGTTAAGCAAACTTGTTTAATTTCCTCTTCAATTGCTCGGCCAACCAAGCGAACAAACCACCGCAAGCTGGATCTCCTGATTCCAGGATTTCTAACTTCGAACTCTCGCTCTCTCTCTCTCTCTCTCGCTCTTCCTGAGTTTTTGCCAACTTTGGCCGAGTCCTGCTCTCTGTATTCTACGTGTTCAGTCAACTGTTGTACTATTCTTCAGTTGGCTACATTTTTATTTTATCTTTATCATCGGGCCATAAATATTTGTACTCCAAAACTTTTCATTAAGCTGACTTTTTCAGCTCTGCTCTTCTTCTTTTTTTTTCTCATTTATTTATTTGGTTTGTATGACAAGTTAAGTCGGCTTATCTTTCTAATTGATTATTGGTTTATTTTGGTGTTGATGATTTTTGTCACTTTCTTAATGAAAATTTATTCTTTTAATCTTGGAAAATATTATCTCTCTCTTGTCAGTCTTTTGTCTATTTCTGTGAAAATAAAATTCAGAGAATTTTTCTTGGAGTTTGCTATATTTAAAAAAAAAAAAGAAGAAGCCATTAAACAATTTGTAAGGAATGTGAGAAATTGTTGAAAAATTAATGCCACAATGACTCGGCTTGATGTTGCCTCATGTTGCAACCGCTTCTGCTTCACACTTTTGTCTAGCCGAGAAGAAGCCATCCTGTTCGTAGGTTTTAGTTTATTTATTTATTTATTTCTTTTTTTTTTTTGTTTTCCCCCAGCAGCATTGTTGCCGCTGTTGTTCCTTTTTAATGGTTTTGAAACTATTTATTTTACGATATATTTTGTTTACATTGCTCACGCTTGCTTGCCTGCCTCCCTGCCTCCCTGCCTGCCTGGTTGGCTGGTTGGCTGGCTGGCTGCAACAGAGAAGAAGCAGCCAAAGTAGCAGACCCTCAGCATATTTTCACTAAATTGCAGTAAAGCATTTGAGCCCTAAAAACAAGGGCAGCCTCCAACTCCACCTTCACCCCCATCCCCAGCTGGCCCCGCTGACTCGGTAGCCACAAGCTTATGTTGTGTCCATTCAGTTGGGTCTTTGTTTTTCTTATTTCTGCTTTTGTATGCTGGCCATTTATCAGTCGTTTTTCTATTCTAGTTTTTGCTTTCTATTATTTGTTTGCCTTTTGCATGTGTGAGTGTGTATGTGTGTGTTTTTCCAAAGAGGGGAACAACTTTTGGTGAGGGGACTTTTTCTGTTAGTTTTTCGCGCATTCACAACAAAATACTTCAACCCTTTCCTTCGCCGCTCCACAAAGTCTGATTCTCTCTTTCCCCCCTCGTTCATGTCTTTGCCTGTCAAGCATTTTGCAGACACATTGATAATCGTTTTTAATTTGTGTAGATTTTATTTGTGTCGGCTTGGTATATATGCATTTTTTTTTTATTCCGATAAAAATATTTAATTTACTCGCCTAACTAACCCACATTTCATTTCATTAGGGAAATAAATTAATTTCAAGTAGTTGGTAAATAAATTGATAAAAAACTGAATTAAAAGTTAAACATAAAACTTTGGCATTGGCTTAAACATAAAAAGCTTTTATTGAAGTTAAGTAAAAATTGAATAAATCTATAAAAACTCTGAAAACAAATAATCAATGTAAACAAGTTTTTAATTAAATTATGTACATAAATTGAAATTAAAAAATATACTCTATAATTAGATTATAATTAAAAATGAATAACCTATCTTGAAGATAGCATGGCTTTTAAGGCCGTCAGCTTATACTCTATTTTTTCGAATAGATTATAAAAAGAGTATAAAAATCTTAACGTTAACTATTGGCTACCGAGTAAATCAGAAGTCTGTGAGCTTCGCAGATATACCAAAGATCCATTTAGGTTAGTATGATAGGTATTCTTATAGAGTAGTAGTGGTTCGATCCTGAGCAAATTTGGCACATAGGTGTTTCTCTATATATACTGATTTTAAAAGAGATCATTAAAGAAGTAGGAGTAGTTCCGAAAACCGATTAGGTTCCTATGATTATAGTGATCCGATCTGGCCGACCAATCAGTAGCTTTGGCTGCATACCAATTTTCATTAGCTTTAGATTCCTATGAAATAGTGGTCCGATCTGGCCGGCAAATGAGTAGCTTTGGCTGTATACCAAGTTTCATTACGATAAGTTTCAAACTGAGTGAATAATTTGCATAGAAAGAGACAGGCTTGTCTCAATCAATTCGCTTAATGATTCTGATTATTCTATTCAGAGAAAAATAAATATAGTCATGCTTCTTCGAAAAGAGTAAATTAAATTAAATTTCCTAGAGGATAGAAAATTTAATACTTAATAAATTTAAAGAATAATTGAAAAATTAAATTAAACATAAACTGATAAATAATCAACACCTAAAAGAAAATAATTCTAATTGATAAAATTGTTACTCAATTACATTTTAATGGATTAGATTTTTGGCAATTTAAGAATAAACAAAAAAAATATATAAATTGACTTTACCAAAATAAATTTGATAATTTTTAACCCTTCCGAGGCTAAAAATGGCTTGGATCATTGACTCATTGACAGATTGATGTGTTTTCTTTCTCCTCTCTGTGTTTATGATGCTGCTATTTATAAATAGAAGTTTACTCCTCCTCCACACAGGCACATCTGACCTGGACTATTTCGAACTATCTTGTCTGATACGCCCCCTCCCCCACCATTATTTATTTGAAAATTGCCGAAAATCTTTTCTATTTAAATGATAGTTTGCACTTTAGTTCTCATTGATTCTCTCCATTTATAAATCTGTCATTCTGATTGCATTTCTCTCAGCAACTTGGGACTTACTTCTTGTCAATTTACACACTCACACACATACACATTCCCCACCACACAGCCAAATTGTTTATTGGCTTAAATGTTTTATGGCATTTGTTCCACTTTTGAGTGGCTCCCAAGTGTTCAGAATCTGCTTGTCAAATCTTGAACGTTTTAGTTTCTTGTGGCCATCAAATGTTTTACTTTCATTCCAAAATTTTGATGATTTTTATTTTCAGAGGGGAGGCAAATCAATTTGAGCTGGCCAAAGTCTAAAGTCGAAATAAACACCCAAACCATCGAAATATATACGAGTCTGGTTAATTAAAAAAATTAGCACATTCTGTGGCCTTTTTGCTCTCGTTTCAGACTCGATTGTCCGGGTGTTTATAATTTGTGGAAGATTACACTTTTCTGGGGCAAGTCGACGAGCTCTGAAATAAAGCCATAAAAACAAAAACATTGCAAAAACAAAAACTACTTTGGGTGAATGAAAATGGTTCTTTTCATTTTAATTAAGCAAAGTTCTACATAAACTCTGAATTCAAAGTCTTTTAAAGCTTTGCTATATAATTTTTTTGAAATTAATTTTAATAGTTTCAGAAATTCTTTTCTCTTTAGGACTTATTTAAAATCCCTTGAAATAATTAAGATATATATTTTTCTTTGATTGAAAACTAAAATAATTTTATAAGAATTCCTATAAAAGTCTTATAGTTTTTTTTAGGATTTATTTGAAATCCCTTGAAATAATTAAGATATATATTTTTCTTTGATTGAAAACTAAAATAATTTTCGTAAGAATTTCTATAAAAGTCTTATAGTTTTTTTTAGGATTTATTTGAAATCCCTTAAATAATTAAGATCTTTTTCTTTGATTGAAAACTAAAATAATTTTGGTCAGAATTTCTATAAAAATCTCTTTAGGATTTATTTGAAATCCCTTGTAATAATTAAGATATATTATTTTCTTTTATTCAAAACCAAAATAATTTTGGTCAGAATTTCTATAAAAGTCTTATAGTTTCTCTTTAGGATTTATTTGAAATCCCTTGAAATAATTAAGATATATTATTTTCTTTTATTCAAATCCAAAATATTTTTGGTCAGAATTTCTATAAAAGTCTTATATTTTCTCTTTAGGATTTATTTGAAATCCCTTGAAATAATTAAGATCTTTTTCTTTGATTGAAAACTAAAATAATTTTGGTCAGAATTTCTATAAAAATCTCTTTAGGATTTATTTGAAATCCCTTGAAATAATTAAGATATATAATTTTCTTTGATTGAAAACTAAAATAAAATTTCTATAAAAGTCTTATAGTTTCTCTTTAGGATTTATTTGAAATCCCTTGAAATAATTAAGATGTATATTTTTCTTTGATTGAAAACTAAAATAATTTTGGTCAGAATTTCTATAAAAATCTTATAGTTGCCAAGAGCTCTTAATATTATTCATTCTATAACTCCATCTCACTCCCTTCCTCTCTTTGTCTAGTATATATTTTCAAAATTTGTAATTTAGACAAAACTATACTCAAGTGTTAAGAGCTCTTGTGACTGTCGATGAATTTCTTCTGGTTTTTGTTTCTGTCCGATGAAGCACTTTGCACTTCCTCCTTTGTGTGGTTCCTTTTTTTTTTGTTTTTGTTTTTTTGATTGTGCACTTAAAATACAAATCATGTATTGTAGATTGTGTGGGGCATTGAATTTTTAATAAACTAACTGACTGGCTAAGTAAATGAAACCGAGACTAGAAAAGACACTTACAATGTGTTCATTTTGTAGATTTACACTGAACAGATTTTCACGCCAATGGGCAGGTGAGAGACCCCGCACTACCCTGCCCTGCCCTGGCCTGGCCTGCTGTCTCCTTCACTCTTGGGATTGACCTAGTTTCCTCTGTGTGTGGGATATCTAAAAATATATACAACAAGACCAAAAACCACTAAATCGAATGAATTGAATCAAAAGTGTTTCTATATGTATTTTTACATCACTTTGATTTTATTTCATTTCAAAAGCAGCCGTGCCAACACTCGAGTTCTCTTCACTCCATCCATTCCATTCCGTTCAGTCCTGTGCTGTGCTGTGCTGTCCTGGCTTGTCCCATTCGGTCCTGTTGTGAGGGTGTGCCCCGCCTTTCTAGTGTCTTTTGCCCTGTGGTGATATTTGAGCAATTTGCACAATTGAAAGCTATTTCAAAGTGTTTCAAATTGTTTGCCAGCTGCAAACTAATCGACTGACACATTTGCTTTACCCAGCCTTTTCGGACAGTGTATTTTTGTGGTGTGCTTTCATTTCTCTCAGTGTACACACATAATTCAATTAACCGCATGAAGCTTTGCTGCCAGTCAAGGTCTCATTGTCTCTCTGTCTGGGTATGAAATAGTTTTTTTATTTTATGGGGCTTATGGGTCATTTGGCGACACTGGCTTATCGCTTTTTATTATATTTTTTATTTCACTATCAAAATATGTGTGTGCTGTTTTTTAATAAAATATTTACAAAAGACCTCGCCAGATTTTTTTCGTTTGAAAGTGCTCGCAAATCTTCAGACAATTTTTGAGCACATAAATTGGAGCACAGTTTGATATCGCCCACCAAGAGACGACAAAGTGGTGTGGTTTCACTCTGGTTCTGGCTGTGGCAATTTTGCATTGGGTCTGTGTCAATGTCGGCAGTCAGAATCAAGCCTCTGCTCAACCGCAAATATCACAGAAACATGAACAGAAACTGACTCTTTGACTGCACAGTTTGTGGCCTGTGCAAAGGCCCCCCTACAGCACTGTGCCCCTTCTGGTCAGTGATGAAACCCGTTCCGTTTAGTCGAAAATCCTATCCATTTCGTTGGCAAGAGTGTCGCTTTGGTTATTTGGAATTTTCGGGTTAAGCGGCTTTAGTGCAAGTGCAGCTAACAACTTTGGCTAAGATTGTTTGGGGTTGCCTCGGTTGCTTTGGTCATATCCCCCCCTCGCCCCTTCACCGTTTAAGTGCGTGGGCAGCTGAATCAGCAGCAACATCGACCCACGCTTTGACATGGCCTGGCCAAATGAATGTGAGTGACAGTGGAACCTCAAGTTGCAGACAAACCTGGAAGGGCAAGTCATGCTAGTTGATGGTATTGTGGGCGTCATTATTGTTGCTGTTATTGTTGTTTGTTGTTTGTGTGTGTAATTAACTGGGTGTGTAACTGGTTTTGAGTTATTTGTTTGTGTGTTTATTTGTTTATTTGTTTAGTTTTTTTGCCTGTCAGACGTCGGGATGTAGGCTTAACACACTTTTCTCTCAAGTCCACTAAAACAGATTGAATTCTAAAGAAAAGAAAAAAGAAAAGAAAAGAGAACTATAAATCATTAGGTCTTTAAATAGATAGCACAATGAAACAGAGATTGGTTTTACCTGCAATGACATTTTGACTCATAAAACTCTTTATCTGCGATAATTAGAAAGCAATAATTAAGTCTTTTTTATCTTCTTCAGATATTTCTTGCTACTCAAAAGAAAAGGAAAAAAATCAATTTTATTTATAATAAAAAAGCTGAAGGAAATTAAACATTTTATTTTTATTCCTTGGTAACTAATTTAGTAATTTTATTTATTTGAAGTCGGCAAGATGAAATAAATACATATTGTTTTCTAAGTACTTCCTAAAGTTCCTAATGTTAAAAATAAAGGACAGTTCAACAGAACAGATTGGGCACAACTGTACCTAAGCGTGACTGAATTTATTATTTTCCTTGAACTTTTACTTTACTTGCTAGCTTTTTTTTTACAGATTTCTTTTATGCTTTCGGATTCAATGGGAGTATTAGAATGAAACTGCTTCAATTTGTAATCTATTAATTAAATGATTTGTTTTTTTTTTTCATTTCACTGAAATGTTTAAGAATGAAACTTTAGATGCAAAATACTCCCCAAATAAATTTGCAGGGCTTTTGCTGAATGAAATACATATGCCTTTTGTATTTATTCACGCCATAAAACCTTTTAAACATGAGGGACTTTTCGGTCATCTAATGGTCATTATTGACTCATTTGCCAAGCCATAAAACGCCCTTAAGTATGCTCTTCATTCTTTGTCAATGCCATATGCCATAAAGGATATAAATAAATAAATAAATGTGTACAAAAGAGATGGATAGATAGATAGCAGATAGAGGCCAAAAAGATATCCCGTTCAGGGAGTTTGAGCAACGACCGAAGCATTTCCCAATTAAAGTCTGACCATTAAGACCTTTTCGAAATTTTGGGAAACACATTCACTTGCAGACATTTCCTCGTTTATATAAATTTAATGACTAAACCAACAAATACACACAGACACACTCATATAAATTCGGAGAAGTAGAGAGAACGCCATTTGTGGCTTTTGCCGATTTGTCGGTTCATTTGTAGTTTTGTTTGTAGAACATTCGAAATGGCAAGCCAAAGGAATTGACAACTTCTCAAACATTAAGCTTTCTCATTTGCTTTTCGCTTAAAATAAAATAAATAAAATAGGAAACACAATTTAAAAAAAAGAAGAAGAAGAAGAAAGGAAAAAATACCATCCATTCATTTCCTTCTATCACTTTTACAATCTATTTGCCTATAATAGAGCACAATATTTATTTAATGTTTCAATTCCACTTGCAGATAAACAACCACACAATTGACAGATTCACTTAGTCCAGCCGCATCCCATGGACGATAACGGAAAGTGTTGTTCTTCTCAGTCAGTCGCTCGCTGATAATGGAAGCGGGCGGTGGCTGAAGCTAAATTCGCTCTGGGCCAAAAAATCAACTACCCGCCATGTGGCAATTTGACCTCAACAATAAAAATAACAACAACAACAACAATAATAGAAGCCACAATGGCCTGGCGGCAGTGGAAAACTCAACATGAATATTTGAAAATTTGGAAACATATCAAATGGCGAACTGGCAAAAAATAAAGTAAAAAAGGAGAAATTTTGTGAAAGAAAAATTTGTATACTAAAACGAAAGCAAAAGTGTGGTTTATATTTTATATAAAAAAAAAAAACGAAAGATTTGCAAAAACAAAAACGAAAAAAATATATTTTTTTGGTACTTAAAAAAATAAATAAATAAATTGTGTAAATAAATAAAATTGTATTAAAAAAAGTGCCATAAGTGTAGGAAAGAGTTTTGTGTTGATTTTTTCAAAGAATTTTCCAAACATATCCCCATCCAAAAAGGAAAGCTGCCAATTAGAACAAAATCATTAAAGAAAAACCACCGAAAAAAAAAACAAAAAAACAAAAATCAAAATAATAATAAAGGAAAGGTTAGTCATGACAATATCAGGCAAGTCAGCAATAACAAACATAAATGGACACAATTTAAATGCAGCAATGGCCAGCAGGAATCACCTGAGCAACGGAGTTGGCAGCGGCACCAGCCTCAGAAATGTTAACCCAGCCAAACTGCCTGGCAAAACATTGAAATATGAAAAACTCATTAAACAGCAGTTGCCAGCGTCAACAAGAACAACAACAACAGCAACGCTGTGGGGGGAAGGAGAAGAAGCCACCGCAATGCTGTTAAATGAGCGCACTACACAAACGGAAGTGATGCAGGTTGGCCCGGAAGAACGGTGCAGCAATTTCAATAAAGACAACAACGCCAGCAAACTCCACCAACAACATCATCATCATCATCATCATTCTCATCCTCATTCACAACAACAACAGCAACAACAAGAAGAAGAGGAATATCAAGAGCATTTTGGCAATGGTTTTGCTGGTCATGTCGCAGCCACGGATCAGACACGTTTGCTGAATGCATATGACGAGGCTGCCTACACAAATCCACCAATACCGAATGCTACCAGTGGCAGCCACATCAGCACTTTCTGCCACAACGGCTTTGTCACATGCAAGGCCAAAGCCAATAACTTGGCAAATGGCAGCGCCGGTCACAATGGTGTTGACTTTAATTCTACCTCATCAATTGGCAACGCCAACAGCACCAACACCACCACCACCGCTAGCAACCCCATAACGACGAGCAGAGGCAATGGTGGTTCCTATGGTGGTGTTGGTGGTGCTGGTACAGTTTCCATTACAAATTCGGTCTGCCATTGTTGTAATTTAATTGCACGACGCTGTTTAACCATCAATGTGCGACGGTGTGTGTTCTTTCTGTTGGCCATCACCATGGCTAGCATTTTTTACTACACACATTATGTGGATACCGGCATGTTTGTGGGGTAAGTTCTTCTTCCTCTTTCTCTTGCATTTTTTTTTTTTCAGAAAATATTTTTTTGGGCGGGTGGGTGTGGCCTGTGCACTTTTATGTTCAACGATGCTGCAATTTGTTTGGCAGTCACGGCCACAGATTTTCAAGTTGTTTTCCTTTTCACCTTTTTTGATTGGCTTTAATTGCAGGCAATAAGTTGAATTGGTGGCTGGGGCTGAGCTGACTGAATTGAGTCGAAATTTTCAATATGCTGCAAAAGGAAAATGAAAGAAATTGAACGGTGCGAAATCTGAATAAAAAATATCCTGAACTCTGTTCACTTCATTCTTGTTTTTTTTTATTTCGCCTTTCGCGGCTTTGTTATTTGCTGTTGTGGCTTAAATCGATTTCAGGCGTTTATGCAGTGTTTTAAGCATAAAGTTGAGAGATTTAAGGAATTAACTCATTGTTAAGTGATATGTTTCTGCAAATGTTTTTAAAATTAAGTTGCAAGATTAACGGAATTATATCATTATGTGATTGTTAATGGATGCAAAAGAGCAAACCAGGCCTGAGGATGATTCATTTGATTTCAGTTGAGAGATGAATTAAAGATCAATATTTTAACTGCTAACACTAAATGAATTCAAATTACCCCCTAAGTTTTTTGAGGTTATTTGAACCTTCTCTTTACTCTACTTACCTTGGATTTAAGGTACTTTAGAGAAAAAGGGTATCCGGGTTGAAATTTATGATCCAATCCAAAACAATTAACTACCATATGATCCTATATTATATTTGTCGCCAAATCTATATTATAGATCATATAGCAATTGAGATATGTCGATAAATGTCTGAGGCTCTGATGAACCTGTTTCACTAATACTGCCTAATGTATTGCTAACTTTTAGGGGTCTACCAAGTCTGGTTCTGTGGCTTACAAGTACAAACTAAAACAACTCTATTTTTCGGAGAAATTATAATAAAAAGAGTACACTCAAATAACTCATATATTTTTCGAGACAATATTTGGTCCTTCGACTAGAGTGTTGGTCATTCTGATTGATTTTAAAAGGTTTTATATGAAAGTAGAAGTCAAACCAGGCCTTCAAATTTTCTATGGAAATCATTTCTTTGGTTTCCCTAGTACCAAATGGACTTGTATTTTTGCCAGAATAAAAAAATGAAAATTGAAATTGTGTGGCGACCATCAAAGACTCTATCAGGCTTCATCCCAACCAACTGTACCTTTAAGCTTTCATCTAAGACTTTACTTTTTATACAATTTGAAGGACTTTATTTTTTAGCCTGTTAAAGCTAACTAACTTAACGAATTGCTTTTGCCATTTAACGACCCACTCAACAGAGTAGATAGCGCTCTTTTGTTAACCTTTTCAAATAGCTTACCTAAAGCAAGCACAACTGTACAAGCTGCTTTCAAGCCAGCTGCCGCCTGCAGCTTTTTAGAAAATGAAATACTTTTTCTTTTCTCAACTGGCCTTTGGCATTTAAAAATTTCAGTAATTGTGCTTAAATATTTGTTTGTGTGTAGAACCCGTTAAATTGACGCCCCGAGGTGCTTTCCGTTTTAATGAAATTCTTGATTTCGGCATAACTCAAACTATTTGCTTACCTTTCCTTTTGTATTTTAATATAAAATTTTTTTATTTTTACTGGCTCAACAAGTGCTATTTTTTTCTTTTTTTTTTTTTTTGCTCCTTTTGAACTTGCTGAAAAGTACTCATAAAACCGAAAAAGCTAAAGAAGAAGCAGCAGCAGAATGGTTTACCTTGTTTGTGCCTTTGCACATTTTGTGTATGTATGTGTGTGTGTGTGTGTGTTTGAAGTATTTTTTTTTTGCGCGCGTCAGTCTTTTGTATTTTAATTTGCAATTTTTTTTAGGTCCACCTTCAAGGCTCGACAAGGAGCAATTTTATCCTGGGCGTTTTCGCCTTTATTTTGCATGTTTTTGCTTTTTTTTTTTGCTTGAAGGCAGACCAACCAGCCAAAAGCTACTTTTGCGCGCAATTATAGTTTACAAACATTTCCAAGTTGGGAAAGCTTCTGCCCTTCCGAGCGCCCCTGCTTCGACAGGTATTTTTTTCTGTGTGTTTTGCATGGGCAAAGTTTTGATTACTTTCATCAGTGAGAAAACGCAACGAAATAAAGTCGGTTTGCCTGATTCTGAGCTTTTTTGTATTTTCTCCTTTCTTCTTCTTCTACTTTTGTATTTTTTATTTTTTTATTTTGAGGTCCTACAGTTTTAGTGCGATTTTACACGCCACTCAACTGGGCTCCCGGTTGGCCACGCCCTAAAGAAAATGCTGTTAAGTACTCTGACCAAAATAGCTTGTGGGCTTTGTGTCCTTAACCCAAAACTCAATAGGATATTTACATTTAAATACTCGTTGACAGTGGATTATTAAATGGTAAATACTTTCGTTTCCTAAACAAGCTTTTTGTATTTAATTTGTGCCTTGAATGTGTGCAAAATTTCATTTATATTGCCTCGAGGATGGGCATGTCCTTTCGTCTGTCCAATTTCGGTCATTAGTAGTTGCAATTTGAGCCACAAGTCAAATTACTCCGTTATGTCAAATACGGATGAATTTGAAATGGAATTCTCATTCATTTGTATTTGCCAACTTCTATCTCTTTCACTCCCTCGTTCCATCTCTTTCACTGTTTGCATTGGCAAAGAAACAATTGACGGAAACAAGAATTGTGGCAAGTTGAAAGCCGCACCTCTTGCTTGTCGAGGTTTCCGGAAATGTCCTCTCTTTTGGACTCGGCTGGTGTTTGTTTATACGGTCTGTCACACACACACACACACACACACACACACACACACACAGACGCACACACACTCACACAAACATAGAGTCGACAACACCCACAAATTTGCTTGCATGCAATTTCAGACTTATAGTTGATTTGCTATTGTGGTTGTTATTTTCATTGCTATAGCTGCTGCTGTTGTTTGATTTTGTTGTTGTTGTTGTAGGTGCAAAACGCATTTTGTCAAAATGCGAACGTATGTGATTTGCATGCAAGCAAATTCAACACACGCATACACTCAAACCAGGCTCCACACAAATAAACACAACAAACAAATAATAAATAAATACAAACGGGCAGACGCCCACTCGGACATATCGGGGAACTTTGCTCTAACCCTCCTTAGAAATGCTTGGATTTTCCAGACCTCAATTAAAATATTACAAATTTCCAAATCTTCCGAATAAATTTGTCATTTTCCATTTCAATTATTTTAAATTATATATTTTTTTTTAAATTTTTTAAAGCTTGCTCACATTATTACTTTATTTATTTGTCAGAATCTATTTCCTTCATTTTATTTATTTCAAAAATGTAATCAAATTTAAGATTTAAATTCCAACAAAACCATAAAATATTTAAAATAATTTTAAAGGAAAATCTATAAAAAGAAAATGTCTTTTTTTATTCAAAATAAAGTGAATAAAATCTTTGAGCCTTTTCAGTTATGCAAAATGTAAATAAATTCTTTATTCAGTAAGAGAAAATATTATTTTTCCTTAGCTTCCTCAAAACTTAAAGTTTTCACTCTCAGAAAGATTAAATTTATGAAAAAATAATAGGCTTTCTATCATTTATTGACAGTGATTAAACCAAGTAATTATTCATATTTATCTTTTAATTTTCTTTATTATTTTCACGAATAGTTTTGAGTTATTTTATTGCAACCGCTCCGGTCAAGATTAGTTTAATTCGATAACCAGCGGTCATCGATTTTACATGATCAGTGTTGCTTATCGATATCATACAGAGTTGCACAAATGGCAGTTTGAATTCAAATTCAAATTTACAGTTTACAATTTTTAGTTTGGTTTTTTAAATTGTATTTCGAATTTAATTTAATTTTTATTATATGTTTTTTGTATTTTTCTCGCTTTTATTATTATTTATTTTATTATTTTATTTTATTTGAATTTATTGCTTAATTTTGAAAAAGTGTATTTTATGATTTAAAATAACAAAAATTATTATTTATTTATAAATAAGTCTTATTATTATTATATTTTTTTTTTTTTGTAACTGAAATTTATTTAATTTATTTACCAAAGCTTAACTATTTTGTATTGTAGGAATTTAATTAAAAATGTATATTATGTTATGTTAAATAAATTAATTTTTCACACCTTTTTTATGGCCTTCAAAATATTTATAAGAGAATTCTTAACTAGCTAAATATTTAAACCTTGAGGATGGAAAATTTTTAAAATTTAATCCAAACTTTCTCATTTTAATATAAATTTCTTCAAAAACAATTATTTATTTTGATTAATTACTGAAAGCCCAAAAAATATATTCGAATTTTTTTATTTTATTTATGTATTTCAAATATTTCAACAAAATAATTCAATTTGTTTGAATAGAATAAATACATTTCGAATATAATGATAAATTGTGTTAATCTTGTTCCCAAAATCATATAAATAACTCTACTTCTAATGGCTGAATTTTTGATTCAGACCATTTAAAATCAAATCAATGGGAAATTAGTTGAAACATTTCACATGACAGAATGATTATGCCAGATTGCTTTTCATGTGCTTTAATGACCGTTTACTTGAATTTTCCATGTTCCTGGATAGCATTTTCATTAGTCTCCAACACAAATAAATAAACAACAAACACACACACACACACATTTACAAATACATGCACACATATATATGTAAATGTATACAGCTAACACGCTTATCCACAAATCATGTCCTGTCGCCATAGAAAGTTGGACAGTTTTGTGTTTGCGTGTTAAGTGCGATAAATGCAATTTGATGTTGATTTTCTGCATAAAAGTGGGTAGATCTCACAGTCTACAAAAATAACAACAACAACAACATTGTTTATAAACACTCCAAATACATGGAAAATAAACTTAAACTCACGCGTGAGTGTGTGTGTGTCTATGGGAAAATTCAAAAAGGAGGAGTTTGTGAAGGACCTTTGTGGTTTGAGTATAGTTTTCATAATAAACACATAAATTACTTTTGTGCAAATAGTGCAACTTGCGTGTACTTCTGTGTATGTGTGTGTGTGTTTACGTGGAGACAACATGGCGTATATATCATAATTTATGTGCCGCTTTGGCAGCCGTTGTCCCTATCCAGTCATGTCCTATTTGTTTGCTCTTTCACATTAATTGACTAAATATTTTAATTGAATATGCGATTATCAAATGATAAATGTCCAAAAAGGTAAAACAAAAAATGAAATGACCAATCCTGTTTGACCATTTTTCAAATGTGATTATAATTGCAATCATTTATTTTTAGTCTCTCGGGAAGTGAATTGAAGCCAGCTCTCTGGGCCAGGCAAATGCAATGAAATATTTTTAAATCAGTTCCAAGTTGGTCAGAGACCTACCCGTCCACCTGACCAACACACACACACAGAGAGACAAACATTTTCGATTCAGCCGAACCGAGCGAAGTGAAGTTGGGCGAACCAAAGGAACTCAACCAACCAACCAGGCGACCGAGCGACCGAACCAACTCGATTCGTTTGATTCAACTGTGCCGTGTCAAGTGCCACGAAATGCAATAAACAATTACATTTATTTGCTTTAAATACAATTACACAGGCATAAACAAACAAGGAAATGTGGCCCGAACACTCAAAAGCCTCAAACAAACGTTGGGCGAGACGGGCGACCGGGGCGCTTTCGGGATGTTGAAAATGAGTGAAACTGAATTGCCTGGACCGTCGACAATCCATTTCCATTTTCCTGGCCATTTCCATTTTCATTATGTGGCTGAAGCCTGCCGTCGCCGTTGCCGTCACCGTCGCCATTGCCGTCACCATCGCCACCGTTGTTGTTTCCGCCCCTTCACAGTTCATTTGGCTTGGCTCGACTGCGTTTTCCCCACTCATTTCCGTTAAAATTCAATTGAACCTGCCTTGATTTATTTAATTAACTTTTTTCTCTTCTTTTTTTTTGTTTTTTGTTTTGTTTCTCCCAACCCCTGTACTCATCTATCTCTGTTAGCCAATTTATTTTCCCTTCCCCGTCTTTTTTTTGGACAAGAAGAAACTCTTCTTTTTTTTTGATTTTAGTTTTGAAGCAGCAAGTAAATCACTTGGCTGGCCTTTTAAACTTTTTTCTCCTGCTTTGTTCAAGTGGTTTGCTCGGCCAGACTCACCAATTTTTTCTTCTTCTTCTTCAACACTCTATTCTTCATGCTTCTATATCCAAATTTATATACATATAAAAAAAATATACATATTTATCCTTGTGCTAGTTTTCGCTCGCTCTTCTCTACTTATTTTCGTATTTTATTTGCCCATTTTTATTATTTTATTTTTTTTTTCGTATTATTTGAGGGCTTTCCTTTTTGTCTGCATTTTTTATGCGCCATGTTCGTTGCATATTTTGCGGCTGTCGGCCATCATCCCTCTGAAATTTCAGCCATCTTTTCGACTCTGCCATTTTTGCTGCTGCATTTGCTACTTTGCAAATTTATTACAAATTTTTACATACGATTTATTGTCTGTGTGGGTGTGAGGATGTGTCTGTGTATGAGTGCCTCTCTGTATGTGTGTGTGTGTCTGTGTGTGTGTGAGCTTACACACTTTCTGGGGCGTTTTTCTATTAGGACCAAAAGTGAAGGCACAGCCTGGACGGGTCTGGGAGGATTAAAGGCTGAATTTGCTTAAAGCCGCTCATAAAATTGGTAATGCCCGAAAAATAGCTGCTTGCATTTTCAAGTGGGTTGGTCGTAAGATTTTATAAAAGGTAAAAAAAAATCACACACAATGTTTCAAAAATTGAGAGCTGCCTTTTGAGAATTTGACTGGGTGTCTTTTCAAGCCAAAAGGTTCTGCAATTTAGTACTTTCTTTTAGTATTAATTTAACAATTTTATTTTGTCTTTAGAATTTACAAAAGGCCTCAAAGAAAATTTCATTTATTTTTATCCTAAGAAAAAATTAAGAAACACGAAATTTTTGGCTTTAGAAAAAAGGTTTTTTCCTATCTAAATTTAATTTTTTTATTTTAATTAAAGTGTTTCTTGATGAATAAAAAAAAGGAGTTTAGATAATCTTGATTACTTTATTAATTATTTTAGATTAAAAAATGTTATTCTTCTTAATTTGTTTAATTGTTATTTTATTTAATCAACATTAAAGTAAAAATATTTATTTATGAAAATTAAAAAAAAAATAGTTTTAGATAATCATGATTACTTTATTAATTATTTTAGATTAAAAAATCTTTATTCTTTAATATTTTCTATTTCATTAATGAATTTTGATTACGTATTGATTAGGTTTAGATAATCTTGATTACTTTATTAATTATTTTAGATTAAAAAAAAATTTCTTCTTTTAAATTTTCCATTGAACTTTTCTTTGAGAAAAAATTCTCATTTTGCGTTTGAAGGTTTTCCTTTTCAAGAGTTGCTTTCTTTGTTGAAAGAAATGAATAGAGAAATCCTAGAAGAACAATTGCTCAAAGCTTTCTATATTTATATAAATCAATATACATATAATATTTTTGGAAGACTTATTTCTAGGCAAAAAATAAAATAAAATAAAATTAACCCAAATGAATTAAAATTTATTCTGCTTTGCAGTTCTAAACTATTCTCCCACCACGTTTGATTTGCTTTTTACTAGATTAAAAAACACTGATTTAACTTATAATAAAACTAATTTTAAATTTAATTGGTTTATTTAAGAAAAGCTTTGAAATAGCTTAATTTCCTTTTTAAAAACAAATTAGTTTTGCAGTTTTTCACTTCCACCAAAATTAACATAAATTGATTACATCAACGAATTTCTTTCTTAGTAAAAATTCAAGCATTTTTTTTATGAAGATGAAGTTTTGAAATTTATGAAAATAATCTGAGAAAAATGTCGACCACAAAAATGCATAATAAATTGTTGATATTTCGTAGCCTTAAAGAAGCTTTCACACCAGGTTTGCTGTCAGTAATCCTTTCAGCAAATGTCTTGAGGCTTTAGTTTTTTCTGTCTAAAATAAATAAATTTATTTGTGCCAGATAAGAAAAGTATGCAAATTGAATTTCTCTGTACAAAATTAAGGTCATTTCATATTTGGATTGTTTATATGGTAAGGCAGTCAAGTTGATTGTTTGGCAGAGATTTAAATATTTTACTTGGCCAGAAGGCAAATGCAAGCATGTTTTTAAGATGACTAATAAACTTTGTCAAGTATATTCTGGCTTGGTTATTGGATTTTGGTCCTTGTTCAGTTGACAGCCACATGTCAAACACTTGCAATGCCGCATAAAATGTTTATTAAGCCGCGCAAACTGTACCGCAAAAATGTTGCACAACAAACTTGCCTTGTTTATGGCTGTTGTTTTTGTTGGTTCTTCATTGTTATACTAGTTGCCCGCCCGCATAAATAACATGTCGTAAATGTATAAAATTTTTCCCAGTATTCCTTCATGTTCCACAGACTCCGCAGGCAACCCTTTATTTTTTGTTACCTAATTTATGCAACACAAAAGACGAAGTGAAAGTACAAAAGTTGTGCAATTCTCTGTGCCATTCTCTTCTCTCCTGCTTCTCTGCTCTGTTCTGTTTGGTTCTGTTTTGTTTTGTTTTGTTTGATTTTGTTTGGTGTGGCATGCAAGTCAGCCCGCAAAAGTATGCAACACATTTCGTTGGTGGAAAACGGAAAAGGAAATTTTGTGCTGTGCACAAATAAATCAGTGAGTAAAAAAAAGAAGGCCTTTCTGCTGGATATCATGGCCACCCTAAAGTTGGCTGGGCCTTTTTTTCACAAATCGGGCGTAACTGTGGGCGTGGACAAAGTTGTCTGGCAAATGCTGCACGAAATGCAAACAAGTCGTGCAAAAATCTTCATCAGCCCGAAAACCAAGTCAGCCTGAAAAGGAAAACTTTGACTTGAATGCTACCTTTTTTTTTGCTGTCTTTCTTTTTGTTTTGATTTTTATTTTTGAGTGCATGTTTATTTATGTGTACCTAAAATTTGTGCTCCTTGCTGGCCTGAAAATTCATAGTTGCACGTGTGTGGGTCTTTCTGTTTATCTGCTATCAAAATATTTTGCATTTGTAAAAAGGTAAAAGTTGCAGTTCCAAACTGGCAACTACTTTGAGTGTATCTGCACATTTGCAGTTCACTGGAGTTGGTCTCATATGTTCTCACAGCCGTTTTGAAAAGAAATGTACTCTTTGGTTTATTTCGACATGTTTATTTAAATTCAAGGAAACTCTGATTTGTCTTAAACAAATCCTATTTTTACTCTATCCAGGATATTTTTGGAAATTACATTTTTTTTTAAATATTTTCCTTACCTGACTCAAGTTTATTTCTTGCTCGAACTGACTCAAATATTGTTTATTCTTGTGTTTATTTCATTTCATTTTGTTTTCAAAAATATCAAATATTTGTTTCTTTTCTGACAGAAATATATAGACTATGTATTCCAAAGGCCTATTCATTGGATTCCTTCTTATGAAATATGCCATATTCTCCTTTTTAATTTATTTTATTAAATCACAAACCTGATTTATTATTTTGAATAGTTTTCACTCACTTCTACCCAAAATTTTATTACCAATTTATTTATTGACACAGTTCTTCTTTTTTTTTTAATTTCCTCTTTAATCCTCTTCCTATTTAGATCTCAGTTCAATATTTATTTTATTTTTCACAAAGCTCTTCTTATTTGATCTCCAAATTAAATCAAAGAATTTAAATAGCAAAAGTGTGTTCGACTCACCTACTTAACCCAAAAAGTATGCAACTCATACCCAAGTCTTTCGCTGCAAATTACCTTTTGAAAGTTGGAAGTACCACAGAGTGAAAAGAAAGCTGAACATTTGTAGTTTTTGCTAATAGATTTTTGTTAATTTTCGGTATTTTATTTTCCATTCTCCTTGAAAGAAACTGAAAAGGTTTTTAGACGTGCTTTCAGTTCTTTACCCTTTTTTGGGCTTGCATGTTTATTGCCATTTTGACTTGGTCTTTCTCTCTGTTTTGCGGCAGGTCGCCTGTTTGGTTGCACTTTGTGAAAGGTTAGGCGGAAGTTGTGTGGAAATTGCATAAGCCTTATAATAAATGCTACAAAAATGTGATAATAATCTGAGGAGAGGCAGAAAGAAGTTGAGCAAGTCAGGTAGACTAGACCGGTAGTGGAAGGTGTAGCCATAAATAGTTGGAAACTAGTTGCTAGGAAACATTAACTTTGCCAAAACTCGGGCAGAGAGTTTGAAAAAGTTGTTGTCGGCCAGCTTAGAGTTTTCTAATGAGCTGCACTGATGGCTCCCGAGTTGGTGACAAAAAGAAATTCGTAGACAAAGCAAAATGAAGATGTGTCTTGCAGCAACAATAACAACAACAACAACAACAACAACAACAAGGCAAACAAGGACAATGGAATCTGGTAAATGATAAAATGGCAGCAGCTGTTTTTGTTTTATCTCTCCGGCTGAGCAGTCTTTTCAGTAAGGAGACAACAGAAAAGTAAACGAGCAAGGCTCAAGTCAAAACCACAGAGAGACAATAACCAAGCCAAGAAAAGCTGGAATAACAGGAAGAACTACCACAACAATAACAGGGACATGTGCATATGCATATTACGTATACGCAATGTTGTCGCATTGTCCCATATCCGCGTTACACTCGCATAGTTCATTTGTCTTGAACTCTTTTTATACTCTTTCGAAATAAACTTGAGCACATTCCTATTAGATCAACTTAAATATCTGAAAAGACTTGGAGACTGGGATCCCAATATCCTATCTATCATATGATTTCTGGTTAAGAGAAAGTCTCAGTCAGCTCAAGATGTTTTTTTTTTTTGCTATTTCCTTAAACTTGAAGCCCGCCAAATATGGAAAGAAATCACCAAATTATTTTAAGGTGTTTTGAAATTTTTGGAAATGTTATTAAAATTAAAGACTCGAATTAATTAGGGAAAGTGTATATCAACTTTATTCCCCTTTAGCCGTTCTATTTATAAATGAATAAATTTGTTTATTTTGAAATAAGAGTATATCAACTTCTGAATTGCCCTACGGGTTGTATACGTTATTTCTTCAGTTGCCACGCTTGACAAAGTAAATACAATAAATGAACGCCAAGGGCCAAAGACTTCCATGCTCTGCTACTCCCTCTTGCACTGCTCTCATGCATAACTACAAATTTGTGCAAGTTTTTCCTTTCTTTATTACTGGCAACCACACCGAGACTCAGGCTGGCAGGGGCCAGAAACAGAAAAGAATGTTGTGGTTTTTGTTGCTAAATATTCTGAAAAATATTTGCTATTTTTTTTTTGAGCATTAAAAGTGCAAGAATAACAACCCTGGAAGGCTACACTCCTCTGTTCATTACATGTGTTTTTATTTTGCTTTACAAAAGTATTACATTTTTTTTCGGTTGGTATACGATTTGTTGAGAAATCGATTATTGTTTGAGCTGGAAAACAAATGTCCTTTGGATTCATAGAATTTCAGTCGTTTTTTTTTTTGTAGAGAATTTAAGAAATTTCTTTAATTTAAAATAAAATCTTTTTATTTCTCTTTAGGTTAATACAACGTGACACACATCCTGCCCCAATTATCAACTGCCGCATGATCAATTCAGGTGGCAAACACATCAGAGATGCCTCAGCGGCACCAGATCATCGCTCCGAGGCTCGTTTACGTATTGATCCCAAGGTCTTGGTATTTGTGGAGACCACATATTCGAGTCTGGGCCGTGATATAGCCGAGCTGCTAGTCTACAATCGTATCAAGTAAGTCCAGCCCAGCAGTACAATTAAAATTAAACCAGGCGACCACCCAACCCAACCCAAGCCAAGCCAAGGCTCTTCCATTCCATTTAAAAAGAGAACCGTAGACAAATTTGCCTAATTAGTTGTGCGTCCGGGTGGGTAAGGCAGGAAGACAGCCGGATGATGGCAATGCAATTATTAAGCCTAAAGTAACTCAAAACGGAAATGACACACACAATGACAGTCAGAGGAGAAAACGAACGAGTAGAAAAGAAACGTTGCCAAGTATCTTTTTTTTCATCTTCTTCTTCTACTTTTTGCAAACCAGCCTGGCCATTGTCAATGTTGACCCAATTTTGAGTGGGGTAACAAAAAATGATAAAAAAAAAAATAATAGAAAAAGAAAATGTTATGAAATTAATACTATACTGCTTGGCCAGAAAACCTGGTCTCTCTCTCTCTCTTTAGTTGGTTGGTGGTTTGGGAAACTTTCGAGTTTAATTGGCAACTTATGCTTTTGTGGTCGACCGAGTCGAGTCGAGTCGAGTGGCAGACAGGAGGGACTCTTTTGTGTCCTCACCTGCCTTTTTGCTTACCCAAGCGGAAGAGTTCTGGTGCCTTCAAATTGTTACCTTTATTTTCTATCATCCTCTTCCATGCCTCCAAGTCAGCACTTTTTCCAAGTTGGCTAACAAACATTTTTTTTTTAACTTAGCTTAGCCTGCCGACTTTTTAGCCTCTGTGAGGCTGGCTTTCTTATATGTTATATATATTTTGCTAGCACAAAGGTTAGTCGCCAGGCTTGTAAACGCCTTGACCGCAGGGTCTTCCTGCATTTTCTGCACCTGAAGCCGCAATTATTCCAGAAACTGGCTCATTCCTTTTCAAGCGCTCATTTCTTTTCTTCGCACCAAACTCTGAACATATGAGCAGACTCTGTGTGAGATCATGAAAAATAGAGAATAAAAAAAAATATAAATGTATAGGAAAAAAATTAAATTTTCAATTTGCCATGCTTTATTGTGGGCATTGTTGAGGTTTGGCTAGCAATTTTCACTCCAACCCAACCCAGACCGAATCTCATTGACTCAGTCAGCACCTGTTTTAAGTCAACGTCATCCGGGTTTCTCCCGCTATTATTGTTGTTGTTGTTTTCTCTTTTACTTGGCTGGAGTCTTTGCATTACATTATAATTAAATTTGGTCGTTATGCCAGGGCAAGCCAACTACTTGACTAGCAGAAAGGAGGAGCCAAAGCTGCTCCTGGCAGGCAGGCAGGCAGGCAGTCAGCCAGCCCAGCCAGGCAGTGCTTCAACTTTAATGAGATTTCAAGTGCAAATACTAAACAACAATGACAAGGACAACAATAGCTCGAAACCAGTCGGGATATCTGGCAAACTAAAGCTATCTAACTAATGTGGCCATTGTCTTCTACCCGCCAAATATGAGGGCCCCAAAAGTCTTCTTTTTCTCATACACACAGACAGAGAGACGAGGGTGTGTGTTTGTGTGTGTGTAGAAAAGCAAAGCTCACATCAGACGCTTATCAATGACTTCATTAGTGCTTTGGCATAGTCGACATAACCACTCGACTCGAAGCTCTCAACTCACTTAACTCTCGACTCTGGCTGTGACTTTCCAGCTCTTGACTTGTCTGGGCTTTTCGGGTATTTGAACTGCACAATTTTGCACTCACAACAACAACAACAACAGCAGTAACAGCAACAATGACGACACTAACATCAATAGATTTTGTACAAGAACAAGAACAATTTCATTAGCATTACCATCTCATTACAGTTGATGACTTTTGTCTCTCTGCCTGCCACTCACACACAAACCAACCAAACACAGCACAGCACAGTACTTGATCCCTAAGTTTGTTGCATTTGCCACAGGCACTGCGACTCATATCTTCATATTAACTAGATAACTATAACCATTCTCTATATATAGAGCATAACTAAATTCCAACAATTCCCATTGACATTCTCTCGTCTGTCTTTGCCTCTGTATGTGTGTGTGTGTGTGTGTGTGTGCAATCATCTTTCGACAATTTAGGTTGCCCAAGTTGCTTGGGACTTGACAAGTCTCTATGGTAATCTACCAAAGACTCTCATATATATTCTTTCTATTCTTTTCATTATTTTTTTTTCTCTCTCTCTCTCTCTCTCTCTCTCTCTCTTTCTGTCTCTCTTGTCTTGTATTTGTTGTTAGTTTTTGTCTGTCCATTATTATCAATTATTTATGTGGGTTCACCCATTTTGACAATGCTTTTCATTGTGCTCATTTGGAATTGTACCCAGGTTTCCACTCAATTAGTTATAAAAAATTCACCTGTATTCAGTTTTTTTTTTCATATCGGAAACAAGTCAAACATGTGAATCTCTCTGAATAATTTTTTCCCATTCAACTAGCTCATTTGTTACCTGGCAACATGGTTGATTTTTTTTCCTCTTTTTGTTCAAGCTTTTCCTAATACAAAAGTAGAGGGGACTCCATTAATTATGAATTAAAAGAAAAATGTCATTAATTGGAACTTTAAGTATGCTTTAAATTCTCTTACTTTTATCAAGTTATGACATTGTCTTATAATCCTAATAATATTCTACTCTGACTAAGATTTCTGCTCCGCTTTCTTTTTTAATCTCATTAAATTTGTTGAAGACTTTTTGCATCGCCTCTTGATTTTTAATCTCATTAAATTTGTTACGCAACGCTCAACGTATTTTTAGATTAATTATACACTTTGCCCAATTTTTAAGATATAAAATTAAATTACCCTACCTTTTCAATTGTTTCTCTCTCTTTTCTCTCACTAATTTGCCTTGAACAAGGCATAATTATTTTTGGAGTAGTCTTAGAGATTTTTTCCTTCCAGCCAGCCTGCTCCATTTGCATTTATTAACTGAAGGATTCTTTGGCCAGTCATTCATCTTATTTTGGTTGTTCGGCACTTTTCTTTTTTTTTGTATACTCAATTTATTCCATTTTACCATGGCATTTTTTTTTTTTTTTTTTTTGTTGGACCTGGTTGAGATCAACTCAAGCAACCAATTAGTTTGCAAATCCGCTACCGCTAGCCAATTGATTGATTGCCAACTTTCCTCCGGCACGGAGAGTCCCTCCGGTTGCTCCCTCGGTTAATTTTGTGCTTGAGCTGACCAGACAAATGGCATTTTCTTGTACAACAATTTCTGGCAGCCAAAAGTATGCAAAACTTTGCTAAGTTGTTCTTTTTATTTTTTTTCCCTGTTCTCTTGAAGAAATTAACACGCCAAAACTTTGATGCTCATTTCAAAAAAAAAAAAAAAAAAAAAAGAAGAGGCCTGAAATCGCCGGCCTAATGCGCCGTGAAATTCTAATGGAATTTCCAAGGTAATTACGGTCCACACGGATCATTGTGAAAACTTGAATTGGCCCGAGAGTGCTCCAAGCAGGGAATGAGCTGGAAAATATTTGCCTGCGTTTATCAAATTGCCATTTAAAAACTTCTCTTCAGCCCTCTCAGACTCTCTGTGTCTTTCTCACTTTGCTTCTGGCTCAGACTAGTGCCAGACTTTTTGGTTGCCGGTTCAGCTGCCCTGGCATGGTATTATGGGCGTAATAGCTACTTAACCTTATTTTCAATTTTTGATTTGCCTTTGTGTCTGTGCTGCCGAGTAAGAGAGCACATGGGTCTGGGCTCTAGCAATTGCCACATCAGTCAGTCAGACTCTGCAGTTTAGAACCGAACCGAACCAAACCACCCTCGACAACAAAGGCACACGGAAGTCATCAGCGTCCTTGTTATCATTTGCTACAAACTAGAGGGTGTGCTTGCCTGGGCATGTGTGTGTGTGTGTGTATGCATAAATAATGTAGCATGTTGCGGCATAGCCAAAAAAAAAAAAATGACTCAACTCATCTTCCACACACACACATACACATACACACTGGCATAAATGCCGGTTTGCCAAAGGCCTCAGGCTTTTGGCTTTGGCCCGTGCTTTTTCTGGCTGTGCGGCTTTTGGCTTTGGCTGATGTTGCCATCACTGATTGCACTACTGGGAGTAAAATTTTAAAACGCGAAGCTCTTTCCTACTTCTTCTCACTCAACCAAACAGTCTTTCAGTCTGTCAGATTGTCAGGCTGTCAGGCAAATGTTTTGGAGACACGAGGGCCGTGTTGGCCATAGCTACTTTCGATGCTCTGACGTCAATCTACCCTGGCCAATACGACAAAAAAATATATATAAAAAAAAAAAATAAAAACGAACAAGCCCACATTCAGCTTCTTTCAACTCGTATAAAATAAAAAATACATGCGATTTATGCCAAGAGTTTTCGTGCATTTATTTTAATAGAAATTTTGTGGAAAACTTCTTGGAAATTTGAGCAGTTTTCTCAACTCTTTTTAGCTGTCATTTGACAAAACCGAAACTGTTCGAGTTCTCTGAGTTTTCTTCCTGAAACCTGAAGCCATTTCAAAACTCTGCTCGAAAGGTTTTTCTTTTTATGGAAATTGGATTTCTTTGTTCTTTCACAAATTAAAAAAATATTTTTGATTCGCCTGTGCAAAAATATATATAATTTCCAACTAAATTTCCTCTAATTTGATTTAGGAAATTCAAGAAAATATGTTCTGGCTACTCAATCATGTCTATCATTAAAATCAACTATCAAAACTGAATTCAATTTATTACAATGTCTACTCTGTCAACGTGTTTAAAATACCATAAAGAAGATTAAGTTCTCTTTTCATAATAAAAACCTAAGGCAAACAGTAAACACGGTCTTAACCAAGCTTAGGATACTCTGAAGGTATAGAAGAAGAAAATTCAATTTAACCTTAGACTGCATCCAATTTTAATATAACTTCAGACATTTATCGCCACGCCATCTATCGGAGAGATAACTTGCTTGCAAGAGGAATTAAAATCCTGACTCTGAGATTTTACTTTTCATATATCTCCTAGTCCAGTTTGTTTCAAGAAATAGTCTGATAATGAAATATAGCTTTAAGCATAACGAGTCAATGTCCCAAGTTTCGTTGCTCTGGCTCTTATAATCTCCAAGATCTAGATCGGACATCAAATGGCTATATCTCTCTCATTATGTTTGTATAACTTTGGAGACAAACTAAGTTTAAAATGTGACTAGAAAAAATCCAACTCAATCTTATATCGATTAAGTTTTTAAGGGATAAATAAATTTTCCCCTATTATTTTCACTTTACCTTTAATTATTTCAAAGGATTTTCTACATCAACAAATTTCGATTTGCTTGTTAAATTTCCATTTTTCTTTGTATCGAGTTCTATAAAATTGCCAGCTTCATTTTCACGATTTCGCAGGAATTGGCATAAACTTATTTAAGGTTATCCGAGACGAGCTTGCATTTTGGAATATTGCCAGGGTAACAATCTGCCATCCTTCGAAGGTCTGTTGACTTGAACTCGATATTTTTTCTCTGTCCTTGTTGTAGTTGTTGTTGTTGTTTTTGTTGGCATTGTTGAGTCAGCTTGCCTCGTCATAATCACACCCTTTTGCCATGGCTCAGATACTTTGCCCATGTTTACTTTAATAATGTCACGCGGAATTTCGTTTCTTTTTTTTTCTTCTTTTCAATTTTCGTTCCGCCAATTTTAGCGATTTTTTTTCGCTTTTTGTTGACATTTCAATGGAGTTTAACCTGCAACATTTGATGCGACCTCATATGGTTCAAAAATACACACACGCAAGCATATTCAACCTTTTCTAGGAGGCAAGAGTTGGGGGGGGGAAAAATTGAATTGTTGTTGTTGTTGTCGTTATTATCGGTCCAACAAGCACGTGACGCGGCTGCTGTTGCCATTGATGCCTGCGGCTCATTGTGTATGACAAGTTTCTATTGCTGTTGTTGTAGCTGATGATGTTTTCGCCTTTCTTGTTGTTGTTGTTGTATTTTTTTTCTCAGCAAATTGGTTATTTTATTGAATTACTCAACCAACAAGCAGGCACGCACATGATCAACACGCTTGCAAATTAACCCAGCAAACATTTCTTGTTTCCTAAAAAAAAAAAAATAATTACTAATAAAATATTTTTTAACCCAACTAAAAACAATTTTTAAAATTCTCCTATTTATAATTTATAATTTTAATTTTAATGAAAATATTTGGCAGACTTTCGTCCTTAAAAAAAAAAAAAAATTCCCACAAAAATCTAAACTTAAAAAACTCTAAAAAATAAATTCACCTAACAAAAAGAGAATAAATGATTACAAAACACTTTCAGAATAATAATGTCTATTTTTATATGTGACACCTTTTTCAATTTGAAGAATCTTCAGAATTTTAATTTTCACCTATTTACACATTTTCCCCATTTCGAGAAAAGAAGCAGACTTTCTGCTTCTGATTTAATGTCACCTTTGTTTGCTGTGCACACTCACCGTTGTACTCCTTTTGTATTATATTTTTATCCTTCCATTATTTCTTGTTTTTTTTTTTCTCCTTCTTCTTTTACCTTTACCTTCTGGCCAAGCTTGCCTGCAACTTGCGTGATTATTTTGATAAGAAGGAGGAAAAGTCGTGAGGCTCTTTCACCTGCTCTCTATTTGACGCCTCAAATTCCCGGTCCAAGGACCTTGCGTGTTCTAGCCAAACACTCTGCCAGCTCCCCTGTGCCCACATTTAGCAATCCACTCTTCTCTATGGCTGTGAGTGCGTATGTGATTGTGTGGCTTAAGTAGTTCTGCCGCGTACAATAAATTTTCTAGTTTAAACTCATTTATTGCCGTCTGGGCTCCGGCTATAATGACTGTTTTTGTTGTATAATTTTCACATTGTTTAGTGTCTGCGTAAGTTGATGTTTGGAACTTGGAACTTGAGTTGGTTGTTTGGCATTTTTATTTATGATTATTGGCGGGTGCTCGGAGACTGCCAAAAGGAGTTGAATTGCCGCCTGCCAAAGCGGGCAAAACCTTAGTCAGGGCAAATTGTGTTAATGTTCCTTCGCTTGTGAATTGGCGGCTAAAGTCTTGACTTAATTAAAGTGCAAATTATATAGGCCACATTTGGTGGAAATGCGCTTAAACCATTATAAAAGTTATGGCGATGAATTGGTAGCGGGGAGTCTGGGAGCAATTTGAGTTTCGCTCGTAATTAAATGAAAGTTGCGGCTCAAAAAAATAAAAGTGAATTTTTTCTTTCTCATATATTTTTTTTTTATTTTGTTAATTAAATAATCCAATGTGAAGTTGAAATGGTTTTTTGTTTCAGGGAGATAAAACTCACAGGCTGGGAGAATGTTTCAAAAAGAAAATTTAATTCAAATTGAATCGTTTTTACTTTGAGAAATAATTTTTTAAAAATTTGTGGATTTTCCATTAAAGTCTTAGTCAAGGCAAAAGAAAGTTTGAGCAAAAATAAAGTTGAACCTTAAAATGTAAGTTTATTAAAATGCTTTTGACTTAATTGAGAGTTCGGACTCTATTAAGCTTTGTCTTACCTTTGTGGAGCTTCATAATCTTTAATTTGGAGAAGATAAAAGAAGAGAAGATAAGACTCCTTTGAATATTTCTGGACTTGAAACGCTTTTTAATTAATTTTAGAAAACTTCATAAGACACAAATTTTGTTTTCCCCCCTATTAAAGCAAATGCTTCTGTTGATTTAAATTAAAATTCCATGGTCAGAAATTTATTAATTTGGAAATAAAAATAATTATACTCTCAAGCATTTTAATTTAAATTTTAAAATACTCTTTTAATCCTAATTAAATGAACTTTAAATAATATTAGAAATTTTAAAACAGGAATTCTCTATAAGAATTAAAGGTAAAGAAATATTGAAAATTATATATTTTACATTAGCATTCCCTGTATTTATAATAATAAATGGAATTGGAATAATACGTATGTTCCAAGTTCCTGAAGGATCGGGTTACTGTAACATATAGCTGCCATATAAACCTAATTGGTCTTAGGAGTAACTGAGGCCCCTATATCTGTTAAATCATATGGCTGCCATATAATCCTAATTGGCCTTAGGAGTAACTGAGGCCCCTATATCCTATATCTGCTATATCATATAGCTGCCATGTAAACCTAATTGGTCTTAGGAGTAACTGAGGCCCCTATATCCTATATCTGCTATATTATATAGCTGCCATATTAACTTAACTGGTCTTAAGAGTAACTGAGGCTTCTACCGACGAATTCCCTTTGCATGATTTAGCCAAATTAAAGTCAAAGTTAAATCCTATAAAAATTTTAGATTTAATACGATTTAAAATTGTTTCAAATTATCTAGTAAAATTTTCAAAGAAAATACTTCAAATTAATTAAATGTATATATTATTTTAGTGCCTTTCAACTTATGCTACCAATTAGTTTATAAAGATCTTTACCTTGACAATAATCAAGGCCAAAAATTGTAATCATTTGGTAAACATTTTATCCTGTCAAATGTGGTTTGCCGCTTTCTTAGTTAAGCAAACATTGTGGATTTTTCTATTAGTGGAAATACAACAACAACACGAAGAAGATGAAAATACGCCCCGTAGTTTAATTTCCGTGGGTAAATATCAACAAGCGGCAGCTAACCCAACAACAACAACAATGATAAAAGACTCTAGCGTTCTAATGAAATTACAGCAGAGACACCCCAAAAGACACCAGAGCCAACAACCACAACAACAAGACTATCAAGTGACTGAGAAAATGAGAGCAAAGCAGGGTGTCAGATCAGGTCTCCGGATGGCTAGTGAAAGTCAAGGGGAAGTCAACGAAAACTAAGCTGGCTTAATGCGTGTTGCATAAGCGTGACATGAGGCCATGGGTCTGGTGGGTTGCAGAGGTGTGGCAGGAAGGGGTATCGTTGTCATGTCTTTGCTGCCATGTAAATTTCGTGCAACCCGCCCCCGCCCGCTGTCGAGTGGATTTCAACTGTTGGCAAAAGACACCTACCAAATGGCACAAACAGCGCAAAGCAATGCGACGGCAACTGAGGCAATGGCAGCGGCACTGGCACTGGCAGTGAGAGAGACATTTGCACTTTTACGTTTATCCCGAGGATAATTTAACACCCTACAAATGCAAACAAATGAGCGAAAACACAAGCACACACACACACACGCACACACACACATGTGCCCCAAAGCCAAAGTGACTTAAAAAAGCAAAATTGTATTTACTTTTGAGTAATACACACGTTAATGGCTTTTAAAACAAATCCGCTCAGGGCCCAACAAAAATTAACCTCTACGGCAATTAAAATTTCCAAAATCAACACTTTCTTTAGTTAGTTTTAATTTCCTTCCTTGCACCTTGGAATATCAATAAACACTTTACATTTTTATAATGCCACAAAAACGACCTCAAACGGCCGAGCCAATGGAAGGAGGGGGGGAGATGGGAAAAAAGAATTGCCAAAGTCTTTGAATTTATTTGCTGTCATTTTAAAGGCTCCCCACGCCGCTCGTTGAACACCTCAAAAGTATGCAATGAGAAATTGTGAATGCTTTGTTTTTACTTTTGGGCAGGCGTCGCATTGTACGTGCGCGATTTTTCAATATCCTGTCAAGTTACACCCTCCGCACTCGCAAGCACTCGCCATTGAGCCCCCGCCATTGTTGTCACTTTTGTTGTTGGTCTGTACATATTGCCCAGCACTTTTGAGTCGCCACCCACTCTCATGCATTGTGACACATGGTCTCGTGTTGACGTGCCATAAAATATGCAATGCATGCAGTATGTCAGCCTGTGGGGCGTCTGGCGGACACCGACATTGCCTCATAACTCACAAATATATTCAACCCACTGCCCAGGCCTTCAATCTTTCATTTCAAGGGGGGGAGAACAACTGACCCCGCATCCAGCACCTGACTGCCTGACTGCCAAACCTTTTCAAAAATATTCCCCCAAACTTTTCCAATACAACAAAAACAGAAAGCAGAAAAAAAATTTGCGAAATACCCAGAAGTCATAGAGTTTTTACTGCTCTCAAAACAAAATATGAAATATTGTCATAAAGTTGGGAGCACGAGAGGCCAAACTAGACTCTTTATTATTAAATCAAAAGGTATATTGGCTTTTCCCTTGAATAAGTTGAATTGAGCTCGAGGAATCGGGCTCTTGGTATGCGATATTTATCAGCAAATCAATCAATTGAAATTCTAATAAGCCAACTTAAATGAAAAGGAACACTGATGGAAATAAATGAAGGACACATTTCAGAGATAAACAAGAAACAAATTCAATTTAAACAAATCGATAGAATTGAGAGAGTGTAAAGAAAAGAAAAATTAGCCTTAGATTAGTCAAAAAGCTTAGGGAATGTTGTCTACGAAAAAAGGGGAAAAGAAACTATTGGACAAACTTTTGGTGCTATCAGATCGAACAGAAATTTCTTATAGTTGCCAAAGAGAATAAACTTGGCTTTATTAAAATCTCTGCCATATATTGAACGATTTTATTTGAATTGGGATTTGAGAAAGGTTATATGCCAATAATAATGTGTTCAAAATTTCACTCTGATCGGACTGCTATATATTAAGATCAGTGTATGAATATATCACTCAGAACATTCGGAAGCAACCTAAGCACAAAATTTCTTAAAATAGGTTTTCCCATAACTTAACTGAGATCTAACTCCAATTTATTTTGTTTATGGAATGCCTTGATTTGAAAGGGTATATAGATTTTTATATGTCATTTTGGATTTGAAATGGCGCAAACTATCAATAATGCCACACCATCCTCAAAGCTCTGAAACACACAACACTCGCACACACTCTCAAATATATAGAAAAAAGAAAAAGGAAAGTTATGTTTTATGACTTTTGATGGCGTGCACGGCCGATTCGGAAAATATTTTTAATATGCTTTTGGCAATTTTTCATAGCACCTCTTCGGCTGTGCGCCCTTGGTTTGTCCACCTTTTGGACATTCCACTCAATATATTGTGTAGAGGGACCGGTTAAGCTGATCCATCTATTGTCTGCATTTATTTTATTTTAGCTTGAAATTGGGTTTTTGTTTTTCGATTTGCCTAACTGTATACTTTTCTTCGAACATGTCATTTTAATGGGCTGACCGTACATCCGGCGGCGGCATTGCCTGGCGCATATTGAATGAACTATTCAGTCCCTTCCTGGCTGGTCGTAAGCCATATTAAGGTTAGCGAACATCCTGGCTGATATTTCAGTATCAGTTTGATGCTGCTAAATGACCAAAAACTGTCCAGGAGCATCGAATGCATAAGCCAAATATAGTTAGATAGTCAAGCTTGAATAGTTGACCGACTGTTTGGGTGATGAACTGATGGACTGATTGACTGCTTGGTTGGCTTGAATGACTGACTGGTTTGGTTGAGTCGGCTGGTTTGTTGGTTGCTCTTGCCTGGGGAAGCAATTTCCTCGCAAATTCAATCAATTGGAAATTCCATATCACTGAAAATATTTCAATATTTATGCAAAATATTTACGCAGTTGTAACATTCTATGGCATTTTTGGATTGCCAAAGGGAGCAGCTCTGATGGTCAGTGGATTTGGAAATTTAGCCAGCCACATCAAATTCAACGTGGCTTAGTTTGTCAGCTCGAAACTAAAATTCTTTCAAAATGTTTTCATTAAACAAAAAACAAAAATGTATACTATTTTTTTTTATACCTTTCTGAATATTTGCATAAAATGTTCCATGTAATTATTGTTTGGAATTCTTTGTGGACAAATTAAAACGAATAGCAATTGATTTTGCCAACTAACTGAAAATTAATATATTACATGCTATTGAGCTCGAAATTTGACCAGATATGAGAATTTGTTAGGCTGTCGTGGTCAGGGAATCTCGAAATATTTTAATTAAAGTGAACTCAACTGAGTTTGTTTGATTTGATGTTGATTTTGGGTTTTTTTGAAAATAATATTTTCTCTCTGAATTATTTGAAAGTATCAAAACAAATTTGGTTTTATTTAATATTCTTTGATTTATTAAATTCACGGCTATATTTTTAGAATCTCTCTTTAATTTATTTAATATTTAACTATGATTGATCGATTGATCAAATATTTTTGAACTTATTCTAATGTGATTCGTATGTTTTGTCTTCTTTGCAGATACAAATTGGAGGTGGCCGGAAAAAGTCTTCCAGTACTCACCAATCTGGATAAGGGACGTTATGGTGTTATAGTTTTTGAGAACCTAGACAAATACCTCAATATGGATAAGTGGAATCGCGAGCTGCTCGACAAATATTGTCGTGAATATGCAGTGGGCATTGTGGGCTTTGTCAGTCCCAGCGAGCAGACCCTAGTCGGGGCCCAGCTGAGGGACTTTCCACTTTTCATACACACAAACCTGAGACTGAGAGATGCCACTCTGAATCCGCAATCTTCGGTTCTGAGACTGACACGGGCCGGTGAAACGGCTTGGGGTGCTCTGCCTGGCGAAGATTGGGCCATCTTTCAGCACAATCACAGCACCTATGAACCGGTGGAATGGGCTCAGCGCAACTTGCAAGAGTATCCGGCGGATAGCGTGGGCCAGGTTCAATTGCCTCTGACCACAGTGCTGCAGGATCGGGGTCAATTAGACGGTATTCAAAGGGTTTTGTTTGGGAGCAGTCTGAGATTTTGGCTGCATCGTCTGGTGTTTCTGGATGCCATCTCCTTTCTGAGCCATGGTCAGCTGAGTCTCAGCTTGGATCGGATGTTGCTAGTCGACATAGACGATATCTTTGTGGGCGAGAAGGGCACACGCCTGCGTCCCGATGATGTACGTGCCTTGATAGCCACCCAGAAGATCATAGATGGCATGGTGCCAGGCTTTCGCTTTAATCTGGGCTTCTCGGGGAAATACTATCACCATGGCACGCGGGAAGAGAATCTTGGTGATGATTTCCTTTTGCAAAATGTGCATGAATTCAATTGGTTCTCGCATATGTGGAAGCACCAGCAGCCTCATCTCTACGATAATCTCACCCTGCTGATGGCCGAGATGCAATTAAACTATGCCTTTGCCCGAGAGCACAACATACCCACAGACTCGGGCTATTCCATTTCACCGCATCACTCCGGTGTCTATCCTGCCCACGAGTTGCTCTATGTAGCCTGGAAAAGAGTGTGGAATGTCAAGGTCACCTCCACCGAGGAGTATCCACATTTGAGGCCAGCCAGACTGCGTCGAGGTTTCATACATCGCAACATCATGGTCCTGCCAAGGCAGACTTGTGGGCTCTTCACCCACACCATGTACATAGACCGTTATCCGGGCGGTCGGGATAAGCTGGACGAGTCTATACAGGGCGGTGAACTCTTCCAGACCATTGTCTACAATCCTATCAACATATTCATGACTCACATGTCCAACTATGGCTCAGATCGTTTGGCCCTCTACACATTCCAGTCCGTCATAAAGTTCCTACAGTGTTGGACCAACCTGAGACTGGCGTCCGCACCACCCATTCAGCTAGCTGAAATGTATTTTCAACTGCATCCCGAGGAGGTGGATCCCGTTTGGGGTAATCCCTGTGATGATGTGCGGCACAAAAAGATCTGGTCTAAGACCAAGAATTGTGAGTCCCTGCCCAAGTTTCTGGTCATCGGACCTCAGAAAACTGGTACCACTGCTCTCTACACATTCCTCTCGATGCACTCAAGCATTGCCAGCAACATACCCAGTCCGGATACCTACGAGGAGGTCCAGTTTTTCAATGGCAACAACTACTACCGAGGCCTCGACTGGTACATGGATTTCTTCCCCACAGAAACACTGCCCAACACTAGCTCACCCATGCCGACTGCCCTGGGTTCGCCGCGCTTCATGTTCGAGAAAAGCGCCACCTACTTTGATGGCGAAGCTGTACCAAAACGTGCTCATGCCCTGCTGCCTCATGCCAAGATCGTTACCATACTGATATCGCCGGCCAAGCGAGCTTATTCCTGGTATCAGCATCAGCGCGCCCATGGCGATGTGATAGCAAATAATTATAGCTTCTATCAGGTAAGAACAGATACAAACAAACTGAGAACAATATGGAATGGAATATGTTTTTCTCATGAAACTGAACTCTTTTTCGAAATTGAAAGTCAATCTGAGGCTGGGCTTATGAACCAAATGAAATGTTTATCCAAATCAAATAATATAAAAGAGTTTCAAGTTTACTAGGAACAACGTGGAATGAAACAGAACTCTTTTTAAAATTGAAGAAAATCAACCTGAGGCTGGGTTCCTCTCATTAGAATAATTATAATAAGCCTGGTTTTTGGCGAAAATGAAAAAGAATTCAACCCTTTTCTGATTTTGGGGCGTGCAGAAGGATATAACTCGAAGGGTGTGTTCCCTCTTAAAAGTAACAAACTAAGGGAGAAAATAATTCACGACATTTTTTTTGCAAATAATATGAAAATGAATGAAACAGGTTTTTTTTTATTTTTAATTAAAAAGGGATTTGATTGTGAATTTTATTTAACCTATTTTTAGTATTTTCATGTGAGATTTTTACACTATATTATATAAATTAAAATAGTTCGTTTCTTTTGGTATTTTCGTTTTTTTTCCAATCAAATTAACTGAACTTTTTAATTTGCTCTCAATAATTTGTATAATATAACTTATTAGTGAAGAATTTCGAAGTCAATAGAGTAATATCCCGGGAAATAAAGCTACTGAAATAGCTGGCAAAAACTAGGGCTAATTTGACTAAAACCAATCAGAATAAAGTCCAAACAGATTCCAGAAAATAGTCAAGCATAGGAAAATCTCCATGAAGATCTTGAATAGACCCCATAGACTGCGGAACCACTTCTACAGGGTTTGGATGGTCTCTGGCAGATCTAGTGTCCGCAGGAAAATTTAGATATTCATAAACTCCAGCCAGAATAGTAGCCACTGATCTGTTTAAGCTGTTAGTGCAGTACATCGGATTTGCAGGGGAACTCGAGGCCAAAGAAAGGAACACAGTAGAGTCATATGTCATATGCCCCGGCAATCATTTTAAATTTTTTACAATCTAGCAAAATAAATATTTCTTTGACATCAAACTTTTATTTAATTCAATTTGGAAAATACTTGTTATTTTTCATGAAAACAGACCTTCAATCTTTTCTTATTTATTCTTGATTTATTTATATTTATGTTTTGTTGGCAAGTTCAATTCTGTCTTAGATTGTTTTAGGATTAATTGAAAGGTTTCGTGCCTCAACACTTTTACAATACATTTTTCGAAATGAAAATAATCCTTTTTCTCTTGTCTTTTATTATTTATTTAAATTTCATATTTTTATCTGGAAATTCACCATTTCTTTTTTGATTATTTTTATTCCTGCAATAATTTAATTTTCATTTTTTGTAAAGTCTTTTTTCTATTGTTTTTTTTTTATTAGTAGAGTTTATGCTCTCTTATTTCTTGTCTTATTTAAATTCAATTTTAAGGAAAACTTTAAATTTTCTTGTATTGATTTGAACACTATTGCCTCCTGGAGCTCAGGTTGCCAATTGAAAATAATTTCCTACAAATCCTTCAAACACAAAGTTCACTCGTCTAATAGTCAATCAATAAGGTTTTTTTCTTTTAATAAAATTCCACCCTTTTGTCTTTTCTTGACTTGACAATCCATTGACATTTTGAAATCCAAGTTTCATAAGAAATAATTGATGACAGACTTTTTGATTAGTTGGCTCAAAAATTCTAACCTCAAAATCAAGTGTGTTAGTCTTTAGTAAACTAGTTTTTCTTCTTTCAGTTTTCATTTCCGTTCCGCATTCATAAATAAGCTTTTCCAAACTGTATTAAGAGTCACAAATCCACACAAGCCATGCTCTCCATATTTTCTTTACCAGAAAGAAAACGCCTCAACTGGTTGTCAATATGCAGCAAGGAGTGGTTGCCAAATGTCTGGACAGCCAACAAACAACATAGTTGGAAATGCCGTCTCTGGGTTTATGGTGTCCGTTTATGACCAAGTTTAAAGCGAGAATTCATTTGCACCACAAAATGGCTTTTCTATTCAATTTTGTGTGTATGTGTGTGTGTGTGGGTGGATGGAAAAGTTTTTCCTTTTTTCTTTGTCATTTGTTGAATTCGCTTTTAACTCTCCAGTTACCATGGTGTTCACTTCAGTCTTATGTGAAGATTTTTATATTCCTTCCATTTCGAAGCATTACAAGATGTTCTATATTTATATTCATAAAGTAGATTGTATGTACCGTTGAGAAGGAGATAGAGGAGACCCCAAAGTTACCGACCAGGCCATATTCAACTGTCTACATGTCCATGGTTCTTGTAGATTGTAAAAGCTTGATACAGTGGCTATATCTATTGCTAATGATTACATATTTAATCAATATTAATTTTTTTTCAATATCGGATTTAGGTTCGGAATAAAAAGTAGAAAGCCACAACTACTGCGAAAAAATTGAAACGTTCATAGGTTATAATTTTTTTCTTAATATTATATTGTCAAATATGATATTCCAAATTTGGTAATTCCAATTTTCTCCAAGTACCTAATAACTATATACATTTTCAACAAAATCAGATAGTCATATAGCTTCCATAGGGTAGTTTGGAACCATTAAAAGTGTTTTAATTTTTGAAGATATTTTAGTGAAATTTAGAAACTAATTAATGATAAATATAACTATGATAAATATATTTGAATGAACTTGGGAAGTTATATCATATAGTTTCCCCCTCTATGGTAATGGGCCAACAAATCCGATGTGTGTGATTTTCACTGAGAAATCAGATTATTTATGCACAATCCGCAACCAAATATAGCTCAAGACCGATCACTCGACTTATTTATAATGACATCAAATTTAATGAAAATCGGATGACTAAAAGTTTAGAGGCGAACAATATTTTAGGAAGTTTAAGCTATATGGTATCCCTGGGAAATATCGGATTAAAATACCGATTTACTATTCCTGCAGATACTATCCCAAACTGGACTGCGTCTGAGCAGTTTCGGCTATAGAGACTTTATTTTGATGATAAGGTCACAGTGGGTTAATTTCTATTCTCGTGTGTGTTGCAGAAAGAATGTCCAATATTGTTAGCCTTGTGCCAGTCTCGGCCTAATTGCATAGAATTGTATTCTGACAAATGTCACTTTGACACATTTCAACATAATTCCACTTTGAGCATATTTATTTGCACCTGGGTTGATGATGTGTCCGCTGAGCCAGAGGAGAGCAGGAGGGGAGGAGCAGTTCCCTGGTTGACATGTGTCGATTAAAATGCCTGGCTTGTTGGTCCATTCGAGTGTTGAAAGTGGTATCAAAATTACCACTGGCTACACGTTTATGACTACATGTGCCACACCAAAGAACAAAAAAAAGGAAGCCTTTCCAACAGGACATTTGCCACACCGGGTGCCAAATATCAGTCAAACTTGTTCCCAACCTCCTGCTCGGCATTGGCTACGTTGTCAGGCTTGAGGCCTCACTTAAAAAACTTTTCCAACAATCTGTCGCCAGTGTTGCCATTCCACTCCTGCTCAGCCCCGTCCATTTTATCTGTCCGCCTATCGAGATATAGAGACACTTTGGTAGGGTTGAGGGCGGGATATCATTTTCCACATGCTTTTATTTTTTGGTTCTGGGCCACTCAGCACTTTTCACTTTTCACAATTTGCAGTTTGCACTTTTCAGCTTTCAGTTTTTATTCGTTTCTACGACTTCTGGCAAATCGTCAATTTTTATTAAAAAAATTTCATCTTTACCTTTTCTCTTCGTTTTTAGGTTATAACCGCCACAGATTCGGCACCAAAAGCACTCAAGGATTTACGTAATCGTTGCCTTAATCCCGGCAAATATGCCCAACACTTGGAGCACTGGCTGGCCTCCTATCCCGCCCAACAACTGCACATCATCGATGGCGAACAATTGCGTCTGAATCCAGTGGATGTGATGAACGAGTTGCAGCGTTTCCTCAAAATCCAACCACTCCTCGATTATTCAAATCACCTGCGATACGATGCGAAAAAGGGTTTCTACTGTCAGGCCGTCAGTGAGAAGCGCAATAAATGCCTGGGCAAGTCAAAGGGACGACAATATGCACCCATGGATGAGCGCAGTGCCAAGCTGTTGCAACGGTGAGTTATATATTTTTTAGGTGGAAAAAAATGATAGTATATTGATTGCGAAGGAGCTAGAAGACCCATAAAAACATGAGGAATTCTATGGGTGCGTTATGCTCTAGGGAAACTAGGGAACTGCTTTTTCAAATGGCCTTAATTTTTACCGAATACGGGAACTATCTCGTCCACTCCAATATTGACTAAAGACTTTGAAAAGAATATATGATCTTCGGCTTATCCATGGTTATTTTATCCATGGGTCTGTTATTTTTTAGGAAAGTTAGTATCCAATCCGTATTGAACTGAAAAATGAAAAGCAAATTCTGGGACTATCTGGATTCTTCATCCAGCAATCTTGATCGAACGAGTAGACTCTGCAAACAGTATGAGATCTCCGGCTTATCCATAGTTATTTAAGTTTATTGAGTCTAGTTTCTATCTGGATCGAACTGGGAACCTGGGAATATTTCGATCCATCAATATAAATAAAAAAATGAAATAGCAAACTCTGAAAAGAATATGTCGTATTCGACTGCCTCGCAATTAATTAGGTCTCCTAGTTTATAGGGAAATTAGTACCTAGATCGGATCGAACTGCTATATCGTGCTGACCAAAACCCGGGACTATCTGGTTTGCTTATCCAGCAATCTAGACCAAAGACAAGACTCTGAAAAAAGTATGCGGTAGTCGGTTCTCTTAAAATGAGGGTAGTGTTTTTTTTCGTCTACTCTGAAATATGAAGGATTAATAGAACTGTGATGGGAAGAGCCTTCGCCCAAAGTGCTTTTGCCTGTACCTTTTTGTCCTCTTCATTTTTGAGTGGGAGGGAGAGTGAGAGAGATTTTGCCGCAGGCAACAAGCGGCAACATCTGTTGCGGTTTAGCTTTCTGAATCCTTTTTGCATATGAGCAATAAAATTTGAACTCTGGAATTCTCTTTACAGTTTCTATTTGAACCACAACACGGCTCTGGTGAAGTTGCTCAAGAAGCTGGGCTCTCGGCCCATACCTCAATGGCTCAAGGATGACTTGTCGACGGGCACGTGATAGCAGCTGTTTGGCAGCGCCAATGACGATGGTCCCAGTCCTGGTGGCAGTGGCATTGGCGTCAGCATCGGCAGCGGTGCTTTTAAATATCGCAAATTGCGTGCAAAACTTAGGAAACAATTTCAATGGCTTTATGTGGCGGAGGAGACTCAGGCTCAGACTCGGACTCAGTCGAAGGCGGTGGAGGCAAAGGCTCAATCAATTTTGGCAAACGGCAGCAGCTGGCAGCGACGTCATAGGCATGGCAATAACAACAACAACAACAACAACAGTGTCAATTAACATTAATAACAACCACACGACAAAGAAGATGAAGAAGAAGAAGAAGAAGAACATAGCAATCATATTTACCATATTAAAAACATACTCATAAATTTTTTTTAGTTCTTTGATTACGCTGTTATTGTGTCAGCTAATTAATGTCACTGCAGGCTGTCAGCTTAATGAGAGAGTGTATGCGTATATGTCTGTGTGTGTGTGTATGTGTGTATGTACTTTGGCTAATTGTTGGTAGAACTGTAAAATTTTTGCATAATTCTTCTGGTATGTCTCTGTGTATGTGTGAGTGTGTGTAAATAATTGCCTACATTTATTTGAGTTTGTCTGTTTGAGATAGCTGCTTTCTCTCTGTCTGTGTGTGTGTGTGTGTGTTTGCAGCATTTTATAATTAATTATACATGGTAAATAGTTATAATAAATAAGCTTTTATTTGTAAGTTGTTTAAATTTTATTTTATATTTTTTTGTTGTTAAACTGCTGTTGTCAGTTGCCAAAACCAAATGCCGCCATATTTGTTGTCCAATTAAAAGCAATTATAATTATGATGGTCCTTAATAACGATTACGCTTGTAATTAAGTATTGCACTTTGCCGCCCCGCCCACAGCTCCGCCCAGTACTGAACAGAACAAAAACAAACAAAAAAAGGCAACTGTGTGTTTCACTCTGTCCAAATGACTTCCAAAAATTCGTAGTCCTCTTAATTTTGCTAATTTCGTTTGAAAAAGGTTTTTCGTATCGCAGGTAGAAATTTCCCACTTCAAAAACAAAATCATTTAGAAATTAAACTGAAATTACGAGTACATATAACTAATTTTAAGCTAGAAACAAGTTTGTATAGTCAAAAAAAAAAAAAAATAAAAAAATAAAACTAGAAATTTTAATCATTCAAAGCTGCTAAACAAAAATGCTTTTGTGCCTAGATAGTCTGCTAATTGATAATTGATTAAGTCAGCTTTAATCAGTAAGTGTAAAAAAAATAAAATAAAATAATAATTATCATAATAAAATGTGTGTTAATGTAAATAGCCAAATTAAAGAAAGAGGCACAAATCAACTAACGGCAAAAGCAGGCAACCTTTTCCAAAGGCCCACAACGAGAATTAGCTTAATAAAAAATCAGCACTGCAGCAGCAAAGCGAATTAATTGATAAGAAATATAAAAAAAAAAAAAAAAAAATATATATATATATATATATATATATATATATATATATATATATATATATATATATATATATATATATATATATATATATATATATATATATATATACCACTAGTTGTAGTTTATATGTTGAAGCATTAAGCAAAAAAATAAATGTTCTATATATAAATAAATATATATTAATTTAGCTTAGAGAAGAAGAAAATTATATATATATAAATAGTTCAAGTTTAGAGCAGTAAAGTGACAATAATAAAAACGAAAATTATTGCAAAAATATTAACAAACTCGAACAAATTTAATTTTTATAGGAAGTTGTAATATAAAACTTGCTATATTTGATTCGAAGGGATAGGGAAATTTTCGCTTAACATGGGAATTTTTGGTTTGTCTTACTGGCGCCATCTCTTTATTAAAATGTGGAAGCAAATGCAGCGCCATCTATATTTCAAGTCAACTTTAAGTAAGCAAGGGTGCATTTATTTGCTAATTGATAAGAAAATCGTTCCTTTAAATATTATAGGGCTAAAGCCAGTATATTTAAAATATAATACCCAAAAAATTAATAATTTCAAAGTAGAAAAGAACAAGTAACTAGCCCATAATAGTCAAATTGTGTAAACGTAAAAATATAAATAAATGAGAAAATAAAAAAAAATCTACAACTAAAATGAAATAGTTTTCTTAAAATATTTTGCAAACAACCAATTAATAATTGTTTTAAACTGACTGCAAGGTGCAAAACTCTGATGAAGGGGCCGATAAATTAATTCAAATTGAAATCTGCCGAAAAAGTGTGTACACATCAATGTTGGCGTTAGCTCTTTGAATTCGGTGGCGGTTTGAGCTTTTTTGGTGGCGACTGATTGGTTGGTGCTCTTGGTTTATGGGTCTTTTCCTCCACGCACGAGATTCTTTATTTCATGGCCTGTAAATAAATTAGAGTATGTGAAAAAAGTATTCTATTTAATATTTTAAATAATCTTAGAACATATGTGCCGCTGAAATAAATAGCCGCATTTAATTTCTACTGAACAAATGGGGCATTTAAGATTTTGTTCTAGATTCACTTTTAAATACTATCCCATGTTCTTCATTTATGTGGAAGTTGAAGTGACCAAGCAGTACAAGTTATTAACCCATACTCTTAATATTGATAGTCCAATTCTATAAATGTTAAAATATTTATAATAAATAAAAATTGATTTAAAATAAAAAAAGAAAGATTTTTCAAAACCTTTGAAAACAACCAGTACTAAAAGTCCGACTTCTGCGATAACTAAGATAAAGCTTCGATAGTTCCGAAAAAGTGGCCGCTAAATTTATTTCAAATCTGCAGGAAAAGTGTGTACACATTAATGCTGGCGTCAGCTGTTTGAATTCGGGGGCGGATTGTTCACCAGAAGAAAAAAAACGGTGCTTGTTCCACGAACAAAACTGGCGTACAGATTTTTTGAGAGCCGCTCTCTCTCTCTCTCTGTGCTGATTAACAGTGCAATAGCATAGGAAATAACATAACAGAAAATAATTAAATAATAACATAGGAAAGAAAACACAGAAAAATGTTAACAAAAAATTCTCATTTTCTCTCTTGGCTTTCGTGCGCGCGGGCTGTTTCCGCGGGTGTAATTAAAAAATTTGGCCTCTCGCATTTAAAATTTAAATAAAATACTCGAAACAAAATATTCAAAGTTTTGAGACAATTGTAATTAAATTAAGCGCCTCTTTGAAACAAATTTTGCCCCAGTGTAGTGCGAGTGCGTGTAAAGTGCAAAGTCTCATCCGCTGAAATAGAAAAAAAACAGAGGTCCCGCTTAAATTAATCACACGTGAAATTTGTTTATCACATTATTAAATTAATACACCAAGCTTAAAGCTAAATAATTTTGAGTTTGTTTGTTTGTGCTGAAACATGTGCGGAGTGTTTGTATTCTGAAAAAACAAAAAAGGCGATAACAACAGCAAAAAGCTTTAGGCAGAGAGAAAACCGGTAATTCGTTTTTTCCATTGTGTCGTCTTCCTTTTTGGCGGTTGTCTTTGTTGTTGGGCCACTGTTGCATTTTTATTTTCTTGCTTCTTGTTATTTCTGCATTAAAAACTTCTTTCTTTTATTTGGATTTGTTGGGACATTGAATTATTTCTTTACAGTAACTAGTTTGCATTGAGATTTTGTAAAAATTTTAAATATGTAACAAATCTATCAAAAATTTCTTGCGTAAAGTTCAGTTTCTACATTTTTTTTTTCTTTGTTTGGATGTACCCAACCAAATTGTTAAAGTGCATTCGTTATTTTATACATATATAAAGTTATTTCGGCAAATATCAAAATTATTCTTAGACAAGTTATATACGTATTTTAATTGGAAAACTTTTAAACAAGCCGGTAAACAATTTCAACTGGAGTGAAATTTAAATCAAAGGCACTTGAGTCCGGTTGAAAAAGTCACAAGTTCCTCTGAGTGTCTCCGGTTCCGGTCCAATGCTTTGCCTATTTGTTTATAAAAAATTGTTCAACAACAAATCACGGCCGAGAAAGCAGCAATAAGGGGAGATAAAAACACTGAGCCAAACAAATACGCTGAAACGGTCTTACTCATAATCGGTGCTTCGGTTAATCAGTCTCTTGCCCTTCCCCCCCAACCGAATTGCTCCCTACCCTTTTCCTAACCAACGTGACTCATTTTATGAGTGGATGTAGTCACATGTCCCTTCCCTTCTCCGCAACCCATACGACAACTTTTCACAAAAGTCTAATTAAAATTTTTAGCCAAATTTCGGGCTTGGCTTGTCGGTAGGCGTGGCCGTGGAGTTCAACTCTTGTACGGAGGAACTGTTCAAAAACAAACCACCATGTCCAAAGTGTCCGTCCTCTTTAGCAGGAGTTTTCGCTTCCTTTGGGGTCAACCAGAAGGGCGCCACTTCGGACGTTGTATTCTAACACTAAAGCCGCTGCCAGCAACGTATTCATTGGTAAGTAAAAAATAAAATAAAAAATAAAAAAAAACTGATATCAGACCCGCTAATATCATTTATCTATCTATGGCATCTTTATATATTTTCTATACGCAAGCAAATGTGTGTGTGTGTGTGTCTGACGCGCTCTAGGGGAGCATCGCAGCTGTCGTTGCTTGCTATCGGAATTTTTCTTTCTCCATACTCGGCCTACAACAAATACAACACTTACCAAAAAATTATAAATATACAAATTATGGTTCAAGGGTGCGTGTGTGTGTGCTTTGTTTGTGTGGTTAGTATTTTAAATTATTAAAATTCATGCGGCCCGAAAAAATAAAAAAAAGAACACACGCAGACTCTCATTTCTTGTTTAAAAGAGACAACGTCCAGATGAATCTGATTTAATGTCGAATTTCTTTGGCTGGTGCCAAGTTTCTTTGCTACTTTGTTTTACATGCTGCTGACAACGGCAGCTTTTCGTTCATTTCGCTTCCCTCTCTCTCTCTCTCACACTCTCTTTTTTTGCAGGGTCTCTCTTTGTGGCTAGTTCTCCCAGAACTTCAATTGGAGTTGCTCTCTTCGAAGCTCTCCGTTTCAGTTGCTCGTAAATTGTAAGCACCTTTAGTACAAAATGTGTGCGTGTGTGTGTGTAGTGTTTGCTTGGGCCTAAGTCTGCGTGTGTGTGTGTGTTTTTTTATATTTGACTTGTTGTTGAACTTGGCACCTGCGCCAACTAAAGCGGCCGCGGCAGTTCACATAAACAGCTGTGATAGTGTCCGAGAGAGGGAGCATTATAATGGAAAGGGCGTAAGTTAGATTTAATTAACCGTTATTTGCACACACTTTAAGAAGGCTAGCTCAGTGACTGTCAAACTGTTTGCCATGTGCTTGAGAGGGAGAGAAAACCACTTGAAATGAAAATCAGATAAACCTTTTCTCAAGTTGCATGCTCAAATTCAAAATCGTGTTCTTGACACAGCAAATCAGATAAATTTTCGAGGGGAAAAAACATGCAAGGTCATTTGACTTGTTAAGGGAGAAGAGAAAAACCGGTTAGCAAAAGTAGATCTTATTTCGTTATTTTTATTATTGCTTATCGCAGTTTATTTCTCTCAGGTGTCAAGGCAAAGAAAAAAAAAAAAGGAAAAGCTCACACAGAGAGTCTTTTGCCATCCCGTTTCGTCATTCTCTCAATTCTTTGCATTTTCTGTTACTAAAGCAAACGAGATTTGCATACGAAATGATTAAAATCGTCGCGGCTTTTTTATTTTTACTGTCATGTAGGCTCTGCCTGGTGCGTTCTCAACCGGATCGAGGGAGGGGGGGAAATCGTTCTGAGTCGTGTCAAAATTTTATTTATATTTGCCTTGCCAGCGGTGTGTAAACAGACCCGGACAAAAGTGTCGTCGAGCTTAGTGCAGCAGGGGCGTTGGGCCAGTAAAAAGTTTGTCTCTTTTTTTTGTCATTCTTATCACCGGATCAGTAGAGCAAACATAGGCGTGGAGCGGGTTACGTTGGCGCCCCTAAACCCAAACTGGGGGGCACTTCCATCAAAGTCGGCACTTGATTTTCTGAGCAATGAGCTTTTTAACGGCATTATTTGCTTTATATGACAGGTTGCCTTTTTGTTGTTGTTGTTGTGTGTTCTGGGGTGGGGGTGCCCTTTTCAAAGAGACACCATATGATTAATCTCTTAGTCAATTTGTCGAAGCGGCGGAAAAAGAAACAAAATCACTTAAAACTTTTCTAATTGAAGGCATAATTAAATTTGAAACTCACCTACGGTTATCTCCGGATCCAAAAACTTTGAATGACGTTGAAAGATTTGCGGTCATAAATTAGTTAAGGTGTAACTATTTTTAGGCCTGAAAAGAGCATAAAATTTGCGATAAGCCAAGCTTGCTCTCTTTGCACTCGCTCACGTTTTCTCTTTCTATTTTATTTGAAATGTGTGCTTCTTAATTTGCATTTGAGCTTTATTTCGCTGTCGTTTTTATGCTGATTAAAATCAACAAGATAACAAAATTGATTGTTCTTCTTCACAAGAAATAATAAAAACAAAAGACCTGGGGGGAAGTCAAAGACAGTCAAATCGCACTTTCTTGCATTTGTCTGAGTTGGCAAACATGTTGTCGCTTCGGATGCTTAGTGAAACATCCTGGTTAGAATTGCCGGGCTAAAATATTTCAGAAAAATTTCATGCCAAGAGGAGGGCCATAAAAATTGTGGATCACGTTTTTGCTCCACTTTTATATATGTATTTATTTTTTTTTTGCTCCCTACTTTTTTTTTTGCTTGGCCATGACAACAGCTTCATTCTTGAAGGAAGCGTTGAATAACAACAGCTTTCATAAACTTAAAGTCACGGCCAACTTCGAATGGGTCCGACGCGTCAGTTTTGCTCCCATTTTGGCTCGAAACGAGTGAAAACTTTTTCCGTATTTTTTCTTTTTTTGGTGGCGCCAGTCGGTCTGCCACAGAGCACAGAAAATGTGAGGAACCCCGGATCCGGTTGCGGGCATCGACTGCCAGCCGTACCCGATGTCTATTCGGTTTGTTATTGGTTATGCATTGTTTATGGTATTTTGACTTTACTTTCATGTATTTGTTTCAAATTGCCCATTTCGATGTTTTCTTTTATTATTTTTATTCGGGTTGCATGATTCTGTGGCCCGCTGCATTCTTTTCGTGACTCCGACCTGGGTCAACAATTATTTCAAAGATGAAATTTTCCATATGCAAAACCAGAAATAAATTGTACGAATTTAAATTGCCGAAGCTATTCAAAAATATTGTGGCAAATGTTTTGATTTGCTGGTGGCATTTTGTGACTTGAATTTTAAATGCTAACTGATATCTTTAACATGAAAAATTTAATGTAACCAAAAATATAATTATTCTGTTTTATTATAAAAATAATAAAAATTATAAATGAAAAACTTTTCGGTTGTAAATAAAGTTTCTGATTTATTATCGGATTATATGTGTCTTTGGGCAGGCTATAAACTGGTAATATTTATTTGAAAAATAATCTTATCTTTCCCTAGTTCGATTCCCTGGCGAATTGCTTTGACCTTCAAAATATTTGCAAACACTTCTCAGTTCGCTCTTATTTGCCTAACAAATTTTATTTTAATCGCCTGCGCTATTCCGTTGGCCAACTCGTTGGGGGTTTTCGCTTAACCCTTTTAAGTGTTTCTTTGAGCCAAGAGCAACCGCAGCAATATGCATATGCGGAAAGGTCCTTTCAAAGAGTTCTACCACCTAGCAACTTGTGCACGTTTTCCCACAGTTATCAGGCTGGGAAATCTTTTTCTTCCGCTCCCCCGCCATAAATCAACCCGCCACAAATATTTGCATATGTGCGCGAAATTTTGCGCTATCCCAAGGACATTCCTTTTGCTTTGGCTTTATAATTAACATGCTCTCATATTTCGAAGTTGCTGAAATTAACAAAAATTTTCCATAAGCTGAGCAAAAAGTTTTTCGCCCTCAGCCAAACATTTATTTTGATACTCATTAGCAAGGAAACAGAGGATTTTATAATTTTGCTTTTCACGCCTCATTTGAATAAAATAACGAAAACTTTGAATAGAACCAGAAATCTTGCTTATCAAGCAGAACCGAAAAATATATATATATAGCTATTTTTTTTGGGACTGATTAGGGGCAGACTGTTTATCAAGAGCTTCCACAGACTTGGCTTTAGTTTTGAGATAATCGATTTATTCAAACAAATTAAAAGAAAATAATTTCAAAGTGTCACATAGAATTGGAAAGTCTGACTTGATTCTGAATGAAAATCTACAACCCTTTCAACCATTCACTAAGCGGTTTTCCTTCCGTCTTTATCAAGGCAAAATTCGAGTCTACCTCGTTCGTATTTGTTTTCCCCCAAGCCTTTGCGTGTCTTGAAAATACAATTCTGCACTTGACTTTTCTGTCACTGAAATTGAGATTGAAACTACTGGCATGGACTGGGGGAGCTCACCCCCCATTTCTAACTAGCTTGTCTGTTTCAATGTTCCATTTGATGTTTATCTAATGACATGCACTGGTCGTTAGGGTCGGTGGGGTCTGCTAGGGGGGCGACCTATTGTGTGTGTCAGAATGGCCACATGTTGAGCTAAATGTTCGGTAGTTAGTGAAACTTGTCTAAACTGTGTTTTGAATTTGTATAAATACTCCTATCTAGTTTTGGCTCTTATGAGATAATGTGTGTTTTAAAATGCCTTTCGATTTGTGGGTGGAAAATATTTACAAAGTCTTGGAAACTCTAAAAGTTGCTTATCTTATCATTTGTTGATAACTAAAATACTTTTTGATTTGCTAGAATCAAATTGAATCAGTTTTTAATCCCCCAGACAAAATCAATAGATTGTGTAGCCACATCAAAGTTATTGATGTTGCCAGACAAGAAAACTTTTGTAATTTGCTAAACAAACAGCGCAAAGTGCCATCAAAGTGACTGTCGATGTGGCTGGCCAATTGCTTCTCTAAATTTCTTAAGTAAATATTTGTTCCACGCTTTTGTCCCACGTTCGAGTCTGAAGATGTTAACAATTTCCAGTCTGATCACAACCTGGGCATAAATTTCGTGTCTGGGCTAATGGAGCCAGCTAGCTTCCTTTTCTTTTGGTAGAGCTTAAAAGGCTCGTTAATAATTCAGTCGAATTATCCAGTATAGGCGTAAATTTTTTTTGCTATTATATGCAAATTTTTGGCTTTGCCCCAACAAACTTGCCACAAAATGAGCTTCATAAATTTGAAAGTCGCTGGGCTTTTTTTTTTAGGACTCTTGAATTATGCCATTCTGTTGGCAAGACAAGAGGAGCTTCTGACGGTGACAAGGCGCTGCCTTTTTCTGTCCCTCAAGATTAGCTGGGCTCTGCTCTTTTGGCCTTGCCACTTAAGCCGACCTCAGATCTGATTTCAACTCTCAAAAAAAAAAAAAAAAAAAGAAAAACAAAAAGAAGGAAAAACAAACACTTGACTCGCCCTTAATTTGGAGCAAATTAAATGCGGTATGTTTGTGGCTGTGTGGGTAGGCAGAGTTGCCAAGGCTACAATTTCCCTCATAAGTCCTCTTGAGTTTCTCTCTATACAAAGCAAGACACACACACCCATAAACAGAGACACTTAGGGATGCTTGAATGCATTGCACCTACAAGGAAAGGGCGTAAAAACAAAGTCTGTGTGTTTTTTTTTCCATCTAAGATTGACTCAAGTTGAAAAATGGGGCAACTCACTTTTGAATGGTATTCCTTTGAGTTTCGAGGCAAAGACAAAATGTTAAATTTATTCAAAGCTGCTTTAAAAGGGAATTTTGCTTTCTCATCCTCTCCATTTCTCTCTCTCTCTCTCTTCTATCTCTTTCTCTGTGTGTATCAAGTCAAGTTAGCAATCAAATGAAGCCTGACATATTGTCGGCCCGTGCGCTCGTTTTGGTTCTGGCTGGTCGGTTTGAAATATAATTATGTTAGATGGAGAGGCCAACCAACTAACGGGCTGGTGGAAATTGATGCTGCTGCCCGCTGACAGGGCTTACTTGATTTTCCTTGGCCATAGTAACGAGCCATTATTTTAAGTAGGCAATGCAATTACTCAACTGTGTTTATGTGCCTTTGCCTAGATACAAATACAGATACTGGGCTAGCAGATGATTCGACAGGTTGGTGTTGGCCTGACTCAGGCAATTAGATGGGCCAAGTGCGTGCCAAGTGTTTGTCATTTTAGTTATTAAGAGATTTTATGCCGGCTGGTTTATTTTAGACCTACTGACATGGCAGTTCTTTCTCCTGTTGCTTTGGTAATGGCCTTTTTGCACGCACACGCCCAGAAAATGTATCCTGTCGCGGGGTCCGAGAGCTGTTTATCGTTTTCATCTGACACCGACAGTTTCATCCTCGAGCTATTAAGGCTGGCCTTGTTTGTTTTTTTTTTTTAATTAAGCTGGTAGGCGAATATACTCTGAAGTTAATGGGTATAGTAAAATAATTACAGACACATTTAATTGGAAAATATATTGAAATGTCATTGACTCTGGCACAGGCAATCGCACATTATGAACCGTAAATATGCTGGGCAGCCTTAATTTCAATTAGGCCCTAATCACCTTGAATCAATAGGTCTGGGCTAATTTTAATTAATTAACCAGAGAACCGAAACTATTATCCAGGGCATCTAAGAAAATGATAATCAAACCACTTGGAGGTGAAATAAAATTTCAGAAATTACACCATCAACTTGACCGACTGCCACCTACTTAATTAGATACTGTCAGTGAATGAGATGCAATTAATTTTTTTTGTTTTTGTATTTAAATGCATTTCCATTAGCACAATTGCTAAATATACAGACCACAGACCATGCTGCGTATGCTTAATGTAACAATATTTATGCTCATACGCACCGTCGGCCAGCGAACCAGCCAGCCAGCCAGCAACAGAATAATTCAAATGAGTTTAGGTAAAACGACAGAACATTTCCCAAATGTGTATTTTATTTTGTCTGCTTACATTCCAAAATGGGCCATAAAAAATATGTAGGTATTCAAAAAAAAAAAAAAAAAAAAACGACAATGGAGACGCCCAGGGAAAGTTTATACTACTGAAATTCCTTCAACACCTCGGCTACCCTTTGGTTACTCTGTTGCCTGAATTATAGTCCATTAAAATTGAATTCATGTTTGTTTTGTTCTGCGAATTCATGAACTCTTTCATGCCGGCAAATTTAATTTCATTCTCGTTTACCCATTATAACCGAAATTTGTCGGTTTTGAGTTGCCTTCAAAATTCTATTTCTATTTTCATTTGGTTTGCTAGACATTTTCTGCTTTATTTCTAATTTTGTTTTTTTTTCACAAATTTTTAGTTAGTTGCTCTTTTTTCTTTCTTTCTCTTTCTTTATTTATCTATTTCCAACAAGCTTTTAATTTAGCTTATTTTTTTGTGTGTATCCGAAGAAAAAAAAAATACGCATTTCTGACATTTCGCCAATGGTTTTTTTTCGATAGTCCCCGGTGTGTCTGTTTTTTGTTTTTGTGTTTGTCAGATTTTAACAAAAATATTTACATATTGTAAGAAAGAAAGAAAGAATGAAAAAAAGATTCTAGTTAACAAACAGAAGAGATGATTTTATTTTTTTTTCCTTTCTGCCAAAATTTATTAGCTTTCTTTTTCTTTAGATTTGCCTACTCGTGCTTGATTTGTTAGTATTTTTAGAATTTTATCTACACACTCGCTGAGCATCCGCTTGGAATTTCAACTTGTTCTATGCTTCTCGGCACTGCCAATTTTCTAAGAGCTCAACTATCTTATCGATTTATTTCAATGACAAGCCGCATTCGAGTTTATGACTCAACTTTAGTAATTGCAATTGGAATTTTAATTTATTGCAATCAAGCATATATACATTCGTGAGAAAGTTGTTACGAAAAAGCAAATCCAAGTTCATTGAAAAATCGTATAAATTTTATTTATTTTTTATTCACACATATAAATGTTTTTCTTTTTTTTCTCTCTTCTTTGCGCAAAATTTTATGGGCTATAAATATTTTCTTTTGATTTATATGTGAATGAGACTTTATGTATCTAATGTTTCAATATATTTTATGCCTTAAAAATTATTAAATTTTTCCATCTGATTTAATTAAATATTTGCCAACAATAAGCTTGACTCGGTCAGAGTCAGACTAAGTGCGAATTGGAAATAAATTTTGTTTTAGAAATCAACAGAAAAGATACCACATTCTCAAGTGTTGCTTAGTAGAATTTGTCATAGTTTTTAGGAAAAATTCAAAAGTATTTAAACATTCAAAATTGACGAAGATATGCGAGAAAATTTTCAGACAAACAAATTAATATAAAGATAGTTCAAAGCCAAACACCTTAATGAACTCTGATTAAATATTTGCACTTTGTGGCCTTGTCTTCTTTGTGTGTGGGGTGAGATTTTTGTGTGAGAAAGAATAAACTGGGAAAATGTCCCAAACTAAAGAAGAAATATTGGCCAGCTTCCAGGCCATCACTGGCATAGAGGATGTGGCTGAAGCCTTTGAACACTTGGAGTCGGTGGACTGGAATCTCTTCAATGCCATCAGCCGTGTCATGCCCGAAGAAGGGGAGGAGCAGCCCAGTTACATACCCAGAAAAGATTCATCCACTTCGGAATCCGGTGCAGAACAAAGTGGGAGTCAGCTTGGCTCTGTAAATACGGATAACATTCCAGGAACCTCGCATTCCCTCAGTCTTCCAGAATCCTTTAAAGACACAATCAATCAATTATTTCCCAGAACCAATATCCTGACTAGTTTCACTTCGAGCATGAACCTGGACACTGCCAAAACTAATGCATCAATCACATTCCATATTCATTTCAATGGACAAGTCTATGAGATTGAATTAACCCGCAGCGCGTCTATAGAGCAACTAAAGAGAAAAATCTTTGAATACATAAAAGTTCCGCCTTTCCGACAGAACTTAAGTGGTTGGCCTACAAATATCGGAAAAGATGTGGATTCGCCAAGTACTCTTCTTTCTGAACTTGAGCTTCCGCTCGAGAATCATCTCATGCTGATTGACAGTGCTGAGGATACAGTCCTTCTGGACATAGTTCAAGATGAGTTGCTACAGCGCCTGGATATGATATTCACTCTAAAGGTCAATGTACAGCCGGAAGGTCGCGATCTTACACTTAGTCACACTGGAAAAACCACAGTTTTTGAACTGAAAACAAATATTTACTATATCTGTGCAATACCCATAAAATTTCAGGAATGGTTCGGCTGGCCAATTTCTTGTGCTGACGACTGTACTCTGGCCAAATCGGGCATAGGTCTGGTACACAATTTTACTGTGCGCAACACGAGCGATCTCACTGAATTGGCCTCGAATGCCTCCACTTCCAAGACCGGTAGTGTCTGTAGTGAGAGTTCTGAAAGTCTACTGATAAGATGCAGCAATACCGAAGACAGTATAACAGAGGTGCCGAAAATCACACCAGTCATTAAACATTTGATACCCAACAACGTGGATGGTGAAATTAGTGGCTCCAAGCTGTTTGTCGAGAACTACCGGCTACAGTATGGCCAACCTTGTCCGGAGTTTTATGTGGGGACCTTAGAAAGTGCCTTGAAAGAGGCCACCCAGAAGCCAGCCAAGGACCGTAAGCTTTTGGCTATTTATATGCATCATCATGAGAGTGTACTGACAAATATTTTCTGTGATTATCTGATGAAAAACGAAAAAGTTCTTGAGGCTCTCAGAGATAAATTCCTGGTGTTCGGCTGGGATGTAACCTATGAGAGCAACAAAAACATGTTGCTGTCCTCACTCACTGCGTGCATAAGTAATACGGCTTCGCTCACAGCCAGGAATTGCATTGTTGACGAGATGCCGACCATAATGCTTGTGGGCAAATGCCACGCCTCTAGCGAGGTGTTGTCCGTGATTCATGGTAATATCGGTCTGGAAGATTTCTTAGCTCGAATAGTTGAGACGCGGGCCATGTACAATGAGCATTTACAAATAGAAATACGCATAGAGGAGGAACGGGCAGAACGACGTCAAGTCAAGGACGAGCAGGACCTGGCCTATGAGGCCGCACTGCAGGCTGACATAGCCAAAGATGCGGCCAAATACGAGCTGCAGGCTGCCCAAGAGGCTGAACGTCAACGGGCAGAGTTCAGTGAAGCTCAGGATCGTGCCCGACGAGAATTAATTTCCTTTAATGCCGGGCAATTGCTACCCCGAGAACCGACTGAGCAAGAATCGAATATCTCCAAAATACGCTTACGAAAACCCACAGGTGATCTTTTGGAACGTCGCTTCTGTTTGGAAAACACTCTGCAAGATCTGTTAAATTTTGTGATTGCTAGTGGCTTTCTCATTGAGGAGTATAAAGTCATATCTGGTTGGCCAAGACGTGACTTGACTGTAATTGATGCAAGTCTTACTCTGGAAGCACTCAGATTATTTCCTCAAGAAACTCTAATACTAGAAGAGCGATGATTTTGTACATAAGTTTATATAGATTGTATAAATTTGATTTTTATTGAAGGGGAAATATTTTTGTAGATGGAGGGAAATCGCACAGAGTGGAAGATCAGGAACCTATGAATTTGAACGAGTGTGGGCCTAGTGACTGACTTTAGTGGGCTAATGGGGTTGTTTTATGATCTTTAATACCATGATAACTGTACCTATATTCAAAGTTAGTTCTGATTTGAAGAATAGTTACAAATTTGATATACAGCTTAGCATATATTTATTACAGCTTAATAACTTAGGGTTCTTACCGATAGATGGCGGCGCAGAATAGCACTACCGATTAATATGAGTCAACTTTATTTTCTCTCTGTCGAATTGGTTTAAAAATTGCCAGTTTTCGTCACTCCCTAAGAATTTCAATTAACTGTCTGCTTGTTAGTTGTCCTCAGTTAAACATTAACTTCTTGGAGGCTACACAATTAAGTTCCTCAAGGACCAGCAAGTTGCCAGAGTTGTCCTTTGAGATAGAGACTCCCTCTTCGGTTGATTCAAGCTATAAAATTATGCAGTATGCACAATGGCAACCAAGTTCTCACCCCTTGGTCTACACATCCGTTCATTATAAAACGGATGACTGCCTTTCTGGCTGGCCTGGCTGACTGGCTGGCTGGCTGGTTACACTTTCACTGTTTATTGTTCTTGCCACCGTCGAGGCGCCGTTACTGTGTTGTGCGACCGTGTCCTTTGTGCCATTTGAGGCAATGTTTGCCTATGCCAAGGCTTGAATTAGTGAGCAGCCCCAAACAGAATGTCAAAGGGAAAGCCACGTGACTATTATGAAAGTGACTCATAGAGGACGTGCGGCTGGATCGGATCGGTTCCGCTACGCTTTGCTCCGCAAAGTTTGTGTGATTGCGACTCTTTTGTCTCATTTTGGTTGTTATTTTAGTTGACTTTATTTGACGTTGATGGCCAGTGTCTTTCTGAAATTTTACCCCAGTCAAAAGTTAACTTAAAAGATGATTGGCTCAACTACCGCTTTGGTGGCCAACTTCGGTGGCAGGTGTAAATTATGAAATTTCATTTTCATTTTGTTCCAACCAAAAAAACGCTTACCTTCGTTTTGTGGGCAACTGCGATTTCAATTTACTTTAAACGTGCTGCCTTCTTTTTGGAGTTGCCATATTCGTAAGCTCTTCCCTGGCATAAAAACTTTTGCCATTTGTCCGTTTTCATTGGGAAAATTGTTGTGCGTGGGTGCAAACTTCTTGAAGGCATTCTATGGATTCCCAGTGCCTTTTGAACTTTATGCCTTTTTTTTATATGCTTACAGCTTCCCTTTTTGTTTTAAGGCATCTTGGAAATTTATTTGTGATGTTTGCAATAAGAAAATACACAAATTTTTGTTTACCCATATAAAGTGATGATTTGATTTTATGTGAATCTCGGGCTGCAAATTATCATGTCGGGGCATTTTTTTGTTACGCCTCTAAAAAGATATGAAAAAAAGTTGCCTGAATTAAAGAGAAAACACATTATGTATTATATCCAATTGGCAGTTATTTATTTTTTTTATTGTAAAAGTTAAGCTGACCATTCGTTGAGCTTTGACCACATTGGGCAAGAAATTTCTTAGGAATTCGGTTGCCTTTATTCCGCCTAATCGAATTGGGATTAGAGAGCAAAAGTTAGCTAACAAAAAATATCAAATTGTCTTGGGATCTTCGATTTTTCTCTGACTTTTGTTTGGCCTTGTGTGAATGTCACAACAATCCGTCAAAGTGTCTGGCCGGATGAATAATGTAGGAACTAAAAAAAAAAAGAAAAGCTCTCTTAGAAGTCGAAAGGAAATTTTTGACAAACAAGAAGTGAAATGAAATGAAAGATGATTTACAGGCCAACAGCAAATTACCCGGAGCTCTCATAAGCTGGCCCGGACAAAATGGCATTAACTGGGTAGCTTGTTCGTTTATATTCTATTTAAATTTCAATTACTCAGGCCGTAAGCCTGGTTGGCCAGCACTTTTCAAAATAAATTGCCCAGCCTCGCTCATGCTGAATTATTGAAGCGCTTCATTGAATTCGAGCGAAAAAATCCAATCAGGCAACGCTGGAAAATGTATACAAGTCAGCCGACTAGACAGACAAATACTAATACAGATACACACACAGAGACTCACATGTGCTCAAAATTATGCAATATATAAATGTATATATTTTTATTTTTATCCCCTCCTATGAACTATGGGACAAACGACCAGTTTTTGTTGCATTAAAAGCGGAACAAAATTTTTTGATTCAGCTTGATTTTTTATTATATGAATAAAATCCAGTAAATGATATATTGAGGATAAATGGGCGTGGCAAAGCCCTTTGTTTTTTTTTTATTTTTATATAAGGCACCAAAAAATATGAAAGACTTGAAATCTATATAATAATATGGCTAAAAGAACTTGCTATTAGATATCAATGTCTTTATTTTCATGTTTTATATTGTATTGACCCTTGAAGGGCTCGTCAATTTCTTAGGAAATATTGTCTTTCAAAATGTTCTGAGGCTGCAGAATAATTTAATACGCCAATTCAAATTGCACGAAGATATTGAGGAACCTGATGTGCTCACCGCCCTGAGCAACATTTAAAACTATAAGCAAGGTTGAAAATACCCGCGCTTTGATCAAGCTGGGCTTGCCGCTACTTTCAATTGTTTTACATCTCGATTATTTAATACTGCGAGCTTGGGGACTTGATACATAACGATAAAAAAATAATTATTTTAAGGACTTTTGAAAAATGAATTTTTGACCATCCAAAGAGATCGTTAGGCCCATTGTGCAATGGAAGGCCGGCTTTTTGGCTTGGCTTTGAGGCACAAGCTGCGAGTGTGTGCGTGTGTGGTTAGCAGCAGGTAAACTGTTACTTTTACAGTTACATTTCGATTTCGTTTTCACTTCTCGTTATCAACTCCCCGAGCACCGCCAAAGACTGAAAGAAACCGAAAAAAAACAAATTCAACTTAAGAATCGACAGTTTGAAAAGCCTTTTTTTTTGCTCTCGTTATGGGTATCTATAAATACGTGAGGGTGTGATTGTGTGTGTGTTGATTCCTACCCGGCCGCAATAACAACGGCATCAGAGGCAACAACAAAAACACTTGAGCTTGGTTGCTTTAAACTTTTGAGGCGAGAGGTGAGAGATTGGGAAATTGCTCACTGAATAACTGTATTTACGCATGGCATAGCGGTATATTTGTTGGAATGCGTTTTCGCTCCTTTCCTTATTTGGGAATGGGTTTTTCCTTATTTCTTTATTTTTATTTTTTTTTGTTTTTGGTTATTCGAGTTGTCTTTTGCGCGTGGGCCGTTCTGTTCTGCTATGCTCTGCTATTCGTTATGTCAGGCACGTGATTTCGCTGGGGAGCATTTTAACTTAATTAGGTTCAGCAATGGCAGGCTCACACATACACTGGCACACAGAGAGACACAGAGACAGAAGTACACACAGTTAGAAGAATGAGAGAGAAGATTTTAGCCTGTGCTTTTTTTTTGGACGATTTTCTTTTTTTTTTAGGTTCGCTGTTATCATTTCATTTTTATATTTTCGCTTAACGTTCTTGTCATTCATTTGTGGCTGCGTACTCAAAAGATCCATGAATCTCTTTTGCGGCCCACAATCAATAAGGAGAAATGCCTTCATTAATGTTAATTTACACATATCTCATCATCATTGCCATTCTCCTACCAACGCTATCAATATTCTGGTCTGACTTTCATTTCTACATTACATTTTTACAGAATCGACGAACCTGCTATGAGCTAAAGCCAAGACTATATTCTACTTCCTTCACGAGTTCGAATGGCTCCGATGACTCATCGAAATCGTCATCGGGAGCGGGAGGAGGTAAGTCAGCGATTTGTAATTATTTTTAAGATGACAAATAAAAAATGTTAAGGAACCCTTGGGCCTTGAAATCTTTCGCTTAATTTATACTGTCTCGGACTTTACCATAGATGGAATAGATGAATTCGAGAAAACTGTAAAGAAAGAAATGACAGAATTAGAAAAACGTAAAAGAAAAATTCGAAAATTGCGAAAGGAATTATGCAAAAAGAAAATTGCCGAACTTAAAGAAAAGCAGAAAAAGCATAAACACTTGAACCAAATGAAACAATGTTTAGGAAGTTGTACGTTAAATAGTGACAATATAAAAAATAGTCGGGATCCAAAAAATGAAGATATCAACCAGAAATTAGAAGAATTCCGTAGGTCTCAGGCTAAATGGAGGAATGAAACAATGATGCCTAGCTCAATAGGCAAGTGGAACGACGAAGACAATGAATTCAAAAGGCTGAATCGCATTAGAAAACGAAAACTTATTAAACAATTCAGAAGCAATCAAAAGCGTATTCAATCGCAGGGTAGAATTTTGGGGTCCCATCATGATAAAGGGAATGAAAATAATACAAATGAGCCGGTATTGGGTGAAATCCAAAAAGCCCCTGACAAAAAAGAAGAGGAAGTTCCAGCAGCCAAGCCAGAAAGTCCAAGCGAAGAAAAGAAAGAAGAGAAAGGCGAAAGTAATAAGGAAGAGAAGAGTGAAGATAAAAAGGAGGAGAACACTGAAGATAAAAAGGGGGAGAAAATTGAAGATAAAAAGGAGGAGAAAAGTGAAGACAAAAAAGATCAGGAAATGAGTAAAAGGATGAAATCATTCCCAAGTCCATCTACAGAAGAAAGATGGATAAGTCCACTGGCCACCAAAACTAACAAACCTAAGAAACAACAATCTGGTAATAAATACAAATTAGAAAATATGACTTCGTTGATTTCATCTTTTTCCAAGCGTCTGAAAAGAAAAAAGGGATATAACTTAAAAAAGGTTAGGGGTGAGTAAATTAATCTGGGCTGGAAGTTGCGATAATTTCCTCATAATGCGCGTATCTCTTAGAAATTCAGAACGATAATAACAAAGCCTTAGAAGAGAGATTGTTTTCTATAAAGTCAGATATGGATCAGTGCGGGGGTAAGTGAAAAAAGTTTCAACTTTCAAAAGTCTACAATTACAAAAATATATATATAAATATTTAAAAAACAAAATTGTCCATATAAAATAATTTTACCTTAGGGAAATATTTATATGGCTTTTAAAAAATGAAGCCGAACGATAAACTCCGGCGCGGCCGAGTTTGGGATACTCTGTACATAGTAGGCGGAATTGAAAAAGAATAGTTGGTAACCCTGGTCGTCTACATTCGCATAAAACCTCTGGTCTTATTATACCTTAGAATCCAACAACACGTTGTTCACAATAATGCAAGCACGCCATCTATCGGATTGTTCTTTCGACCGTTTGCCTGTTAGCACGGGGAACTATAATCTTGACCCTGAAAATTTGATTTTTGTGTATCTCATGTAAATATGGTCGGATTTTAATAATTTTTAATATTAATCAAAAGATTTTGAGATTCCTAACTAATATGTAAATCTTAAAGCTGTAGAAATGAGAAGGCTTTGAAAAAGTAGGGAGTGGAAGGAGGGTCGGGGGAGAAAAAAATATAAACTTGACTAGCGTACACACATAAGGAGTTTGAATCCCAAGTTTGGTTATCCCAGCTCCTACAGTCTCTAAACTCTAGGCTTTCACACGGACGGACGGACATGGCTGTATAAATTTCTCTAGTCACCCTGATCATATGTCATATACAGATTTATAAATATTTCAATAAAATCTATAGTCCTTATATTTGTAAGGCCAAGAAGTTCGTGTCGGAAATTCCTTGTCCATTTATTTTTCTAGTCCTTTGCTTGAAATGAATGAAGAAATGAATTCGAATCTTCGGATCGTAGGACTATATCATAAAGCTGTAGGGTTGAGTGATGTATCCAACATATTAAGCTATTGTACTATATATCTACCTAATCTCATTGCCTAAACAATCCTATTAAAATTTAAAATGATTTTTGATTTTAAAACAATTGCAATATATTTCTAAAAATACTATTCATAAATATTATTCATAGATATTCATAGAAATATATAGAAATCTATAAATAGCTTCGAAATCTTTACACTCTCCGAGATATCAAAAGTAACATGTCCTTTTTTCAAAAATTGTTGGCTTAAAAGTATTTTGAAAAGCTTTCAATGAACATGGAAAATTCCCCTAACATTTTATATTTGATTCCTAACATTACTGACTTGCCTAGAATTTATGTGTTTAAAATATGGACTGTTATTCCGAAAATTAATTCGTTCTAATATTTGAATTCACAACATTTTGTATATAAATATGAGAATAGGTTTTTATAATCTCTTTTTGCTCGTTTTAACAAGCAATCAATTAAAATACATTAGACGTGTGTGGACAGGCAACAGTTCGTTAAATAATTTGATTATTTATTTCGAGTAATAAAATTTAATTTATACGCGTTTAAAAGTATTTCAACAATTTTAACATAAATAAATATATACAAAATCATAGAAAGCAAATGTGACTTTTAAATTAAATATAAATTTGAATCGTTTTGCAACTAGAATTAAATCTGAAAATAAAAAATATTTTTGGATTGATTTTGACTTGAAATTTAAAGAGACAGATTTTTCAAATTGAACTTAAAGCAATTTTACTCCACCACCCAAAAGATATTGCACCAAAAAATAAAAACCAGCTACAATTTATCATCGAGACTGTCATATAGGTCAACATCGGAAAGAACTGCGGCCACAGCAGCCGGTGGAGGTGGGGGCAAAGGAGAATCTGAAGGCGTGGGCGACGTTTCTCGCTTCTCTGATTGCTGCTGTTGCTGTTGTTGTTGTTGCTGCAATCGTTCTGCGTCTTTGGCCGGATCATAAACTTCGAATTCCTCGAACTCAATGTCATCGTATTTACGTTTCTCAAATAGACTCTTATCATTTGCCACATATTGGCGCACAACACTCTTGTCCACCACCGAGGCACTGCTGCTGGCATTGCTGAGACGGCGTTCACGTTGGTGTATTTCCACGGGCACGATAATTTGACTTCGACTCGTTGTTTCTGGCTGTCTGGCCAGGGATTTGCCCGTTGCCAATTTCAGGGAATTTTCCAAAGTTTGATTCTGACTCTGGTCATGTTGTGATGAGGCTGACATCTCTTCGGTATATTTTTTACCAATTTTCTGTGCTTGCGTTTGTGCCTGGACGGCACACTGATTGCCACCGGGCGTGCCTTGAGTGCCAATGCTTTGGCCGGCCTTCATTCCCCGGGACTGCAACTGTGCCGGGTTCGAAATCGCCTGAGACGGTTGCTGACTTGTTTTGTGGGCCATCGTGTAGGCCAAGTCGACATTTTTATTGCGGCAAATTTTACCATTGTTCTGACTTGTATCGAGTCGTATGTTCATGGCTTGACTTTGATAAGTTGTTGTTGTTGTTGTTGTTGGGTCTTTTGGCTTATCAAGTATATCGTGTGTGCCATTAAAGTTTTCACATTTGTCGAGCTCAGCTCGGTTCGTTTCGGCCATGACAGCTTTGAGCACATTGATGTGATTATTTACTGTCACTTGGCGGCTTGTCGCCTCCCCTGTCTTGCTGTTGTTATGCGGCGTTTGATTGTTTATGGTGAGGATGTGTTCGCTACTGCCCGCCTCAAAATGATGAACCATTTTGCGTACCACTTCTGTATCTCCAAGCAGATCGTCTAAGCTTTCCTGAGGCTCATGGTGTTCCTGTTCTCCCGCACCGGCCAGCTCGAGGCGACTACTGCAGCTGTTCGACTTGACCAGCTTGAATTTAATGCCTGAATGATTGGAGAGTAAACCAAATTAAAGCCTTAGCTTTGCTTAGATTAGACTGACTCGACTTACCTTGATAGGAATCTTGTGAGTGGTCCTCTTCATTGCCCACTCTTGGTGTGGTCTGTAGCTGATGGCCACAGTGGGTGTTGGGCAGACACACGTTACAGGCCTCAATCTGTCGCACACGTGTGCGTGTTCCTGTGCCCATTGTGGAGCCAACAGCGGAAGGTGTTCTTGTGGGTGGTTTTTTTGGGACGGCCATCATTGTCTGGCCCTTGAGCATACGTCCGCCATAGTAGGTCACTGTTGAGCCGCATTCTCGTATTTTGGCCAAGACATCCTAACAAAAGGCACAAGAGAGTGAGAGTAAATTTGTTATGCTCGTTTTTGTCATGCAAAGACCACACACAGGACAAAAAAAATGTGCGGCCATCAAGTGCTAATGGTCCTTAAAAAACCAGATAAAAAGACATATGGGTGTGGCCGGAATAACGACTTACATTGCTGACATAATACGATTCGCACATGTCCTGTTCTAAATCATCAACATCATAATCATCATTTTCGGCTTCGTTGTCGTTGTCGTCGGTTTGATCCTGCACATTGTCAAACAGATTCTCGTGTATGCCATTTCCATTAGCTTGGCCCAAATTGTGCTCATAAATCTGTCGGTAGTGTGAATCACCGGCCCAGGTGCGTCGACTGACCTTGGGCCGAGACTTGACATTGGCCGCATTGCTGTTATGCCTGCGCACCGCCTCCTGTACATGGACATCCTTGCAGGCTATCACAGGTGACTCCTTGGCCACCTCAGCAGAGTTTGTATGCTGCTGGCAATCGCCACAGGGTGAGGAGAGGTCTCCGCTGGAAATACCACTAGAAAGACTGGCATTATCCCACTGCTTGATCTTGTGCTCTTCCAGCATGTCCAGGCCCTTGGGTTGCTCCTCTGTGTCTCCAGTGTCAATAGTCAAATGGCGATATTTCTGACTGCGGCGAGCCTGAGGACTCAGCTGACAGGCTGAGCCCCCAAACTTTTGTCTCTGCACCAATAGACCCTGACCTGGTGTGGGCAATATGTTTTCCTCGAAAAAGCGCCTCACATTCCGCACAGTATCTGGATCGGGCAGCTCGTCTTCGTAGAGCTCTCGATTCACCCGTACCGGCTGATAGAAAAAGTGCCTCTTGAGGGCGGAGCCACCATTGCCTTGTCTTTGCCTCACCTTACGGGGCTGGCTGGGAGTGGTCTCAGAGTTCTTCGTTCCACCAGTCAATACTGGCTTGGCTGTAGTCACTGTCCCTGTGGAGTTTGAGCTGATCCCCACTGTCAAGGGCTTTTCAATTTTAGTGCGCACGGGCTCCACAATAACCACATTGTTATTGGACAAGAGTTCTTGGAAGCTGTATTCCTGCAGGTATTGAATGAGTCCATCGAATTGGGCCTCCTTCTTGTTGCGGGCATTTTGCAAGTTGCTACGTATTAGTTGCTGTGACTTGAGTACCTTGTAACGTATGTGATCGAATTGGGTGGCATCTTCATCATCTTCGTTGTCCTGACCAGTGCTGTTGTTGTTGTTGTTAGTGTGGCTGAGGGGTGCACTCACAATGGTGGCCTTCTGGGCTCCATCACCGAGCTCCACAATCTCAATGGAGGGCGGCATGAAGCTGGAATATTCTTCGCCCTGATTTGTCGTTGCTTTTTCTACGCTGGCTGTTTGGGCCTGAGCGCCCAGTCTAAACTCTCGAATGGGCTGGGTTGCTGTCTCGGCCTCTTCTGACGGCTCAATCTCACCAGTTTCACCAGCTAACCTGGACCAGTAGCAGCGTACGGCGTCTACCTTTTGCAAATATTCATTTTCCGCCTGGCTGCCTCCAACTGTGCTGACTTGGCTAACGAACTGGTGGGCTGTGGGCTTTGCCCCGGCACTGCTGCGGCGCCGTATGGTGCTGTTGGTGGCCTGGGCAGAATTGCCGCTGTCGACCACGTGCAGAATCTGTGGCCGAGACATCTTGCCGCAGGCACTGCGTCTAAATGAGTCGCCCGCTGTCAGCACTTTGGCAGGACGGGCCTTGTAAATTGGAGTGCTGGTAGAGAGGACCCGGCGCTCGGGAGGTTTTTCCTCTTGTCGCTTCTGAGACCTGCTGGCTGGGCGTTTCAAGGAGGACGGACTGCGGTTGACACTGACGGAAGGTTGAGTGGGCCTCGCTTTTTGTATGGCGTCTTGCTCGATGATATTGTTGTGAGTGTCGGTGACAATAATGCGGAATGATTGAGGCGACTTGCCTTGTCGTATCTCCTGGGCACGTCGCTCGATTAGCTTGGAGAAATAGGCCACCTCAATGGAAGGCGCTTCTTTGGGCAGCTCTGAGGGTGGGCTGTCTTCGATAAGAGGTGAATCTGGAGGCGTTGGTGCAGGAGGATCCCTGGACGATTCTATTTGTTCTTGGCTATTTACCGGTTTACTTTTCACAAACTTTTCCTGCTGCACATCCGTTAAACGTTTTGTTTCCGCTTCCGTCTGTACACAGCTTTTTTCTCTCGGCTGCTGGTCGTTCTCGTCTTGTTCTTTGAATTCTCTTTGTCTGGCCTTCTGATGAGCCTGGCCAAAGCGTCTAATTGAATCGTATATTTCGGCACTTGTCACCACTTCCTTGTCTTCCGTTCGTTGTGGCTTAAGCGGCTTTTGGACTGTGTTCTCACGTCGTTGGAACTTTTGCAAGTTATAAGATGATCTTAGTTCTGCATCAATGGATTCAGACACTTTCAGACTCTGACCTATGTGAACGTCAGGCAAACTGTGGTATTGATTCTCTATGAGATTTGTTTTGGCCGCTATGACCAGAGAATCCGTGGCCTGACGTTTTAATTGACTTGGCAACAGTCTGTTTTCCTTTTGGTCTTTGAGTTTTCTCTTTTCAACCACGCTGAGTATTTTTGGTTTACTGGCTGCACTCGAAGTCACACCCACATTCTGGGTAGAGGGATGGTGTTCTATCTTCAGAACCTGAGTGAAAATCTCGGATTCTTTTACTTCTATCTTTGTGAAATTTTCTGCCACTGGTTCCTGGTGTTCATAGACAGTGTCCTCTATGGATATGTGCAAAAGGCTGTGAGATTCTAGGTCAACGCTCTCGGGGCAGCTGGAAAATGGCCTCTGGCCAAAGGACTCGGTACTTTCGCCTATCAAAGTGCAATCGGAACTATCCTCTGAGGAAAGATAGACCGAGTCATAGGCAATGAGCTTGTCCAGCGGCGTCTGTTCACCTTGCCTGACGGTCTCGGTTTCACTCACTGAGCTGCGGTCGGTGGGCAGACTTTGGGGCTCCTGTTCGGTGTGACCAGTTGTGGTCAAGCTGATTAATTCGTAGCTCTCCTCCACGTCCTCATGAGTTTCGAATTGGGTCTGCTGAAAGATTTGTTCAATGCGGGTCAAATCGTATTCCTGCTCCGATAATGACGGACTATCAGTCTGATCATCCGAATTGCTGGTGGTGGTCTCTGGGAAGACGCTGCTCTGACTGTGTTCGGGACACGACTCGGCCCCGCTTTGTGTGCCCTTATCAAGATCTGCGTGTCTGAGGCACTGATGACGAAGCTGCTGTCGTCTTGATTGATAGATTCTCGGGCGTTCGCTCAACAAATTGACGGCCTCTTCGAGAGCTTCGAACTCAAGCGAGGAGGGTTGCGGCTGTGGCAGCGGCTGCTGTTGTGGTTCGTTGCTTTGATGCAATGAATTCTTAAAGTATTCCGAATTGAGACTCTCTAAATCGCTTTTATCATTGTGCCAGGGATGCAATTGTTCAGAGTGGCCCAATGCCAGAGCATCCAAACGTTTCAAATTATTATAATAGACGTCAAAGTCATGTGACTCTCGTGCCGCACTTAACAGGTGCTGATGACGTGGATGCTGACAATGTTGGGGCAGATGTGCCGACAGAGGCGCCACCTGATTCCGATGCTGCTGATGCGAATCGCAAGTAATGGCGCTGGTCGTCTGACTGTCTATGTCATCGGTTCCCTCTCCCTCTTTGCTTTCAATTGTGACTGTTGTCGTCTGCTGCTGTTGTTTGAGGCCGTTGCAATTTAATCTGCGGGCAAAAGCGAGACAGAGAGAGAGCAGAAATTAAGCTCTATTGTTTCCACTCAACGAATGTAAGCTTGTAAATTATAGGGCTTGGTATTTATGGCTATGAATCCACAGGGTCGAGTTTGGTCGGTGAGGGTTCTGTAATTGAGTTAACAATCGTGAATTTGCATTGACATGGCTCCCAGCCGGTATACCAATCAATCAAAGTAAATCAGATTACACCATCTGAGAGGAGGGAGAGTGGAATATGTGAAAACTTTGTCCACATTTTTGTTGACAGTTCTTTTAGGTGTGAAAGACGGAAACCCTCAGGTGGGATTTATTGTGGCTTCAATCAAAACGGAAAAATTAAATCCACCAACTGTGGGACAAAGTGATGTGTTCATTTCACCATCGAAGACGACAGGTCGGAATGCCAAGAACTCTCACACTCTTACTTTGTTTGCTTGGGACTTGAATAAAAGTTTCTATGGCCACTTGAACAAAAACCTAGACACTTTGGATTTGCAGCAAATTAAATAAGCTCGCTGGAATTCCAGGCACTTGGTAACTGTCAAGGCTAAAAGGTTTTCAAGTGGTTGGCCAAATTTGCCGTTGTCAAAGAGAAATACCGATCCATTTGGGTAAATGTTGGACAAAAGTTTATACTTTTAATTAAACAATGGCGGAGAGCAAACAATAGCAAACAGGTATTATATAACACCGGAATTCGGACACTGCGTCGCACACATAAATCAAGGGATTTTGGCTTGACCGCAAGCGAAATTGACCATAACTTTAGACCGCCCAAGCCTGGTCAAAAACAATTGCACACAACCGACCTGTTGAGAGGCCACTAACCAATTGAAAATTGCAAGAGAAAATCTAAAACAAAACAATATGCGGCCAACCCGGCGTATGCGTAATCTGACTCACCTGCTCTGCTGTTTGATTTGTTGTGGCGGCGAGTCACGGAAAAAACCACGATTAACTAGGCGAGCACGCGGTATCAACTGAGAACGGCGTCGGCTACTGTTTGCCGAGTTAATTTGCAGATCGCTAAACGTCTCCTCACGTATTACGGCCAAGCTGCGAGAGCGTCGCAAGCTGCACGATTCGCTGCCAAAGTCGAAAAATGCCGCTGCAGCAGCTACCTCTGCCGTGTCAGGCAATGGGGGCTTCTGTGTGTGTTGTGTGGTTTTCAAATCTTCGTTTGCTAAAGACCAAGTAAAACATAAGTCAATGCGAAATTTTTGCTTCGGAAAGCCGAAGAGCACATACTCTTTTCAAAATGTTCATCAATCCTGACTATAGCAATTGAAATATTGATAAATAATATTGAGACTGATTTCATCTGACGAGAAACTCAGACGGGCCTGGCTGTATTAGCACCGAACTATGCTTGTCTTTGAAAAGAGTATAAGAAATATGTCTTGTTCGGCTTGAATGCTTACACCCAAGGTTGTAATGGCCCACCGAGCACAACTCGAGGGTCAGGCATCGCCGTCAACCACCCACTTACCGGGCCGATCTTTGCCCACGACTTCCGCATCGAAGTGCCAATAGAACTCGGCTATATCCAAGGCGTTCTCTTCCCGTTCCAGTTGGGTGTAGTCCAAAGATCTGGCGTTTCTCAGCTGCCCACCCACATGACACTGGGTCCAGTGTGGTTGAGCATGAACACTTATTTCCGCTTCGGTATACGATGGATGCAGCTGAGCTCGCTCCCGCTCTTTGTGACGCTTGGAATAGTGCTGATCTATACCAGGACCGGCTGTTCCATGGCAGCTGGTGGCTAGATCCAAATGTGAGATGGACTTGTGAGTGTGACGCCAGCCTGCGGCTCGCAATTGGGGACAGCGTGGATCGTGAGCGTAGCCGTTGGTGTCCTCCAGGCGCACTCGATCCACGTAATTCTGCTGGTAGCCGTAGGAATTGTCTTTGCCTCGTTGACTACAAATGGAAAATGGAATTGCAAGTGATTAAATGTTACGACTTTGGGGGAATGGCTGAAGCTTTCGCACCTGCTGTCTATCAAATTGTATTTTATATATTTTGTTTTTAAGCTTGAACGACTTTTGATTTTTATAGCCCTGCAATTATAGCAATCCTTGCTCGCAAACCTTAAATAAATTGACAAACCCGAGACACCTTCCTCCACTCTCTTTGCTATTTAGAACTTTTTTACATTTTCTGCAGTAGTCAAAATGCCATACCAATTTCCGATTCTGCCTCAGCACTTTGCCCATTGAAGCATTTAAGCCAAGAAATGGCTTATTGCTTTTCGCCACCACTTGGAGCCATCCTCATTCCTCACTGAAGTGTTTTCTGCTGCTTATGCTGCTTTTCCTGGGCAATGAAGCGTATGATCTGCCCATGGATTGTAGCTGCAAACTTGGCTGAGATGTGTGTGGGTTTCTTCTGATTGGTTAATGTAGGTGAAAGCCAAAGTTGTTATTCTCGCAATTTGTGAAATGTGTTTTTAATGACTGCCAATAATTTGGTTAAGAAGAATCATTCACCATGTAATTGGTAGAAAATTTATTCATAATAATCAAACAGGTTCAGAGTGAAGACTCTCTGAAACTGAACTTCCTAATTAGAGCATTTTAGATTTGTACAATTCAAATGAAATAAGATATATTTCATTGGCTCACGGTTATCCCAAGAATAACCAGTAAATATAAGTATTTTCAACAAACTTATCGAGTCCTTTAAATTCCCATTGAATACGTCAGTGTATAAGAATGTTTCAATCATAACTGAATTCATTTGGACAAACAAACATAGTCTTGCTTTGAACATTTTTATCTCGACTTTGCTTCACTCGGAATTTGCAATTTCAAATAGAATTTCATTTGGAAAATTCCAATCATGCCAAAGATTTTTGTTCTACCATTTCACCCAAACGGAATTACAATTCAGCTTGAGAGAATATAAGCCTTTTATTAACTTTGTTAAGCCCCAGAATTGGTTTCTCTTTTTTAGCATTTTAAATAAATTCACTTCTATTTTATTGGCCGCTACTGTATTGACTGAGATACTAACGTTTATGAGTCGGAATGTGGTGTACTTTCTATGTTAATTGCCTTTTGGCCAATGTGTTTCTAAAGGGGCAGCAGCCCTGACCTTAATGGTTCAAATGTTGGCGCCACTTTAACAGGTTTTGTTGCTGGTTTTTCTGCATTGGCTCTTGCAGCCTCGGTAGATCCAAAAGGTCCGCATTACAATTGCAAATGTTGCCAACAAATGTCTAACTAAGCAAACTGGCAATGAAGAGGAAGAGATTTTCTTTAACTCACTGCCATACTGCCCACTGGTAGGGCGCCGTTATGGCGACTGCACAGTTCATGGCTTCAAATCCTAAGTCCCCCGCCTTCTACCCAAACTACAAGTTGCCGCTTATAAAATAGGCAAATGGCTGAAACATCTTGGCAGCTTTAATGGTTTGCATCTAGGAAATCCTTTTTGAGTGCAATGTCATAAGTAAATCTGTCTGGCAAAATGTTGTAACGGGCTCTGAAATTTAATATGTATATGGAGCACATCTCAAGACATTTGCTTTGCTTTTGCTTCCAAGAGAAACTCGAATCTTTAAATTTGTCCCCCCAGTTAATTCAATTAAAAGTTAGGCAACTCACCTGGGCTGAGAACATAAAGTAAAAGAAATGCTAATAAAGCATTAAACTCGGGCGGTACCCTCAGATACCCTGTATAGTATATAAGTCCCTAAATCGGTACTTTCAACCGATCTTTCCTAGTGCTCCATATAATTAAGACCTAAGCATTGCTATCTGTTTTAGAGGTAGTCGTGCTTTTCTACTTTGTTTTATTCCGAACCTAAATCCGATATCGAATAATGAAAAAAGCTTGGTCTAGCCAGATGAATTTGTGTTGATTAGCAATAAGCCGTAACTTTCTGGATTAATTCAAACTTTGGAAATCTTCTCTCTGTTACAAACATTTGGACAAACTTAATATACCCTTTGTATGTTAAGATACAGGGTATAAAAAGGACTCAAGATTTTTTAAAGTGAGCGTACAACTTGTTGACAAAGGCAGATTAATTTTTATTTTCACAGTTTTTTCATTCTAATTATTTGCCAAATAAATTTAATCCCTTAAAAGAGTGGAAAAAGAGGGCATAAATAATTCACAATTCTCGTGTTTATCTTCATCTTGTTTCTTTCTTTCTTTATTTTTTTTTTATTGAGTCCTCAAATTTTATTGTTGTTGTTCTCATCAACTCACAACTTAAACTTTTAATTGCTTTCTAAAGATTCCAACAACAAATAAAACAAAAACAGAAAAAAGTGCGAAAAAGAGCAACTTGTGTTAATTAGTTTTTTTTTTTATTTTTATTAAAGTTCATGGCCTTCGCCGCAAATAAAAAATACACACACAAGCAAATAAATAAAATTATTGCACAATTTAATTAGTTGCTGCATTTGTGCTTGTATGTGTGTGTGTGTTTTAAATTGAGCATTTAATTTTCTAGTCACGTGCTGACAATGTTTTAAGATTTTGATTTTGATTTCACACGCACTCAATTAAAATGAAATTCTGTCATTAAACTGGTCTTGGACATGGCAATAGAATGAATTGCGGCCTTAAATATCTTGAGAAATTCAAGAAAGATAAATAAAAATAGATTAATCTTTTTCTTAGTTCAATGGAAAATTTCGCTTTGAAATTGGAAAAGAAAAATAAATAAATAAATAAATCTTGCATGCGGGTCTCAAATTAATTAACACAGAAATTAATTGGGTGGAATAGAGAAACAATAGATGAAACTACATAAAATTTACATGAAAAGCAAACAAAACGCAAACCGCAAAAACATTTTTCACACTATTTTCCAAATCAAAATAAATTGTGCAAAAATAGAATATAAATAATAATTATAACAATGGTAATATAAATAACTCGCAAACCAAACAATCAGAGCGTATTGTATTTCTCTTCTTCTTCTTCTTATTTTATTATTATTTTTTTTTAAATTTTGCCTTTGTTAGAAGCATTGAGCCATTTGATGCATTGATGCAGTTAGCTGAATCTCTGGCCATGGCTTGCCAAATATGCCAAAAGGCAGTGGCAAACGAAACGAGCCATTCAAAACCTGTCAACAGCCCAGCGATGGGGCACCGAGAGGAAAGGGTTGCGGGTGTCGACAACACGCGACATTTCAAATGACATTTGCGGGAAGCAGCAAAAAAAAAAAGAAAAAACAGAAGAAGAAAATTTGGCAATTTCCAAAACATGGCAAATGGCACAACTGCGGTTCCTCTGAATCCAATGGAGACAAATGCTAAATCAATTTGTGTCATATTTCACTTCATTTTGCGGACTCTCGTTTCTGCCAGCCAAATGGCATAAATCATGAGAAAAAATAAAAAACAGCAAAAGAAGAAGCAGCTTTTCGCATCTGCCCTAATTACAGTCACACGTTTCACACAAGCTCTTTTATGGCCTATTTATTTGTTTGTATTTGTTTAGGTCCAAAATCATAATTAATTACCTGTGAAAATCTTTGAAGGACCCTCAGAATCGTAATGACTCATACAGTTGACAGGTTCTTGATGTGGACAAATATTGACTCGGCTCGATTTGATTTAATTGTGGCTCACTTTCTTTACACTTTGTTGATTTTTGTGGTCAACGAATTCGTTTTTTTTTTTTTGTGGTTTCGGAAAATATTTAGCCAATTTTCACGTATCAAATAGTTTTTCCAAGCGCTCGACGATCGCGTTTTAATGCTTTTTGTTGTTTACCCGTTTGCGTCTCACTCACAACTGAAAAGCCGCCACCAAAAGCTGAAGCTGAAGCCGACGGCTGCGGACTGTTGCGCGCCAGTACCCCTGCCCTCGCCCCTCCCACCTCTCTTTTTAAGTTGCTCTTTAAAGTTACATTTTTGTTTTGTTTTATTTTGTTTTGTTTTGCTTTGTTTTTCTCTTTTTGAGAGTAACCTTTTCACTGTCAAAATGGTCTCTGTAGTTGGGCAATTGTCGACTCACAGCATGGGTGTAAGGTTATTAAAATTACCTGCCTTAGCAATAGCAACAACAACAACAGCAACAACAATCTGAACAATATCTCAAGTACACAACAAAAACAAATTCAAATGTTGAGCCATAGATTTTATACACTGAGAGAAAAGATTGAAAGCAAGCAATCTCGACTTTAGAAGACGGGAAAGCAAGTTTCATTTACTTTAATCTTTTCACCTTCATATGAAAAAGAATGGAACATTTAAAATAAAAGATTTTCCTTATCCGTACATAAATATTTCTAAAGAGAAAATATCATATTCAAATTTCTTTTAATGAGTTTGAGTTTTGGAAATGAGTTTTTCTATGGTTCCAAAGCACCTTGAAATTTAATTTTTCACACCTTAAAAATTAAAAATGGTTCTAAAGAGTTTTGGAATTCAATTCTTCATAAAAATTTTAAATGGTTCTAAAAAGTCTTGAAATTTAATTTTTCATACTTTAAGAATTAAAATTGCTTCTAAAGAATCTTGAAATTAAATTTTTAATTCCTTAAAAATTAGTTTTTCTATACTTATGATAAGTCAGGTACAGTTATTCTTTTGGTTTCCTACGAAGTCAAATACTTAAATCAAGAACTAAAGTAATATATAATTTAATCGGATTCAAAAAGTTTCTTATCACATTTTTTTTCAGTGTAGCCCTTTCGCTTGGTAGCAAACTCAAACTTTGAGTCTTCCCAATGTAAATTGGTTTTGTGTTTTAATGCAATTTTTGAACTTCATTGTGATACTCCAGTTTTAATGTGGCCGTAATCATATTACAGTTGCTGGCAAAACGAAAGAAAAACTAAAAGCAAAAGTAATTTGCAGCTTAATTAAACCCACCAACCTATGTTCATCATAAATAAAAATGTGTGCATTTGTGGGCATCTAAAAACTCATAACTTGTTTGCCATTTGCAAGTTTTGCTCATTAAAACGCCTTTTGACGTTGGCTCCGGGTGAAAATGCGGCAATTGCCACATCTGGTGCAACTCTCGCCTTGTCCTCACATATGTTGCCCATAAAAATCAAACTTGAACTCGAACCAAGCACATACACAACCCAACTCAACTGGGCTCGGCTCGACTGAACTCGTCTGAACCCAAGGGATTTCCTAGTAAGATGAACAGATGCAGATGCCCGGGTATTCTGACTCAGCAGCCGGGTCGCCATCATGTGGCAATAAATAATGTAAAAGACTGTAAACCTTTTCCAACCAGGGAGGGGGTTGCGGGCTAGGGAAAGAAAGAGAGGTTATGTTGGGGCCACATCGTCACAATGAATTTAAAAACCGCTTGGTGCGCTAATTGAACTCTTGACGTCGGTGTGAGTGTGCTTCGCTGGCCATTTCGTCATCAGCGTCACCTAGTTTGCTCTCCTACTCATAACAGAAGAATGCCATGAATGGGAGAGTGAGGCGGTGGAGGTGGAAAGCTTTCTGGCATCTCGCACAATAACAAAAGCAACGGAAATGCGTTGCAATAAAAGAGACACACACGCTGGCACACTCGGGCACGCACACACTCACACACTGGCTGCCTGACTGCCGGAAGTGGAAGAGTTGTTACTGAAGCACAAATTGGGAAGCTCAGAAAATGCCACATAGAAATACTCTATACGTTAGGCGATTCCATTGAAGGCTTCCTAACTTTTAAATAAAAGTATCTGACGGATGCTAAAGTTCTACAGGAATGGGTGCTTTATTTCAAGGAAATTTCTCTGAGTTGGCAACGCATTTATTAAAATGTTAAAAGTATTTGCATTTCCATTGAAATTGTTGGCACAGGTGTGCTCCGATCTTGGCCTGAAATTAAAAAATAAAACAATGTTCCATATCATCTACATATTCCCAATTTCGAAGGTTTTTGGTAACAGTTGTTTAACAATTTTTTGAGACAGGTGCCATATCCCTTTTGTGTAAAATTACAAAGTTAAATTAAATGTAAAACGAACATGAAATCCAGGGAAACTTTCATTGTCAGAAAAAAAAACAAACAAAAATCACGCAGACCTTTTCAAAATTGGTTTAAATTTGGAATCAAAATATAATTAAATATTGTTGATCTGGTCCTAAAGGGAAACTGAAATAAATCATTGAAATACGCCAAAGATTATCCAACATACTTTGTGGTTTGATTTATTTTCAATATTATCGATGGGCTTGAATCAGGCAAGGTCACGGTGTCCCTGAAATCGGCGTCAGAAAGACGCACAGGCAGATTCCTGTCTGGAGAAATCGGAATCTTAATCGGCGATTGAAGGAAAATAATTTATGGCTGAAAGTTTTCCCCTTTATTTTAGGAAATATGTTAAACTTTTTATTTTATGATAACACGGTCATTTATATTTCAAATTTATTTATTTTATTTTTTCAAGAATTGAAATGTGGAATATAGTTTCCTTTTTCAATCAAATCAGTTCCATTCCACTCTTTGGGCCACTCAGGTTACAAACACTCTCAATAAATAAGAAATGCCCATTTAGGTCTGAAATTTATGGTACTTTGTCGGGGCGTTGATTCTGCACTAGCCGTGTGCCTTTGTGGGCCTGTTATGAATTACCATTTTCCACTTGCCGTTTGACGGTAGTCGAGAAACAAAAAAGAGTTTATTCAGTGAAGCGTGCTACTAACTGAAAAATGACGCAAAGCATATTAACAAAGTGTATGACAAAAGCCGCGGCTGTTGGTGCTGCTGACCTGGGGCCCAAACCCCTGACACTCGTTGGCATGAGGCTTTAACGGCCTGGTCATAATGTTTTCCCTAGTCCGGGGGTATCTTGGAAATTACTTTATAATGTTTTGACGGCCAGCCACGCATAGAGTTTTTGGTTTTTGGCATCGTTCCTTTTTTTCTCGACTTTTATTTTTGGGTAGTGTGTGGTCTCTCTTTTTTCTTTTTTTTTTTTGCATTTGTGCTCAGTGGCTGGAACCAAATGAAATGATTATGTTTACTCTTCTCTCTCTCTCTGTTTCTCTATTTCTGTCAGAATTTTCATTTTTACCAAAAACCGACAAAAGAATTTTTTATTTATAATAAATTGTGTGGCTGTTTTTATGAAAGAGCAAAAAAGGGCCTCTCGTTTGTGTCATGAAATAAGTCAAGTGTATAAAGTTCAGATTTTTGGCAGAATAATTTTTTATTCAAGCTTTGCTTTTGGCATTTTCAATGTGCGTGCTTCAATTAAAAAAAAAATCAAATAAATAAATAAGGCTTTCAATGTTGATTTCCTTAAAAACCTTTAAGGCTTGAGAAATTAGAAAACACGTTCAGACATCCACGAAATAAAAATAAATATTCCACATTTAAAGTAAAACTTGAACTTTGCAAGCTTATATTTGCATATTTTATAGATACAATGTTTCCCCTTTTTCCCTCGATTCCAGAGTATTTCCATATGTTGTATGCTTGCAACATTTCACTTTGGGAACCAATTTAAAGACAGCACCGAGAGCTTTTGCTCAGCTCAGCTCAGCAAGGGCAGCGACAGCAACTGCTCAGACAGCACGTGCTATATAAATTGATATGAATTGCTCTACGCTCAGAGTAGAAAAAGCTAAACTCAGACCCAAACCAGCAGGGCAACCTGCTTAACCTTTCCGATCAACCTGCTCTGAGTACTGCCTTCTTTGACTTGCCATCTCTCTTGTTGTGTTGCATGTCTATCAAATTAAATCCCGCACTGACATTTTATGCTAGACGTGTCAGAGCTTTGGGTGAGGGACAATTGCTGTCAAATAAATGCTCACTGGTCTGTTTTCCCGTATTTTTCTTATTTCTTGACATAAACAGGGCCCGGCACTCTCTTCTGACCAACGCTTGGTAAATTCATAGCAGACTGGGCTAATGCACTTGTTACGTGACACTTTCCCTGCAAATTCAAATGCATGAATTCGTATGCCGGGGGGGTCAAAGTGTTCTACATTTTCCGATTGCTCTAATGCCGTTTGAGTCGTGCTAAATCAAAAATTCACTAACTTGTTTTGGGTTGTTTGTTTATTTGAAAGACTCATGGAAAGTTGATTTTCCTGAGGGATTCGTAAAATCATTTGCCAAGTCAAATTAAACTAAAAACTCCACACAAAGCCAAATCAAGAAACAAATGATAATTCTTTAATAATAACATTCAAGTAAGATCTGGCAACGCCTAAACCATGAAGTTGCCAGCCTGGCACTTTGTGGTTCAGTGATGCCAGATGGCAATGCTGTCTTGTCATGAAAATGTATTCTAAATTATTCAAAATTCATTTATATATTTAGTCAAAAGCATTTAAAAAAATCCAGCTTCACTTGATAAAAAATAAATAAAGTTATTTAGACTTTATGTTTGCACTAAGCATCGATTTTAAAATTACTTTCATAACTTGAAGCAGACGTCGTGTAAACGTCTAAAACGTGATTGAAACTAAAAAACAGAGTAGCCATTTGGCAATCGAATTAATATGAATTACAAAGAAGCTAGGCACAAATCAGCCAAATCACTTCGATCTGAGGAGCTGAACACTTCTTTTAATTTTTATATTTTAACACCTTTTTTTTAATATTTAATATTTATTTGCAAATATAATCTATGAATTTTCTATGCAACTGACTTTATAATAATCGTAGTTGTTTTTTTTTTCTTTGATATATTTTTTCTGAAATACTTTTGAAACCTTCTTTTCCTTTCTTAGACTTGGTATTAAACGTAGATTTTTTTCTTTGATATATTCTTTCTACATTTTGTTTCATTCAAAAAAAATTTTTTTTTCGAGTGCAAATACTTTTGTGGTTGTATATTTTTTTCAAATTTATTTTATTTTATTGTCATGCTAAAATAAGTATCCAGTCTGTGTATTGAAATTCTTCGTCACATAGCTGCATATTGCCTTAAATATAAACATGAAGCAACTAATAAAATGAATTAATACCAAATATTTCAAGGAAATGAATAATTCGAGTATCTTCTATTTCATATCGGGCTTATCAAGTCAATTTAATTTGTAATCCTCGTCTCTCTCTCCCCCTTCCTCTTACCCTTACCCCCTCCCTCACCTAACTGTTTATGATATCTACAAGCAATCGCGTTGAAATGTAGTAAATTTTTATGAAAGCCTCTTTGCCACGCCCATGCTGGAAATTTGATATGCAAAGTGCAGCACTTTGCGCTCGGCTCGTTGCAACTAAACAAAATTCCAAATTCCAGGCAAATCATGCTTCAAACATCAAGCACCAAGGCTGTCACTGTTGACTGCACTCTCTAAACGCTGAACGAGCTGGAATGGAAAGGGTCAACCCTGGGGTAGATGCGGGAGCCCAGCCTACCAGTCGTCTGCCACTGATGGCCTGCTCGAAAGTTACAAATAGTTTTTAAGGCTCACATTAAATTTCGAAACTGTTGACCAAAAGTTAAGAAGTCGAAAAAAATCTACTTGAACACACGCAGACCAGACAGTAAAAAACCGCACTAAAATCAAATAAATAAAACATTTTACGAATATCTTCCTCTGCCCCACAAAATTCTCTTTACTGTTTTGCTTACTCAACTTCTGTGTTAATCCAGGGTCCATTTCGAGCACATGTGCGAGTGAAGCAAATAAAACTAAATAGAAAACATGAATTTTGTGCTCAGTTTTTTTGTTTGTTTTGCGAGTGGAGGCCTGCTTCTGTTTAGAGCGCTGTCAGGCAGGCATATCACAGAAAATAAAACTACAAATAAAGACAAACAAAAAAAAAAAAAAGGAAGTAAGAGGAAAAAGCAAGAAAAACTTGTTTATGGCTTCTTGGCAGGATTTTCCATCTTCCAGGAAAGTCGGGCGTCGGCTTGTCTCTTAAGCTCGTGAATTTTTACTTATGGCAAATATTGCTGCAGGATTTTTTAGTTTGCGGGTATTTTTCTTTTTATTTTTTTTATTTCTGTTTTTGTTTGATTTAGAAGTAGGTGCCACAGTACCTACGGAAGCTTATAAAAAATGTAAACACACCCAGCCAATGGAGCGTAGCCAAGTTCACTTCAAAATGTATGCAAATATAAAATCACAAAACACCCTACACACACACATACACATACACGCACTAGGTGAATATGTGTGTGAGCGAGGGAATTCCATTATTAAAATTACTTTGAGTAGCATTTAGCTTTTTATAAGACAAAAAAAAAAGAAAAGAAAAGTATGGAAAAGTCCACCAGGTTCAATTTTAGTAGTCAAATTTTACGCATAGTTTTGCTGTTTTATTCCAAAAGAATAATAATAATGGTGTATATAGAATTTTGATAAATATTTATTACACACTCGAATATCTCAAAAGAATCCTTCAATCCGCCGAAGGTAAGCTCAGAACTTTCTGCCAAGGGGAAACCTTGGGCAAGTTTTATAATTCATTTTGGTTTTGTGCTATTTTATTCAATTTAATATGATTACAGATTTTTCAGTAAAAATAAAATTATTTTTACTTCGATTGCATCAGGATTTCTCGAGTGGCTTTCATTAATTTGAAGTGCATCAAATGAGTATAACGATAAAGTTGTTGAGTTGGCAAAAGAAAAAATTTTTAATTGCATTGTCCATTGATTCAGGATTCCAACTTAATTACAGTAATGAAAATTTAAAGACCAAACATATTGAAACATTGAAAATCATTAAAAGCGAGATTCGAAATATCGAAAACCATATATCAAATTCCAAATCTTTTAAGCTGATATTTCTGGCTTTTAACAAAAAAAAAAAAAATAGAAAAAAGTCTTACAAATTGTAAATCAACCTATCGAAAATATCGAAAACTACATATCAAGTCTTTAATTTATTTCAATATCTTGTCTTTTTCAAAAAAAAAAATTCTTAGAAATTGAAAATCAACCTTTACCTTTCCAATTCCTAAAAAACACTACTTTTAAATCTCCCAGGGCTGATTTGAACGACTTATCGATCGTATATTAAGTTTGTTTTGAGCATGTGTCATTATGATTGACACACTGATTGACTGATTGATGCCTTTTATGTACTTGAGTAATTTGCACAACTTGCTGTTTCTTTTGAGAAAATATTCATGAAATGTTTGCGGTAAATTGAATTTTGCCAATAGCAAGACAAGCGCAGTTTGCCACCTCGTTACTTTCGACATTGACAGTGTCAGTCTAATTGCATAAGTAGGATTTGGACAAGAGGAGACCACACCCAAACACACACATACTGAGAGGCTGCCCTGAATTCCATTTTACGCCATTTTGAGTCTTGTTGACTCCTCTCTCGCCTGGTTGGCCACTTAGCCTAGTTTTGGGGCACTCAGCCGGTCCCGTCTACTATAAAACGGAAATTGTCTCAACTTGTGCTTTATTATTCTTGATGTTGGCACTGCCATTTGTGCTTTTGGTATAGCCTTTTTTATCCTATTCCTCCAACACACACTCGACTGGGTTTTGTAGACGGCACTTAGTTTTCTGGGTTTGTTGTTTCACTTTGTTGTTGGTCGTTTTGCTTCATTTAACTCTTAAATTTGGCAAGTATTTTATACTTTGCCATATTTCACACAATTTGCTATGAAATATGACAGACATTTTCCATTAAGCCGTTGAGAAAACTGCATAGAAATTTTTGCGCAGAAACTTCCCATAAATAAATATTTCAGCGAGTGGGAAAATCTTAACCTAACCAATTTTCGGGTACATGAATACTTCGATGCTCATTTGTTTATTATAAAATTTCCTTTTGGGTTTTTGCCAACAACTTGAAATTAATCTCTTTAAGCAATTTATATTTATTATAAATTTACAGAGACATCCGTGTGATGACTTGGAATATCAAGGATGTGGGAGTGGGAGTACAAGACCAGTTTTTGTGGCAATAATTGATAACTTCTAAGCGAAACAACGTTTTTTGCACAAAGTTAATCAGAATCAGAGCTTTAAACTATAACGAAGACAGCACAATCAAATTCCAATGCAAATTATAATACAAACCACTCCGACTAAAATTCATTAAAAATGTTTTTACTATTTTATGTTGATACATAATGATGAAAAAATATTATTTTAAGGACTTGTAAAAAATTATTTTTGAATATCAAAAGAGGCCCATAGTTCAATTTTGAGTCCAGCAATGCCAAGTGGTAAATGTTATAATATTCTGGCTTTAATAAACGAAACAATCCAAAAGATACAAGTTATAATGTCTGAATATATTTAGAATATTTAAAATAGTTAGAGTAGTCGAAGAGATAAGTAACGGAACGATGTTCTAAAAAAAAAAATTCTAAAATTAAAACTAAAAATCTTCGGAAAATTGATAAAACTCTTAGGAATTTCAATATTAAATATTAAAGTTTCCAGGGAAAACCACATAAAGCACATAAAGCTTTGTACCTTTAAAAATTGGGTAGAAGTTGGTGTACGTTTGGATGGAATTCAAGCCGAAACAGTAAATTATTTTTCAGGCTTCATAGTAGTTTGAACAACCGTGATATATTAATAAGAAAATAAATATTACTAAATGTTGATTGACTGATTCTCTCGAGCCAAGTTTGTAGTAAATCTGAAAAAAAATGGCCTGCTTGAGAGGTCTGAGACCTCAGTCTCTTGGGATAAGTGGAAATATGTCTATGGGATGAGATCTGTTTTTTCAGCAAAATTTCTTTCTCCCTGAACTCGGTTAATCCTAAATTTTTGATACCCTGTGCCACTATGGCCAGAAAGATAGGTCCTAAAGGTCACAAATTCCAATGAAACTTATTCGATTACAGCTGAAGAAAATTCAGAGATCTGAACCTAGGAAGTTTTTAGAAGCTCAGGGAGATCGAAAAAAAAATAATTTTCGGATTATCTCTACCCTAGACTTAGACAAATATTCAGATTAAATGTGTTTTTTTTTTAGATTACTTAGTTTTTGAGATGTTCTGTTAAATTAGGTTATGCCTCGCTCAGGGGCACGAGGGGTCCTATCGAAATGAAAATATAAACTTGACCTTTCTGATGCAATAGCTCCAGAATTTGTAGTTTCTATAATTCTAGGCTAGATTGATCCTTATCCTACTGTAGGTAGTTGTGGAGATCCCCAATAAATAAGCGCACAGTTTTCGGGGTACACTTTCCTTATATAAGAGGGCATATAAATAGACTAGAATATGAGTGGTTTGGCAAGGACCAAGAGGTTACTTAATGTTTTATTTTGTTCATTTCAGTCATTTCAATTCCAGTTATGTAATTTCATTTTAATTGCTTTCCATTACACGTGACACAAAATTGATTTGGATTTCCCGAAACTTGTTTATGTACGCTTAAGCTTTTCCCAACAAATTAGTGTTGTCCTTACCACTCGAACCAGTTCTGAAAGCATTCGTTTATTATGAAATTTTAGGAATCTGCAAAAGTTTTTAGCCGGTCGTCGGTAATTGCACACATTTCTGCCAATTGTAGTTGCTGCTAACTTTTTTAATGAACATTGAATGACAAAAGTTTTTGTCCAATGCCAAAATAAATTCAGACATTCAACCATGCAAATTTGTGAAAATTTAATAACTTCAATTTAGTCAGCTGATTTAGCCAGTAACTTTCTAACAAACTTATCTCTCTCTCTCTCTTTCTCGTTTCAGGTAAGTTTCTTCATATTGAGAAGACAAAAGACACTTCACTCTCGGGGCAGGTAAAACAAATCTAACAAAGTATTTTTGACAGTTTTATGCCTCACACGTAATGCTGACACTAAGCAGCATGTCCTTTTTGCAAATTCCATTTGGTTGGTGATGGTGACTCCATTTTTTGTTGCACACACTCAAAGGGTGGTAAAAGTCAAATGATAAGAAACGTGACTGATTTGAAAGTGCCCTTTGAATTCTGGTGTGATAGACTCATTTAAGTGTTTAACATTTTTCATAGCCACACACACACCTTTGAGACGGCCTGTGTATGTGTGTGTGTGTGTGTGTGTGTATTTGTATTCATAAATCGATTTGTTTGTAACAACGTCACGCAAAAAACAACAAATAATAATTCATAAAAAAAAAACATACGTTGGGGGAAAAAATAACAACACGACGAAATTCACACACATAAATTCTTTTTTTTTGCCACACATTTCCTGGAATGCCTTGTAGTTATGTCTTTATATGTGGGCACACACACACATACACACACATATGCAAAGAATCGCATTTATTTGCCGTTAACAGTTTGTCAATATCATAAATTGGCTGGCTCTCTGTTTCTGTGGGTAAAATTTATGTAAATGTAAATGAATTTTGCATATTTTGAGAATATTATTTTTCACAAATTTTTTGCTCCCTCTTTTTTTTGGAGTTGAAAATGTTGAAAATTTGCACAGCAATTCAAAGGACCGAGACCACCTGAACTGAAAGAGTTGAGGCAACTAAAAAAAAATAAAAAAAAAGGAACAAATATTTGCCCAACCGCAACTCGGGCGCTTTAAGCCAGTTTTAAGCTGAGTTGGCTAAAAAAGGCAGAAAGCAATTTTGAGTTGGATCCTGGTCTAAACTCTCGGAGGTTTAGTGAATACTTTTTTTGTCTGCTTGTCTAACTCAGCTCTTTGTGTTTACCAAGTAAGCCATTTTAATTGGCCATTTTCTTGGCTGGCTCTTTGTTTCATTTTGATGGCCGCGTGATTTCACGCGCTGACGGTTCTATCGGTCGTGTCGGTTGTTTTGGCTGCCACTCTTTCCGGTCTTTTGATTAATTGGCATATCTGACATGGTTTTCCACACAATCTTCTGGCGAGACTTGCTCTCTTCTCTTGTTTCTATTGAGATAGACAATTTTTTGCATTTCAACCAATTAAATTTGCAAATCGATTTGAATTATTCAGGTTAAGTTGAGTGTCTGCTTTTTGCCCAACTTGATGTGGCAGACAGTTGGTAATTATTTTCCTTTTGCCGGAAAATCCCTTCAATTTCGCAAAACACAAAAAAAAAATAAGAGCAAGGAAATTTATCGATTTCGTTGGCTTGTATGAGGCAAATTTAATTATGTTTGGCAAAGTCTCTTCAACTTTTGGCTAACGAGCCCAACTGGAAAAATTCTTACTCGAGTGAAAAATAAAACTTTATTTTTTTGGTCTGAAGAAAAGTTTTTTTCGCTTTGTTTCAAGATAATTTTAATGACATTTTGCATGTTTTTCCTTCTATTTTCATAAGCCTCTTCTTACTTAATTTGGCTAGTCTATTCTTATGTTAATTTGAATTTTTTCAAGTGGTCAAAAACGAAAAATTCTGGCTAAGCCGCTTGAGTGACCCTTTGCCTCTGTTGGTTTTGGTAGCCGATTTAAAAAAAGTACAAGAAAACACCGAAACCGACATTCCGAAATACCCCAAACCAAGAGCACATAAATATTTATGCATGTGTGCCTGTGGATGTGAGAAATTTTCCAGCTTATTTAATACACACACTTACACACGCACACACACACACACACACACACAAGCAAACTTCATTGACTTTTATGAGGCTTATTTACACGCAAAAACCAAAATCAAACCAAGGAAAAAGGTTTTTGGTAAAAACAAGAAACCAAGAAAAAAAATAAACTACACACACACACACACACACACACACACACACACACACATTACTGGTAGATTAAAGTATTTTATAGGCAGGATAAAATCCACCCACATAACCATACGGCATATTGACTTACCGCTTGTCCCTTTGACGCTGCGAGGATGTTTGTGACGTTCGAAAATAACCGTTGCCCATGGTACCGCCATAGCAGAGGCTGTGACTTTGTCCGGAGCCTATTTTGACGTGCAAAATGTGCCGGACAAGAGTTTCAATAAATAAACTCGACTGGTCTTGGGTCCACCCACACAACCCAATATGGGACGGAAAACTGCCCGGACTTGAATTTCTATTTGTTTTTGTTGTTCTTGTTGTTGTTGTGGCTTTCTGCAAAGAGAATATAAATATTTTTTGCTTGTTCCATTTAATTTGTTTTTGGCATTTCCCGAAAGCCAAGTGCTGCACATCATCAAAAGTGTGGCAAATGAAAATGTCACACATTTGATGATCCTTTCGTTTAGAAACTCCATTATTCTTGTAATCAAGTTGAGTGCTTAAAAGTTTGTCTCAAGTGGTTTTCCCCTGCTTTTCCCCCGCAAAACGATTTGACCAGACTTTAATCAGAGCTGCAAAAAAAAACGTAGCCTACTTTTGCGGGCCTCGTGGTCTTCGCTCTGCCTTGTCTTGTTTATTATGAGTCTTGCAAACACAAAACTCCGCATTTGTTTTAGTGAAACAAAAAGAGCTCAAGGTTGCAGCAGTATACTTGCAATCTCTACAAAAGCAAATGCAGCTAAAATATTAAAATGCTTAGCAACAATGATGAATACAAAGCAATGTGGAGAGGGCGAGATTGTGTTGGTCTGAAACGGCAGTTTTGCGGTAACTGACGCACACAGACAAATACACACACACACATACACACTCATACGTATTCAGTGAAACACTAACAAAACTGTCCAAGGGCATTTTTATTTTTAAATGAAAATTTCAACAACTTTTAGTGAAAACTTTTTTTTTACACGTAAACTTTTTTTTTTTGGGAAAATAAAATTTTGCGTTAAAACCAACGATTAACTCTGCATAAATGATTTTTTGTATACACTTTAAAAAGGGGATTTTTAATTAATTTTGTGAAACACTTTTTAATATAATTTGTATTCATCCTTTTTTTTAACTTGTGGCTAAAGCTTAAGGGTATAACGACATTGCACAAATTTATATATCACAAAAAAGGAGACATCGGAAACACCCTCAAGATACAGAAAATATAATCTGCCTAGACTTGTACATTCGTCCATGCGATTTCTGAGATCTTGAAGACTTTAAGAATTAAGGAAACCGAACTCCTCATGCAGGTTTACTTCCAACCATTCTTCGAAAGCTTTGAAGTCTATTAAAATTGATTTTTTAATCATTCAAATATTTCTTACAAAATGTTTAAAAACAAAACATTCGATTAATATTAAGCATAAATCAAATCAAACTTTAATTAGATATACTTGTGTACTAGAGATAAAAGGTTAGGGTCAAAGCGGTCAAGCTAGATCAGTCCGATAGATGGCGCGCTGGGCTTGCTTTAAAGAAATTGTTTGTAATTTCAAAGAAATATTAAAATCATAATTTAGGTGAAGTGAAGTGTGAGTTGGTGAAGAGATTCCTAATTTTGACCCTATTTATTAGTTACAGAGCATTCTAAAATCGACCTAGAAGGAGGTTAGGATTTGTCTTAATCCTATTAGATTTCCGATATAATTAGTCTATTATTTTTTCACAAAGAATTAAACATTCATAATTTGCTGCTAATTCACTTTTCATTTGTCAATGTTTATGAAAAATAATCCTTTTTTTTGTCTTAATTTTTTATATTAATTTTTTCTAATTATTTATTAAAGCATTTTAAATTTTAAAACCTACAAATTGATGTGATCGCTTAAGCTTTTTCTGGTTTAGAAAAAAATTTTTTTGTGAGACTTTATAAAAAATCTAAAAGACCTTAAACACTTTTTTGGTCTTGTGGTTTTCGGAGAAGAGCTTGAAGTTTATAGATTTTGCATTTTATAGAGTTGAAAAGCTCACTTCCTTTTCTTTTATTGATTTTCACAAAATGATAGACATATTTTTTTTTTATGTAGCTTCAAATTTAGAATGGTTATTTTTTAATTGCATTCTTTGTGTGAAATTTATGCAAATTTAATTTGTCTTTTGATTCCTTTAGCAAAACACAATGAAAAGAAAAATCACTTAGGCATGCTTGAAGGAAGCATCAAACCAATCAGAGTCATAAATCTTGCGAGTATAGATTTCCTTCCGGTTTTTGCTAGACCTCAGTTTATGAGGATTCATAAATTCAGCCATCGAATTTTCTATTTTCCAGTTTGTTTGTGTTTGTCTTTTCTGGTGGCAGCGTCGTTTCATAAATATTTTACGATTCGGCCTAAATTGTCTGGGACAGAAGACATTTCCAGCAGGAGGAAAAAAAAAGTTTCTTTTGGATTTACTGTTGATGGCCTTCAGGTGTGTGTGTGTGTGTGTGTGTAACTTTATTAATTAATGAATTTGAGCCTACCAATTAAAGAAGGATTCGACCAGCTTTGGGCTTTCGTTTTCCATAAAGAGCCAAAAATAAAACCGAAACAGAGAAAAGAAAGCACACAAAGCTCAAATATCATGAAAATTTTATGTTTATTCATTTTTATCGTCGGATTTTTATTCTTTTCTTTTTTCCGATGGTGTTGCTTGTGTGTGTGTGAGTGGGTGTGTGTGTGTATGAGTGTGTCTTCGTGTCATTTCCGTTGTTGATAAAAATGATGGGAAATTTGACTGTGGCTGGAATTTTGTCACCATGAAAAATGAAAAGAAAAAATTATATAAAATAATCGGCCTCGTGTTTTTGTCTCTGCGGTTATTCCATAATTTTTTATCAGATTTTTCATTCTTTTCTTGGTTCACACATTTTTTTTTAATTTGCTTTGTTCCATTCATATTTTTATGTGGCGTTAACTACACGTGTCTGGTTAAATGAAATGGAATCGCTCCAAATTTATTTAAGAGTTTTTCTTTTTTTTTTAATCTGAAAGAACTTTTATCCTCAGAGGCTCTTCATTTTTTTCAGCTTTGCCTGGTTTTATAATTTTTGTGTCGCTTTATAATCATTATAATTTCTCCTCCTTTTGTATTTAAATTCGGTTTTGTCGTGCCTCGAAGCTTTTGCTTTTATTCACCACTCCGCCTATTTTGTTAATTTTCTTTTTGCACGTTTTACTCACACCCACACTCACTTTATTTTCCTTTTTAGTCTATTATTAACAGAATTATTATTTCTTTTTTTTAATTTTTCTTTATTTTTTGGCCAAACACACAAACCATGTTCAAAATTCCATCTGTCTGTCTGTCTATCGCAAATGCTCCTCCGAACACCCCCACGCAAAGCAGACAACGCAATCGAAAATCTCACTCTGGAGGCACTCAAGGCGCGCCTACGTGCCCGCGGCCTCAGCACAACGGGTCGCAAGCAAATTTTAATCGAACGCTTGCAAAGCTCAACCGCGAAGCCAGCCACGCCAACAAAACGCACCAATTTGTCGCAGGTGCACCATGGGTTATCGGACCAAGAGCAGCATGTAAATACTTTTCCCTCTGCCACTGACACTGCCACTAACTCTGCCAGCGATGACAACAACAACAACAACAACAACAGCAGCAACGACATCAAAGCGGTGGCAAAGTGCACTGCCGCAGAGTCTACGTCTGACAAGGGCCATGCTGCTCCGCCCAAGGGTAGGTAGGTGGTTGGTTGGGGGCTTGGGGGTCTCAGCCTTGTTAGACAAAAGAAAACAGGTGGCACTATTAGCAGTTGTCAACCTGCTCGACTCTACTTTGATTCTGGGCATGAGTCTTGTCGCTTTGTTTTCTCCTCTTCCAAGGACTTCAAATGTCTTGACTTGGCCAGGATTGTCCTGTCTGCTATTAAGGCCAAGTCGTTATCGCTTTAACCGTCTCTTTGTTGATGCAGTTTTTACGGCTCGCATAATTTGTTGTTGGACTTTTTACGAGTTTTTCGTTATCGCCAACAACTTTGAAAACCGCTCGACAAATTGACAGGGCGTGAATTGCTCAGGCTCTAAGTAAACTATAAAATAGTTGGGCTGATTTCATAGAACAAAAAAAATGTAGTAAGTGGAATTTTGTGGTATTTTTAATAATACAATGCAATTAAGAGAATAAAAGAAATTCACACACACACATACGCATGACTTTTCATTTGCAGCTGCCCGAAAGTATGTAAAGCTTTTTTTTTTTGCTGACAAGGGCAAAATGGTTGGCTGTGTAAAAATTTGTGTGTTAAGCTTTTCAAGACAATTATTAAATTCCAATTATTAGCAATTTGAAAAGCCTTTAAATAATTAATTGGATTTTGGCCAATTTCCAATGCCATTTTGATTAACACAAATTGAATATAATTGGAAATATCAATAAATGAAACATTATAAATTCAACGAGTCTCAATTACATACTCTGTCTTGCTCAGACTAATTCAATCTCATATTGCTTATCGCATATCTGTTCAATTTTGTCGGAGAACACATAACTCACATATCCTTTCTGGGGGAAGGAATAAGCCAGCAAAACCAGACAATGAAATTGACACTTTGATAGACAACTTTTATTTTCCCCCCAGAATTGAATGAGACACAAGATTCAACAAACTTGATAACATTTATGATGTGCTGGTTTTATGTACCTCTTCATCTTGTTATCCCTAATATTTTCTGCAGAGCACCAGAAATTTAATTTTTCTTTAAAATTGAATTCCTTTTCTCACAATTTTTTTGTCTATTGGCCTACTTTTTATTGACTTTTCCTTGAGGCTTGGCTTAGTTTTAGTTTATCAAGTCTGCTAGTGAATTCTCAATTTATTAGATGTGAAAAAAGATACACACACGAAATGCAAAGACAGTCAGAACAATAATCAAAGATTTGCCTTGGATTCGGCCAGTTCAAAACAAAAAAAAAGGAAAATCCCAACGTTTCCTTCGGAGTGCCGAAATTTAGAAACTCTTTTTAAAGAATGACTGAATTAGGTTCAGAAGGCAGCTAAATGAACTGAAATTTTGTACACAGTTACACGTTCATAGATAACTTTAAAATTTGATTACGATAGGTCAATAAATGTAGAAGTTATTCCTAGAACAGATTTACAGTAGCGGACAAAAAAATCCGAACACCCAGAAAAGCACACATTTTTGGATATATCTTTTTTCCCATGTAACTTAGGATTGTAAATTAAATTTATTTATTATTGTGGCTTTGCCAGAGTTATACCAAGGAATAAAGTTTGAGTATAACTTTGAACCAAAATTTTTTAAATTAAAAGATATATATCCTTAGTTTCTGTTTTATAGGCTAATGCTTGAGTTTACTAAAATAACTCTTACGAAATTCAGCTTTTTATTGTAAAATAAAGTTTTTTTCTTAGAAAAAAATGTTTAATAAATATGAGAAAAATATTTCCGATATTTTGTAGTTCCTGCATTAATTATTATGACCGCCTTAGCTTGCCTTGGCATGGAATCTATCAGAGCCTACAAGGTTTCCGCTTTGGTAAATTCGTATCACTCTTTCTCAAAAATTTGATTAAGCTCTCGGATAGGTGTGGGCCTTCGTTTATCGATTTTAAACTTCTTTATAGACAAAAGATTTCCTTTTGGGTGTAACTCAGGACTATTCTCTGTCATTCAAAGACTTGACTGCCTTGGTTCTGAATAGATTCTTTTGTTTTTAAAAAAGTATGAGGAAAATTAATATTTTTTTGAGCAGAATTAAACAAACACAGTGCAAGCTTCATAAAAAAAAAAACAACCCATTAATAGTGCTCGACGATTTTGTGAAGAGCCATCTTGGAAAACGAAGTCATTAGCTGCGCCATAATGATGCTCAATCGAGGGAGTCAGATTTGTCATAAAAAAATATCTTTTACTGCTTTGTGCCTAGATTCCCGATATTTACGGATATTTATCATAGATTATGACAGAAGAAGCATACCCATACCATTCGACCACCATATTATCGAGCAGTACTTTTGATGCCATATTTTGTATACGGATCTCCTAGTAAGCGTCGCATGTAGTTCATGGTATTGAATCCAAGGAGGTTAAACGTGCTTTCGTCTGGATAGATTGCCTTTTTCCAACTATTCTTTGCCTATTTTTGGTACTTTTCGGCAAACTGAAGTCGTTTCTCACTCATTATTTTAAATAAAAACGTGTTTGTTACAGGAAGGTGGCCGGTTAAATCCTCGTCGAGTAACCACCAACTAACGAGTTCTTGAGCTTTTTCATTTTTTTCCTGCTTATTTGATTACATTCTATCTGTAATTAGTTGCTTTGAAACGATTCTTAACAGTTATCCATAAAATATTTCAGTCCACAAAAGGACACAATTTTCTCTACCTTGCAGAGCAAATAATACGGTATATTGTACCCGTATCTAAAATTTTTTTAATAAATTCAGCCACAGAAAATTCCGAGAAACTAACTTTTTTACTTATCTCACTTAAGAAGATTATCTGGCACCACAAAGCTAAAAAAAACGCTCCTACCGCGATCGTTCAAATTCCTTGAGTTTAGCATTAATTCGCTTGATTAAAATCTTTCATATTTTACAAAAGCAAATTTCAAATTAAGTATACGATATCTTTTAGCTTATGAACTAAATAATTATAAAAAAATATTGATTTAAATTTTCATGACGCCTCGCACTATTTATAAAGATATAATGTGCGGATATCTAGGTGTTCGGATTTTTTTGTCCGCTACTGTAGGCTCGTACATGATATAAACGCCCGATTCAAATGAAATTATCCACATATGTGTAGCTCTTTTTATACAGTTTTTGGTTCGTATGACAGCTATATGATATAGTGGTCCGATCTAGCTGGTTCCGATAAATTACACTGAGAAGATGGGCTTAAGACTAAGAGACTAGCTAGCAAGCAGACGGACATGAGTCGACCAATGTTGAGATAACTTTTTGGGAGTCTACGGTGTGTGGTCACAAACATCAGAACAAAATGAATATACTGTCTAGCTTGAAAAGAGTTTTAAAAACTATAAGCCCAAAGGCTGTTAAGTCTATTAAATGTAAAGAAAACTCGTCCAACTGTGTAGAGCTGGATAAAAAGCTACATATAAATAAGACCAAATGGAAAAGCTTAAAATTGCCAAAGATAGTTTTGGCTCTCACATAATTAGCTTTGGTAGCTTTATGAGCTGTTAAAAGGCTTTCAACGTACAAGTTTCCTTAACTTAAATCCTAGAAAATCTTAGTTTTAAGCACTTTTTAAATGACTTTATTTCTGAGTCACTTAATGGCACAAAGTCGAAACGACTGGCATGTTTACCAACTGATAGGATACAGAAGTATAGTCCAATTTATGATGGGGAGACCCGGTTGCATTTTAATGCTTTCGGGCCCCTCGTTGCTTTCAGTTTTTAACGGAAGTGCACCAGGCTTTTTCCATTTATGTATGTGTGTGTGTATATGTGTGTGTGTGTGTGTGTGTGAGATTGGACACTTGTTAGCTGCGTACAAGCGGAAACTTTCCATTAAGTTTTGATGAACTAACAGGACGACAACTGCCCTGTCCCTTTGGCCCTTTGTCTACCCTTGCCAACTGGAATATTTCTCTTTTTTTGACTGAAATCGTGTCAGTGTGTGGGCCGAAAACAGATGTTTTCTGCCACCACAAAAACAATCAAATCTGTGTAGTAAAAATGTGGGCAAAAAAAAAAAAAGTTGTGCTCCTGTTTGTTTGTTTGCTTGTTTGTTTATCTGAAACGGACACACTTGCCACAACTTGGTAAATTAAAAATTTACTTTTTACATATAAAATCGTTGGTTTTTTTTCTAATTTTCCTTTGAGCACAAAATGAATTTAATTACAGAATGAAAAGTGTAGATATTTTTGTAAGAAATTTTCACAACTAAACACGTTTGGTTTTTCATACGTTCAATTTTCGGCCACGTACACACAACACACACCACAGAATTATTAAACGCGGCCCCAGAAGAGCGAGAAGCTTGGCACGTCTGTAAACGCGAAAATCTGAAAGTTAACTGAAAATCGGCTCAAAAAAATCACAAACTATCAATAAAAAAAAAATGTATACAAAAACAAAAACCCTAACAAGCCACATGGAAAAAAAATATAAATAAAGAGTGAGAAAGAGAGAGAAGAAAAAAAAAGAAAACTCTAAACACACGTAAAATGTTTAAAATCCAAAAAATCAAAGTGCATGAAAATCATAATTACAATGAAAACCGCCAACAACAACAACAACAACGGAGTTAAGACTAAGTAAATGATTTGCGGGCAGCTCGAAGTGGCGCTGGCGACCAAGCGGCGTCATCTTCAGCCACGCTTGCGCAGTCAACAGCCACAGAGCGATACTCCACAATACTAGTTACCCAGATTTAATGTGGCCAATAACCAAAACAACCACAACAACAACTACAACAAGTCTGTGGGCTGAGAGCTGGCCAAGTGTTTGTGTGTGATTATTTTCTATATAACAGAATGCGTTTTGGCATGTTGCCGCATTTTGTGGCAAATAATTAGTGCACTTGTCTACACATACACACACACACACACACAGAGAGAGAGGGGCTGAGTTTAATGTTGTGGGTGTGCATAAATCATATCAGTGATTTTATGCAGTTATATGCTTGCATTGACACGCATAGACATGCGACAATAACCGCAACACAAAGTGAAAATTATACCCCGAACTCTTGCCCAGTGACCGATATTTGACTAAGAAGGCTTAATTGAGTTGTCATTGCATTGGGGACTTGTTAAACACAAACCAAACTTCATATATGCCTTTGAGCTACTCGGCTGGGGTTTCGAAAAAATTTCACGCCTGACGTCACAATTAGTGCATTTAACTGCAGTCTCTTCTTCTTATTGTTGTTGTTGTTGTTGTTAAATATTTTTTCTTTCCACCAACCTTGGATTTGGCAAAAGCCTACTAGAAATTAATTAAGAAAAAACTGGCACAAGCTGCAAAGACTTTGTTGGCTTAGGTTCTTGGTTCTCTACAGAAATTCGAGTAATAAATATTTTCTCTCTCTCTCTCTTTCTCTCTCTGTTATATTTCAAGATGCCTTTGTGGAATATGTGAATGGCATGCCACATATGACGGTACGACTGCCCAGTCGCAACGAACTATGCCAATTCGCATTGAAGCCCATTTCGCATAGTGTGGGTGACTTTCTGGCCATGCTGAGAGCCGAGGATCGTGGCATAGACAGAGCCGCACTTATCAACAAAAATGGCGTACGCATTGCCTCATCCTGTAGTATCGAAAGTCTTCTAGATGACTCATTCAGGTGGGTTATTTCAATTGATTTTTTTTACTTTCAAATAAATTGGATATACTTTCTAGTATCTTAATCAATGATCGCTGTATGGAGGTTCATCCACCGAAACGGGAAAAGATCAATGTGGAGAATCTGGAAAAAATGGGTGATGTTCGCAAGATCATAGCCCAGGTAAATTTAGAGCTATATAACTATAACAAGAGGAATATATAACTAATTTTGATGTATCTATCAGCTCTATGAAGCCTTTAATGTCAGCGAATATCAAGTGGATAAGTCCAATAAATTGAATAAAGAACTGGAAGACTTACGCTATGAACTAGAACCCTTAGAGGAGGTGAGTAAATAATTTTTTTTATTTTTCCCCTCGATTGATTCTCCAAATTTGTTTGATTCACAGAAAAGAATACAGTTGAGCAAAAAAGCGGCACGGCGTACCAATATCATCACCTGGGTGGGTCTTGGTCTTATGTCGGTACAGTTCGGCATATTGGCACGGCTGACTTGGTGGGAATACTCTTGGGATATTATGGAGCCGGTAACATATTTCGTTACCTACGGTACGACAATGGCCATGTACGCCTACTATTGTGTGACGAAACGCGTAAGTATTTTAATTCAAACCCCAAAAAAAAATTTACTTAATTTATTGGTGTTTCTTTAGGAATATATTATGGAGGCTGTGAAAAATCGTGAATACATTTTATCTATTTACAAAAATGCCGAAAAGGAGAAATTCGATGTAGAGCATTACAATCAGCTGAAGCGCAAAACAGCGGAGGTGGAATACAATCTACGTCGTCTTAGAGATCCACTTAACATGCAACTGCCCGGGCACTTAGTACGCACACAATTTGCTAATCCACCTCTGCCTGAGGACGACGGCAGTAGCAAAAACAAAAGTACTTAAGCAATTTTAGCTCTACGAAATTGTATCTAGAAGACAACAACAACCAAAAGTAGCCACCTATAAAAATTAAAAAAAAAAAAAACAACAAAAAAAAATTATAAAACTCAATCGCTCTATCAGAATTGTTGGCATTAAGCTTTTCAGCTTTCAGTGATCAAATTTATAGTCAAATTGGATTAATTATAAAATCTTTTATTTTTATGTGCTTGTTCAGTTGTTGATTTTATTTCATTTGGCAAGTCCTCTTATGTTTAGTCTGTGCTCTTCGGTTTGTTTTAGAAATTATTTTAATTTACTTTTAATTTTAGTTGTATTTATTTTCTAGACTGGCCAAAAGACAAAAGTGCACAACAAAAAAAAAGTGCTGGGTCAAAAATCCTAATTTGTTTAATCTTAATTTATTTATTGACAATTTTTTATAAAATTAAAAAATAAAAATATTAAGCTCTATGTGCAAATTCTAGTGAAAATATATAAATATTTATTGATTGAAATTATTGATTTTTTTAATTTTATTTTGGTTTGTGGAAAAAATACATTTTTTATTTCTAACAAATCCCACTGGGTCTACTTCACACTTTATCATGCATATATATATATATATATATATATATATATATATATATATATATATATATATATATATATATATATATATATAAAGATTAATATAGATATAAAAAAAACTAAACACACAAACTTCCTAAGCTTTAAATTTTTGAACTATGAGAACAATTTAACAACTAATTTGTAAATAAAACGCACCAACTATTACGATTAAGATTTTAAATAAATATTTCCATTAAATTGTAGGTAGTAAAACAAAAACAATATTTAATATAAATATATATATATATAAACGGAAAATCCAGCGGCATTTCAGCCAGCTAAATGCCACTATAAGCCTAAAAAAAATATAAATAAAAATGAAAATACCAAAATAAAAATTAATTGATTAAATTAGAATTTGTAAATATAAACTGCTGTGTTTCATGACAACGTAAAAAGATTTGTAAGATTAAAAAATGGAATTCCCTTGACACAAACAGGAATATGCCGTATTTATGAGATAACCTTAAACTAGTTAATATCGATTAGTCACTATGGCACAAAATACTTTTCATTATGCTTTCTCCGAAACTACGTTTAAAACGATGCTTTATCTATTCTAAACTAATTAACTTAGAAATTGCAAAAAACGGTTGTGTTGAGACAGAAGCGCATAAGGCTTTTTGTCCCTGCTAAAACAAAATCAATCAGTAATCACATTAAAACAGGCTTAAGAGAGCTACTCTAACTTTAACTAAAACCTTATAAATTAAAGCTTAAAACACGCTCATACTACACTGACTAAAAAAAAAAAAACAAAAAATAATGCACATTTTAGCTAATATTAAAAAAAAAAAAAATCATATAATAAAATTAGTCTAATGAATATTCCAAAATTTATTCATACAAAAAAAAAAAAGACATTTGTGATTAAATTAAAAATTTTTTAAAACCTTAACTCGTTTTATGTACAAAACTTATCTTATGAAAAAGAAGAAGACGAAGAACGACAACTTTGAGCCCTTAACTAATTACCTAACCCAACTTTAAAAGTATTAACCAATCTTTTATATTATAGATAATACCAAAGCCCAAATCAAATTAATTGTTAGTTATTCCAAAATATTTAGCGCCAAAGACTTGCAGGAGAATTGTTAACATACGGATTAATCTTTATTAAATTACGAAAAAGAAAATCACCCAGCTTTTTTCACCTTAAACTTAAATATAAATTTTAAAAATATTCCCTTTAATTTACATAAAAAAAATCAAAATTTCTTGTTAAAAACAAATTAAAGAAAATCCTTTTACTCCCTAGGAAAATTCTCAAGTACCTTTCTTTTTTCGAAAAAAAAAAAACAAAAATTAATTGAAAATTAAATCTTAAACTATTAAAACCCTCAAATTATTTATAGAATATACCAAAACACTACCAACTACTCATATAACTCATATTTAAAAATTTGAAAACGTTTTTAACGAATTTAAAAATAAATAAATAAAAAAAAAAACAAAATAAGAAAAAATTAACAAATCTAATCTAATTATAATAAGTGCTTTAAGTATTATTAAAATTGTTTGAATTTTTACTAACAAAACGTGCGATTTTTTACATTTATAAATGAATAACAAAAAGTATATAAGCATTTGTTTGTTAAATATAATCAAGTATCCAAATAAGTTATACATAAATAATTCCTAGCAAAAAAAGAGAAAAAAACCGAATACGCAATGTGAAATTGATGACTAAAATTAAGAATAAAAAACAACCAAGTTAATAACAAATTATTTTGTACATTTTATGTAATATTTAATATATCCTTTATTATTTGCTACTAAAACGCAGAAATCAAATTGATAAGAACACACACAGCCACATCTCTACATTAATCCAGTTGGCTTTTAGGCACAACGAATTTCCATTCTAAAGCAGCGATTCGAGTCTGTGGCATTCCATTTGACCAGCTCGGCTATGGGTCGACTGGACTTGAGGAAGAGTGTCAATTCATTATTCAATTGCAGTGGTGAAAATTTGCTAACAATCAAAGCCTTGGTGGACTCGCGATATTTGCCAACTAGGGTATCATTGCTGAAGCTGCGTCCTCGATGATCGGCCCACTCGTAGGTGTGGATTGGCTCGTTGGTGACATCATCAATCAGTCGATAGCTGGGCTGGCGATAAGGATTGTAGCCCAGTTTGGTGCATATTTCTCGCACTTCCTTCACCCCGGGCGGCGTTTTCTTGGGGAAGCATTTTGTGTGCCAAGTACCATAAGATTGTTCAATAACCTGACCATATTGCGGGGCTGTCTCCTGGTGGCTGCTGGGCAAAAATAACATATTTAAATGAATAATTATTTAAAATTTTTTTGAAGGACTCACTTGTGCTGGTGGTGGGCCCAGAAGTCTTTTTTCTGCGCCTGTAAAGGATGCTCAATGCCAAAGCAGTAACGCTCATCCTCACCATCCGGGCAGTCTTTCTCCTTATCGCAGACAAAGTCACGAGGTATACACTCATTGGGCGTACTAGGTAACCAAAAATTGAAAACAATTTAGTTTTTTTACAATGCAATTACAAATAAACTTACGAGGTACATTGGAAATGATCTGCTGTGCAATTACAGAGCACCGGACTCTCATCGCTTTTGTCCCAGCAATTCCGTTTACCATCGCATATCTTCGAGGGATCCGTGGCTCTAAAAGAGAAATTGTTTTATCTTATGAAATTACAGAAGCAAGCGGACTCACTGTAAATAGGTAAAGCAACTACAAATTGTGGGCTCATCGGTCATGTCCTCACAGTCAGGATTATGATCACAAAACTTGCTCTTGGGCACACATTTGAAACTAGAGCGACACTTCATTTGCCCAGGTGGGCAAGTCTTTTTCAGGGCACGACATTTCTTTTCCACCTCATCACTGCCATCATGACAATCGCTGCGGCCATTGCAAATGGCTTGCTTGGGCAAACACGTACCCAGAGGACAGCGGTGGGTGCTGCAAGGTGGTTCTGTCTGAACATTCAGACAAGTGGGATGTTCTGAAAAGAGATGTATAGTTTGAAATCATTTGCGTGATTCAACAAATCCCTTTGATTACCTATCATATCCTGCAGAGTCTTGTAGGCTCCCTCCAAAGTCTTGATACCGAACGGAGCTTTGAAGCTTTGACAGTTGCTGTTGTTGTAGCTGAACAGCGCCGTGGGATACCAGCCGGTATGATTATCCCTGCATACAAGTATGCCCTGATCCAAGGGACTCTGCGGCGTATCTGTCAAGTTTTTCAGACCGAATTGGCGGCAGCTGGTGAACTTAGTTAGGGCAGGCAACTCTGTGGGAGTCAGTCCACTTATAAGCTCCACTTCCTCTGAAATTGAGGCCAGGTCTTCGCCACTAACATTAAGAAAACGCATTATTTGCACTGGCGGCTGCTTCTCCAGCAACTGATAGCAAGTCTCTTCATCAGCCAGGCATTTGGCATTAGGCGGAGTAGCTGTAATCGCCACGGTTTTAATGCGCCCAGTCAAGTCATCATGGAGCACACTTATGCAATCCCGTTTGGTCTCCTTAGATACACTAAAAAGAAAAAGCTCATGACATACGCCAAATAGAAGCCGGATGCTCTTACCTATCTGGTAGGAAAGTGGGTAAAACATGGTGGGTAAATCGAACAGGCTCTGCCAGATGATATAGCAAAACATCTGTCTTGGGCACTGCCTCGAAGCAGTCCACACGTCTGATCTGTTCATGATTGCTGCGATGCAGGGTACGCTTAGTCTTGCCTCCACCCAACAAGACGCTGATGTAGTCAGTGTCCAGTCTTTTATTTTGGAAAGAAAAAGTGAATTTCATTGCTAGGAGCTTAATGAGTTGAGTACTCACCTGGCACCGGCTTGACAGGTCTCGTGCACCAGCACCCAATGCTTATCCACCAAGACACCCAAGCACCAAAGCTCACCATTGGCATAGATATCCACTAGCCAAGGCCAGTGCAACTCCTCAATGGCCTCGTGCAATTTCCCATCCACCAGAATTGTTTGATTTTTCTTGCTCTTGATTAACTTGTCCAGGCGATCCAAAATCTCATCCTTCTTGTTGATCAACTGGGCCGGCAATTGTGGTTTGAAGTGTACATTGGGCTTATTATGCGTTTCAATGGTGGGCTGGAGGTTGGGCAGCTGATCTGCGGCAGGTTTCTCAGCCATAGGTCCGGCGCTGAATGTCTTAATGGGAACAGTCCTGTTAGCCACTAGATTACATTCAACATAAATGCCCAGACACATGTCACCATGTAGTCTTTCCTTGTGATTTTGCACTAGCATCCCACTTGGAAAGAGAATCTCGCCACTATGGAAGTGTTCATTATCAAGCAGGGAATGCCCCTTGAGCTGGTTTACCAAGCGCTCCTTTTTGGCTAGTTCCGGTGCGATGGGCAACATTTGCCTGTGTGTGATAAACTCGGTGCTGTTGAAAAAGTGGGCACCCTTGAATCCCAACAATGAACAAACGGCATCTGCTGTGGAGGCACTATGCTGATGGAAGCCCGTCTCATGTGCGCAGACCACACGCCAGACGCCATGGGCATTGCGTGAAAAGACGCCGGCACTGCTGAATTTGGGTTGTTTGTGGACATCGAAATGCACTTCATGGCCATTTGTCAAGGCATCTGAATAAGAGAATTAAGCAAAATTATTATTAAGTAAAGTGAAAAGCTGGCCCAGTTACTCACAGCAATCCTTTTCATCTTCCTTGAATTTGCAATCGATCACACTGTCACAGCGTTTGGCCTGAGGTAGGCACATCTTGGACAGGGGACAAAGGAATTCACTGTCCGAACAACCACCTGGAATTAAATTGTTATAGCTTTAATTTAAGATTCTCTCCGTGATGCTCACCACACTCCTGTTCATCGGTTTGGTCTTCACAGTCCGATTTGCCATCGCAAATGAGAATGCTGAGCGAACCCTTCAAGTAGTCACGGCAACTACAATCCAATTCATCAGTGCCATCCTCGCAGTCCACTTTGCGGTCGCAGCGATGTTCAATCTCTACAATTTGTGCCATTCTATTAAGAGCAAAGGAAATTAGTAAAAAATGTTAGAACCGAGATTTAATTTCAAAAAAATGAATTTTAGATACTCTCTCCAGAGATTCTTTGCCAATAATTTATTCTAGGTCATCCTTTATTCCAAATATCAAATCGGTATAGAACCCAAGAAACCTTCCAAAAACTGAACTATATCAAGGATATATCTTAAGCTTCTTTGCAAAAGTCAACACCCAAATGTAATCTTGTTAAATAATTGGATTCCCAGATCTTCCCCAGGTCTTTGCCTTTATTTGATATACTCTTTTTATGTTTGAAAAGAGCAACAAGACCAACTCGTTAATTAGGAAAATGTCGAAAAGCTTTTTACGCTCTTAACTCACTTTTGACAGACAAACTTATGGGGCAGCTCCACTTCGGTTTTGTTCAGCGCTTTGCTGCTCTTTTCAGTTGTTTTTGTTGTTGTTGCTCCTGTCGTCGATGTTGTAGTTTTTGCTGTTGTCGTTGTTGTCGGCGGCCTTATTGTTGTCTCAACTGTTGTTTTAAGCGAAGAAGATGGCGTCTCTGGCTTGCTAGTTATCTGCTCCGTTGAGACCGTCATCGTGGTTTTTGCTGCGGTTTCCATTGTTGTTGGGGGTGTTGTGGGTGCTTGTGTGGATGTTGTTGCTATTGTTGTTATTATTATTTCAGTGTTTTGATCTGGATTTGTTAGACTTTCTGTCGTTAGCATTTCCCACTTAGTCGTTTCCAGGACTTGTGTAACCAAATCCGTAAACTTCTTTAAATCGTCAAAGGAGCTTGGCAGAGCTGTGGTCGTTTGGATTGTGGGCATGGTAGTTTCTATCGATGAAGGGGGCAAAGTTTTCCAGGCAGTGGTTTGTGTTGTGGCATTAAAAATAGATGTTTTGCTTGTATTTTCCGGCTGAGTAGATGCGTCCACACTGGCTGTAGTACCGGCCGCCTCTGTGGTAAATATTTCGGTCAAAGTGGTTCTCGTCACCTCTTCTTCTTCATAATCCTGTTCAGCAACCAGATCAGCGTCGTCCATGGCCACATCCTGGCGATCTTCATTGACTTTTTCTAGGTGATAGTCACTCTCTGTGGTCGTGGACATATTTAAGGAACTGCCCACCATATCCGGTATGAAATTGTAAGAACAGCCCAACTCATCTTCTCCACCCAAACAGTCCACGGAACGATCACACCGTCGACGTTGGGATATGCAGCGTTTGCCACCCCAGACACATGTATAGCCGGGGCAGAGTTGCAGTGGCTGACGTGAAGGCAATGAGGTCCCATTGACAACCATTTCTATCCAGTCCACATAGAGAGCCACTCGGGTGTAAACGCCAAACTCCTTGGCACGACCGCAGCCGTTGCCATGACTGACCACGCCGGCCAGATACCATTCCTCGGTATTGTTGACACTACGGCAGAAGAGCGGACCACCCGAATCACCTTGGCAGGCATCACGACCGCCGCTGGGATCGCCGGCACATATGTCCTCCGCTGCCTGATCCTCCAGCTCTGTGCAGCGTTTTCGAATCGGCACATTCACCTGTCGAAGGGGATCACCTGAAAAAGGAAGTAATCAATTTTGTTTCTCTAAAAAACAGGAAACTAAAACTCACTACTAGGACCCTTTTCCCTGATAGCACCCCAGCCCACTGTTGTGCAGATGGTGTGCTCTTCGGGACCCCAAATCCAGTCCTCCCCCATTGTTGTCCGACCCTGATCCGGCAGACAAATGGGTTTAACCCAGCGATTAAATTTCAGAGGCATGGCCAGTCGCAACAGGGACATGTCATTTCGCATACTACGCCGTTCGTAGCCCAAGTGGACCACCACGTGGCTAACTGGCTGTATTTGAGTGGCCAGGGAGAAACTAGTGCGCCGCAGCAAACCGGCCCTCACCTCGTAGAAATATTTATGGAAATTGATCACACAATGTGCCGCACTAATAATCTGTAAATGGAAATATCTAAGTAAAATTCCAGAGACTTTCGGGAGGATGGCTTACCCAACGTTCTGTATAGATGGTGCCACCGCAATGGAACTTGCCATTTCTATAAATGGCCACCACAAAAGGCCATTGCAAGGGTTGCGTAGAGCTGCCGCCAACGATTCTTCCCTTGCCTGAATCCAGGATTTCCGACGCGATGGCCTCGCGACGTGCCCGTTTCGAGTGGTTGCTTTTCCTGGGCTTACTCGGAATACCACACACTCCAGGGGCACACTTGACGTAGGCTACATGATTGATCAAAGAGTCTGCTCCATTGCGACCATGACAGGCCTGAGGGAAACTTTTGCCCTCATGCAGGGAAGGCTCTATAAAGGGACCCGGTAGTGTCAATTCCTTGAAGCTGAGACTGGGAGCCACACCCGACAAGGAAGCTTCCTCCATGTCACAGGCAGCAGCTGCCCAATTGGCCCCGTTATTACAAACCGGATACCATTCACCGCGATGATTGTGGTAGAGGAAACCCTCGGTAGCTGAGATGGAATGGGTCTAAAAAGAGAGAAACTTAGTCAATTGCAGGTGTCACTTACTAGCAACTCTTACCAATTGCTGTGTTACATCGGTTACGAGAAGACTACACTCGAGCTCATCTCTGCCATTGAGGCAATTGGCAAAGCCATCGCATCGCTCTAGTTGACTGTAGCACATGGAGAGAGTAGAGCGATTGTGACGAACAAATTCCTCAGGTCCATCATAGCATGAAAGGGAAAATTGATCGCAGCCAAAGCAACCCAATTCATCCTCTCCCATGGGACAGTCAGGATAGCCATCACAAAGACGCTCTGTATCCAGACGATTGGCACATGTGCAAGAAAGAGTCTCATCACTGCCATCGGCACAGTCCACCACATTGTCGCACCAACTTTCGGCAGGGAGGCATTTCTTGCCATCGAGACAGGCCAACTGATCGCTCTCGGCACAGCGTGTAGGTTGAGCGTTGAGCTGGGAGAGTCCAGTGTACGAGGCATAGATAATCTGTCCAGGAAGAGACCCAGTTTGGTTGGCCTGACGCATTTTAAAGTTGGCATTCGAGAAGCTGACTTGACTGCTTGGAGATGCATTATTGTTTGGAGTACCAGAGGAATGAGAGCCGCCTTGATTCTGCATGTAAGTACAATAGACCTGTTGGCCTTGAGCATTCACCATCTTTTGAGGAGAGGCGTTCTTTGAAAAGATATTCGGAAGTTGACCTTGAACTCCGCCGGAGGGGCCGCCGGAGCCGGGAAAGAAGTTGCCCGAAGTACCAAATTGATTGGGCACAAAGAAAATGCCACCAGATCCTCCGCCCATGGGCATGCCACTGTTAGAGCCTCCAAAATGACCAGACATTCCAGGCATACCGAAATACGAAGGCGACCACATGGGCATCCGGAAATTGGCCGGTGTCATGTAGAAACAAACTGGTATTGTGGGCATACCAAAATTGGGATTGAACATGAATTGAGCCGAAGCCTTCATGGTCTCGCCAGAAACGGGAAAACCGCCTGGTCCCCGGCTGGTGAAGTGTACAGTAGGCGCCGTGGTAAAGCTCTGTGATTCCGGCACAGGAGCCCCACCCTTGACCTTGTTTCTCATTTTTTTGGCAATGCGTTCGCAAAGAGTCAAAAGTTCAGCATCGGCAGCTAAAAGAAAATGAAAAAATAAAATCTAGTTTGAAGCGGCTTTTATTGTTTACTCACCATTAAGGAGATTGCCATTGGCTGGGTTGATCTTCGGACCCATATTGTTTAAGCTCTTTGTGTCCAGCTCACTGCCAAAAGTGTCTATTAGTTCATCCTGTGGCTTGGCCTGCTCTTGAAACTGCTTCGACCAGGGCTCCCGATTCTGACCGCTGTTTGTGTCAGCCGTTTCTGAATCTATGGTAACCACCTTGAGCAGCGGTTTGTCCAACTCGTGTCGCTCAAAACTTTCCAGCATATTTTCCATACTGCTGGGATTATCCAAAGGATGTGAGGCATATCGATTTTCCGAATTCTGAGTAGTTGGGTTGGTCGCGGTAGTAGTTGCAGCGACTGTAGTGGTGGCTGCTGTGGTAACGGTATTGCTATCGGGCTCTGGGATGTCATCACCATCAATAATCCAGCTGTACTTTATGGGTTTGGGTTTCGTGGGATAGACGGGAGCTTCAGTCTGACTGCTGGGCCGAAAAGGTCCTGCCGTGCTCAGTTCCTGACTGAGTTCCTCGCCATCGAGAATCCAATCAAATTGTTGTTTGCGGGGCTGTGGTTCGTTTGTGGTCGAGCTACCTGGGGCATCGGCAGTGAAGAGTAATTGAATTGTACTGGCCTCGGATTCCATAATTTCACCTGAAGTAGAATTCGGAGGATTTGTAGACTCGCTAGTAGGCAAAATGTCTATGTATTCTACTGGCGTGGGTACAATTTCTTTGGGTTTATCGAAGCGATCCAAGATCCAATCAAATTTCTGCGAAGTTGTCTCAACCGGATAAAGTGTATTCGGTGCAGGACTAGCAATCGTTGTGACCGGCTGGGAAGTTGTGGAATAAGCGGAAGTTATCTCAGCTGAATTAGAACCTGTGGTGCTCGATAGCAAAATGTCAGTTGAAACTGGACCTTCCGTCATTTCAATATGTTTAGTTTCCGTTGTCTTGTTTTCTGCCTCAGTCGGGGTCTCCAATTCTTCGTTAGCTCCATCCTTGCTTTCATCATGACCATGACCATCAATTATCCAACTTATAATAGCAGGTTTTAATTTTGATTTTATAGGCTTCTTAGTAGTCTCTGAAGTGTCATTACCACTCAACGTAGTGGTCTCCACAACTTCTTCCAAGGTCACCGGCGACGTTCCTGTGGTCTTCTTATCAGGAGCATATGGTTGGAACTCCTTAGACTCTTCACTGCTGGAGAATGTTTTGGACTGATGCTCTCGCATAAAGGCTTGCATCTTCTCCATTTTCGAAGTTATTTCTTTAGTTATTTGGTACATCCGTTGAAACACCTTCTGACAGTTCTTATGGTGGGACGCCTCCTTTCTGCAACGGACATATTCACTCTCGAGCTGAATTAAAGCCTGCTTTGTGCGTTTGCTGCGCACCTGGGAATATAAATTCTGAATGCCAGCCTCGACATTTACCGGATCCAAAATATCAGGTAGTTGTCGACGGTGTCGGTGTGGATGCCTCCGCTGCACTCGGAACTTCAAACGGAAGTGTTGCATTCGAAGCCGTTTCTCCTCGCTGGGACCCGAAGCAATTTCAAGCACATTCTCACCATCTCGTTCCTCCACATTTTTCAACAACTCCATATGCATTGGTGGTCTCAGACTGTAGGTAATTGAGTTCCCATCAACTGGCTGAATTTGTTGGCCATGATGCTGGGCCAGCGCCATTATTTGTCGCAAGTGTTCTGATATTGAAAAATAGTTAAATGCCATTTAGTCTTTAGCTATTCCCTGGTGATGCTTACCTATACGTTCTAGCACGATACCATGGTAGACCAGTGATAACAGCAAAGTCAACATCACAATTATGGAAATGGCTAGAATACGGGTGCCAGGCCAGCGACCAAAGCACCGGCGGCTGTTCCGAGGCAAAAGAATTTCTAAAGAAAAAAAAACAATAATATTTAAATTAAATAAACCAACATTAAAATATCATTGCAAGTATGATAAAGAATATATAATAAAAATTTTAAATATAAAGCTAATTAAAAATACATTTCCAAATTTATTGAATTCTTCTTTCTAGCAAGCAAAATATTTCTTTTTCATGAATAATAAAGTTTTTCATAACCTTTTTTTTATTTTTCATATTTTTTTAAGGAAATATGAAAAAAACACAACTGGGAAGATACGATCCGAAAATCACAGTCCAATTTAAATTGTAAAAATTTTTATTATTTACTTTATTTTATTTTTATTATTATTCTTAATTTTTCAAATCTGAACTACTCATCAAATTTACTTGCAATTTCAGTAAATAAGTAATAAATTAATAAATTGGGTATGGCAAAGTACAGTGAGTACAGTAAAGAGTGTCTATATAATAATAATTTAATTTAGAATAGTCTACGAAGTTCGAAGATTTTTTTAAAATTGATTTTAATTGGTATGACGATAGTCCGATTCCGTTAAATCCGCCAGACATATCCATTCAAGTGGTATTTGGTTTATAACAAAACAAATAATAATTTTTTATCGAAAACAGTATTAAAAGTCAAACATTCTAAAACACATTTATTTGTATGTTTAACACTAAAAGCAATCATTTTCTTTTTTTATAAAAATAAATTTTTTTGGTCGTTCACAAAAAAACAGTTTTTTGCTTTGAAGCAAAAAATTGAAAATCAATTATTTCTGATTTAATTTTTATTATTTTTTCAGTTTTTTTATTTTTAAAATTTTTTGCCTATTTTTCACAAACTAATTTTGCTGATTGCTGACAGGGTATAATTTTGTCAGAGTGTCAATATGATAAATTCTGAACCAAAAGAATTTTTGATTTTCAGTTAACAGGATTGAAAGAAGCACCTACCATCCTTGGAGAGTTTTAAATGAATTGATTTTTTAGAATTCATAATTTTTTTTTTTTTAGTTATTTTTTAAATAAACTGAAGCACATCCTTTTCACATATCCTTGTAAAAATTATATTTAGCTTTATAATTTTCTTCTTTTTTTTAGCTCATATGTTAACTTTGTACTATTAATTAAACTTATGTTAACATTTGTCGTACAAATTTTGGAGCACAGAAAATAAAGGAAGATCAAATTACACTGATTCACACAAAAATTGACACAAGAAAAAAAAACAAATCGACGGTAATCCAATGGAAGTGCGACGGGAAATAGGAATATGAAACCACCGATATAATACCGAGACAAGAACTCCGATTATGACTCCAAGCGATTCGAACGACTTCCGCGCGTTTCAACCGCGCACGGTAACTGAAGCCGGCTACGGTGGCGGGCTCGCTTATGAAGCCCTCGGAAAGTGGATCGCTGACCCAGTTCCTCTTGGCGTTTTTGCTGTGCTTTGTTGAAATGTTTTTGAACTTTAATGTTTTTTGGTTAATGAAAATACTTTTGAAATTGCCAATTCAGCTTCAAGCTTAGTAGAAAAAAGCCTAAAAGTGCAAGTTGAAGGGAATCAGAGACCAATGAACCAATTGAGTTTGTACACCCACAACCAAACCAATGTGCTAAGCCATTGCCCATTTCTTTGGGTATAATAGGCTGAGTAATTAAATATAGAATGTAATTGTTCCAATGGATTCGAATTAAGTTAATTTTTTGACTTCCAAGGGTCAAGCATAAAAACTGTAATATATTATATTGCGAGATTGTATGGAAAATTTAATTTCCATATTAAGGTTTCACTTTAATACAATTTTCATCCTATGAAATGCACTGCCAAACATTAAAATTAAACTTACATCATTTAATTGCCAAGGCATTTATTGTAGTTATAGATGTATGTACGTTCTTCATAAGATTTCATAGGAGCCCGAAAAATTCAAGCCTACACTCGCCTTCTTAAACACACACCAACAAAAGATCTGGCATACTGCAAAGAGTATTTTATTAAAGCAGTAATTTTTTAACTTGGAGTTTTTGCATTCTTAGTTTTTGCTATACATTTTGAAATGCAAAAAACCTGATACGCATTTGCCGCCGGAATAGAAAAGAGTGATGCCATATGGATTGCTGAATGGTTCCGGAGCGAACCAAACTATTTGATTCCGCAGTAGGTTTGTTTACATTTTTTTTTTGGAAATTGTAAAGCTAATAATTTTAATATAAGTCATTTAAAATTAATTTCCACACCAGTTTTGTTCGATAACAGCAACGCAAATAAAAAAAAATGCTGCCATCTAAAAAAATAAAGCAAAATGGTTTTATGCTATTTGTGCAAGACTGGCGGCAACGCAATAATATTAAAAAGCACTGGAAGGCATGCATTAACGACGCAGCAAAAGACTGGGAGGTAAGTTATGTCCACGCAACATTAAAACTCTATCTAATCTCACGTTGCATTGTCCCAGAAAATGACTTTAGAAGAACGGCTACCATTTCACAATACAGCTCGTAACATGCGAACTAAAGACCGGCCCGAGGTCAACAATAGAGTGGCAGTATCAACATTAATACACCAAGAAGAAATTATGGAAGATCAACAACGACAAATGCACAGGCATATCGAGCAGATTGTCCTGGACAGCAACCGTCGTGGAGAGCTGGACACGCAGAACTACTGCTTTGTAAAGATGAACTATTTCACCAAAACGGCTAAGACAATTATTTATACACCAGCCGAGTTAGCGGCAGCCAAGTTCTCGCTTAAGGAAGGAGTGCACAGAATCTATCATACCCTTATAAATCCAGGTGAGTTTAGGAGTTACATCGTATGACCTTATTCTAACTTTGACCTTGCAGGGGTTAATGTCTATGGATCGCAGTTTGAGACAGAACAGCATTCCAAAGTAACGCACAGATTGCCCGTACCACCGAATGCTATGGGTAACAGTGACTTAGACGATGTTTTAAAGGACCTAAATAATTTCCTTAGCGCAGACCAGGAAATGGCAACAGAGGAAAATAACACCAAGGCAAAACCACCGCTTTTTACACTCGAGACTGACATACCAATTGTATCCAGCAGTCTGAGGTTTCTTAACGGCGGTGTGGAGACCCCGCTAAAGATCTATTCTATTGAATACTTATTTTTTATTTTGAAGGAGACCACTTGCAAAGCCTCTCAGTTACCGGCACCGAGTTCCGTACATATTACAAATTCAAAATTTAATTTAGATCCCTATGAGTATCAATCGAATATCAGCTGTGAATACCACGAGGAGCATGATCTATCCAAATATTGTGCGAAATCCTCAGTGACACGCTGGGGCTTCATGTTTGCTGATTACATGTGTTCCGATCTGGCCATAAAACACCGACTAGGTCGTCATATTCCCGATAATTCTAGTTTTCGTATATCTATATCTGAACCTACTCCGCGAGGAACAGCACAGAGAGAAATACTTCGTGAGAACGCTGCAGAAAGGAGACAAGAAACGGGAAAAGTTGACTTCCAGCAAACTACAGATCTAAAAATAAAATCGGAATTCAATATATATAATAATGATAATGAACTGCCAGATGATCCTTACGCCATTTACGACTGTCAATCCAATGCAGATGAAGAGTCTGAGATTAAGCATGTAGTTTTGGATGACGAGGTATGGGAAGCATTAGATGACTTGGAATTGGACAAAATTAAAACCGAGGAGCTTGAGTCCAATGATCACAATACACTTGAACCACCATCACCTCCCATTATCACATATGAGAAGGACATGTTTACTCGACTTGTGAAAAATAACGCCATGAATGATTTTGTGAATGCAGAAAAACTGGAATTTGAAGAGTTAAAATATTCAGTAGAAAAATTAGAAAACCGATTCAATGAAAGATCTGCGAGGGCGGAGTCGAAAGAACTCAAGCCGATTAAGCCAAAAAGGTCTTTATCACGGGATAAATGGCGTGCAAGTAAATCACCGCGAAGACGCTCTAAGAATGAGCCGAAGAATCGCCACAGGAAAAGCCCATCACCACGACGACGCTCTACTCCAAAGAAATATGAGCAACGTGAGCACAGAAGAGGCGACCGGCAAAATTCACCAGAAAAACACAAGTCACGGGACCGCCTTTCATATAGGAGATCGTATCAGTCTGGTAGGTGCTCCAGTTCCATGGAAAGCATAGATCATCGAAATATAAAATATCGGCGTTCCCGCTCTAAAGAAAGTACCGCATATCGTCACCGAGGAAGTAGACGCTCTCCCTTAATGCAACGTGTCAGTACGCACCATAGAAAGCGATCCCCTAGATCATATGGCTCCCATAGAAGACCTAGTGCAAGTCCTACGTCTAGAAATTCTGTAAATACTCGAGATCGAAGGAATTCCCCGGCATACCAAGAACGTCGTTATTCTAAAGACCGGGTCACATCTCATCGACGAACTACAAAGACTTCACCATACGCATCTCCAAAACGTGACAGAAACTCTTACGAAAGGGAACGACTTGCTCATGGAAGACAACAAAAAAGTTTATCGCCTTCACCAACAAACACTGCCAATGAAAAAATCAAAATCGGAAACTCGAAAGTCCCAATCTACGAATATGCCAGTCATAATCAAACAGCTTATTATACTCAGTCTTATACACCCCATAATGCTGCAAATCATCCCGGCTATAGTAGCTATCAACCTAATCCACACTATGGATTTCCAAAACAAACACAATATCATCCGCTAGCAGCTGCCAAGCCCCCATGGAGTCCATATGACCTGCGATACCGTCTGACAGCAAACTTGAACCGCAACGTTCCCAATGAACCTTATAAGGACACAAGTGGGCAGGGACGTGGGGAGTTCTTGAAAACTCTAGTTTATGAAAATCGAAAACCAATCTATGGCTCTGGACGCGGAGTTGTACCAGAATGGTATTAATTTAATTTTAAATAAAAAATGCTTCCTATTACTAAAAAATTGAAATTTTTTCTATGTTAAGACCCAAGAATAACCTTGAAATAATTATTATACATTATTGAAACGTGCGAGTGCCTCAAATGCTTTATAGAAATAAGAATATTACATAGAAGTCGGGAGCAGTTTAAATTAAATTTTCTTTTAATCGTCGCTTGAGTTCGTCAGCCTTTGAGAACAATTTCAGATTTATTTTAGTATTAAACAAATTTGAAATAAGGTTTTTTTTTGACTTTAAAAGCTTCTTTTATTTTGCTACAATTTTATAAGCACGCCTTTTACTAGTGCATTAAGAATGAGCAATTTGAATGAATTACTTTTAGAAACAGATTTGTTTTGTTAACAAAATTGACATGAGTCGGACACATTCTTGGCTTAGGAGGTATCCAGGAATACGGAATACGCTTTTTTTTTTTAATTGCTGACACAATTTATATAATATGATTACATTTGTTGTATATTAATTGTAATTAAAAACAGAATCTAAATACAGTTTTAAATAAACTTTTATAAAAGAAAAACTTTTTTAGAAGGGTATTTACACTTCGATATGGCAAACAAATTTTGAGTATATTGTGGCTAAATTATACTTAGGGTGCCTATAAAAACCTTGTACAACTTCGGTTAGTTTAGTTTCTGCAAAAATGGACTGCTGTACATTGAGCTCTATACTTGGAATGGTAGCAGTTACCACGGTGCCCCCTCCGATCCCTGTGGACTTTCCATACCTGGTGTACTATAATAAATATTATTTGAATAATGAATTGAAAGCCGGTTGTAGTGGAGTGATCATTTCGTATCATTCAGTCCTCACAGCCGCCCATTGCCTTAGTGATTATTAGTAAGTGGTATGAAGATCTCACACTCCTATATATTAAAAAATTTACACGATTTAGTCAATTTCTTCAAGTGTATCTTGGGAGTAAATACCCAAATTATAAAGGTAAAAGCGGGCAATTACAAGTAATAGTCCACAGATCCCTCGCTAGGATTCACCCAAACTTTAATAAGACGACTTATTCAGATGATATCGCCCTCATCATTCTTAGTGAGAAACTAACTTTTGATAAATACGTTCAGTCTTTAATTTTGCCAAAGCCCAAAATTGACTTTCGGATCAAAATGGTGGACATAATAAGTGGACAAACCAGCAATGGTAAGTAGAGACCGAGTTATTCTAATGCTATGAAATTGTTAAATTCTTCTTGAAATCACTAGGAACAAGCCCCCCCGAGAGCCTAAAAATGCAAAAAATGAAACTATTATTGAACGGAATGTGCCAGAGATATGAAAGTAACTATAAACTGACGCAATCAAATGCTTGTCTGGAGCCAAGCATTGAAATCAGTTGCCTTCATCTTGAGGGCGGGCCAGTTTTATTGAGTCGTAGAAAAGTGCTGATTGGTATTTTATCACATCAATCAGACGATTCCAATTGCAATAAGTCTCAGCCCACTGTATACACTCGTGTCTCTCCATATTTGCATTGGATATATTCAAGCATTCCAGATGGTCACATCATAAAACCTACTACGAAAGTCCCGGCGAAAGTAAAAAAGCCAAGGAGAAAACCTAAGTACAAAATTATCAGAAATAAATAAAAACGATATATGTATTTCAAAATATATTTATATATGATTCTAAAAGTTTTCAAGAAAAATCGTTTATCTGGAATGTGAGTAAGCGGAGTGTTCCAACGTCTGCCAAAGCCATTCATCCACAGTAGAATGAAGCCACCACACATGTAGATTGCATTGTTTTCCGGAGCTTGTAACCTATCAACCTACCTTATGAGATTTAAATCGACAACATCAAAACTCTGTTTGCCACTTAAGTTCTCTGCTCTAGTTTCCGCTTTCTTGGCGCCTAGAAAAAAGAAATACATACATATTCCAGTTTTCCCAGTTGTAATGGATGCTCTTCTGGTATAGATTTGGAAATTCTAAATCTAAATGGATTTGTTAGTTTTGAAAGTTAAAGCTGTGAATTCTAGATCTAAAAACTAAATACACATATGGATTGCAAGCCCTATTAAGGAACTTTTGTTCAACTTTTCCAATACGGGTTGTCGCAATTCAAATGTGAACGAACCTTCTTTTCTACCATAAGTAAAATAAATTACGTATTTTGAATAAATCTTTTTGTTTTTTTTTTTTTTTTGCAGCTACTTTTTCATTTGTTGCATATTTTCGCGGGTCTTTTAAAAATTCACTAATTTAGGAATAACGCGTAATGAAAATGAACTCCTTGAACTGGAACGAGCAGAACAATTCTTTCCGTGCACGAGCTCGGCGACCGACAGAAAATTTAAAAAGCGCGTTCGGATAAAAAGACGCTGGAATTTTCGGTATGTGACTAAGAATTCTTTAATAGTTATTTAACATTGAGTTAACTTTTGCTTAAAAATACAGTAATATTTTTTTTTTGTAGGTAAATTTGAATTTCATTCTAGTGTCTTATTTATGTTGTGTTTACAAATATTGCATGTCGTGCATGCTTAAATTTTGCTCTATCGGACTTTCTGCACAATATTTTTCCTAGTAAAGGCTTACAAGGCAAAGAAGTTTCTAGTTGTACTAAGAATTCTTTTCGTGTTTGTGTGCGAGATTTTTTTTGCAGATCTCGCTTCCTTTTACAGGCTTTGTAACTATGACGCAGTTACATTTTATTCAGATTTCACTCAAATATGAACACACCAAATTTGGTAATTCTGTAATTTATTTTTTTGCGTTTCTAAAGGTTACATACTAAACACAAAACAATGGCTCCAAAAAAGAATAATGGATTTATGATGTTTGTACATGAATGGAAAAGAACTAATTCTGAGGGCAAATATTTAAACCTTACCCAGGCTATAAGTCACTGCGGCAGCATTTGGCAGGCAAGTTGCATTCCGTTTTATTTGATTCGATTGAAATTTGTGTAATTTCTAGTAGAACATGACTCAACAACAACGCGGGCCCTACAATTCGGCAGCCAAAGACGCTGATATAGCCGAACGTCGCAATTCCGATCGCCTCAACTGCCACGGTCAGTCTGTGAAGGCTGCAGAGGACCAGGAGCGCGAACGTGAAAACGAAGTGCTGGCAATGAAACGAAATATTGAAAAGATTGTGCTAGAGGGGAAAAATAAGAACGGTAAGATCAAAGTTTTTTTTTTTTAACAAATGGTCTTGGTGCAATGTTAAGCTTCTTTCAGATATGGAAAACACAATTTTCAATTTTATTGCTTTTAATTATTTTACCAAAAGTACTGAAATATATTTACCAGCCGAGCTTTCGGCCTGTGAGTATTCACTTAAGTCTGGTGTATACTCTATTTATAGTTCATTAATCAATCCAGGTAAGCCTTATTAAATGAAACTCCATTTCAATTTGGACCTAAATTAATGGTTTGCTTGAAGGGACCACTATTTTTGGCCATGGCTGTGACGCTATGCAGCACTCGAATACCACTCATCAATTGCCATTGCCACCAAAAGCACTTGGGGAAGAGGATTTGGGCAAATTATATAACGACCTAATTGACTATTTGCGTAAATCGCAGAATGATCCCAAGAAACCTCTGGTGGTATACACACCTTCTGACATGATTTCCACGGTAAAATCATGTATTCGCTTTTTGGAGTCCAGTACTGAAAAGGATGATCCTGGAAATCTAATCCAAGTCTATGACATTCAGTATTTATTCTATATACTGAAAAAGGAGGCCATGGAAGTGTCTGGAATTGTGGACGATAAAATAAGCGTTTTTGTGACTGATTCCTTTTTTATACAGGATTTCTTTGAATATCAAGCCGACATCGGCTGTGAGGTAAGCCTTGATCGCTACACTATTTATCCTAAAAAAAAAAAAAAAAAAATTAATTTACGTTCTCCCTTGCAGTTCCATGAAATCCATGATCGAAGCAAGTATTGCACCAAATCAATGGTAACACGCTGGGGCTTCACTTTCAGCGATTACATTTGTGGTGATTTAGCCATTAAGTTGTTGCCGGGCAAACATATGCCCAATACGGCACAACCTCAAAGCCGTTTATCAGTACCCAGCTCTGTTCCCTCGAAGGATGTTTCTTTATCCTCGTATTATTCAATGGACTGTGCCAAAAGTGAGAAGTTAACAGACCCGGATACTTCCCCACCAGCAAGTTGCAAATCCAGTGTATTATCATATTGGCCAAGCAATCCCACAAATGACGATACTGTGTTCTCTGGAAACCTTAGAAACCAAGACGATTTTCCCAGCTTAGGTGGTAGTCGTAAAAACAAACAAAAAAAATCCTCAGTCGTTACTAAGACCCACTCTAATCATTATGACAACGCCATGCCCGAGCGCGTGATGGGCCCTTGGTGCGTCCAGCGCACAAATATTGCTGTTAGCGAAGAGGATTTCGATGTCTTTGCCAAAGCCAGCAGCAACCAGAGCAAGAAGTCCAATCACTCTTAGATTTACCCATTTTCTTGCAATATTCATATGAAAACTAGTATTCATTTCCAGTCAGTTTTCAAAACTGGCTTGTGGCCTTAGCTGAATAGCCATTGTTCTAATTTTTTTGATTTCAAATTCACTAATACATGAATTCTCTTAGTTTAAGACTGTGTTTCAGTGGGCAACTTTTTTGAAGTGCGGCAGACAGTTGCAATGCTATCCTCATCCTGCAGGAGCACTAAGCGTACAAAGGCCAAATTCATAAGGAAAGCCTGCCCCAGCAGCTCCCGTTGATAGCGCTCCGAATGGCTAAACAATGAGCGCAGGTCTTGCGGAAATTGAACTTGAGTACGTAAGTTTATTTCCGATGCTTCTTCTGTACTGGGTTGGTCCTCCAAATTGTAATAAGTTCGCATCATATTCTTTAAAGTCTCTTCGGTGGCCACGCGTTCTGTGCCAACCAAATGATTGAACAGTCGTGCCGTTAAAAATCGACGCAAATAATAAACATTTGTCTTGGCCGCTTCTATATCTTTCGCATTGGATCGGGACAAGAGTGCATAGCTAATGATAGCTGTTACTTGGGCCTTTTGTATGTTTACGTTCTGTTGGTCGACGCTGCCTGGGTTGCTACTGGCCTGCGCCATTTGAGGGTTCTCTAGGATGTAGCAGTCAGCAGTTGGTATTTGGTGAAGCACGTAGAGGCAGCGCTGGGTGAGTTCGGACAAATGAAGTTTCTTATCGTTGACTTCGTGATGTTGCCAATGGGTTAGTAGGCTAGGTGATTGCATATCCTCGGCCAGTTCTAATCGGGACCAGCTAACGCTAGCCACACCAATTCGGATGGCCACGCTAGATCTGATATGCTGCCTTTGCCATTCATTTATACTGGGTGTTATGAAAGGAGCTGTTCGGGGCTTGTTCACTGATCGGGAACTTGTGGCTTTACTTTCGCTACTGACTGCCGGCTCTAATAGACTGTTGTATAATTTGATGGCTCCTTTTAGGCCAAAGCCCTCTACGTATAAAATATCTGTCAGCTCCTGAAATGGCCCATTGCGGCTTCTCCAATTTAAAAGTTTTGTGGCGCGGGTTTTCGTTATTTCATAGCTAGTAAAAAAATTCGCAATTTAGAAGAAATTTTGAGACACTTCGGCTCTCAGTTTACCTTAACAATTGTTCAATTTTATTTTCGTTTATTTTTTGCAATATTTGCAAGCGCTGTTCGTCTGTATATGTTGGCCATTGAGGCAATTTCCCCAAGTCACTAAGCTTTTGGTCATTTCCAATTTGTGTGTCTTCATTGGACTTTACGTTTGTACTTAAGTGACGCCTTAAATTAGTCGTGAAGCCACGGAAAGCAAAGACTTGCCTTAAATTATAAATCAACATTTCTTATGCTGCAAGACCGGACCGCAGATCAGCTGTTTTCTTGTAAACAAACGGAAGGGACTGCCAACTTATTTGAATAAGAAGAGACAATAAATTGAATAAAGCAATATTTTCAAGAAACTTTAAATTCATTTTATCAATTAAATATATTTTTTTATTAAATTTATAGATAGTTTTCCCTAAGCTAGATTGCCGTCGCGTGTGTTAGTCCCATTTAGAAAAACAGCTGCTTGATATTTGTTTTTTTGACTTTTCTTTGCTTTCGATACTATCGATAGTTGCCCAGCTCTAAAAGCCAGAGAACGTGGCTCTCAACTTCTCTCAAAAACTGCTGGAATTTATCTGTAAAAGGCTGTTTTCTGGCTATAAGCTGTTCTGCTTTAAAAAGCGAACGGGCAACAAAAAAAAATTTATTTTTTTTCGGCCCCGCACTTGTCAACAGAAATCGCGTAATTCTATTTAATTTAATTAAGACAAACGTATTTGTTTATTGAACTAAATTATGTGCTTAGGTGTGACTGAACGAGGAATGCCTAAAAGCTGTGTTGTTTTTGCGTAAAAAGTGAAATTTTTATGTGACAGAAAAGACATAAAACAAGAAAGAGAAAAAAGAAAACAAAAACACAGCACACATCCAAAGTGAAAGAGAAAACGAACGTCATAAAGAAGAAATCCCAGCAAGAAAAGCGAAAGGGCTGCTGGACATTGCCTATGTGAATAAATGAGTGGGTGTAACGGCATACGAATAAAAGAAAACACAAAAACAGTGCGTGTGTCTGTGTAATTAAAAGAAAAAAGTTAAGAAAGAATGAGTGCTTCCACCACGCTCACCCTGAGCCACAATAAAAACAACAACAACAACTACACCTACAAATATGCCGATATGTCAGCATGGAAAACACATGAGAAATACAAACAGAAGATGAACCCCATCATGGATGATTCCGTGTTGCAGGCCAGCTCCGGCCCACCTCTGGCCCTTTCGCCACAGCTTGTGAAGAGCAACAGCTACAGTGGCGGTGAAGCAACATCCACCGCGCTCTTAGGAGATGAAACGGATTACCGCTTCACGTCCGACCATGAATCCGAGAAGAAAAAGGAAGTCACAAAACTAAATACCAATCTCATAAATTCCCCCTCGAGCACAGTCAATATGAACGAGGAGACCAACGAATACGATACCTTCCTCATCAACACAAGCGCAAGCTCGCGTCGCACCGGGCGCCCCTATGCCCTCAGTAGCAAGAACAGAAATTCCTGCTGTCTGCGAGCCCACAGTTTCCTCACCCGCAACTGGTATCTCAGTTACTTGGTGCCACTCTCCATACTCGGCGCTCTCATTGTGGTGGCCTACTTAACCCGCGACTATGCCAAACAGTTGCTCTTCTGGATTGAGGCCCAAAATCCCTGGCTCACTTTCGCTGTATTCCTGGCGCTCTTCACTCTAGTCAGCTTTCCCGTGGTCGTTGGGTACTTCGTTTTAATCATCACAGCCGGCTACCTGTTCGGCTGCTGGAAGGGCTGGTTCACCGTGATATTTGGTGCCAATCTGGGCATAGCTGTGGCCCATCTCACAATAAGAAGCTTCCGCCATCGGATACCCATACAGAAGTGAGTACGTTTGGATATTTTTTATTCACAATCGAATCACCACGTCATAATTTAATTTTATTCCCAACCTAAATTTGAGTCATTTGATATTTTTCAGCGAGTTTTAAACAAAGTATAATCTCAGAGGGACAGGGACAAGGTTTATTTCACAAATAGTTGCAGAACTTTCTCATTGATAAGAGCTCGATAGGTTCACTTCTTGATTTTTAATCTAAAAGTGCTTTGAGCAGGCATTAAAAACTCATTCATTTCGGTCTATAAAACAGAATTAATCTAAAAAGCACTTCATAAATTAAATATAAAAATGTAAACTCGAGCATATTCAAACTTGATATACCCTCTATTAAGTAGATTGAATTCAAAAAGAACAGGTGGCAACCAGGCTCGGTTGGATTCACATGAAAACTCTTGTTCTAATTTAACTTGGAGATTAATAACACATTTTTCATCATTTCACAAGCGCGCCATCTAGCGGACTGTTTATTCACCTGACTGTCTGCTAGGCAAGGGAAATTAAAATCTTCGCTCTCTAAAATTCGAATTTATTTATATCTTTATATCTCCTGTAAAAATAGTCCGATTTTAATCATGTTTGGTATGAATCAAAAGATTTTTTAATTTTAAACAACTTTCTGGAACCCACTGAAACAAAAAAATTAAGGCGCTAAAAATTACAAAGCTTTGAAAAAATAAGATGAGAGAAAAAGGGGCGGGAGGAAAAAATTTTAAAAAAATTGCACAGCTTGTAAGCATAAGAGACCGAATCCCAAGTTTGGTTATTCTAGCTCTTATAGTCTAGCCGAATAACTATACTATTTTTTTTAGAAAAGTGGAGAAAAATACAAAACAGATAGTTTTTTTTTATACAATTCCATTTAAATTGTCTTTATTTATGTGTTATTTATAATCTTTATTATTTATGACGTGGCCATCTGTATTTAGTTCTTATCACTTATTGGAACTTGTTTATATTTCCTTTAGTCTGATTTAAAGGTAAAACAGTTTTTGACAAGTTTTCACACTTGACAAATTGGTTAGCTGAGAGAAACTGCCGAGTTAATTTTTTAATGACCAATTGCCTAACCAGCTGGCCAAGCAAATTGGCCTACTTCTGGTTAGCTCCAATTGGTCAATGACTAAAACCATTTCCAAATTTGACAAAAGACTAAAAGTTTTTTTAGTCTGAGAAAAAAAAAAGAATTTGAACACTGCCGGTTGGCAGCGAGTAATAGAATTGATTTTATTGCCCCGATAACAAGAAGTTTTGATTGAATATAATTGATTGATTTGTTACGCTCATAAATGAATCGAGAGAGATTCGAAAAGAGAGGAGAAAATATTTCATTACTTTTCAGCAAAACAAATGAAAATAATTTATCCTATTTGTTTGCATTATTTTGCCATCTGTTGTATTTGTGGGTTTTAGTTATTTTTACATTTGTTTGTGTTGTTGATATTTTCAGATTAATAAAAAACGAGACTGGACGAGCTATTCTGCGCGTTATATCCGGACCCAAGGCCTTCAAAGTAGTCCTCTTTACCCGCCTCACGCCCATTCCCTTTGGTCTGCAAAACGCAATATTTGGAGTAAGTAAAAATCCCCCCTCTCAAAGTCGAGCGATATCTCTCATTTTCTAAGTTCTTAGTGAATAATTCAAATTGTGGGAATATTTTCTATCTTAGTCTGTCGCATTTTGTCATTGCCTTTGCTATGAAAATGGCAAAAGCCAATTGTGAATTGTTTAAACAAATTTCACAAGACCCTAGGCAGCCCTAAATAAATAAATTGCTCGAACAGTGTGAACATATTGTGCCAGACCCGCCAGCTTTATCATATATTTTTCGTATTTACTTGTCCATATATTTATATTTTTTTTAGGTACTTGACGTGCTTAGCATATATCAAATTATATATATATTTTTTTTTTATCACAAATACAAAAATATTTCTAAGCCTGAGTAAATAGAAATTTCTTTCATAACTAAGTCAACTTTTACTGCTTTAGTCATCATTTCAATTAAGTGTAAAAAATATTGAACTTGAAATTGGAAACTGGTTTTTGCCCCAGCCTTAGTCAGGTTGGAAAGTAAATATAAAATAAAAAAACATCTTATCTTGCCAAAGCTTAAAGACTCTTTTCGAAGACTTAGATTGTTAATGCAGCTATATAATATAAAGTAGGCCGATCCGACTGAAATTTAGTAGACATGTTATCTTCCATAAAAGAATCGAGAGAATCAAATTTGATAGAGATCAGTCAATAAATTTTGAAGATGTTGCTAATATATAATCTATATGATATGATGGTCCGATCCGAATAAAATTTGGAAGATATGTTAAACTTTGTAAAGGAAATGGTCATGCCGAATTTGAAGGAGATCGGCTTATAAATATAGCAGATATTCCTAAGACCGATTTAGGTTCATATGTGCAGATATATAATATAGTAGTCAGATCTTAATGAAATCTAGCATATTAGAAATGTGTATTCCGTAACTAACATTAATAAATTTAAGAGTTATTTCTCAAGACGTATAATAATGCTTATATGATATAGTAGTCCGATCCGGCCGCTTCCCACAAATGAGCAATGACTTAATTATAAGCTTAAATCTGAGAGTCTGATCTTTTTGGGGGGTCTAAGAAAAATGGTTCTATATGTTACCAATATCATGGCAAATTGAATATTCTCCTATATTCTTTAAAAAGAGTAATAAAATATTTCAATTTAAATACAAAAATATTTATCAATTATTTTATTTATCAATATTTTTTTTCAGATCAGTTCGATAAATACCCGTGATTATCACTTGGCCACTTTTTTGGGCCTCTTGCCGGCCCAAACCATCAATGTTTACTTGGGCTCAACGCTGCGCTCCATGCACGAGGTGCTCAATGACAGTCACACCAAATTGACGGGCTACATAAGTTTCGTATTTGAGGTAAGTGGAATATTGGAATAATCCAAGGTTTTGTATTTAAAATGAATTCGTTTCTTATTTACCTCATAAGTGTTTTCGCTTTGAACTTTACTTTATTTACAATTATTATTGATTTTTGTTTTTGATAAAAAAAAGAAAAGAAACGAAATTGATTGCGTGTTAAAATGACTTGCCGGTCTGTGGCTTTTGACAAAGTTCTAAGTTCAAAATTGAAAATATCGATGATTATGACTTATTGCGTGTCCGAAAGTCTTAAATTTTTCCATTTCACCCTTAAAGAATTAAAGTTTTTATTTTAAATGAAGTCTATGAGAAACAGTTTTGAAAGCATTGGTGGATTAAATGCTTGCGCCAAAAAGTATGCCACACTTTTTTATTGTGCAAACGAAAATTTATTTCTATAGATATGATCTGACCTCTAGATATACTGAAGTTATTTATTTGTAATGTTTAATATTTCCTTGTCTTTAATGCTTCCAGGTCATCTGCGGTGTGGGCCTCATGTGTTGGGTGGTCCAGAAGGCGCGCAAGGAGCTCTCGGAGACCTTATTGAATGACTACAGTAGCGATGGCAAACCTATTGATATACAAGTCTAGCAGCCGCTTTCCCCTCCCACAAGATGACACAATTGAAAACGGCTCAAATTATTCTTAAAAAAAAGACTGCATTTCTATTTGCGTTTTTTAGATTTATTTTTGTTCAACTCAATTGTTCTTTCACTCGAAATTTAATTTATTGAATTAAAAATTGTTTATAGAATTAATTTAGCTGATTGTATATAGAGATGTATCTAATTTATCTAGGTGCTTCCCGGAAAGTTGAATGAACATATAGGAATTACCAAAAATTAGCATTAAAAAAAAAATAAAAAATCCAAATTTTATGTGAATTCGATTTGCTTAAGTTAAACGGACTCTCTAAACAATGAAATTGCTGTGCCTAAAATATATATACAAAATTACACAATTTATTAAGTTATTACATATTTACAATTAAGTTTTAAAAACAAGCTCAAACTAATTCTAAAATATAAAGAAAACTTAGCTCACAATTAGCTATTCTCTCTCAATTCAAGACAAATTATTCTTGTCGCTTAAATAAAATGTTAAAACTAAGAATTAAATTATAAAACAAATTTATATACAAATTATCCAAAAACTATATCTATTTACTCATTAATATTTTATTGTCCTCCAGCTGCGCGGTCTCTTGCTCATATGGGCTAGCAAGATCATCTCGAGGGTATTCAAGGCAAAGTCCACATCCTCATAGCTGACACAGAGTGGCGGTCTTATGCTGAGCACCTAAATGAATCAGAGAAGAATTAATTTAAAGATTTTAGTTGAAGTTATCGTAAGATCGGTAGGTCATCGATTAGGAATATTTCTTTCAATACATACTTGCAGTTAGGATGAGCATGAACTAAGACCCGGAAAGTTGTTAGACTTTGGAGGAGGTGAAATTAATTTTAATTCTAAACTAAATATTTATTTCAAATAGAACTAATTTGTTTATATATTTTCAAAGAGATTTTATTTTTTCTTGTTGATAAAATAGGGGTTACAATATGATCTATCTAAGTCTTGAAGAGATCACTAGATATTTGATAAAGGAATTCATTTTATTATTCCTAATATTTTGGTAAGATCGATTCAGGCAGTTTTGATGGATTATTTGACTTAAGACTATGAAAATATATCTTCAGATAGTGTAAAAGGTATATAGGAATATATAGTAGTTTATGTTAAATCTATAAATGCATTAATCAGTTTTGTGACAAGTTTCAATACGCTCAAAATTCCGTTTAATTTGTGATTGGGTTTTATTTTTGTTTGGCCAATGTTTCCGTTATCGCGCGAGCTAGACAATCCACGGCAAATTTAACATCTGATTTGGTAATACACATGGGCGGTTTGATTCGGAAAACCTGTAAAAATTTTGAATTTGTTGGGTTTTTTTTTTTTTTGTTTTTGCGAAGATTGCCAATGGAAGAAGATATTCACACACAGAAGCCGCAGGAGAGGGGATAAGGGGGAGAAAAAAAAATATATAGTTAGTCCGAGTGCAAGAGTAATCATGCTGGGAGAGCAAACACAAACACACATATACACACACAAAAATTGAATTCAAAACACCTAAAAAAAAAAAATAAAATTGGAAGAGGGGAAAGAGTGAAAGGGAAACTTACATTGCCATGTAGACCACCGCGTCCGAAGAGTACACCCAAGTCTTTGCAACTCTCCCAAATATCGAGGACATGTGGGGTAGCCAGAGGAGCCTTCGTCTCGCGATCATTGACCAGTTCCACACCGATCATCAGACCCTTGCCTCGCACATCTCCCACAATTTCGAAACGATCCTGCAGCTCGGCCAGAGACTTGAGGAAGTATGTGCCCACCTCCAGGGAATTCAGCTGCAGTTTCTCCTCTTCGATCACATCCAAGACAGCAATGCCCACAGCACTGGCCATGGGATTACCTCCGTAGGTATTGAAGTGTAGAGCCGTGCTCAAGCTGGCAGCTATCTCGGGTGTGGTGACAACGGCAGCTAGGGGGAAGCCATTGCCGATGCCCTTGGCCATGGTGACTATGTCGGGCACAATGTCGTGACCCTCGAAGCCCCAGAAGTGATCTCCTGTACGGCCGAAACCAGTCTGCACCTCGTCGGACACCATGAGGCCACCATTGGCTCGGACCAGTTCGGCGGCGCGTTTTAGGTAGCCCTTGGGATATTGGACTGTGCCACCCACGCCTTGTATGCTCTCGGCGAAGAAGGCTGCCACTCGTCCCCGTGGCAGGGAGTACTTGAAGGTCTGCTCTAATTCATTATAATAATGATCAGCAGCCTGGCAAGAGGCCTGGCATTGACAGTCGCGTGTGGTCTGCACGGGTGAATCACGACAGGCGCGGCCTCCCCAAAGACCCTGGTAGGGATCCGGATTCATGACATGCACAATGCCGCTATTGACTCCGGGCAGTGGAAATTTCCAAGTGGACTGGGCCGTCAGACCCATGGTATAAGGAGACATGCCATGGTAGGCATTTCGGAAGGTGAGAATATCGTGATTCCCTGTGTGCATGCGTGCCATCAGCATGGCCAGATCATTGGCCTCCGAACCGGAATTTACAAAACAAACGCTCTTAAGATTACCCGGAAACTTGGCCACCAAACGTTCGGCGTACTCATGGATCTTCGGATGCATATAAATGTTGGTGGTGTGCCACAGTTTGGCCGTTTGTTCACTCAAGGCTTGGTTGACTTTGCTGCAGAGAAACCGAAACAGTTAATCCTGTTCAAGAAAATTCTGGACTTAAGACTTACGGATGACAGTGGCCTACCGAGACTGTGACAATACCTCCAAACATGTCCAAATACCGACGTCCCTCATGATCGAACAACCATTGCATGTGACCAGCATGAATGACCAAAGGGTTCTTGTAATGGGCCGACAGATTCGGGGTCAAATGGTTCTTGCGTGTTTTCAGAATTTGCTCGTAGCTTGGTCCCGTATAAGGCGGTGGCTTGTAGTCCCCACAATCTGGCATTTCGTTCTGGATAGCCGACATCACAGCTGGTGCTGCCTTCGAGTGGAGTGTGGAAGAGGGCCGGCGCTGAGCACAGACCAGGCGGCTGGAGCGGCCTAGAGAAAATACAAATTATTATGAAAATCAAATCATATGGTTATCTAAATATATACCAAGGTTTTATTAAATCTTAATAAAATCTGAACATTAAGGGGGAAGGGACATATGGAAGGAAACGTCATAGACCTATTAAAGTTGTTAGCCGAGTTGTAGGGTATTTAAGAGTTCTTTAAAGTTGGACTAGAATCACGTAGCTATATCATATAGCACCCATAAGGCTAATCAGAGAAATAATCCCATTTTAGTGATTCTCATATTGTAACCAAAAATAGCTCAATACAATTTTCTATAGAAACAGATTTATATATAATGTAGCTCCCCAAATAAATCGCTTCAGAAGCCTCCTTCAGGAATTTTAACTGTATTTGGAGAAGTAATAGAGAACCATATGGAAAATCCGGTAAACAATACCGATTCACCGCCCTTCAGGCAAAGTAAACCGAGCTTAACGATCGGAATTTTTATTTTTACCTACTCCTTTCACTACCAGGGAATCCCTAAAAAAAAACGCAATAAAACCTAAATAAAATTGTGAATTCAGGCAAATCTGAAAACAGTTCAGGTAGGTCATATAGATTCAGCTGAAAAAAAATGACACACAAGCCAAATGCATCAAAAAATATCTCATAAAGCGCAATGTGTCAGAAACACGTGAGCATCTATAAGGAAATAAAAGCCGTACTGCATTTCATTTGATTCGAGTGGCCAGTGCATTCGCCTCCGGGCCCACACAAATTTATGGAAATTTCAGTCACTCTGTCGCTTAATAGAATGCAAAAATATCCCAGCCACACTCACCAATGCCGAGGTCATTTCGATAAATAAATAAAAAATTCACTAAACGAATGTAGGCTCTATATAGTATGGGAACTAAAGATTCAGTGGGTTCGGCACACTATTCATAGCGAAAGCTGATTTGCATATAAAGTATCGAGTATATCAAGTATCTGCCCACATAAAATATATATTGTTTTTATCAAATTACAAAGCAAGTCAAACCAGGTTCTACTTTTCTATTTATAGAAGCAAATAATTGATAGTTTTATCAATTGAGTAGTAAACAAAGTCAAGTTGATAGTGTCAATAAGATTTTCAGATTTATAAATCTTATGAAAAGTTCAATGAACGAGAAATTTCAAATTTTGACTGCCAATTGAACCTACAGTGGAACAACTAAGTAAAGAACTTTGACTTAGTCTTTATAGAAAAATCTGAGGATAAATCTGAAGAAATTCTCACTATAATAGAATCTTGGAATCCTGAAGCCTATCTGGAGTTATGGCCTCCGACTCTGAGGCTTCAGACGACTTGGCGCACCATTCTAGATCCGAGACTCTGTTCTTCAGAGGCGCCCTCTATACAGGAGCCTCTCACTTAATAAAGTCGAAAATATATAGAGAATTATGAGAAATACGAAGATCTAATGGAAACCACTCAATTAAGTTTTTTATAAATGTAAAAATAATTGTCAAATGAAGCCAGAAAATTTAGGCATTGTCTATATAAAACAGATTATAAATATAATAAAAATAGTTTAAGACAAAGCAAATAAAATAAATCCTTGATGTCAGTAAAAAAAAGAATTAAAAAAACCTAAAGAAAATAGACTTTATCTAAGAGATTCTCTTCAAAATTTAAAATGGATTTCTTTTAACAAAGTTGAAGATATTTTATGAAATTTTCTTATCTTATGATTTTGATAAGGAAAGAACTTATACCAAAATGAACTCATAGAGCATATGTGTGGCCAATGTCTAGGCCACTCTGGGAGTGTTATCATCTCATAGTACCCATCCACCTCCACCTGTCAGGCCACAATTTCGGCCCGCGAGCTTATCAATTCACAAATACTTGGACAGGCGTTAATTTTGTTTGCTGGGGCCCAACTGAAGCGATAACTTTGAAGTTTATTTATAGAGTGGCTTTTAGTGGGTCGTTCAGATAGATCAGCATGGGTCCAACATAATTTTTTTCAATTGTATTTGTGTGTATTTGTGTGATTTCTAAGTGCGTAGTTAGAAATACAACAAAAACTGCAACGGCCTCAGTCATACGGGCGATGTGTGAATTGAAATCCGAGTCAGAAAAAAAAAACTGAATCTAAATGAATGAATTGATTTAATTATTTTGTTTTCGTTTTGAATATTTTGATATTGATTCTATGTCCATGACCTTTTTTGTTTGAGCCTATGGAGAAAGCTTGTAGAGAAAGTTCCGCCTTTGTAAATTTCCGGCTAAAATTTTAATCAAATTTTTGATAAGAAAGAAGACCTCAAATAAATTTTTTACATTAAAAAATAATCAGTTGATAACACTTGACGCAATTAATTAGTGCATAATGAGATTCAAAAGATTTGTTTTTTTTTTTTCAAAAATTATAATAATAAAATATTCAAATTAAATGATCCGGAAATATTTCAAATATAACAAAAAATAATTTCAAATTAAATTGAAAAAAAAACTCACTTAATAAACTTTTGGATAACATTTTAAAATCAATTAAGTAGCACTTTTATTTTCAATTTGCCTACAAATTGCAAACTTGCACTTTTCATATAAAAAACTACAAATTCTTTTTTTTTTAATAAAAAACTAAAAAATTATTTTTTTGCGCTTGTTTTACAATTCGAAAGCAAAAGCCGTCCGCGCACCACGAAGTCAACTGCGCAACTGATTTTCCGATCGAGTTGGCAAGGAGCACTTAAACTGGATTATTTCTGGCCCAGCCAAGTCGTTGTCAGAAATTATTAATCGATTTAAAATTGCGAAAACATTAAATATTGACTGCATGTCGAAGATCATAAACTCTTTTCCAAGCTTCTCCTTTTATACCCTGTACCTAAGAAGGTACAAGGGTATACTAATTTTGTGCAAATGTATGTAACATAGAGAAGGAGACGTCGGAGACCCCCCAAAGTTACCCACGATATGATCAGGGTGACTAGAGAAATTGATATAGCCATGTCCGTCCGTCTGTCTGTCTGTCCGTCCGTCCGTGTGAACGCCTAGATCTTAGAGACTATAAGAGCTAGGATAATCAAACTTGGGATTCGGACTCCTTATGTGTGTACGCTGGTCAAGTTTATTTTTTTTTCTCCCTCCCCCGCCCCCCCCTTCCACCCCCTCATTTTTTCAAAGCCATATAATTTCTAAACCTTTCGGATTTAAGTATTAGTTGCTTCTGAGAAGTTGTTAGGAATCTAAAAATCTTTCGATTGATATCATGACATGACTAAAATTGGACCATATTTACTCGAGATATACAAAAAACAAATTTTGAGGGTCAAGATTTTAATTCCCCTTGCCTAACTGGCAAACTGCCGAATGAGCAGTCCGATAGATGGCGTGCTTGCAATATTGTGAACAATATGTTTTTGGATTCAAAGGAATATTTAGGCCAGAGGATTTATGTGAATGAAGGCGACCAGGGCTACCACCCGACTAGGGTTGCCACCTTTTTTTTTAATTCCGTCTACTAGGTACAGGGTATCCCAAACTCGGCCGCGCCCGAGTTTAACGTTCGGCTTCATTTTTTTTTAATTTTTTGCATTAGAGTAAGCATTGCATACATACGACTGATTGGAGTCTGAATCCCTAAAAAAAAAATCGGAATTATAAGTTTAGTGTTACAAATACCCAATTTGTTGATTATTTCTAAGCCGAATTTTTGTGCCATTGAACTTGACATATGTAAGAATTTCCATGCAGAAATGATAAATATCCAATTAAAATGAGATCACTCAATAAATGGGTAAGATATTTCTTATATATGACATAGTCGCTGAGTTGATCCATTTGAATCTAGTCGGTTAATCTTAGTGGGCCTTTTTCTAAAACTGACTAAGGCGGTTAAGTCAGCTAAAAGGAATGTTCGTACGCTGACACATAGATGGCGCCTTAACTTCACACGCGCCTGAAGTGGCTGGCCAAGTTTAAGCGTGGCGACGCTCTAAGGAGTCTGTTACGAACGAAAATATCAAAAAAGACCAGAAAATAATTTTTGATAATCCCAGAATGAAGTTGAATGAGATAGTTGACATTCGACCAAAACCAACAACGAATCTATGATTCTATGGAGTGTTTGGAACTGTTCAGACCTAATAAATAAATGCGAATTTTCGCGTCAAAGCGAACGCCGAAACTGAAGCCTATTTTGAGGCTAAACAGAAATCATAAAAATGATTCCGCATAATTATAAGACAGCTATAATTTCTGTAACGCCCTCAAAGGTAATTATTTTGATTTGTTCCAAAATGCAGCAGCTCGATCCGGTTGGCTCTGGAAAATGTGTGGCCTAATTAGAAAAGTGAGCTGTACAGGTGACCAGGCGGATAAATAAAGTAGCTTTAAATATTTGCCTAGTGATTCGGATCAATCCAGAGTGATGTTTCTGTGTCTTCTTTCTTCGCGAATAGTATAAATATTCAAAAATCTGAATATCGGATTTTATATATGGTATACAAATTTGCCCAAAACAAATCTATATTTGTTAAAATATTTGTTTAACTTTAAATTAAATGGAAAGTGGTGTCTATTTGTTCAATGTATTTTTTTTTATTGAAGTTGTTTCTTTGTGTTAAGCGTAAACTACGCAAGTGCACAGGCTGTTTTGCTACTCTTCCAGAAGGAAGAAGAGTTTATTTTTTATATTTAACAGAAAATATATGAATTACTTTTTATTTATTCTGTAATATTTTCGATTTGTGTGCTTGTGTAGTTATTAAATGTTCTTTGCCTTATTTAATTGAATTATTGCGTTTAATGCATTTTTTCGCAAATGCAACCCTGTGCGGTCTATTTTGGTAGTTTTGTGTGTGACGCAATTATAATAATAATTTCTTTGCTTTGCAGTAATTTACAATTTTTATTTTTGTTTATATCTCTTGGTTGTAATATATAAATATGCTACAATTTATTACAGTATTTTGTTTCTTTTTTTTTATTTATAAATCAATCAACATCACTTGTTTGCGCTTTGATTCTCCACCTCTTTGAAGATTTCTTTCTTTCTTTCTTTCTTAATCGAAACAAATTACACAGCAATTATTATTTTATATACTTTTTGCATACAAAAATCGCTTAAAATTTGTTTGGGCAGGGGCGGCGGGGGGTGGTCTAAGTAGTTTTACAAAATTAAATAAATACTTATTATATGTCTGTGTTGCTAAAAACAAGCGCTAGGTGGCGTACATTAAAATTAATTAATTTTGCAAAAGAAAAATTAAACGTTCCAAATTTTTCACACAATAAAATAAATTTTTACATGCTCTCTGCACACACCCTAGCCCCGCCCCGGTCAACCTCTCCTATCAACTTGGTTATTACAATATGGTTAGTTTTGTAGATGTGTGTGTGTGTGTGTAAGGTTTAATTAAAATCGGTATACAAGTCTGGACTTCGGGGTGTGGCCTTTGATTGTGACGGCTGCTGTTCCAGATTGGCTGCCATTTGCCGGAGATCATCCACACCGGCCAGCAGTTGCCTACAAATTAGAATATTAGTAAAACTTAATCCTCCTTAATTTCTAGACGAGCTCACCTAAGATTCTGTTCTGCCGTGTCGGCTGCCCGTAGCAATTCTCGCGATAAGTTTTGCGTTCTGGACGGACGGGTTGTGCTGCCCTCACCGCTGCCAGGCGTGATCACAGAGTCGCCCCCGACCGCACTTTCACAGTTCCCACCTACGGCGCCGTCAGCACTACTCGCTCTCGCGCTGCGCAAGGCGGCAAGATCAGCCTTTGGGAAGACACATAAAAAATATTTTGTTTTTATGGTTGAGTGAGAACTTACCTCTAATTGGGCCACTTGCCGTCTCAGGCGCTGTGTGGTCTGTGAGTTGGCCGTGGCTGTCAGGGATTCGCGTCTCCGTGTGATATCTGTCAGGACCTGTAGCTGCTGTTCCAAATCATTGGAGCGCTGGGTTTGGGCACTGAGTTCCATGCGGGTCTCTTGAAGCTCACGCTGCAAACGATCGTTCTCCTGCCGCAGAGTGGTCAACTGGAGGGAGCCGACTGTTTCTTGAGGCGGAGAATCAATGGAATTTGAGGGCAGACCGATGGCCACATCAGCCAGTCTCTGGGAAGAGTGAATGATGGGGCCGTCGGAAAGGAAGTCGGGCAGCATTTTCACGGCAGAAGGCCCAGCCTCATTGGCCCCGGCCAATGGTAGCGTGGGCGCACAGGGCAGACCCGCAATGGCGGCAGGAAGCAGACCACCACCCACAGCCCCAGCCACAACGTCATCGTCGCCGAGCGGTGAATTTGGGTGTGAGCTTAAGTGGGCATCGTGACCGGCCCCAGCAGCACACCAAGCATCTGGCAGGTGATCCTGGACAAAGTCTGGTAGAGCGGCGGCCGGGGCCACTGGCAGCGGATAGTCGGCGGGCAGGCCTGCGCCGGAGAGCGTGCCAGTTGCATTGGACGTATCCAGCGGCAGGTCCAGTTTCATTTTCGGTGTGGTGTTTAAAACCAAACGATTAGGACGCAAGTCTCGATTGCCCGTCGGCCCGGCCCTTCGACGTGGCGAGGCTTGCGGGGCATGTGGCGGCATATCGTAACTGGAGTATGAACGCGGTACATAGCGTGAGCCTGATGCCAGAGCATGAAGGTTTGAAGCAGCAGAGGGAAAGATATCTTCAAGGAGAAATAAATATATGTAATTAATTGGGAATTTTAGGGTAAATTTGATCAGGCTTACCATCATCTGCTCGATCATTGTAGAGACGAGAACTTTGCAACTTGGAGAATCCCATGCAGTCGTAGTCATCGTCATCCAGGACCGTGTCATCAACATTTTCATGGTCTAGCCGCAGATCTGTTCGCAATCTGGTGCTGCCACAAGCCGCATATTCCGCCAGACTCGCCTGCGAGTCGAAGGAACTGAACCGTGGTGACCGTTTCATTTTGGATGCTGCACTGCCATTGATATCGGGTTGCATCAAAGAGGCTGAGGCTGATTGTGGAACCTTGGGTCGGGCACCTGTCGACGTTTGCAGAGAATTTGTGGTATTTGAAGTGGTGGCAGCCGTCGTTACTACGGCGTCCAGAGAAGTCACAGTGGTCGAGGGCGCCGTCACTGTGCCGCTGCTATTTAGAAAGTGCTTAAACGAAAACGATGAACTGCCTCCTCCGCCACTGCCACTAGCTGTCTGTTGTGGGGCCGTTGTTGTGGGTGGCGTTGTTAGGGTGGCCCGTATATTTGTGAAATCGCCGTAGCCACCACTACCCAACTCTCGGCCATTGCCATTTACTAAGAGCAGGTCGGCAACCAAATCGTTTATACTGCCACGAGCTCGCGGTAATATCTTTATGTCTTCACTGGATCGTTTGCCACTGCCACAAGCTTCTTCTGAATCTCCGGTCAGGGGTGCACTCTGTTTCTGCTGTTGTTGTTGTTGCTGTTGGCCCGCCGCATCTTCGTCCGCATTGCTGTTGTTCCCATTTGCCATTTATGCAAAAAATAAAATGAAATTAAAAAAATCGGCCGCAGTTTTTCCCCGGTTCCTTTGGAATTGGTTTGTTGTTTTCGGAGCTGTGTGTGGTTGTTGGTGGTGTGTCTGTGGCCCCCCTGTCGTTGACCGTATTTTTAATTAAATTTCAGAAAAACTACTGTCTGCCGACTGCAAAAAATTGGAGGCATAAAACAACATAATTTTAGTTAGTTATTCGACAAGTATTGATCTTTATTTAAATTTCTTTTCAGTTTATTTTTTCTTTACTTCACTTATTTGTTTTTGTCAATTGTTCCGTGGCTAAAACTCTTGAAGAAGTAAGGAATCATATGTTCGAGCAGAGTTGCATTTTTGGATTTTGGCCAAAACATTTATTTTTTCATTAAAAAATGGTGATTTCAACGCGAAGGCTTACATGTATTCTACAAAAAGTTTGTTTATTTCTTATTTAAATTGTTGCAATTGAAAATGTAAAAACTATTCTAATAAAGCGCCCCTACACTTCAATGCTTTTCGACAATAATCATGATATCTAACAACCCGCCAAATTTTATTTAGAATATAAATTAATACTCAAATATTACTTTTAGATAAGTTATATATAAAAGTAATAGCATAAAAATATATTTATTTGAAAAAAAAAAATATTTACATTTAAAATTGAGTCGATAAATAAATATTGTTAGCGATACATTTTACCAATACAATAAAAAGGATCGATTCTTTTGACTTGTAGACTTTGTTCCATTTTGTGCCTTTTATCGTATCTGCAGGGTTGCACTTTTTGGCACTGAAATTGTAAATTGTTGATTTCTTGGGCTGCAAGTGCGAAATTTAAGCCTCAGTACAGCACGTTGCGATTTGAAATTTGCATCTTTTTTTCTTCAAATTCAAAATCTGTCCGCGCGCCAGAAGAAATTCTAAAAATTCTTTTTTTTTTTTTGTTTTTTTCTAGCGGTTTCACTTTCACTCATCCGTACCCACTTTACTCATAGAAGTACCATCTATTCCCTTGAAGTACCCTCTATAAGCTTTGGGGTACCCTCTTTTCTCTTAGAAGTACCCCCTTTTCTCTTACAAGCATATAACTTCCATAGGACTAATCGGTCAAAAATTCGATTTCTGCGCTTTTTTTCAGAAAACGGGATATTTTTGAACCAAACGCAACCAAATTAAGCACAAGACAGTTTTTAGTATACTTTTTAATAACTCCAAATTTTATGTAAATCGGATGACTATATCATATAGCTCCCATATATATTTTAAAATGGTTTATTCACACATTTTAGAGATATTTAAACCTCCAATTTAGTAAATCTAAAGAAAATTTTTATTAGAAAATATATAATTTAATTTTTTGCTTGTTTTTATACCCAATTCAAATTTCTGCTTTGCTGTAGTTAGTGATGTGAAAATTTTTCAGCAGATAGCGACAAAAAGCAATCGCTAATGGCTCAGAAAGGTAAAAATTCGATACCTCTATAGTACTATCGATAGTTTCCCAGGCCTACTGGCAACACTGCATTTCATTTGCTTTAGTTTTTTTTTGTTGATTTCTTGGGCTGCATCGGCAAGGCAAGGGCGGAAAGAAAGTGGAAATTTTCAAATAAACCGGTCGCATGTCGACGGCGCTGCGACATATACAGAAAACGTCAACGCAACGAATGTAAAAAGACGCATTTTAATTTAACAGGCTTATAACAACAATATAGATTGTGTGAAAAGTGAAACATGAAAACAAAACGCATTACAAATTCGTGTTGACGCAAAAATAATTTGCTATTTTCTGCTGACCAAAGCATAAAACGCAAAAAGCCGACATATGCTGCGGGGGTGACGCGTGTGTTTGTGTATTTGCCTGTCGCTGTTGCCGCTGCCTCCACTACCTTTGGCAAAGGTGGTGGTCGCGTTTTACAAAAATTGCTTTTGCAAACATTCAGCGTGTTCCACTTTTGATTATATTTTTTGCCGTTTGCTGCCAGCGTCGGCAGCAGCGTCTCGTAGAGATGGGCACGTGACGAGATATCCTAAACAATAAACAAACAAATCGAAACGAAACAAAACTTTGAAAAAATTACTGCTCAAACTTAAACCAGTAAAGTGAAAGTGAAACGGGCTTAAATTTGGAAAACAAAGTAAACAATTATTTGCACTTTTCGTGAGTTTTTACGTGCCCATCTCTAGCGCCTATTGAGCTGCCTTTCGCGTACAGTGTGCACTCGTCGTGCAACGGGAACACAGCTCCAGCTGTCTCCTTGAGTGCGTGTGTGTGTGTGTGTATGTACTTGGCTTGCACCAATTACAATATTTAATAATTGTTGTCGCACCGCGCACTCTGCCCCTCCCGTTCAAGACTGCGTCAAAAGGATCTAACAAAATTGTGACATGAATTGGAGCTGCTGCTGCAGGCAGGTAAGCCATCACACACCGTCACGCCCACCTTGGCCCGAGGCATTCCAATTGGAATTTGTACAAAAGGGGAGGGCGGTTCCGTCGTCTGTTAATTGAAGTGGCTTCTTTCAATTTCTTGGCCTTTGGGGGGCTCTGGCTCTTTGCCTGCTTAGCTGAGCCTATGAAAAGGCCAAGTGAAATGAAAGCCAAGTGCCAACTGTTTTATGTCGAGGACGGGTCGACGGCCACGGCCCTATTTATTGACTTGTCTACGCTTGGCCAAACTTGCGTCCTCGATTCCTGCTTTCTATTGGCCAGCAAAAGCCACAACTGCGACGTTGGCACCCCGCTGTGGCCTTTTTCTTTCACACGTTCACACGCACATATGCCAGGCGATTTTCACCGGCCTCTTTTCCACTTCTCCTTGTGGGAACAAAACAACAAAATAGTCAAATGATTTTGCTGCTCATTTCGTTTTAGCAAAAAGGAAAGCTTGTCTTGACCTAAAACAGACTTTGGCCAAATTGATCGGCAAAGATATGGAAATAGATACATTTATTTATTTTTATTTAAAAATTAAATTATAAATTTTATTTTTTGTTTTTGTTTAACAAAAACTCAAATGCAATCTCATCTCAAATAGGAAAACGAAATCCAAGGGAGTCCTCTCACTTTACGATACACTTGGAAGCCTAAAATATTTATATATATTTTTAACTAAAAAAATAAAAATAAATTAATTTCCATAATAATCATATAAATTTTAAGTAAAAAATAATTAAAATAATATTAAAAATTTTAAAAAATTACGAAGTCTTCAATGTTTCTTTATTTTTTAACCATAAAAAATATTTTTGTTAAAAATAAATAAACTTAAAAATTTGAAATACAAGAAAAAAAAATAATTAAAAATAAAATATTCTACAGGAAAAACAAATTAAATAAATTTGAATTTGTAATTTTTTTTTTTTTTTAATTAAAAAAAAGTGTAAAAAAATTCAGTGAAATTAATAAAGCCAGTGAAAAAGAGTAGCCAAGCTTCAGCTTGTTCCTGATTAGTTTCCTTTCACTTCTTCTTCTTCTTCTTGTTTTTTTTTTTTTGTATTTCTTTGGCTGTCATTGTGGCCGCCGCTTCTTTTGTATACAAATTATGGTCTGTTCTGTGTTTTTCTTGTTTTTGTTGTTTTAAGCTTTTATGGCACTGCGCTCACCGTGCATTCCATTCACCCATTCTCGTCCCGCTCTCACGCCTGCCCTACCGCCCGCCCTCCCGCTTCCCCAACCGTCCACCTGACCAGCGCACGGCCCACGGACCATTGCTGTCTATAATGTAAACGATTATATATTTAGACTTAATTTTTCTTTAACTTGCCTTTGCCCCACACACACACACACACATAGAGATTGCTTGGTATAGTTAATAATTCCCTGTTCCACCCACACTGTACCCTACCTTTTTGGTTGCCTTTCCCCTGGTGCGCTTTGAAGCGTGCAATATGGAATATAAACTAAAAGAAAAAGTGAAAATTTGCTATGCTCAATGGGAACTCTTAGGGAAGGTGGGTTGGGGGGTGTTGTAGGAGGAGGAAGGAATGAAGCAAAGCCACCCTCTTCGATATGTTTTGTAATTCAATTACCAAGTCGTCCCTCCTTCGGCAAACACTCCAAATAACCATTTGTCTGACCCATTTTCGACTTTTGTTTTTATACTTAATTAATTTTGTTTTGATCGGGAAGATTTCCCAATTTGTTTTGCTTCAATTGCAATTAAAACTTTTCAAAAAAAAAAAGAAAAAGTCTTCAAATTGAATTGCCAAAGAACAAGTTGATAAGCCTGTCAGACTTTATCTTTATCACAAACAATTTCGAGACCCCAACAATTATTTCATTAGCCAGAAAAAATATGATACCAGATAATACGGGTTTTACTATTCCTATTCGATCGATCGGAGCTTGAGACCCCTCTACGGGGTCTTTGAGAGATCTGAAAATTTTTTTTTGATAATTTTAATTTAAATATTCGGTGCTTTCGTCTGTGAGATAAACTAGCCAACTAACCCGAAATGCTTTTCATATCAAATTAGCAATTTTTAGTTATCGTACAAAATGCAATGAACTGTGCAGACCACTTCCCCTCACCCCTTCCCCATCCAAGCATTTCCAACAAGATGAAACAGAAAACAACCAACTAGAAATTCTGTTTTCGGTTGTGTTTTATTTGCTACGTGATTAAATGGCCAAGTTATAATCAATACTCGGTAGTGTGTCTCTCTGTTTTTGTAATTTCCGAGAATGCTTTCATGGCATTTTGCATTTTCAAGTTTAACGGAAAAGCAGTGAAATCAAGACTATAGAAGGGAACTTTGTCGTCGTAGAGTCTTCTATTTTGGAGAATCTTAGGAATTTATCGGTTCGGGATTTTGATATTTTTCTTTGGAATTCTTTGGTTCGGGGAATATGAGAATTTTATTATAATTTTTATAGACCATTTTTGGATTTGATTACCTTTTTTTTTTGCTTGAATTATGGGTTTATGGGATCCCAAAATATGGGAAATTTGAGAGTCTAAAAAGATCAATCCAAAGCCTTTTTCAATTTGAAAGAATCTTTACAAATTCTGAGAGGTTGGGAACCCTTCAGTTCTGAAGATCTAATAGATCTTGGGGAATTAGGAAAACCAAACAATTATTAAGGTTTTATTTCTGCTTAGTTAACCAAATTTTTTCTTTTTTTTTGCAGCTCCTTTTGGACCAAAAAACAAGTGCCAAATGTCAGGGCCGCTGAAAAGTTGGCCGCTTTGATTTCGGGAGTAAGCTTCCGCCTCATCGTTTGCCTGGATGGTCTACAGGGAGTAATTGGGAGCAAGTCAAATGTCGTCGAATAACGGCGGCATAAATAGTGCCACAAATGGCCGCAGTGGCAGCACTGGCAGTGCCAACATAAATCTCAAAACGAAGCCATTGGCTGCCACAGGTGCAGCCCACAATGCTACGGCAACAACAGCAACAATAAAAAACACTGCAACGAGCACAACGTCAATTAGCCATAAGATTGGAGCGACAGGGGCAGGTGGCCTCATCGGAAATGCGCTCCACCGCACTCTGCCCGAGCTGAAGACGCAGAGAAGCAATAGCAGCAGCGATGCCAGCGATGGCGGAGTGGTCAGTGGGAAGGCCTTGACGCTGAAGGCGGCCACCCATCGCCGGGAGAGCTCGCAGGCGGAACCGGAAGAGCCAGATCGTCGGACCTTGCACTACGGTATGCCCCAGCAGCGAGAGGCACCGCTGACGGCCACCACAGAGCCCAAGGATGGCCAGTATTTGGTCTACTGCAATGGCGCACTGCAGTCCGGGCCTCTGGACGCGCTCATCACCCACATGGTGCCCACCCCAGAGTACTTTCCGGAGCATCGCTATTTGTTTGCTTTCCTGCTCAGCGGTCGCCTTTTTATACGACCGCATGAGTTGCTGGCCCAGATCTCCGCGACCTGGGAGAGACAGCAACGTAAGTATGCCGAAGGCAGTACCGATGTGGTGGACGATGCGGGTCAGGTCCAGGCTCACTACACGGCCCAGTCGTTGGCCCTGCACATGAATTCGGCATCACCGTTGACTCATCGAAAGCTGTCGTCCACGTGTGACACACTGGCCATGGCAGCCGAATTGGAGCCTAAGCCCTTGCAGCGCACGGCCATCCAACGCTCGGCCCAGCACTGCATATACCTGCTCTCGGAGTGGATTGAGATTTTCCCCTATGACTTTCGGGATGAGCGGCTGATGCAGCAAGTCCGCATCTTGGCCCGCAAATGTGTCTACATAGACAACTCGCTGGGCAAGCAAGTCTCCCGCATACTGCAGCTGCTGGTGGCTCGGCTCACGGCCCTGGAGCAATACGAGGAATTTCTCCAGACTCTCAGTGCCGAGGCCAGTGCCAACGAACAAATGACGGTCCAGCACAGTAACTTCCAGCAGCATCAGCACCATCATCATCATCATAATCTGCTTCACCATCATCTGCATAATCCCTTTCAAACGTTTTTGGGCAGCTCCTCGGGCTCGAATGGTGCCTCAAGTACAACAACTTCGGGCACTGGCAGCTCAGCCGGCGGGGGCAGTGGAGGCTCCGGTTCTGGCTCTGCCTCAGGCTCCGGCAACAGTAATACGAATTCCAGTGGCAACAACTCCGCCTCCACCACACCCCAGCCAGACGAGGTTATTGGCATCATGGATATTTGTTCAAGCTGCGCACATTTGGCTCACCAATTGACCGCCATTGAACTCGAGCGTCTGTCCTACATCGGACCCGAGGAGTTTGTCCAGGCCTTCTCCAAGGATTATCAACAACAGGCGAACAAATCCGCTCAGGCAGCCGACGGAGCTGGCCTCAGCAAAGGCGGGGGTGGCGGCGGCGGGGGCAGTACCAATTCATTGAACGATATGAAAAAGACCCGCAATCTGGAGTCATATGTGCAGTGGTTTAATCGCTTGAGCTATTTGACTGCCAGCGAAATTGTTAAGGTGGGTCAAAACCTTCACAAAGCAGGAGGGAAACTAAAATAGAAGGATTAATCCTCATTTTGTTTGAGTTTGTCTTGCAAGCTCAAAGGAAAAGCTTAGGGAAAAAGAGAGTCAGGGAAATTTACAAAAATTTGAAAAATGTAATTAAAAGGAATTTCAGACTTGATATATAATTTTGTATGCAAGAGATTATCTGAGAGGAAGACTTAAATTCATTTATTTTATGAACATTTTTGATTATGTGAAAAACTTTTTTTTTTTCAGGGGTAATTTTATCAGAGATTCCCAAGTCAAGAAATTTTTATTTACCAAATATTTTAAATCGTTTTTCAAAAGTCTTTTCAGACTCAAGAAAAGCAGGACAAATATAAAAAGAAATATATCTGAATTTCTGAAAATCTTTATTTTTTATGGGGAAATTTTTGAAAAAAATTCCGATTTTATTTCCAAATGAAGAAATTTTTATTTTCCAAATGCTAGAAATTATTTTTCAATTATGACTCAAGAAAACAGGATAAATTCGAAAAATCACTTTATTTTTTATTTTTCATGGGAAATTTTATTTTTTATATTGGAGAAATTGTTTAAGAAAGTCCGATTTTATTTGCAAATCCAGCGATTTTTCATTTCCAATTGTTTCGAATTTTTTAAAATTCATCTTTAAAAACGTCTTAAATAATTTTGAAAAAAAAAAAGAATTTTATTAATTTTGAAAAATTTCCCTTTGTTTTTCACAGTATCCGAAGAAGAAACAACGTGTGAGGATTATTGAGTATTGGATTGAAACGGCACGGGAATGCTTCAACATTGGTAATTTCAATAGTCTGATGGCCATTATAGCTGGTCTAAATCTGGCACCCATCGGCAGGCTAAAAAAGACGGTAAATCAATAAATTCAAAATTTCCTGGTTTCCCAACAAAAAACTAAATGAGTAATTTTTTTTTTGTAGTGGTCAAAAGTGCAATCGGCAAAATTCTCTGTGCTGGAACATCAAATGGATCCGACATCGAATTTTAACAGTTATCGATCGACGCTTAAAGCTGCCATGTGGCGATCGGAGGGCGCCACCGAGGAACGCGAACGTATAATCATTCCATTTTTTAGTTTATTTGTTAAGGATTTGTATTTCCTCAATGAAGGCTGCTCGAATCGGTGGGTCTTAAACTAAAGCAAAATACAAATATTTTTTCTAATAACTTTTTTTTTTGTTTTTCCAGTTTGCCAAACAATCATATCAATTTTGAGAAATGCTCACAGCTAGCTAAACAAGTGATGGAGTTCAATGAGTGGAAAAAGGTCACTTGTCCTTTTGAGAAATTGCCGAATGTAATTGCCTATTTGCAACATATTCCTGTGCTCAACGAGACCACCCTTTCGATGGCCTCGTTCGAGTGTGAGCCACCCGAGAACACGGAGGAAAAGGATCGCTATAAAACTGTGAAAGCCGAAACGAAACAACAATTGCTACAGCAATTGCAGGAGCAACAACAGTAACAACAACAAAAACAACCAATTTTGTAAATGGCAATTTTTGTGACTCTGAAATTGTTTCCTTTATTTTTAAATATTTTTAATTTATGAATTAATTTACGCTTGCCATGAATGATTAACTACGTTTTTTGTAACCACGAATTGTATGGTTTTTTTGAAACCGATTTCATCGATTTAAGCTAGTCCCTAAGTCGCGGAAAAGCAATGAGTTTTTTTTATGTTCTGATTAAGACAAGGCGCATACGCTGCTTTTCAGCTTAGACTTAAGGGGGAATCTAAATTGGCTAAAAGTCGATTCCCCTTTTCAAGGGCAGAGGTACAAATTTTAATTTGATTTTATTTGTTTTATTTAGTTTTAGTTTTTGATTTAGCCTGGAAATGCTATTTCCACAAATTAATTTACCTACTAATTTAATTAATTTTATTTTACTTTTAATTATGCGGCGTATGCGCAAATTTTCAATTTGAAATGTTAACGGAAAGCATCTCGATAAAGTTGCCAATAAAAATAAAAAAAAATTTTCTACAAAAATATTATTATATAAATAAATATATATATATAAATAGTTATATATTAATTGTAAGAAAGAAGAAGAAGAAAACGAATCAATGTACTTAATTTATTTTATACGATTACTCAATTTGAAAAATTTTGACAACGGAAAGGCGTTTAAATGCATAGGTTATTTTGTAAGCGAGCAGTATTTATATTTATATACAATTTTTAGCTAAATTAAATCTTTTAACAAACATTTACATATACTCAATGCAAAAAAAAAAGAAAAAACAAAAAAAAAAAAAAGAGTGAAAAGAAAACTTCACATTTGCTTTGATTAAAAGTTTTGTTGACTTTTGACAAAAAAAACTTGGCCAAAATGGCAGCTCTTCTTTACGCTTGCACCTTTTGTAATCAATAACAACAAATCGAACAGATTAGCAACTTTAATTGTATTTGTAATTTTGTAAGCATAACAAAACAAACAAAATGAATTGTAAGAAACGAGTACACTTTGTGGTAGCTACAATGATGCTTTTTTCATTTTAAGATCGAATATGGCATTTTTAATTATTCATATATATATAGAGATATATACACACCTATATTAGAGATATATATATATTGAAAATAACAAGCAGAAACCAGAAAAAGTGTGTAGGCGGATTCGGATTGATTTTAAGTTTAAACGGGTGTTCATTACAAGCAACAGAAAAAAAATGGAATTATAATTAAAAACAGCTTTCGAAATAAAGAAAAACAAAAATCATTTTCAAAATATAAAATTAAATGTATTGTTGTTTTTTTGGAGTGGGTTGATTTTGAATGGGTTTTAGAAATTACAAATAATCTAATAGCGGGCCAAAGCGCTAGACAGTGTGACCGTCTTTCGAAAAAAAAAAACAAATGCCAAAACAGTTTGGCGCCAATTGCTTTGAAATGCCAGAATTCAAATGTGCGCGGATTTCGAGGGCTGCACACTAGAATGTTAAGACCTAAAAGCAAGTTGGCCGGTCTTGTTACAGAATAGTCTTAAGTCAAGTTGGCAGCTGGACAGCGTTGGTGTAAAAAGCCATGGACACAATGCAAAAGACTTTCATATGGTACGGCAGGTGGAAACGGTTGCTAAAAGCGTAGCGCATGGAATTCCAGCTACAAAATAAAATAAGCGTACCCAATTCAATTTTATGCGCAAAAAGAAGAACCGAAACAACCAGCCAACCAACAGAATCGCTGATTTAATAGTGCCGATGTATTTGTGTTAATTTGTGTGGCTGCACTAGGGTGACAAAAAGAAAAGCGCTGCCGGCGGCGTAGGTGGCTGCACTTCAAAACTTCAAATACGGAGTAGCCGTCGTTGTCGTCCTTGTCGAATGAGTTGTGCTCGAATCGCTGTATTCAAGTGGCCGCGAAGTCAACGATTATTCAGCAGGCTAAATCAGGAACCTGTTGTGGTTGTTGTTGACTTTATTGATGGAAGTGCAGCAAACAAACGGTAAAGCGTAACGGTAAAAATCGATGTGCTTATTTTCGTTTTGTTCGTTTTGTGACAAGCTCATTTTGATTTGTTGATGTTTTCGCCTCGCCAGTGAGAGAGTGTGTGTGTGTGCGCGTACCTTTAGTAACTGTGTGTGAATCTTAACAAGTGCCATGACTCATATCACAATTTAAGCACTAACAGCACCACCAGCAGCAACAATAACAACCACAACAAACATATATATCGAACAATGAAAAATCATAAAAAATATGCCAAATTACCCCAAGATTTGGATTTGAGTTTTCAAGGCGATTTGGATTTGCCCGACACCCAGGCTGATGAATTTAATCTAACATCAGCTCTGGGTTCTGGTCTGGTCGATGCCGACATCGATGACGTCGAGGACGACGAAGAAGACGACGACGAAGACGACGAAATTGTCATTGCAACGGCCACCGCACAAATTGGCACCGGCACTGGAGGTGGCCTCCGTTTAGCCCCCACATCGGCTGCTCGTAAGCAGCGCAAGCAACGCAAACAATTGGAACCCCAATTCAACATTGGCAAAAAGATCTGCGGCCTGGGCAGTGACAGTGTCATTGAGGTAAGTCTGAATTTCTCATTTTCATCGTCTCTTTCATTTTCTCACTGCCGTCGGCCAAAGTTCAATTTAGCTGAGTGCTCAGCGGGGGTGGTGGTGATGCCCTTCATGACTGCATGTGGTCGCAATCACAAGAAGTGCAGAAAGTTGTAATTCTTCAAACTGATTAGGAGGTGTAAACATCATTAACCCCAAGAATGTCATTAGTGGTAATCAGACGCAGTAAAAAATGTCCCCAAAAAATTTAGGAATTTCTTTAAAAAATTTTGAAAATTTATATAAAATTCTATTTTGATCTTAAAAAGAAAAAAAAAGTATTTATGGGTAATCAGTTTCGAATTGAAGAGTTTTCGAATTTAAGAAATAAAATTTTCAAAATATCTTTGAAATTTATGGAATCAAAAAAGAAATAAAAAAAAAATAATAATAATTATAATAATAAATAAATTTCGAAATTGAAGTCGAAAATTGTTGTTTGAAGAATTTTGTAGGAAAAATTGCTGAAATAAAAGAGCAAAAGAATTCTGGAAATGTGCGATAGAAAGAAATAAATTCCAGACAAAGTAAGAGATGAAAGCAAATATTCCATCAAAAAGGTAACAAAGCAAAGAAAGCCAAAAAACAAACAACACAAAACAATAGCAAATCGTTTCCCCAAGTCCCCGAAAAGGAAATAAGTAGAAACGAAAAAAAAATCGATAAGACAGTAACCTGGGATATTCTTTTTTTTATGTTGCTTTGGTATTTGCTGGGCTCACCTGAAAGAGTGATTCCGGCCTGAGGTCGACCGCAGGCAACTTATAACCTCAGAAATCCAACCTCCACCGAAAGCCCCATGTTCTTTATAATTTACATTATTACCCCCACCAGGATAAGAGGAATGCTACAGAACCTAAAAATTAAGAGAGATGGGTTGGCGAGGGGGAGTAGGAGGGGGTTGAAGTTGACATTCATTTATTATTTTTCTTTCTTTTACTGTGCCAGTTAAGCGGCTTGGCATACGCATTTTGACGGAAGTGGCGTTTAATGCGCTGATATTAATGGATTTATGTTGTTTGGTGTTGACAAAGTCACGTTTCTGGGAGAAGGCAGGAGGAAATCCAGAGATCCAGCCGATAGAAAGAGCTAGTAAGAGAGCATCAATGTAATGATGTCTACTTAGTAGAGTTTGCTCCCGGAGATGGGGGAGACTCTAAGCAGATAAGCCTGCCAGAGTGGTTGCTCTGAAATTTAAGTTTCTGCCAGGCAATTTGCTTGGGATTACACTAACAGAGATTTGATTAATGTAAAATCGGAAAATATTGGAAAATCAAATAAAGAAATTTGAGAAATTAGGCACCAGATGGTGGGGATATACACAACTTTCTAACAGATCTAAAAGGGATTTGGAAATATTTGGGATACTTGAAATTGATTATTAAATCAAGACAATTTCTGAACTTAAAATCCTAGAAATATTTGATTATACAGGTTTGCAGATTAGGAGAATGAGACAACAGAACATAGAGAAATAATAAAACTACTAACAGACCTAAAAGAGATTTTTCAGGAAAATGTGGGATACTCAAAATTGAAAAATATTTTTATGACTTAAAACTTAAAACTTTTATTTATTTATTAAAATTATTTTATGAGTCACAATAAGATTTACTTTTAGTTGATTAAGTTTTCATTCATTAATTGTTATTTCTTTATCAAGATTATTTTATAAATCAAAGGATTTACTTCTAGTTTATTTATTTAAGTTTCTTCATATTTTTTCTTAAATGATGTATTAAATTATTGTAATTATCTTGGTAATAATTGTGAAAAGATAGTTAAAAATTTTCTATATTATGTAGGTATATAAATGTTCTCTGCCTACAAACTAAGCCGACGTAGTTTATTGTATTTTGCACACCGACTGTCTATTCTCTTCCTACAGGTAGCAGGCCAGTGTTCACCCATCTTTTATTTCAAAATGGCAACACTGGCCCAACAGACAAAAGTCATCTAATCAGTGTGACCATGCATGCATGATCCTGTTGCAATTGTTTTTAGGATTTTTGTATCTGATCAGTGTGACCAGGCATGCATGATCCTGTTACAATTGTTTTTAGGATTTTCGTATATTTTATAAATTCGGACTTAAATATTATTTAATTTTTTTTTTAGTTTTTTTGGTCTTACTAAATTTATTTAAATATTTGTTTTAAGAATTTGTAGAATTTATTATAATTTTTGAATTCACACTTTTCATTTATAATTAAATTTTCAATATTTTTTTTAATGGAATTTTATTTATTTATTTAATTTTGTAATTATGAAAGTCTCATGAATAAAATATTTGACAACTTCCTCCATCGATTGTTGTCAACTGTGTAAATAAGTGACCATAAATTTTTCAATTCTTAATTTAGTATAAAAAGACTTGAGGAAAGCAGTATAAATCGATGAAAGTCAATCAACCTATGCTCATTAATAATTGAAAGGACACGTTGTATTTGTGAGGAGCTCGGATACCAAGGCTAACCAATAGTCTCGAATATAAATAATTGAAAGTTCGTTGACAAGTTGAAACAAATAAGCCAGCCTTCCGTTCCTTTCCTTTCCTTCCATGTAATATTTTCTGTATCGAAGTCAATCGATAATGCACCGAGGGAAATAAGAAACTGAAATTATTTTCTATACGAATTCTTCCGTTTTGTTTTTGTTTTTGTTTTTTTTTTCTTTTTAATTGTTGCTTGTGCATTTTAAAGTTTTTACCCTTAGTCTGAAATGGGGCTAATTGCCATGACTTGGGGGTTGCGGCAGTGGTGTGACCACACCTTAAGAGCGAGTCTAGGGCCAGTGTAAGGCTTGTGGTGGACGACAAGTTACGACTCATTTATCAGCGTGTCCAATCGCAGCCAATGACATCGATCGAAATTTTATATCGCACCATATAGAAAATATATGGCATGGGTAAGTTGAGTGAGTGAGTATTTTGTGTCCATAAAAAATGCATGGGCCACGGTCTGTGCGTGTTTTATCCAACGATAATTTTATCTTGGCCCCCCCGACCAAATATATACCAAAAGAAAATCGATCCCTCCTAACCAAAGGGATGTTTGACAAACTTGTCAATCTTGTGGTAGATTATTTTATATGGCCAGAGAGCAAAATGTGCGTAGGCTTATGTTGGCGTTTCAAAAAAAAAAAAAAAAAGATTTGGCCTACAGGATTACAGTTGTCATGGTATTGGCGGATTAGAGTATTTGAGTATTTGGGCTTGCGTGCAATTAGCTGTGGTAATTTGATTTTGCATTAACCTTATTCGTTGTGGATTTTCATGTGGAAATTGTTTTGACAGCCTTCTATGCTGAATCGGCAACAGTTGATGAGATTCCCTAGCATACGAATGGCCTGGTCTATCGCAATTAAGCCTAATGGAAAAAGGCTTAAATATATAAGCATGTTTATGTGTTTCGGTAATCGCAAATTGAATTGGAAGTCTTTAAATATGTGAACCACTTTTCCTTATAGGGAATAGTGAAAATCCGATTATTGTCTTGAATGATAATTTTTTCGATTATAGAAATACTATTATGGTTCGTTTGGCAGAAGTCATCAGGGATTAATCAGATTTCCAAATTGTCTAGAATGAGCCTCTATCGTAAAGAAATTACATATTTGTGTGAGCCTATCGGATCGGATCACTATAACATATAGTCAAGTCGGTTTTATGTATGTTTCCAGTACTTATTAAGCAACCTAATAAAATTTTATGGCTCCATCGTGCTTACATAGATGCAGATATGTGTCAAGATCTCTAATGAAAGAAACCATATATAAACTTAAATTGGTTCTTTTTATAATTTAATTATTGACCAATTTCAATCAAATTTAATGGTCACATTATTTTTATAGAGACACTTTTATGTACCAAGTTTCACTTTGATTAAACCACTATATCACATAGATTTTATAGATACCCAAATTGGCTTCAGGAATATCTTGGTGAACTATTAAAAATGTGAATAAATGATGACTTATGGTAAAAGAAAGAGTTTCTACCCCGAAGATAACCTTTGAATTGTATACAAAAAAATTTGAATCATTCGGGTATTCCCTTTGTGCTTCCCTGATGATTCTAGAAGAGTTTATATATATGTAATCGGCGGGATCAGTGCACTTTACGGCTCTTTTTTCTTATCAATTAATGGGAAAAACCCAAAACAAATTTTTATAATTTACAAGATCGAAAATTGATAGCTAATAAATCTACGTGATAGATTTATTCAAACCCATCACGTGAGTTTAATAAGACCGAGAAATTCATAAAATTATGAAATTATTTAAAAATAATTTTATTTCTTTTTTTTCTAAAAAAAAAACATGTTTTGATAAGCTTGTTTTGTCTTTTCTAATTGTATTTTTAAAAAGTTGTCATGTCATTTGATTTTTAAATAATCTTCTTAGTTTCTATTCTTAAAAATATATATGGGAATTTGTCAGGTGTTTTTCAATTTTTTTTTAATATTTTACTCGGCCACTTCTATAATCTTTCCAACATTGCGAAATGGGAGGGCAATCGGGAGCCACAATGCCTAAAATTATGATTTTAATTAAAAACTATTAACGACTTTAAGGAAAATAATGACTCACCTGATGCCAAGGCCAGCATATAAAAAATAAAGCACAATATTAAAATGAATTTCATTTTGAAATTTGAAATTTGAAATTTTATGGTCGATGTTAATGATTCCAGTCTATAATCAAAACTGAAGCTGTCTCAGACAGATTCTATGCTATTTATTGCAATTTCTTATCAATAATGAACTTTGAATTTATGTATATTCATTGAAAATATTTATGTATATAGAAAATTTCAGAGAAAGAGAGGGAGAGGTTGAGAGATAATAAATTTTGAAACTCAATTAAAATAAAAGAGAGAGAGAGAGAGAAATAGAAAAGTGGTATTTGTTTTGGTTTTTAAATTGGTGCTTTTCACTTGTGCCAGTTTTAAATGGCTTAAATAGAAAGCTCAACTGAAAAGACCCTTATTTAATGTTGGCCCCGTTTATTTGAAAACCAATTAATGTATGTGCCCTAAACAACCAAACAAAAACCATCAAGACCAACTCATTATGGGCGCGCTTAAAACGATGCAATCTAACCTACATTTACAAAAACGTGCAGCACTGCCACCAGCAAAAACAACAACAACAACAGCAGCAACAAAAAACAAGTGCAACTCAACTTGAACTGAGGGGCTTTTTGCAGCAAGTGCAGCTGCTGCCATAACACGCATACGCCGTGTTGTACGTGGCAAGCTTCATTTGAGGGCAGTGAAAATGTTTGTCGTCTTGTGTTTTGGCTGCTTGTTTGTTTATTTGTTTGTTGCTTTTATTTCGGTAAATACAAAAACAACATGCCCCGAAGTCAGAACAAAGGCCTCCACGAGCAGCACACCAAAGGACTAAAGTAGAGTAATTTTTTCTCCGCAGATTCAGTTGCCTCCCATTCGGTATACTTTAGTATATTCAGTTGCCTGTTTTGTTCCATCTTCTCTTGTTTCGTTAGGCGACAGTTAATGAATGCATAAAATGCTTTGTATAAAAATAAATTTTATAACACTGCCAAGATAATGCATACCCTGCCCTCGTCCCTCTTCTCTGGCAGCCAGTTAAGCGCATTTATTATTATAAAATCGCTTAAGCTGCATTACTATGCATTGTTGCCTAGTTGAAAGGGGCTGGTTTTGATTACACAAGAAGACAACTTAAATGCCAAGACAGCAGCTGCATAAACCAGACTATAAAAGAGGCTGGAAAGTAAGTTTCCTTGTTCGCATTTAATAAATTTAATTATTCCTATTAAATTTGATTAAACTCGTTTTCTATATAAAAATATTTTAAAAATTTTCAGTGCTTTAATATCAATTTTTCTTTATTGGACTTGAAATATCTACTCAGTTTAATGCTCACTTTAGTTATTAGTTGTTTTTTTTTCTTTCTTGCTGTGCGATCAATTGTGTCTCTCCGTCTCGGGCCAGGGCTGCATTAAATAAAGGGCGGGCACTGCGCTATTGAGAGAGTATAACTGAGTCAGACAAACCGAAATCGATAGGAACTTCTTACCGCCTCCTGACTTCTTAAAAATATAGTAAAAATATAAGGAATCCTTTGCTTGTCTTTTGGGGCACAGGATTGTTAAATGTCTAATAATTTCAATATCTATAAGCCTATATATAAAGATCCTAAACTTTTTTCTGATTAAGACCTAAAAATAAAGAACTTTAGCATCTAACCAAATCAGAAAGTATTGCGTGATATGTTAAAGGTAGCATCCCTGGTATGCGTGTAAGATGACAGCCCTTGTACGAGTGACGACGAGGTGGCAGTCCCATATTTGCAGACTGGTCACACTGGGCAAACGAAGTGAACGATCAGTTAAATAAGAAGACTGGCGGAAACAACTTGGTTTTATTTAATTTGCGTATACAATTTAATTCACCACACTATCCAAATTTCTGACTTATATATTTATTCCTTAATTCCTAAAATATTTGATTATAATTTCTAATTTTTTTAATATGATAAATGATTTTTTTAAGATAACAAGCAAATTGTTTAAAGAGAACAATAACTTTTCGAAAATATTTCAAAGTTGCGAATGAAAATCTTCTTACATGCTTTTGTATTGCTTCGCTGATTTTAGTTCCCAAAACTCTTGCCAAATATTTAAGCTGTCTAAATATTTTATTTTTCTTAATTTTATAGCTCTCTTTTCGGTCGCCCACACTTCCTCTGGTGCATAATTGCCTGCATTTTATGGCTGATGCTATAATATTTTCCACTCAAAATTGTTAAAACAAAGAGTTTTTCCTCGTTGTTTATTTTTGGTACGTGGCCAAATATAATTTACACTTTTAATTGGCTAACAAAAGCAAAAAAAAAGAAGGAGAGTGGAAAAATTTAGAAACAAAAACAAAAAGCGTAAACCTTCTGCTCAGCTGCCCTGGTGGCGCAACTGCAGCTCCATCCTGACTGCATATCCTGTGGGCATACCACAAAAGTTTGTTTGCGTAATTTTATGGACTTGCATCTCTCTTGCTTATTTAGTTGCTTGCAACAATTGTTGTCATAAAATTTGCATTTGACGCAGCTAAAACAACTCGCGCATGACAGCGGGGAGCTTCAGCAAAACGATCTGGGTGAGCAGAGGGTGGCGAAGTAAATGCGCTTAAAAACATGGATTCCAGATATAATATGACAGTGGTTTAGTTTTGTGCCGAACTGAAATATATGAAATTTTGCATAGTTAAGCTCGCTTAGAAAATAAAAACAAGCGAGTCGTTTTGGGCCATTTCAATGGCAGTTGTGATTGGGTTTTCAGATATTCCAAATATATTTTTTCACAAAATGAATTTTAAGTATTTTGGGATAAAAACAAAAAGTATAAAGTGGAATGGAGTGAAATACAAAGTCCAGTGAAACAGATTAAATAATTTATATTGCTTTTAGTTTTAGCAATTTATTTATTTATTTTATTTACTCTATTTGGGATATTTATTGCTTGGCAAATACAAGCGAAAGCTTTCCTGTTTATTTATTTGGTTTATCAATGGCTCTATGTGCTCTATGACAACAGATTATTTGCCTATTTTACACCGACAATTGTTGAATTCTCTGGGTCAAATGTGAATAAAATCACAAAAGCAAATAGAATAGAATTTTATAATATATATATTTTTTTTCATTGAGTTCTGGTCAATTTGGATTAGTTTTATGCTTTTGTGCTTTGTGAAATTTAATTTCGAAATAATTGTATTTAGTGTCGAATTTATTGAGATTTTATTTTTTATCTGACAAGATGAAATTTATATTTGATTTGTTTTGTAAACCTTAAAAATGTATTTGATATTTTTCGCATATTTGGTTTTTAATTGTTAATAATTATTTTATAATTAAAGAAACTACTTTTGGCATTTTCTCATTTAATAATTTTTGAATTGGATATAATTATTTTTGTTGAATTAAATTAAATATTCATTTGGTGGGTCTTCTTTTTTCATATGCAAACAAATTAATAAGTGCCAAATAAATTGAAAATTGAAATTGCATTTTATTGCTCGTATTATGCTTGCTTCATTAAATTAAATTTAAATTAATATTTATTTAACACAGAGACCATTAAAAATTTTCCGCTTGCATTTTTTAATATTTATTTAAAATTTAAAATTTGTACGGTTCCACTTCATGAAAATAAGAGCTCTGAGTGTTTTTTTAATTTAATCAATAAGTAATTTTTTTTCTATTAATATGCATCCGAATTTTTGTCAATTTCCTGTAAAACAATTCAATTTTTTTGTTCGGGCCCTCATAAGTATGCTATGATTTTTTTTGCCCTGGCATTTTGACTTTTCATAAGCTCAGCCGTGAGGGAGAGCAATGCTTATAAAAACTGAAAATTAAATTTGCAGAAACCTACCAAGAGGAATGCAGAGAAATACAGGAAACCTGAAATCGAGCAAAAACATAAATACATCAATGGAGTGGCAACTGGTAAAAAATATGCCACAAAGTGCGTGGCAAGAAAAAATTATGGCAACTTCTGTTGTTGTTTCTGTTGCTGAATTGCTGCATAAAAAAGGAATACAAGAAAAAACAGGCCTACAGGGAGGTGAAAATCCAAAGAGAAAGCAGCAAAGGCAGGCAGAACGTACCAGACCTACTGCTGTGCAAATGTCCCGTGTCTGTCTCATGTCCCGCGGGCTGCTTTAGCACTGATTCGTTTTGTTCCCCTTTTTTTTCTGTCCTGGCTTGTTTCAATATTTTGTGCGATTTTTTTTTAGCGTCCCTCCTGTTCGGCCCTTTGTTATGACGTGTGTGTAGGAAGCAGTTTATTTTTTTTTTCGTCTCTCCTTTGTTTGGCTGGTGGCACGTTCCTTGTTGTGTTACTCTTAAATTGTCAATTTTTGCATGTTTACAAGCCTGTGAACAAAAGCAAAAAAAAAAAAAGAAGAAAAATATTAAAAAAAAGAGAAAACCAAACCAAAAGGCGCCTAAACAAGCCAAGGGCCCTGTTTGCTGTCGTTGTTCTGCTCGCTTGCCTCTCCCGAGGCTTTTATCGCACACACGCACACACACACACCCAGGCACACACACATATGCTTTGTATTACGGAAGTTCGGCTTTTGGCACTCTGCTCATGTTCACTTTAGTTGGCTGACTGGCTGGCTAACTCAGCTTGCCTTGTCGTTTTCGTTTTCGGTGGCTTCACTTCCTGTTGATTGTATTGTCCATGATTGCTGCTGGTAAGGGCTATTTTTCTTTTTCTGCTGCTGCTTCTTTCTCTTTATATCTTCTTATACACTTTTCTCGAGCAAAACCTGCCAGCAGATAAGAGGTTAGGCAAGTGGAAACATTGCCGGAGTAGCACTCAACAAATTATTCAAGAGTCTTTGGAAACAAATCAAATGATTTTTATGTTTCTTTTATGATTTTTTTTTTTTCAAAGTCATAAATTCATGTTTTTAATCTAGAACAATGCAGGTTCTTGGATAAAAAAAAAATCTAAATTGAAACATGAAAAATCTTCTCCTCCATTTAGGATCTGATAAGATACTAAATAATATTTTAATTCCGAATTTATAAAATTTGAGTTCTTACAGCTTTTAAATTAAATTGCGCATTTTTTAAACCGATTAAATCATTTAATTTCACGGTATTATATTTTTCCAAGCATTAACAAAAGAAAAAAGTATTCCAACTTTTGCAAACTTTCCTAAGCTCCTCTTTTTTTTCGCACCTTTGGCTTCGAAGTGTAAATTGTCATACACCCACGACAATAATGTGAGCAATTCATATGATTTTTTTTTTTCATTCTTCTGGCTGTCTGGCCATTTAAATTTAAATGGGGAATTATGAAATCAGTTTTAAGCTTATTCCGGAGTTTGGCAAACTCTTTGCTCGTTACCCAGCCAAATGCTCGTTGATGATTATTGTTATGGAAATTTGTGGAAATCGTGATTTTTTTAAGCCTTAAATAGGTATTAATAGGAGTCTCTTTATGTGTGAGTATGTGTGGATTTCAGATAGACATCGAGGTTAATTCAGCTTTCTCATTTAATAAATAAACTCTTTGCTTTTGTAGTTTTCATAAATATATAAAATGTTTTGCAAACTTTTATAGACCACCAACTTGTTTTTTTTTTTTTACCAAAATTTAGTTGGTTTGAGGTTATTTCTGCATTGCAGTTCTTTTGGAATGTTTCACGCAATTAATTCAATTTGTTAAATTTTGTGTAAAAGTTTTGGGATTCTTTTGCTTGAGGGTTCCTGCCAAAGCAAATGGAATAAAAAAATAAAAAAAAAGTTTTGGTCTCGCTTATAAACAGACATTTCGTCTGGTAAATTTATATAAAATTCTATAAATTTAGTTGGCTAAATTGAGAGTGAAAAATTTAACTTGATATTAGCCAAACACTCGAGTGATTCTTAGAGCCAGCTCAGTTTCGGCCTCTTACCTATTTAAAAAAAAAATAAATAAATAAAAATAAAAGAAACTAAGCACAACAGAAAAACTCAACGCAACGCTGAGGAAACATCTGCAAATGTCACTTCAAATTATTGTTGCCGACAGTTTTAATGAGAAAAACGAAAGAAAAACTGAAAGCAGGACTCTCCAAATCTTCTCTCTCTCTCTCTCTCTCTCTATCTCTCTCTCTGTGTATTTTCAACGCCAACTGTTCCGACAGCTGACGAAGCTTGGCAAAGCTCTTTTATTATTATTATTTTTTTTTTTTTTAAGTGTATCTGTGTGTTTGAAATTTTATGCAGCCTCATCGAAACTAAAATCCTCCTGTCTTGTCCTTGCCAAAAAGAAAGCAAGTAGGGAAGAGGATGTATTGTTATGACAAGCAGAAATTCATGTGATTGACATTTCCGTAAATGAAGAAGTACGATGGGGAGGTCTGGAGTGAATGCTCAGATAAGTTAATGGAAAATTAATAATTGTTACGTCACAAATGAATAGGGTTTGAGACTAGGAAATTGAATCCAAATTCAAGAGTCAGCAAAATACCTTAAATGAAACTAAACGAGTTGAGGAATCTTCAAGAGTTTTCTTGTTTTGCTGTTGTGGTTGTTGTTGGCAACATGAAGAGTCAGACGTTTCCCATTAGCCTGATGCTGGGGTTTTTTTCCCCCCCGTTTTCTTGCCACTGTTGTTCCTGCCAAAGGACATTAACATCATGCTGCTTTTTGCACTATTTCATGGGTTACGCCTCCGCCTTTGTTGACTGTTCTTGTAAGCGGATTATGCACTTTAAATTATACGCCACCAACCAAGGAACCAAGCAAACCAAGGCTCTTCTCAATATCATGGCTATCTTATGCCAGACCAAGGCAGAAATCAGAGGAACGAGAAGGAAGAGTGTAAACGGATAACGAGCAACAAGCGGCAGTAAGTTGCCAGCAAATCTACAAAATGATGCGTCAAAGCTTATAAAGTATGACCAGCTAATTTAAATGGCCAAAATTACCAGAAGAAAAATGCTTGCAACACTTCGAAACATTCCGGAATACAAGCAAATATATATCAATTAATTTATCACTGCTTCTTTCGGCTAACATTATTTCAATTTGGGGCTAAGGATTAGTGAACATGAGAAATGGAGTAAGCAAAAACAAAGCAATAAAATATGGCAAATTTATTTTTGGTCTCAGCAAATTCGGCTTGTACTATATCTGAAGTAAAAAGCTTGATTAAAATATTTCAGACCCCAAAAAGTAAAGAGTTGCATTTGCTTATAAATGTGCGAATAATTCAAGCCATTTCTTTGGGTTCTCAAAAATTGTTTACACTTTTCAGGGATCAGTTTCTCATATGATTAAGTCATTTGAAATATATAAGCTTAACTAAGTCGAAATAAATATTTTTTATGATTAAAGAAGTACAGAATTCTGTTCAAAGAAAAATGTTTTCATTCATATTTTGTTTTAGGGATTTTTTTTTCTTGAGCTGACTTTTTAAGCTGAGTATATTTCCAAAAGTATTCGCTTTCTTTTTGGGGGAAGAGAAATAAAATTGATAAACTGTATTTATGCTTTGATTATGGCATTGGAAATTTGGTCCACCAAATGCTTTCAAATATCTTATTGAATCAAAGTAACTGACAGCTGTCATATCAACTGACATATCGCAAGGAAATCGGCACACACACACACACAAACCAGACTCTTAAGTAGAAAATGTTGTATTAATAAAAAGAAGCTTTATTTAGGTAAAAACACTCAATCTTTCTCTGCAAATGGAAATATTTTATATGTTTTTTTGAAGGGAATTTACTTACCCTACTTGACCTTGTCCCTTATTGAGCAGATTTCTTCGAATTTCCACTCTTATATATTCAGATTATTTTGAGGCCGCTAACGAGCGCATGAATTGTTGATGTATTCAATTTAATTTCCACACTTAATGCCGCCTAAGCTCCATCAATTTGCTTGCTTTCGGAAAGCACAACACCTGGCCTAAAGCAGCTCAGCTATTTCACTCTTGGGGCACATTCAAAGTCGACGCTTCGTTTGCTTTGGTGTCGACATAAACTAGCATATTTAATGGCCCACAAACTATATAGTTGCGTACTTATGCATCTGCTAGGATATACATATTTTTGAGGATATCAAATGAAATGTTTATTTGGCAAAGGCGTGTCAATGGCAAAAAGATTATTTGAATTGTTTGAGAAAGTTGCAATTAGAGTTCTTGGTAATTAAGATATATAACAGATGGAATGGGAATTCTCAAATACCAAAGGTCTTAACTCATGTGAACTGGAAAAAATAATTTAAGGATTCGGCAAAACAAACATAAATTTACTGCAAATTGCTTTTCAATGATTTGTATGGCTTTACAACAAAGACCGGATTTGTGTGCTGTGGCCCACATACATTTTAAAGAAAATAGAGTATATTCAATTTGTCCTGAAGCTTGTTATATATAGGAGTTACCTTCAGGTTGGTGAGGAAATGTTTTTAGCAAAGCTTTTAATTTATTAAGATAAAACTTGGACTTAAAATTGTTTTAAAATATGCTGTCTATTTGTAGAATCGATCGGACTATTTCATTAAATTATATACCTGACATATAGGTCGAAATTGGTTTTGGACTTGTTAAATTTAACGATCAATACAGATCAGATTTTAAATTCGGAATTATCATTTACTGATTGAAACGTATTTAAACTCTGATATATATATAGTAACTTATCTTGGGTATTTTATCAGGGCAAATATATCTTGGGTATTCAATAAACTATTTGAAGAATATTTTATCTCTCTTTAAAGTCTGGAAATAAGCAAATATGTTTCCAATTTCAAAAAGAATATGTGCTGCTTGGTACTCTGAGGACAGCCTTTTGGATTGATTTTTATTCATGTTTGTTTATGTGTGAAAGCATTTTGATTATATTGACAATGGCTAGTTTGCTTTATGACAGCCCATAAATGAAATGAATTTTAAATTGCGCTCTACACTCTGACTCAAAATGGAGACAAAGAGACCGTACTCTCAACACCCAATGCCTTTTATGTGTATACAAAGAAAGCATTAAATGACGAACTGCCAACCATTTTGTTATGCAATCTGGTTGCCATTTTTTTTGGTTGCTCTTCACACACACACACACTCTCACACACCTTTCATCTATTGTTGTGCGTAGCACATTTAATTTCATTTATGACAAAAGCCCCAAACAGACGAGCCATTCATACCCCACGCCCACAAGCTCTGTCATTTCTGTGCGTATTGTATTAATTGATTGAAGTACGGTTAACCCCACTCACAGTTTCCTCTTTATGACATTTCGTTTGTTATGGAAGCATATCGACGGCCACAGCACAGCACACAGTCGCATTCCTTAAAAAAAATATATATACATATACTTCTCCATGCACAAATATAAATAATTACTCATACGCAACGTGAACTGTTTGCTTGTGTATATATATAAAATTTGGTCTGAGATATTGTATATTTTTTAATAATTCGATTTGGAAAGAATAATTTATACGTATGCCAAGATTTTTATATTCTGGCAGTACTTTCATGTAATCAGTATCATAAATATCTTCGGGGCTTGTATTCATGAACTTTTTATACATTTTATAAAATTGAATTATTTATCAAAAAACCTATAAGAAGAGACGAAACCTCTATTTCTATGGTTCCTATGCCTAGAGATATCATAATCATGTTGGTGGTCTTCTTCTCCCGTATTTAATTTATTTGTTGGCTTATTTCTCCAGTTTGGCTTAGATCTTTTTACAGATCTATAATTGTCTATAAAAGGGAATATTTTTATTTTAAATATCTTTACAATATATCTTGGGGTATGACTTACGCGAATACTTTGTACGCGGTTCCCAATTGCTACGGCTCCTTTTTTGGTGCCTTGTTGCTTGGTTTTTAGTTGGAATAAATGTTTGGAGAAAATAAAATATAGTTAATTTAAAATCTATTATTATAGAGACCTTATCTTAGACATTTGATAAATATACATAAAGCATAATTACCTCTTCTCGAATTATATTTAAGTGGATTATCCGGCTGTTTATTTAGACTCACTAATTTGTTTTTAGTAAAATTTGTAATTGATTAAAATCAAGAAAAGCCTATAAGATATCTAAGAATTACCTGATCTCTGTTGGGAGTTAATCGGCTTGGCGCGCAGTTTAACTTGGCCCACAAAAAAAAAAAATAAAATAAAATTTTAAAAATAAATAAATAAAATACACGAGCAATAAAATTACTTAAAGATCAACTTAGAATTACCTGATTTCATTCTCAATGGTTCATTTTTTCGATTATTAGGATTCGCTAGATTTATTTTTATATTTAAAAAATTTTGTTAAATCAAATAAAAAAATGACTTATCCATACATACCTGATCTTACTTGAGATTTTATGGTATTATTTTCATGATTGTATTCATTTGCTAGAAGTTAAAAAATCATTAAATATGTTCTAAATAAATATGGAAAGTTACCTGATTTCCATTCATTTTTAAATACTTTGTCTTCATTCCCTAGAAAATATAAAAAAATGTAATATAGAATAAATTTACAAAATGGCATAAATGTAATAATAAATTGAATAAAATGTTAACAAAATTACCTGATCGCACGTGGAGCCTTATTGGCTTAGCTGTCTGGGTATCTTGAATCGCTGTATAAATGATAATTTACTATAAATTTAACACCTTGATTAAAAACAATAAAAAATACCTGATCTATTTTGTAACTTATTCGGTTCACTTAGCTCATTGTTTGGAATCACTATTTTTTAATATTTTAAATTATAACATAAATTAAATAGTAAAATATTGAAAAAATATCAATCAAGATTTACCCATTCCTTTTTGAACCTCAAGCTGTTTATAAGTCTCATCAAGCGTCGCTGTATGTATTTATAATCGATTTAAAAATATATTCATTACTTAAGATAATATGTTGACTTACATGAATTCGCCTGGTCAGTTGGCATATCTGCGTTAAAATTACTTAGTTTTCAAAATTAATATTTTTAAAGTTACTTAAGACCTACCTGAATTCATTTGAAGTTCATTTGGGTCATCTGATAGATTATTTCCTATAAGAAAATATTTGAGAAGCATTATTCACATTATAATAATAATATATATTAACCCCGCATTACCTGATTTTTCTTGAGATTTAAACGAAACAGCAGTAATATTTTCTTCACTTCCTGGATTGTTTGGAGACAAAAATGTAATGTTATGAAGTTGAAATTCAACCGGGTCATCTGATTGATTATTTCCTATAATCATGTATATAAGAAACAGACCATAGAAATAAAAATTGGTTGATTGTTAATTAATCCCGATTCACCTGTTTTATTTTGCGACTTAAGAGGACCATCAGTCTGATTTTCTTCACTTGCTGTATTTTTTTCTTTTGACACAAAATTGTTATAAAATTAAATTTATTTTTGTAAATTTTAATTATTAAAAATTCAATTTAGGCATACCTGATCTCACTTGACCATTCAACAGCTTATCCGACTCGTCCACCTTATTATCTTTACTCACAAAATAAACAATAAATAGTTTGCATTGTTAATATTTTTAACATATTTTAAAAATGCACCTGATCTTATTTGTTGGTTGTCTTCTTGGTCATCTAGATTCGCAGTGTCTTTTTAATGGGAAGTATTAAAAGATATTAAAAGTTGTTGTTTCTATAATATGCTATCTTTAAGCCGATCAAAAATATAAGTTTTTATGCTTTGATCTCAAGTGGCTTATCTGTCTGATTACCTAAAATAAAATAGTATTTAGTTTTGAAATTAAATATCTTTATAGATATATGAGAGTATACCTGATCTTATTTGGAGTTCACGTGATTTATCAAATTCATTATTTTGAGTTACTAGTCATGTGGAAAAGTTAAAGAAAACTAAATAAGAATTCCTCCATAATATTTATAAGTATAACCTAAAATTACCTGATTCGTCTTTTGGGGGCTCTCGCGTCTTATTACTTTCATTTTCTGAATAACAAATGATTATGCAACAAAGGGCAATATATGAATATATTAATTCAAAAAGTACCTGATTTTATTCCAAGCTTAATCGGATTTACACCTTTATAGCCTGTATGGACAATATATGATCACATAAAAATAGTTATATAATTACTTTATTTTGATGTAAACATTTATGATAATCTAAAGTATTACCTGATGTCACCTGAAATTCCTCTGGCTGGTATTCTCTATTGTCTAGATCTTTTGAAACGATATTATAATATTAAGTGTTTGCAGCAAGTAATAAGATAAAATTACCAGACACTAAGACCGTTCGTTTGCCAGTAGTTAGATCAGATAATGCTGAACGTTTCCCTGATATTGCTTTCAATATATTTGTAATATTTTTCATTCTGTAAGAAAAAAAATGTAGAAAATTAAATCAAGGAAGTAAACCGATAAAAAGCAACCTTTCTTCCTGGTCCTTCTTAAAGGCGTTAAAAGAATGATAAAGTGACATTTTTAATTGTTGTACTCCATCAATTATAGGTTGAATCCAATTTAATCCTGTCACATTTACATTGACATTTGAAGACCCTCCGGAATTGGTTTGTAAATTTGGAATTGCAGCTCCGACATCTGATCCGTTGGTCGCAGTTGTTATTTGACCACTGCTATTTGTATCTGAAAGTTTGTAATTAAAAAGAGTCTTGTATCGTGAAAGGATAACTTAAGATTGTTGACATTACTTTGATTAGGTTTTTGTGAAGTTTCGCCGGTAGACCCGTCTTCTGTTTCCGTTTCCGATTTCAAGATTTCCATAAGATATTCCACTGTCTTAAGCAATTCGCTAACATTAGTTACATATTCGGTAATATCATTATTATCGTTTGAACTGCGATAAACGGGTCTGGAGATTGAATTCGATGGGAATTCGTCTTTCAGTGTTTTTAAAAATTGCTCAAGTATTTTTTTGTTTTCAATAGAATATTTTAGTAATGAATTAGAAAGTGATGCTAGCGGTGCCACATTCGACCTCAAATTACTATTTGTGTAATTATTACTTTTGTATTCATGACTTCTTTTCATTTGAATCTAAAATACAAAAATTACAAATACTTCGTAAAACTTCGAAAAATTGATCATTGAATTCGTTAGGACTTACGTAACAATAAGACTGGTGAACTAGCACTAGTATTATCAAATAGGAGATGAGAGCTTTCATTATGTTTAAAATGAAGCGGTTTATAGAATAGACTCAAAGTTTAAAATCTTGAATCTTATATTACTGTAAAATTACACCATTAGTAAATCTGAAATTTCATGCAACAAATTTGCCTTAAAATATTTTAACTTAAAATTTCGTGCTACTGATTTAATTGGGATGTTGATCTTAATGTATACAATATTAAGAATTGGAATTTGAATGGGTGAAAAAATAATTTTTTATTTATCAGTTATCTGACTCTGGTTGAAGCTTTAGACTGATCTTAAAATTATTCTTTGTATTGGTCTGAGCAATGGTCTCGATCTCAGTATGTGTTGGTATCCATGTAAAGGCCTTAGTGTGAACAGTTGTGTGTTTGTGACATGGGTTTATATCATGGTGTTGGTTTTTGGATGGTGCTTTAGGTTAACCTTTTGTTTGAGCCTTGGTTGGGGCTGTGGTTACTCTCTCGGTTGAGGGCCCTGTACTGTAGAACTTGGAATTGTTATGAAGACGCCAGTTTGAGCTATGGCTTGAGATTTGATAGGAGTCGTATTTGAGGCTTGTAGCATAGTTGTCACTTTATTTTGAGGTGTGGATTGAACCTTTATTGGTAATGGACTTGGTATTGTTGTGGAGAACTTAGTTTGAGTGGTGCCTTGAGTCTTGGTGGGAGACATAGTTGGTGCTGAGCTCAACACTGTATTTTTTTTTTTTTAGTGTTGCTTGTAGAAGGTTTAGTGCCCAAAGATTCGCGATGCGCGAATGAAGAGTTTGTAGGGGAGCTCTTGGTGGGGGTTGGACATGGTTGCGGCTTTGCTGGGGGTCCTGGGGACCTTAGTTTGCGCAGCGGCTTGGGTTTTGGTGGAAGACGTGGATAGTGCCGTCGTGAAAGCTGTAGTCTAAGTTTTGGGTTTATTGGGCGGTTTGGGTGAAACTTTAGTTGGACTTTAATTGGAGCTCCGGACGTTTTTTTTAGGGGTTGCACTTGCTACCTTTATGGAAGGTTTAGTTTAAGCTCTGACCTTAGATTTCGGAGTGACTTGGGTTTTGAAAAATGAGGCTTTGATTGGAGCTGTGGACTGATTCTTTTTAAGGGTTGGATTTGGTACCTTTATAGGGGGCTTAGTTTTAGCTGTGACTTGATTTTTTTTTGGTAGTTGTGGTTGGGGCTTTGCTCAGGGCTTTGCTGCGGGCTTCGCGGGGGGCTTTGCTGCGGGCTTCGCTGGGGGCTTTGCTGCAGGCTTTGCTGGGGGCTTTGCTGCGGGCTTTGCTGGGGGCTTTGCTGCGGGCTTTGCTGGGGGCTTTGCTGCGGGCTTCGCTGGGGGCTTTGCTGCGGGCTTTGCTGGGGGCTTTGCTGCGGGCTTCGCTGGGGGCTTTGCTGCGGGTTTCGCTGGGGGCTTTGCTGCGGGCTTCGCTGGGGGCTTTGCTGCGGGCTTCGCTGGGGGCTTTGCTGCGGGCTTCGCTGGGGGCTTTGCTGCGGGCTTCGCTGGGGGCTTTGCTGCGGGCTTCGCTGGGGGCTTCGCTGGGGGCTTCGCTGGGGGTTTTGCTGGGGGCCCTGCTGGGGGTTTTGCTGGGGGTTTTGCTGGAGGCTTTGCCGGGGGCCCTGCTGGGGGCTTCGCTGGTGGTTTTGCTGGAGGCTTTGCCGGGGGCCCTGCTGGGGGCTTTGTTGGGGGCACTGCAGGGGGCTTTGTTGGAGGCACTGCAGGGGGCCCTGCTGGGGGCTTTGTTGGAGACACTGCAGGGGGCCCTGCTGGGGTTCCTGCTGGTGTCCCTGCTGGGGTCGCTGCTGGGGTCCCTGCTGGAGTCCCTGCTGGGGTACCTGCTGGGGTCCCTGCTGGGGTCCCTGCTGGGGGCCCTGCTGGGGTCCCTGCTGGGGTCCCTGCTGAGGTCCCTGCTGGGGGCCCTGCTGGGGTCCCTACTGGGGTCCCTGCTGGGGTCCCTACTGGGGTCCCTGCTGGGGTCCCTGCTGGTGTCCCTGCTGGGGTCCCTGCTGGGGGCCCTGCTGGGGGCCCTGCTGGGGTCCCTGCTGGGGTTTGTGGTGTCGCAGCAGATGTTGGAACTGTAGATGAGGCTATACTTAGAGTTGTGGATTGACCCTCCGTGGGGGTTGGACTGGGTACCGCAGTGGAAACTTCTATTGGAGCTGTGGCTTTAGTTTCAGTTGCTGTTATGGGTGGTGTATATGATTGCTCGGCTACATTTCGACAAATTTCAGGTACCTTATTCAAGTTAATATCTTCAGTAGATTTGCCATTTAAAAAATTTTTAACTTCCTTTAAAGTTGATAGCATGGATCCTAAATTTTCCATCGACATTGAAAGACCTTCAAATCCTTGAAAGCTTTTTTTTCGCATTTCCTTAAACATACATTTCAACATATAGAAATATATTATGGCCTTTTTAATGAATCCCAATGAATCTACCATGCTCTCTAGAAAGGGTCCATTTTGAAGTGATGAATTACTAACATTACTATTTTCAGATTGTGTTGGATTCAGAACATTACTAATTTCTTCATCAGTCAGTTTGCCATCTAAGATATTTCTTAATTTTACCAATGTTCCGACTACGCTTGTTATATTATCTACTGCAGGAAGGAGACCGTTGAATTGATCATCTGTATTGATAAGTAAACTGTCAAGGGTTTTCTCAAACTTTTCCATTATTTTGATAAGCTTTAAATTCATTGCGATTGCTTCCTCGTGACCTTCAAGGAATGATGTTACACTAGACGATTCTGTACTTGAAAAAACTGATGTTACACTGGTTGATTCTGTACTTTGATGAAGTGATGTTGCACTGGTTGATTTAGTCGATGGAGCAACACTTTCAATAACTGATACGGTATTATTGGGTGATATCGTAACTGAAAGAGCCGTAGTCGCTGGATTGATAAGATCCAAGAGGGATGAATTTATTGTACCAGATGGGCTATTTTGTAGCACTTCCATCATTTTTGCAATCAATTCTTTTAATTGTTTTAGTTTGTTGTCCTTATCCTTAAGTTCTTCAATCAGACTGTTTAGTATATTACTGGCATTACCTTGATTGGGTACTTGTATTGGTCCAACTGATGTCGTTTGAGTCCCAGAAGCAGTAGAGTTGAATTTGGATTGAAACAGTTTCAAATGGATCTTTAAGAGCACTACAAGTTGTTCTAAGACTTGTAGCAATGCTTTTTTTGTATTATCAGGCTTTGCTCTTGAATACTGATTGGCCAGGCTGTGAAATCTATTTGATGGGGATATTCTATTGACAACTTTCTGATCATTATTTGAATTAGAATTATTTGAAGATTTATTGGAATCAGATTTAAATAACGAAAGTCTGTTATGAGGCAATCCATACATTGAATTGGAACTTTCATGATCTTTAATAAAATTAAGAATCTATAATAGTACAATTTCTTTTTATCAAAAATGGATTTGTTAATTTTCAAACACTTACAAAACTAAGACATTGATGGTCTAACACAATAATTATAATAAAATGGTAACATATTTTCATATCGCTTAAAAGCAACTAAGAAATAATCTGATATTTTAAAGTGATTAATACTTGTACCAAAGCTATAGAGCTATTCGATGAAATTTCAAATTTCATGCAAAGAATTCGTTATTAGAATTTTTAATTTTATTAAAAAGAAATATCAAGTGGAAAAATTTATTTGAGCTCTGTTTTCACAGAAGAACATATTAAGAGCTGATAATATTTTAGTCTCAAATTTCTTGTATAAAAAAAAGCTTTCCAAATCGAAATAGAAAGTTTTGACAAAAGTCAAGCCATACTCCTTTCAGAAAAATATGTGAGGAGTTTACTTAGAGTATGTATATATAACCCATTCTTCTCTGGCTTATAAACTACAAGATAAAGCTTTTTAATTTGTTTTCGAAAAGAGAGGAAAAAAACGTTCCTATTAGTTTCACTCAAAGAGCTGCTTGTTGACCTTAACAATGTGAGATTTTCTGTAGATGTAAGTCATGGCTTTGTCCTTACATTTTTATACAAACGATGGTAGACTCACAATAGCCAAGGAGCTGGAGGCAGTGGCAATCTACCCACATGGATTAGTGGCAACATAAGAGTGCTTTGTACCAGAGACTAAGAGTAGATTAAAAAGCAGTTGGCATGCACACACGTATGAAAGATTAAGGCTTACACAGGAGAACGAAAAATACAGAGGAAAATTGTTGGATTGCCACAGAAAATTCCAACATAACCGCTGAAAACTGAACTCACTCGAATGTTTTCTACATATTTGACATGCCCTTTGGCTGACTTCCTCTATACCCTCCATCTCTCTTCTGAATATGTGCTGTCACACACGAAAGACAAACATTGTGCACTTGTGCTGATAATTTTTTACAACGGTTCATCTATGCCGCCATTTTTGTTGCCGCCATTTTGCGGCATTTATTAACTGCCTAAAAATATTTTTCAACTTTATCCTCCGCCATTGGCTGGAAAACTTTGTCTGCGGCAAGCATTTATCTATTGAATTTATTTTTGGGTTAAAATTTTTTAATTTGTTGTCAATTTTCATTAAAAAGTTATAGCACGTAATTCAGCATAATTTCAAATTATAAAGCAAATTAAAGGACTCTCATTAAATATGCTTAGCATTGAATTTCAAATCCACACTTCACACTTTAACTCGTTTATGCAAATGTTGAAAATAAATTGAAATTGTTTAGGGCCTGAGGTAATCATTTAATGGGGAAACCACAGAACAGATGTTTCAAAACACGACCACAAAGCAAAAGAATTCAAGCTGAAATACTCTGTCGATATGGGTGGCCATCATATTCAAAGGCTTTTCCAGAAACACCGACTCGACCAATGATGGTGGTCCCTGTTGTTATGACCACAAGAACAAGGGTGACAACACATTCAAAACCATATAAAATTTTCCCACACACTAAAGGATATTCGGACATGTGCCTTCAGCGGGCAACTAAAAAGCAACATTTTTTTTTGTTCTTCTTTCTGCTTTCCTAAAAACTTGGATAGGGTTTTATGTACGTTTTCTCGTTTGCTTTTTCCATCTTTCCCTCTGTCTCTCTCTCTCTCTCTCTCTCTCTTGGTATTGTTTTAGTGGGGAAAAACAATTAAAATGGATCAGAGAGGTGCCTGAAAAGTGGACAACCAAGCAACAGGCTTTTATTTTCCCCACTCCCTGACCTCATATACACACATTTTTCATTTACATAATTTTGTTGTTTTTTTTTTTTTTTTGTATTTTGCCAAGCACAGCAGTTTTCAAGCTCTCTCACTCATCTTTTTCAAAGCTTGCATATATGCACACATTGTTTCGCTTTTTGGTTGATATATGCGGAATTTAGTTTTGCCAGAGCAGGACCTGGTCTGGCTGGTTTGGTCTGGTGTGGTTTAGTTTGGCTTGGTTATGTCAATAACGATAGACCAAACTAGATAGGTCGGGTCTAGGATGTATGTGTGTGTGTATGTGTATTTTTTATGTGACTACCTTATCAACAACTGCCAAGCACATGAACAATTTGAGTTTACTCTGAAGGCTTAGACAGAAGCGAATTTTATCGAGCGTATTTTGGTTGCCTGGCAATTTGGCAGATGCATTGAATAGCAAGAGCTAATTTGGAAAGGCTTGGGAAAGGATCCCAAAAAAAAAGGTACAAATACAAAAATGATTAGACTTTTTGCAAATGTAAAAGCAAAGCTTTGAAAAAGGGGTTTTCGCAAAAAAAAAATATTTTTATTTAACTTTAAAGCGTTTTTGAAAAGGTCATATTCTAGGTTCGAAATTGTAAAATTTGTTCTAGTTCGCCCAGTAACTAATGCCTTAAAACTTTATTCATTACAACTTCATATAGCACACACTTCAAACGTAGATCTATTTATAGGAACACTATTTACTCACACATAAAAAGACCATCCACTCCACTTTAAAACTTTCAAGAATGTTTCGGAATCAATATGATAACGATGTGACTACCTGGAGTCCTCAAGGTCGTATCTTTCAGGTGGAGTATGCCATGGAAGCCGTCAAGCAGGGCACTGCCACTGCGGGCCTAAAGAACCGGGACTATGGGGTTCTCGTGGCTCTGTGCAGAGCCTCGGTAGATTCAAATGCCTTGCAGCGGAAGATTATGTCTATTGATATCCATCTGGGCATGTCGATATCTGGACTCACAGCCGATGCCCGGCATGTGTGTCAGATTTTGAGAACTGATTGCATGTCCTATCGGCATTCGTATGGCTGCATCTATCCCGTAAACCGACTGGTGGCCAATTTGGGCAACAAATTACAAACGAGCACTCAGAGATACGATCGTCGTCCCTTTGGTGTAGGCATGATACTTGCCGGGTATGATGAGCAGGGTTCACATATCTATCAAGTGATGCCCTCGGCTAATGTCTTGTCTTGCAAGGCCATGGCCATTGGAGCAAGATCTCAAAGTGCACGCACCTACTTGGAGCATCACATGGAAAGTTTTGATAATACCACCAAAGACGAATTGATTTGCCACGGCATACAGGCTGTACGTAGTTCCTTGGGCTCCGAAAGAATTCGAACAGACCTTACGATTAATGTGGCCTTGGTGGGCAAAAATCAGCCTTTCAAGATATTGACAGATGAAGAGAATGCCAGATACTTGCAAATGGCTCAAGACACAGGAGCTCCGCTGGTGGCAAATATGGAAGTTGATGAAAATGCTGATAATGACGAAGGGCCGTCATCCAACGATTCCACAGAAAACTTAGATGGCATTGCCACTGTGGGTCTTTAAAAGACTAACAAAGATTCGTACAACAAAATTATGTGGTTCTTTATTAAAGTGTGTTGTTTACCTATGATATTCAACCGGAAACCTTGACCTTTACACTAATTGAAAATGATTAACCCTCCTGAAATTTTCCTTAAATGTGTTGCCATGAAAGTAACCAGAACTTTGCTTACCATATTTTATCTAAACATTGTTCGGCCAAAGGTCTAGACCAAGTTGAGAGACCGCACCAGGAATGCCAGCTCTAAAGTTAGGTTCATGAAAATATTATACACATATGCTATATACAAACTCCCCGGATCACCTCTACTTTTGGTGGGCTACAAATTCCACTTTAACTTGCTGGTTCTCTTCTACTTTTTGTTTGGGTTGCATTAAACGCAACCGACGCGTAGACAGACTCCATGCGAAGCATAAGCCGTGCTAATGTCTGTCAGATACATTCCACCGCATGCATCCGACCAACTCACCAACGCAACTACACAATCATTCCACATTCCTTGACTGCACTCTACTCCACAATTCCACAACAGAACAGAACAGAACCGAACCCAGCCCAGGATAGATACAGATACAAATTTTGTTAAGAGCTCTAGCCAAACGGGCAACAAAACCAGTCATGGCCGGAAACATGACAGAGTTAAGCTCGTTCGAGCTATGTGTGTGTGTGTGAATCAGAATGGGTTGATTCTCAGGCTTGCTTGAATATTTTCAAATATTCTTGGATTTAGTTGGAAATCAAAGCTGCTCAGACCAAATAAAATGTAATCCATATTTAAATGCTAAATATCCTCTCAAAAAATGGTATAATAATTACACGCACACAACCACACACATCCTTTTGATTAGATTTATTTTATTTGGCCTTTTAGAAATTTGCTTATGATATCATAATAAAAATAAGGGGAAACTTGTATCGCATATGCATTTTAATTTTAGGTATATTTCAACTGCATCTGTGGCGGAATCATAATCATCAAGCATAACTTAAGGTTATGCTGGTATATATAAATCTAAATTGGAAAAGTTTTTAGATTTTTCCATTGCATTTTGGCCGAGAGAGTTGGTCTCGTTTATGGCTACTTTTATATATATAGTTTTCTTTTTTATTTTTATTTTTTTTGTTTCTATTTTGATTATTGTGTTAGTGTGTTGGCCAAAGGGGACGAACCAAAGTCCAAACTTTCAAAAGCTTTAGTTCAGTTGCTGTTGTTGTCGGCTTATAACTTTTATGAAGCTTATGCATGTACTTTAAAAAAGAATATAATAATAATTTTAAAATCACTTCTCTGGCAAAAGCTTTAAATTGACTGAAGAGTCTTGCTGTGATTTTGAAATACGAGTACAGATTGAATAGATGCTTCAAAAAATTGACTTGAAAGTTTGATGAAAATCAAGTCAGGCAGTGAGTCTCTCAAACAAGCAAGTCAGCAAGTATCAGTTGCAGTAAATGAAAGTTCTGACTTTTATAACTGATGAAGTATTTATAACTGAAGCATTTATTTTCATTTTAAGACGCAACAAAGTTTATTGAAGACTTGCGATTCTCGATACTCTTTCCAAGTCTTTAAGTCTTCAGATCTTAAAAGTAATATCAACATGGGCTTACACACCCAACTTCATGGTTTTCAAGCGTCCAAGGAGACCAAATGTTTTATTTGTGTAAGTGACATCATGTTGACCAATTCTCTAGGCTTCGTTCCAAAAGAGCAAAGCTTAAACTATTATGAAATTAGCCCCAATAGTGATTTGCTATTGATGTTCATAGGGCCTCCCTAAATGGCATAGAATACAATTCCAATTCAATTTTATAGATTCCAAATGGCCATTTACTTCAATTTATTTGTCTGCCGTCCCTCTCCATCTTACCCTCACTTGCACTCGGTGATTGTGAGGCCGAGCGAAACGAGTAATATTTTATGCTCTCAAGCCAGGTTGAAAAACCTCAATACTCGGTGGCTGTGGCCGCACAGAATAATCAAATAGGAAACCCACGCCATCTTCCCCATCCTATCCCAACTCAACCCGTCCCCTCTCCTATTTCAATGGCACTCAAATTCCAATAAATAACTTATGTAACTGCATGACTGTCAAAAGAGACAACCGAATATATCCAGGGCCGGCGGTTGGGCAAACTAAGCGATGCGTGTGTTTGTGGTCACACCAAAAACTAACTACACAGACACCTGAGTGTGTGCCCAAATGTGAGTGTCGCGAAAACAGTGTGCGAAAAACCGCCGGCAATTAAAGTGTCTCAATATCTCCACTTGTCTCATTTGAACGGAATGTTTTGCACGGTTCGTGGTGCTATCGGTATTTTCATTTTGCGAAATGTTGCCTGCCTGTCACTCCACTCACCGCAGAACCCGGTCGTGCCAGGCGAAACCGCAAAACTAAACGAAACGGAGAGACAACAGAATTTTGAGCACCTCTTGAGCTGGAGAATTGTTTTATAGACCCATATGAGAGTGAGTGGGTGGGTGGGCAGTCTTGGTTGAATGAAATTTATGAAAATGTTAAGGAAGCGGTTCTCACTCCGTCGACTGTTAATCAACTTATTTATGAACATGGAGGTCATGTAATTTTATGGGCATTATCAGTGGGACACACATGCACTAGAATCCTTAAAGGATGCTCAGAAGGCTGCCGCTTAAGGGGTTCTTATTGTTGTTGGTGGGCTCATTAAACGCTCATTGGGGGTGATTGGGTTGGGCCTCGAGTGCTCTCAGCTCTAGGAGCAGGAAGTGTTTTGCCAGTGTCAGTATGTATCTGTGTGTGTGTGTGTAGTTCAATGGACCTTAAGTTGAGTCTTGAAGTCTTTGAATTTTACTTCAAATTAAAGTTGTATTTTTATGTAATTATTTTTTTTTCCTTTCAAATTTAAAGTCATACAGCCAATTGCCAAACACTGACTCATTCCTTTGTACACTTAAGACATGAGCCACTTTTGTCACCATTGTAATCAGAACAATCCACAATGTCCCAATCGACCTTACACTTACTTCAGCAGACCCTATCGAAAGATGAAGATAGTCAGAGTTTAATTGTAGCTCCAGACGAAAGCGTCGACACGGAGAATTTGCTGAGAAATCGCAGAGATAAAGACAGCAGTTGTCGTAGCTCACGAGCAAGCAGCCAGACCATATCCAATTTAAATCAAAATCAAGATACACCAAATTTTCAAGTATTCGATTCAAGTGTTGAGGAAGACTTGGAAGAAGTGGTGAGTCTTTTTTATACTCTGAAATTATTCTCCACAAACAAAAATTTGAAATATATGTAAATTTTTGAAAACTGAAAAAAAAACTGTCTCAGAACTGAAAGTTTATAACTGTCAGCAACGTGACTCTGCATATTTTCAAGCATAAATTATATTAATTAAAATACACAAACCCCGCCTCAGCCCACACCCTTGTTTCATGTGTTTGACATCATTTGGTACAGCATATATAGGACCATAATTAAGCCAGGTCTTTATGCCTTTTATTCTTTTTGTAATTTCTCTTCGAATGCCAGAAATGTTGGCAAAGTTAAACGACACGTTGCCACAAAAATGAAAACACGTTAGACAAATTAACTTAATTGTGGCTCATTAGCCATGATTTAGTATGGCGATTTTTCTTTTGATTTTATAAATGCGAAATTTGCTTTCCAAATTGTTTATTTCTTCCTTGCTGAAAATTCATTACCTCTTCCTCAAAGTATTTTAATTACACATATTTTCCCACTCTCTTCTCTTTTCAGGTATGTATATGGAAAGACTAATGCAAAACTAAGTTTATACTTGTATTCCTAAATCGAGTAAACAGTATTTTAAAATGCACATCAGGTAAATACAGAGCTAAACAAAGAGATATAAAACTCTGTCCTCCTGTGGATGTTTAATAGCATTTAAAATTTATAAACCAATAAAAAAAGGACCACAAATTTTTACAGCTTGGGTTTTTCCCTGTGTTGAGTCAACACAAGTTCCATTAACTAAAATAATAAGGGGTGCAAACAAAAGTAAAAATACATTCTGCTTAGCCAAAGACTAAAAAAAAAAAAATAATAAAGTTGAGTGGGGAGATTTTTTAGCACTGATTTTGGGTTACTTATTAGATATAACCAGGCAAAACCTAATAAAGTCCTTTAAAGAACTTATAGTTGCTTGTTCAGCTATTTTGCATGCTCGGAGAAGAAAAACAGAAACTTTTTCTAACTAAACAAACTGTTTTCTTCTGAAGAAAAAAAACGAAGTGCAAAAATATTTAACTCAAAGACTTTAAATTACTGGCAAAGGAATTTTCTTTTCCAAAGAAAAGTTGTCAAGTTCTTTTCATTTCTCTTCTTTGTCTCTGTCGAAAAAAAAAACTTGGCGACTTCTTCAATTGACTGTGAAATTGACAAGGCAAGTGACTAAATGACTAACTGGCTGACTGGCTAACTGACTAAAGGTCTCAACCCAAAGAATTGATGACAAACAACTAAAATGCAATTAACATGGCTTTTCCATTAGATTGTCTATGTTTTCATACTTTTATAGTCTTAAGTTCCCAGTGCAATTTTATGCCATCTTCTATCCTCTTAACTCATTATTAAGACTCCTCTAATTAGTGCATAAAATATGCTGTGAAAAAAAAATTACATTCTCAACTAGAAAACACTCAAAGAAATGATAAATTAGTCTGGGAAATGTAACTTTTGTGTCAGTGTCGACATTCTCCCGTCGGCCAAATAAAAAGAAGAAGAAAAAACTTAAGTAAACCAAAGGAGACAGACAAGTTGGGACAACGCGATCAAAAGTTATACTTTGGGACAGTGCAAAGAAAAATATGTGTTCTAGTTTGAAAAAGTTTTTCGATTATAAAAGAAGTGCATTTTTTTTTTATTTTTCTAACTCAAAAAATGTACCTAGGGAACAATGAACCCGCTAACATAATTATTGGAATGGAACTTGTCTTTGACAATTTCAAAAATACAAACCTTCTCAAAATGTATTTATTTATCCAAGAAATTGATTAGTGCTCTTTTCATTTAGCAATCAAGTGAGATATTTTCTTTGGCATAAAAGTTGCAGAGGTTTTTCTTTTCCTATTCATTTCTCATTAGGTAAATTAATATAATGTTGGTATTGATTATAATCTCAGAACTGAGCTTATTAGTACGGAATTATTTGCAAATTAATTAAGTAAAATTGTTCTGGTCAAACACCAAGAAAATTCTTTTAGATATATATTTCGGTTCCAATCTAGTCAACTATGTTCCCTTTATTTCAGTCGGATTGTTTCTCTTTTTGTTTTTTACACCAATATTGATTTTTTCTTAGTCAGCTTGCAAAACTATAGGACTGATTGGTGTGTTGAGGAACTGAAAACAGCAGAGTCATCATCATTTCCCCAGCTGCCTTTAAGCCAACACTTTTTTGATGTGGCAATATTTTCTTAGGGTCGCCTTCTGTTCTATTTGTACTTTAATTTTTTTTCTGGCTCCCTTTCACACCATAAACTATTGCAAGTTTTATTTCTACTTTTTCTTTAGCATTTCCCAAGTCGAGCTGGTTCGTCTTTTTAATTGAGAGCCGGAAAGATATGCAAGATATTGCCAAACTGATGATTGATAGGTGATGTGTGAGAACTTTGAAATTTCCAATAGTTATTCAAACTTGAAATAGCTGCTAAAAATTATTTTGTTCAATGGGAAACCATTTTCGTCTCACTGCCTGAGAGCTGGGCTAAGTTCTCTATAGGGATTAAAAAGAAAATCCTTTCGTAGTTTTGGACAATGTAAGCCCTGAGGGTGGTCTGCTCTATTTATATAATTTAGCATCTACCACACAGCTTCGCCTTGAGGTGAGCTGCATTGACGTGGTTTGTCTAGATGCCCCAAAGAGAGAGAGAGAGAGAGAGAGAGAGTGTGTGAGGCACTTAACTGCTTCCATTGGATTTCTGCGCGGCATATGAATGGCTAAAACGTGAGGCGTGTGTTTGAACTTTCTGTAGTTGGAAACTTCTTTCAGATGATGTAAGTGGTTACTTGAGTCTGGAATAGAGTGTTTTCTTTTTTCTTTTTTTTTACATTTTCTTTTCTTTTTTCGTTCATGATTCCTTTTTTCTTTAGAGTTGAGTGCATCGTTAACTCACATTTGACTCACGTTGCTCACCAATTTCTCTTTTTTTCGGTTTTGTTTTTATCTTGGGTTGCTTGAAATTTAATTTAACTTGTTTGATACTTGAAAAGCATTGACCTGTATTTTTGTTTTTTTGTGTCAAACTCGGATTCAAGCCAAGCGTAGTTCAGCTATCTTATGCAATTCTTTGACTGCTTCAATGCCTCGATAAAGTTGATTGCATTCAGCAACTTTTAGTGAGTGATTCATTAAATGAAAATTGCGTATAGAAAGAGAAATTCGCAAAAGTTTTGTAATCATTGAATTTTCTGCTCTAATTATTCCCAAATATGACAGCAAAAGTGATTAAACCATTTTAATTTCTATAAATTGAAAAGTTTTTAACAAGCCCGGGCATATAATTTCAACTGCTAACTAAGCTGGTAATTATGTCATTCATGTTGAGAACAACAGCAAAAACAAAAAAAAAAGACAACCAAAAGTATGCAATGAAAATTTAATTTCCAATATAATCCAAGCCGATGTTTTCTTTTCTGTCATATGCCGCCTGTTTGCCATCAATTATCTGCGCAGCTCAAAGCATTTCGAGTTCCTGCATTTAATTGAAGCCAATCTACACTGTCAATAAATTTAATAACATTTTACCAATTATCAACACACGTATGAATATTCTGTAATTTTCTCAATATACTCTCAGTTTATTTATGAACAACGACACGTTTCATGGATTACCACAACTCACCCATACCACGCTCAAAGTTCCCTTTTATAAGCATATAAAAAATTAATATAAATTATGTACATTTAAAATTAAAAAAAAAAAAAAAAATGTAATAATAATGAATGTGGTCTGCTGGTTATATGATGAATATGCAAAAAATTAAGAGGCGTGAAATGATTATTACAGACGGAAAAAAATGATTGAAAATGCGATATTGATTGGGTTAGTGGGTTTTTTAAGGTTTTGGTTTTTTAATTAAGCTGCGGATTAACAAATCACCGCTGAATTGAGCTGCCATTTTAAATGGCTGGCGATTAAAGTTATTCATATTTCATGACATATTCTATAACAAGCTGGATTCTCCGATATTTGAAAACATATATAATAATAATGAAAAATAATCACAAGATACATTAAAATAAAATACCATATGAATTACTTTATAGTTCTTCATTTCAAAATTGCTTTTATTATCCTTTATCTCTCTCATTTTTATCTTGGTAAAAAAAAAAAAAAATAAAAAAAACAAATAATAACAATTGGTTTTATTTATTGTAAAAATTAATTAATTAAAACTATGTTGGTCAACCACAAAAAATAAATAAAATGACAATGTTTATCAACGTTTTTATTGAGGAGGAAGCAGAAAGGCAAATTTAATTATTAAAATTGTCGAATAGAAATCAATGTATTATTTTATTTATTTCAATCCATTTATTTGTGTGAGAATAAAAAACAAAAGCAAATAACAAGCAATTAAAAGAATTTTAATATACCTAAATGTTTATTTATACTCTAACGGCTAAGGGTATATGACTCATAGAGTTTACTCACAATTTGATTAGGGTGTATAAAGTAATCGATATAGTCAAGTCCGTCCAACTGTCCATATGACCATGAGGTTTGGCATTTGGAATCTTTAAGCATCCCCAGTCCCATCTTCTGTTCTCTCACTTTTTCAGAGTTTTTTTTTTCAAAAGTAAATATGAATAGGCCGTTAGATGGCGCTTTTGCTTTAATTTGATTGCTTATATTTTGATTTTAAAGTAATGTAAAAATTATGCTTTTATGTGGGAGTAACAGTCTAGGGTGGCCACCTACGTATTCAAAGGTTTTGATGCCCTCTCGTAGGTGTAGGGTATTTAAGTTTCGGACACGCCCGACATGACCAAAGCTGGCCTGCTTCGAGGCTTTTCATTAAAGAGTAAATTTTGTTTATTTAACAGGAAATCATGAAATTTGATATTTTTTCTTGCCAAATATAGGCCTATGGAAATATATAAAAATTAATTAAAATTCACTCATTGTTGATTTTACTAATTAAAAAAAAAAATTAAACAAATTTGAGTTATTTTTTCTAAATTTCATTCAATTTTTGGTTCAATTTTTAAATAACAAAATAGCTTTTCAGCAATTTCAGTTTCTCTTTTAAAAGGTTCCCTTAGTTAGCCCAATTTTTCCTCAGAGGCAGAGGGAGTCGCCCAACAAAATGCCTCTTCCATGTGGCTTTTAAGTGAAGATTTATGTGCAACATGAATTAAGTTAAGTTTAGTCGGCATGTGCTTGCAACATAGAAGCAACCAAAGAGGCAACAGCCTGTGTACCCGGCCATTTATTTGGCAAGCCGCAACAGAAGATGCTCTTGCCTCTGTCCTTACCATCATCCTGCCTAAGTGACTGTCGATTTCGTTGGCAACACAACAGGTACAGCATTTTGCTTTTGGCTTGAAAGGCATTCGGCAACAGCCCTAGCAGCCACCACTTGGTTGCATTTTTCATTTATCTATGTAAGTTGGTAAGCATTCTGAGTTGCATTTGCATTTTTATCTTATGGCTCTTAGCACCTTTTCAACAATTTAACAGTCCGGACTTTGGCATTTCATTTATTTATTATGCAGCAGGTGTAAAAACTTTTCAGTTTCAATTCTTCTCCTATTTTTATTCAGCTATTTTCATTATTATTCTAACACAGCAATTTTTTATTACGAAAACTCTGACAATCGGTTTTCAATAAAAGACAAAAAAAAATAAGTTACACATAAAAAGAATAAGCATAATCCGGAAAATTCCACGTAGCCAATAGGGAGAGAGACTGCAATCCTTTATAGGTTCCTTCCAGCATGCAAAGTCGGCAAATTTTGTATTATTTCCTGGCAGCGTCCTCGCTTAAGTATCCTTCAGTTCAGCTGGTCGAACACTTGGAACAATTCAGTTGGTCTTTCTTATTTTGTAGTTTCTTCGTTTTTGTTTTTTTTGCAAAAGTTTGCAAAATTGTTTTGCTAAACAAGAGCAAAACAATTGGACAAAATATTTTGCTGCATTTCTTCTGGCATTTGTTGATTTGAGGTTGTTTTCCTGATTCTGACAATATAGGTATATATTTTTTTATACATATTTTGTTTTGAAAATATTTTCTTTGCTGAATCACTTGCTTAACTTGTATAAATTATTTAACTTGTGTGGCTTGGCATTTCTTATAAAAATATCAAATGGTGTCCCCGGAAAACAAAAATTAAATTTTTCTGGGCTCCAAAGAGTCTGCCATAATTGAAATTAAATTTAAAGTACCACAATGAAATCATTAAGCTGAAGTGTCCAGCCACAAGCAAATCACAAATTACTGCCCTTGTAAGGGCTAAATTTCATTATCTTTATAGAGTGTAATTTTTGCTAGGAGTCTATCAGAAGGGAAGAATCTCAACTTAATTTAAGGCCAACATTCATCACAGAAATATATACACAATTTTCTCGAATACAAAATGTTTTAAAATTCTTTGTCAAACCACAAAGAAAAATGACAATTACAACGTGACAGAGCAGTCGACTCGACTCGAGCCGAGTCGGGCCGGGCGAAATTAACAGTGGAAAGACAGAGAAGTAAAATAAAGTGAGTTGACAAGGAATACGGACCTGAAATAATATAAAATAAAACATTTTTCATCTGAGAGGGGGAAGAGGATAGCAGGGGCAGGAAGCAGAGCCAGTATAAGAAGGAAGTATTGCGGTGAGGCGGTCAGGAAGGGGTCAATGCAACAGCGTGCGCGCCGAGGCGTGCGGGTGACTTAACGAGCGCATTCAACAGGATGTGGGCGTGACCGAAAAAAAAGAAAATCGGGTAGGGCAGGGGGGAAAGTGGTGTAGAGCACAAAAGGCGACCATTAAGTGCGCATAAATTTTCATTTTTACACGCAGACGATAGACAAACGCATGCATATAAATTTTCACAATTTCTGCTTCTTCCCTTTTTTTGGTCTGCTCTGTTTTTGCATATGAACAAAGTTCATAATGCAAATGATAAATACATGTAAAAGAGAAGAGGTCAAAAGGACAGAAAAGCACAAACAGGACACGGCATAAGGATATGCGTGCTCTGTACTCAATTATATGTAAATTATCAGTCTATGCCCAGCATAAATTTCCTATATCAACTAAAAAATTCGAAAACGAATTGCATTTTTTCGAGCTAGCAATTTCTTATTTAGTTTTGCCAATGAAAATTTATCACCTTCGGTAAATAAACATTATCATGGAGTGAAACTTTTTTCCAATATATTTTGTTTATCGTTTTGTTTGAAGTTTTTTTTTTCTCTCCCTGTTTCGTCGCTTACACTGCGTATACGTAATATATTTTGCTGCCATGTTCACTGTTGGCTGATTTTAGTTTATTTCCGCCCTTGCTTGCCACTGCAATTATTTTCTTTTTATGCATTTTGTTTTGTTTAGTCTTTTTAATGTGCGAACATTTTTAGTTGCGAGCAAAAACAAAAAGAAATAACAACTAGAAACTAGAAGACATTGTTTAGATATCTAAACTTTGTCTAGTATATTTTTGTTTTTTTTTTTTGTCATCGTCTCTATTGTCTGCCGGAGTTGTAATGCACTCAGACTTGAAAATGTTTGTGCCTTTGTGTTTTTTTAATTAATTAAATTTTCTCTGTTTGAAAAAGTTTTAGTTGTTTTTTTTTTTGCATTTGTTTCCCGCTGTGTTTGAGTTATTAATTGATACTCTTAAATTGAATACCAAAGTTTCGAGTTCCCCGACAACTGAAAATGGGTCTGGCTAATGATAAAAATATTCCAACAATAAAAGCCAATGTAATGGAATTAAAAATTTGTATACTGCAATTATGGCATTCAAGTGATTAGATTTTTGACAGCGTGTAAATTATTCGATGACATCTCAAGGCGAGCGTTAAAACAAGTCGAATCATATGATATAATCAACGAAATTTTAATTGCTGCACTGTAGTCAATTTTGCAATAAAATTAGATCATTTAATTGCTTATACTTTTGCGCATGACAAAGTCAATTTAGAAAGACAAATATGAATTAGTAATGATCTAATTGATGACCTTCCCAAGTTTTTTTGAATTCTTAATAAGTCAGAATTATTTGGGTTTTATTGGATCGTATGATTGATTTTTGCTATAAACCATAATGAACATGAATGAATGCCAAATTTAGCCAAGTTTCGTTGTGACATTCGAGTCATATTTTTGTCAACTCGAAGTATTCGAAAAAAGGAAATGCATGTCATAAAAATGTATAAAAACTGTCGGCCATTTGACGTGAATGTTCAATTTTAAAATCGTTTGCTCCATCACACATACATACATATATATTGACAAAAAGACAATCGAAAATTGGAAATAAATTTGAATGCATCGACCACCATTAGCAGGAACTGAAACAACAAAACAAACAAGTGATCCCTTGCCCCCAAGCGTAAAAGCAAAATGGCAGCCAAGCAGGCAACTTGCCACTAAGCCCGTCACATGCACCAGGACATGCAACTAATGAAGCTTGCAACAGACAATGCCACACAACCAAAACAAGAAGCCAGCCAGAATGTGTTAGTGTGTGTGTGTGAAGTGTCATTGATGATGAGTGTTTCGATGGCTTGTGGAGAGATGGGCAGAGGCAGGGCTGGCATTTGGGGTTTGTGTGCATTTTTCAAACGTTTTTGGTTACTGAAGTTTTCCCGGCAACAGATTTTCACCAAAATTGACAATTTGCGAATGTGCGCGTCTGTGTGTATGGGTGTGGGTGTGACCAAGAAAGCGACAGCATCGAAATTTCCCATGCCTCCAGTTGACAGCGAGCGAGTGTGAAAATTTTTTATTTTTGTTATTTTTTTGGTTGATTTGTAGCACTTTACCGACTTATCAATAATGCACACTGCATTTGCTTAGTGTCTTGCATTTTACTACTTAATGCCAAGATGTCACGATGCCACGTTTTTGCGTTACTGCGTTAGACGTATTATAATTTTATCTAGTTATCAAGTTGAGTTCTTTTAAATTGCATACAAAAAAAATACAACCAAAGTCAGGGGAATAAATCTGGTAAAGGAAGAGAAATCATATAATTCTGAGATTTTTGATGGTTGTGCAGAAGGAAATAGATCATCCTTTATAAAGAAGATAATGCTTATTTTGAACGAGACTCTGAAAATAAAACATGTTCAAGAAAGTAATCAAACCTGAAGTCATGAAAACTTTTTAGGAAGAAAAGCAACTGAGAATTGGGAAGTGTGAGAATGACGTTATTGGAGTATATAAAGAAGATGAAAACGGTAAACTTTACGAGAAATATAAAACTGAAAGTTTACAGTGCGATGAAAATGGTATTGGGAATCATAGAAATGATGGAAATAGTCAGAATTAGCTCTCCTGGCATAATAAAATCGAATGTAAAATATATTTTAGTCTCCCTGATTAAATTTAATAAAAAAAAGTTCAGGATTATTTTGATATATCTTTATCAATGGATATTTAAGGAACGACAAGTATCAATATGTTCAAAACTCTCCCAAAATGTGAATCCGTAATAGTCTCTCCTATTCTATTCTTTATTCACCAATATATTTGACTATCTTTAAGAAAGATGTAGACTCTCCCAAAATAGGAATCTTTAAAAGTCTCTCCTGTTTTATTCTTTATTCACCAATATATTTGATTATCTCTAAGAAAAATATAGACTTAAAATCAAGAAGAAAATGCTTTGATATTCTACTTTCAATTGCCATGTGAGAGCACGTCTCTCTTAATATGAACCATTTCTATAATTTTCACCTTCATTGTACTCTCGAGTGCATATATTTTTATATGAATCCAATATGCGTGTAGTCTGCTGGCACTGTCTGGGCATGCCTGGCATGCAAGTCTTTCCTGCAATTTCCCCATCGACCTCGTCCCAGTGGATACTTTGCCCAGCAAGTGTGTGTTCCTCCACAGGAGTGTGTTTGTGTTTGTTTGTCTGGTCGGGGTAGACTTGCCGTCATTTTTATCTCGTTGTGGTGCTCTCGAGTGTCAAAGTGTAAGGGCAAACCCATTCACCAACGTTCGGCAAGGCTCCCTCGAAAGTCTCCTACAGCGCGTACAAATCTCGTATTGCCAGCGTCTCCCCGAGACTTGGTCCTCTCATGTCCTGCAGCTCGAGGCGTTGTAAACTATTATAATGGCTTTGCTAGCTGCTGAGTATAGAGAAAGCAAGAAAGACAGATTTCTTTTCTTTTGTTAAGTGTTGTATAGGAGAAACTGTTGTTCTATTCTTTTTGCTCATCTCCTCCAGCTTGTGTCTCTCACACATGATAAAGGCAACAGCAGCAACAACTACAACGGCAACAACGTGTATAGCAAATATTTGAGCCATTGAAGATTTATTCGTTTCCATTACGCTCATGTCGACGACAGTAACTGCAAATAGAGTCCACACTCACCCATCACTCCCCTTCAGAAACGCATGTGCTGGTGGAGTTTCCCCTCTATTTTCTTCCCATGTAAATGCAATCGAATCCAATCCATTATTGTTTCGCGTTGTCTCGCTTTGCTTTGTTTGACTTGCCTAACGGAGTTTGTTGTAACTGTCTGGATAGACACGCCTATTTTTTAGTTGGGCGTGAAGGGATTGCCTTTAAATATTTAAAGAAACTAGCCACAGTGGCATGGAAAGTGCTAAAGTTATAACATGAAATCCCACAGACTTCTCCCTCCCCACTTCGAGTGCAAAGAGTTATTAAATACGTGAAAATTCTTTCAGTATTTGCTGAAAATTTTCTCTAGAAAAACATTGCGCAAGAGAAAAAACACATTCAAATAATTATATGAAAGTCAGAGAAAAGGGTAAACAAAAAAACTCAGCAAGGAATGCCAGCATTTAAATTTCTCAGACCCCAAAACTGCACACCAATTCAACCCCAGAGAAAAACGGTTCTTTCGTATAATTACCCAGCCATGGCGGTCTCTCGTTTTTACTCTCAGGTATTTCAAAAAAGGGATTCTTATCTTTGAGGAAACAATGCCATCATACGACCCACACCCGTGTCATCTGGCTTGGTATTTATGCAGAAAACGACAGTTGCTTGCACAATTTTAACCAGAGCAACCAACCAATCTGGCTCATATGTATGCACTACCTTGAAACCAGCTCGGACCACTGAAGCATGAAATAACCAAGCGCCGGATTGGTAATTCATTCTCTGCCTTTGTTTATCATGATATAACCGGGCGAAATCAAAATCCTCTTCTGCATTTGTTTGCATTGATTTGCCCAAAGGCATCAAGGCATTGACAACATCCAAACCATTCGAGAGAATACCTCTTACTTGCTTATAAGTATACAAACAATCTATTATATACACACCATCAAGGTGTATCCTTGCTGATGATGGTATTTGACTGGTTTGATTTTATACCCAATTTTCAATATTTTAGCTAGGCTTGGCAACATTTAATTATGCTCTAACAACTAATGAAACTGACTCAATCTGCATATATTACATAACTTTAGGAATTCTTAATAAGCTTGAAATGAATTTAGTGCTATGTTGTTTTTGAGATGCCAAAGAAAATATAATTTTTCTCTATATAATAAATGAGTATCCTGAATTTTAATAAGATCAACCAGTTAATATTGGAGTTATTCTTAAAACCGGCTTAAGTTGGTAATTCAGCTATATGATTTTATATCCCGATCCAAGAGGAATGTAGTACATATTCCAAATACCAAATTTGTTGAATGTTGAAGATATTTCTAAAATCATTTTAGGTTTATAGGAAAGCTATAGAATATAAGGGTGTTATAGTAATGAAATCTAGCACAAATATGTATCTTTGTGTAAATGATTATACCGAATTCGAAAGAAATAAGCCAAAATATGTTGAAGGTTTTCCAAAAGCTGATTTAGGTAGCTAATTGATGTAGTTGTCCGATCCGGTAAGTTCCGACAAATCTGACAACATTTTATACCGACTTTTAACAAGAGAGTATATCAAAGTTTTTCCAAACTTTTTTTGATGATTGCTTTTTTTCATAATGAAGCTTTTCATTCATTAAGAGAATTGCTTAAATTTTTTGGACCCAAACAAATAAATATTACATATCAAAACAATATCAGATTTCCTATTTTATTCCATTATTATTTATTGATTTGTACTTAATCATTTTGATTAATTCATTTTGCCGAAAATATTTCATTTTAATCACATAAATTATTGCCCCACCAATTTGCGGTCTCAATTTATATTTCAACGATTTCAGTTTGCGGGTGGTGGAATTCTCTGGAACCTTCTTGAGTCGCCTGTTGATGGGTTTTAACGAGACTATTTGCTGATCATTAGCACGCTGTCTGGGTTGCCGGTTTTACATATTGAATGCCAAATAAATTTTCGCACATTTTTTCTTACCCTCTTTTTTATTTGAGCTTGTCATTTTTTTTGTGCATTCCTTTCTGCATTTCCGGTAAGCTCGTTAGAATTTTTCTTTTTTCTTTATTTCTTGCCCTCTTCCATTTTTAGCAAAATTTGCGTAGCTTCGTAAGACTTAAACATTTTTCAGCTTTTACGCGACATTTGCTGCCCAAACAAAATAATACGGGTGGCGGGTGCGGGTGGAAGGATTCTGGATGGATGAGTTAGCTGGTGGTAAGAGTAATCGCCATACTTGGCCAGACTACAAGAGTGCCATTTGTTATGCCGGGTGGCAACGGCATAAAAACTACCACGGGAGTGGATATCGCTGGTGTTGACCATTATATAACGAATAGTTTGAACAAACTGGCACAGGCAAAGACGATGAGCTTGCTATTATACGCTTTTTCATAAAGAATATTATCTTGGATTCAGTAGTTGACCATATTATTTCATAGTCAGTTTGTCTCAAAAAGAGCATCATAGCTTCGTTGTTCTGGATCGGTTGTTTTTGTTGGCGATGCACTTCGGTTTGGAGTCCTTTGGTTTTTCCTGGCCTCGGTGAACGATGGTATTCCAATGATGTATGCGTCTCGTCTCATCTCGTTTTGTCTGGGCAGCGTCTGGGCCTCTTTTGTTGAAGACTTTTTTTATGATTTACTAGCCTAAATGTGCGGCACTAAAGACAAAAAACTAACAAGCAACTTGAATTTCAAACTCTAAAGATTAACTTTATAGCATGATTCACCAACATTAAATTGATTACTTTTTTGTGGACTCGAGGGAGAAAAGTTTTAGTCCATAAATTTTAGGCCTTTAATTTGGCACACTCAGTGCGGTGAAACTTTAACAGTTTCCAAAGTCCACTGAGACTATTGGGAGGGCCAGTCCAGCTCTGGCACTGATTTGGAGCTAAACGGAAGAGCCAATCAGTAGACCCATTGTGGGCAGCAGCCATAGAATAGGGAAAAGAATATTACCGAATCAGCTGAAAATCAACAGAGCGCTGTGGTGTGCGCGGGTGCGGAAATGGCCAATGCAACAGCTGGTCCAGCCAGTGGGACTCCAAGGATTCAACGTAGAAATGAAGTGACTGACTGCCCTGAAATACGAAACCGCATTAATTCGGCTAACAATGCAGTAAATGGACAGCTGGACAGATAATGGAATGGCTGGCTGGCTGGCTGGCTGGCTAGCTGGGGCAGCCACAGCACAAATGGTCGAGATGCCAGGACTCTCTTCTACAACACAACGAGCATCCTGGCTGGCTCGTTGGCTCAATTGTTCGTTTGCTGAAGTGTCAACGGAAGCATTGAAGTGTGATTTTTGGATTGAAAATCAAATTTCAGTTTCCAGAAATTCAGGCCATCCCAACCGCACACCAATGCTCAACGAGCCAAGACAGTTTTCGGTTTAGCATTTTGAAAATCATTCGGCCAACTGACATTCAATGAGCAAATAAACAATTCAAGTGCTCGACTGATTGCAATTATTGAGCTAGAAAATGCAATACAAATGTCAAAACGATCCAGCCGGTCTGAAGGAGGGTTTAAGTGTGTACACATTTGTGGCTATTGTAATTGAAATATTGAATTATTTAGAGAACAAGCTTAAATATGCAAGACAATTCGAAGCATAAATTTGAATATTCTTTATCGTAGACTTTTTGATTAGTTGTTTTGATATTTTTATACCCTGTACCTAAAGGGTGAGGGTATATTAAGTTTGTGCAAATGTATGTAGCACAGAGGAAGAGACGTCGTAGACTTCCCAAAGCCTGGTATTCGGGCTCCTTATATGTGTATGCTAGTAATATTAATTTTATATTTTTCCCTCCGCCCTTCCTTCTACCGCCTCACTTTTTCAAAGCCTCATAATTTCTACAGCTTTATGATTTTGGCGTTAGCTGTTTTCAAAAAGTTGCTAAGAATCTACAAATCTTTCGATTGATATCAAACATGACTAAAATCCAACCAAATTTAGATAAGATATATAAAAATCAAATTTTCAGAGTAGAGAATTTGATTCACCTTGCCCAACTGGCAACCGGTCGAACGAACAGTCCGATAGATGGCGTGTTTGCATTATTATGAACAATGTGTTGTTGGATTTAAAGGAATATTAAGACTAGAGGTTTTATGTGAATGTAGGGGATTAGGGTTACCACCCTACTTTCTTTTCCAATTCCGTCTACTAGGAGTCTACAGAGTATCCCAAACTCGCCCGCACCCGAGTTTAACATTCTAAACTAGAGCGATTCAACCTATCCTCACTTGTGGGTTATTCTATGTGGAATCTAGCAAAAAGCTTAGACCGGAAATGATTTTTCATGCTGTCTTTTTTTTTTTTTTTTTGTATTTATAAAAGGTTCCCAAGCCATTTAATTCTAATTCAGAATCTTATTCTCATTTCCATTCCCCATTGCGTTGTTCAGGTTTCAAGTAAATGATGTAAATTAATAATAAGTTGAAAAGAGAAACAACCACTTGAGTGTTGCTTCTTTAACCTGAGTTCTTTTTGTTTTGTATTTCTTGGCTAATTTTGCCCCTGGTGAGCCACAATTGTGGCCACTGTCAGGGCAGCATTGCCATCATTAGTCAAAGCTTCTTTTTTGCACCTTACAAGAGTGAAGGAATAATAAGAATAAAGAATAAATGACGTAATATGGTAAATGGGGAATTTGTTGCTATTCATTTGTGCTTGGAGCAAGCCAGACCAAAGACAAAGCTCTGATTAAGTTTGTGTGATTTAAAATGCATTTGCAATTAAAGCTTTAGTGAATTTCGACCGGAGTACATTAATTATGGAACCACTTTCTTACTCAAGCAGCTGGTCTTCTTTCTTTTGATTGAGCTGAAGTGGTAAACGGTATTTTAAGCTTAAATATTAAAGCATTCTGGGAGAGTGGACGACGGTTAAAAGTTTTAGCAGTTCTAGCATGTTGTTTGTTTGGAAATTTTTGTTTACACATAAATACATAAAAGTCGCTAATAGACAAGTGATAAAAATCTCGCAAGTCAACAATAAAAACTTAGACATGATTACGATTTCAATTGGTATGCTAATTAAAAAAGTCAGAGGCCATTAATAATAGAACGGAGTACAAACAACAAGTAGGCGCCACCCAAAAAAACAGTTACTGATTACGGCATTTGATTAAGTAATTAATGGTGTCATCTTTTTTTAAATTTCTCTCCTTCCGTCAGTTCATTCCATTGTGAGGTATATTTTATTATCATTAGGTTGCCGTAACCGCGATGCTGATCAACATTGAACTTGACCCACAGAAAACAGGGAGAGCGAGCGAGAGAGAGAGAGAGAGCCATAACAGTTAGTTTCGGTTTTCAAGCAGTTCGTTTGTATTTGCATTTTAATTTAAAAATTACACACGCTGCCGCATTGCATGCATTAAAACTCCCGATGCATTACAATACTTTCTGGTTCTGCTCACGTCACGTCTTTCCCATTCTCGATGGGTTCACACATGTTTAAATACATATTTCCGCCCTCTCTATTCTTATGGGTTTCTCTCAATATTTGCTGTTTGTTTTCGGGTCAGAAAATCACTCAACGCGCTCAGTGCAGTTTACTCTTTGTCTCCGCTCTCTCTCTATTCTTATCTTTCATTTTGACCTGATCTACAAATTTGCCAGACGTTTCTTTAAAGATTCTTATCAATGCACATTAATTTGTATCAATAACTAATAAACTATTTCGATAAAAGTCTAATAATCATTAAAAATATTTTATTTTCGCATCAAAAATAATTGCATTCAGCCCAGTGTACCCAATCTGAGCCACTTGTTGGCGCTCTCAGTCAGTGTTCTTTGTCTCGCTCACTCCCTCTCTCACATACTCTCGAAACGCCGCAGCTTGGCGCTTTTTCTACATGGCCAGTAAGCAATTCGCCGTTGTGTTGTGTACACGTCGTCATTGTATTCGTCATCAGTGTTGAAGTGCCCTTAATAAAAAATACCAACAGAACGTGCATTTATATATTAATAATATATCGAATTTATACCCAACTATAAGCAAAAAGTCTGAAAATCATATCCTGTGTAATTAGCAATAAAAACAAAGCTTGCAAAGTCTGTCTTTTGTCGCGTGAGTAAAAAATGGCAATGAAAAACTGCCGCCGACTTTGAAGCGCGCTCTCTCTCTCTCTCTCTCTCTCTACCTCTCTGTGTGCGTGTGTGTGTGTGCCGCTCTTTCTGTGTTCTCTCTTTGTGTTTTGTTTGTCTCGTTTCAACCTTTACGTGGTTGTTGTTTCTGCTGCTCTGTTTAGTTTTGTGTGATTGCTGCTGCTGTTGCTGCTCGCAGTGATTACTATTTGTCGTTGTCGTCGTCGTTGTTTTTATCTACCTGAGCTGTTCTTGTCTGCCTCCTTCTACATCACCCTGCACGCTCTTTTATCACATCAATAACCCCAAGATTGACGCTCGCCGTCGCTCACACCTTCACAGAATTGAGTTTTCTACCTTTGTTGTTTGCTATTTGAAAACTATTTGTTTAGTCGTTCAGCGCGTCTCATACCTTTAAGCCGGGCTCGGTACAATTGTTTTAAATACAAGATAAAATGCTGTGGCGTGACCAGTGAACTTATCTTCAAATTATTGTTCTTACGAAATTAGAACAAGAAGAGAATAAAGTAAAAGTGTGTCATCAATTTGTGGCAAATCTAAAACAAGCCGTGTAGTAAAAGAAAGCAACAAATACACCACGGCCACGTTATCGTTTTTATACAGAAAAAAAAACCAAATTCTATAAAATTGAATGAAAACAATTTTTGCTCTACGTTCGCAATTCTTGTGAATTTCACCTCATGCACGATTCTTTCCCTCCCCCAGCCAACCCAGCGTCTCGTGGCATAGCAAAACAAAAGAAACAAAGGCAATACCAACAAAAACAACAACAACAGAATACCAACCAACAGATGGCAAATTGTATAGGCTAGAAAGTCTCTCTCTCTTTATTTCTGTCAGACGTTTTGTACTCTTTACGTACGCGTGCCTTGCAGTTTGTTTGCCCGACTAAATTCGGCAAATTTGCATAGTAAATTTCTTGTCTTATAGACTCATTCAAATTTCCCCATTTATTTATGGCCAATAGAACCAAGCAAATAAAGAATTAAAAATTTCTTTTTGCTTTACTGTCATTGACCCAGAACTTTAAATTCTTATCGTTTTTTTTTTTTTTTGTTTTTGCTTAATTCCTATTGATTTGTTGTCTTGTGCTTTAAATCACGTAAAAGTGATAAAAATCATTTAAGAAAGAAACAAACATTTATTTAATAATTTTTCAAAATCTATTTTATTTGGCAAATTTTGCAATTATTCTATTAATTTTTCATAACAAAAAAATAGGTTTCATCTTTTCATAAAAAAAAAAAAATATATATAAAAAGTACGCTCATTTTATACCTGATTATTCATGTTCACAGCTCGTGCGTGACTGTTAAGTAAAAAATATAAAAATAAAAATCAAAACATTAATAATCGCTGTGGGTTAACCTGACGTTTTGTCTCAACCAAATCAGTTTTAAATGTGAAGTGAGTGGAAGCGAAAGCCACATGATAAGAACTTATTCCTCTCGTCTCGTCTTTACTAACTGACGTCATCAAATAAATAATTCCTACCAAAATGATAGTCATCGATACGGCAGATGTAAGTGTTTTTTGGGTTTTTTGATTTTTTTCATTAAGTGGTTTGGTTGGTTTATTCGTTTAGTTTGCGGTGTTGGTTTGATTATCTTTCATACTCTCTCTTTATTTTTCAGAAAATTTTTAGAACAAATTGATTAGCCATGCTTAGAACCACTAGGCGTGCTGTCAGTATTTATATAGATGATCAGGTATATTAAAACGACAAAACTTTCAATTAACTTCATCGTCATAGATATTATTAGGGGGGCTGATGACAGACTGCATTCTCATGGCATCCATTGTACTCATTGTAACACATAACTGCTCGTACCCTTAGATCTGTAATTTCTGACCAAGCTTTGGGGAAATCATAGCAATTATTTGTCTATATGCTGATAAGTTGACACACGTGTTGAATCGCCTGACAGGCTATCTTGAAATATTAAGCGAATTATTTTGCGGAATTGTTAGCTTGGTAATCAGCTTTATTAATCGGCTTGTAAATTAAGCAACCGGGATTTATGATCCAAAAACTCGAAATGACTATTGCTTTTTTCCCATCGTCTAATGATTGTCTCTTCTGAGAAATTACTCCGAGACTGGTACTGACTTGTGACAATAATTGTATTTTTTTGAGATACGTAATATCCAAACTTAGAATAATTAAAAATTTACTCAACACTAAAAATGCAAACGAGCAGCTTAAGTTGTCTATTTGCATAAAAGATATTTCATAAGAGAATCTATAAATTCTTTATCATAATACTTTTTAATGCTTATTAGCTTTCAGCTTAGATTTTTATTAAATTATTTTGCCCAGATGTCTAGCTCTACCTTTGAGTTGAATCTTTAAATAATTCTAGTTATTTCCAGTTGAAGACAATTCCAACAGGAGCTGCTCAAATTAATATTATACTGTCACTTCAAAATCCGAGAGCATCAATAAAATTAAGTATTTAGGTTATCCAAGACGAAACGAACAAGACGAAACTGTACCGCGCCAAAATATTTACCAGTTTTTTTTAAGCTGTTCTTCAACTTTTTTCACCCAATATTAATTAGTCAAATAGATTGAATAATCTGTTGGAATTTGATATCTGAGAGCTCTAGATTTTTATATTTTTCCCCTACCGTTTTATGCACCAAATAAATTTTACTTGCACCTCTTTCGAATACTGACAATAGTCAGGCAGACATTGAAACAAGTGTTCCATTCTAGGTGAAGCGTTTTCAAATATTTTGAATCGCAACTATTTACCTTTCATTTTGTGCGCAAATAAAAAATACCAGATACTTTCAGCTAGTTTATGTCTGCCATTTGAATACACAATAAACCCAAAAAAAAGAAGTAAACGAAGAAGAATAAACTACCAAACTCATAGAATAGAGAAATAGACATGGACAGACAGTTGAGACAGGCGGAGATTGTCATGACATGTGCGACACCACCCAAGTTGTATGTAGGGCAACGCTGAAATGGGTAACCCAAACATTGTTTGCGGTGTTTGAGGCAATTCGATGTTGGCAGTTTTACCAGCTCACAGTTACCTGGTTCGGATTGGATTGTTCACTTGCTCGAATGAAATGAAAAATGCCCGAGGAGCTGTCTGGTTATTGGATTTTTTTTTAATTTCAAGTAGCTTTGTAGAGATGCGAGTTCATCTCTCACTTGACTTGTTGATTAATTTTGCCCAAAGGCACAGTTTTAAACGGAATTTTCAAGCCAAAAAAAAAAAAAAAAATGTCAATTGGAAAAATCATTTGGTTAAGTTCTTCGAGTCGTGACAAAATTGAAAACGCCCAACACATTTGGAATATTTCAAGCATAACCAAAAATTTTATTTAAATTGTTTAAATTTTCAAATCTAATTAATAATATTATTCAGGTTTAATTGTCTACTTAAATGATGCATTAAGCGAACCGAGACAAAACTCAAATTTGCTCTTGGCGCAACCTTTGAATTTCGACTCTTTTGACTTTTAATTGCGATCACCGTAATTTAATAACGAAAATTCTGTATTGCATAAGACCAACCCAGGTGAATTCACTTTGACCGCACATACACACACACATACACACAACCTCGCACACTCGCACTTACATACAAATGCAGAAAATTGCAACTATTTTACGCTAAAGTAGAATACATTTAATTAAAATTCACACAAAGCACAGTACAGTACACCGAAGAGAGCTTTCATAATTAAATGCCTTCCAGTTAGAAGATGAACGATTCCCCGTTGGTTTAATTTAGCACTCGAATGGCTCAAACGTTTGCCTCATTAAGTTTTTGTTGTTGCCTGGTTACCAGGCTCATAACTACAACCAAACTAAGCAATTTTATAAATTGTTATCAGAGTCTTGTTTAAGTGAGAGTAAAAGGTTTACTTTGTGGTCTTTGGATTTACAATTTTTGTTTAAATAGTTTCCGCCTTTGATGTCAAATCCAAAAGGAATGGAAAGTTTTGATAATCTATAGTTGGTAGTTTTGTGGTTTATCAAACTCTGCTAATTAGTTAAATAAAAGTACCCGAATTTTAAGCACACAACTTACAAAATTTTGCAATTAAATTATGAAATAATAAACTAAAAAGTAACAGTTGAAAATGCTCAAAAATTCATAAGCCTTTAAAAGCCTTGAAAAAGTAAACTAAAAAGGAGCTTGAAAATTTTCGGCTAAAGCTAAAGAAGAAAACTTGTAAGGACTTTTAAGTCCCGTGGAATATTTTTTTCTTTCACACTTTTAAGATCCTTGTACCAAGAACACGATTCTTAAAAAAAAAATGAAGGAACCCAGGCCTGGAGCCAACCATGACCAAATACATTATAAAAATCGAGTTCTAATATTGCTTTGAAATAAAAAAAAAAAAACTCAAGCTAAGCAAGCAAGCCCTCTATGGGACGAATACACAACTCTCTTAGGCAAAAAGAATTTTTATCTTGACTCTTAAGTTTTCATATATATCTTGTAATTATGGTCCGATTTTATTCAAGTCTGATTTCAAGGAAAGATTTTTTGATTTGAACAGGTTATCGGAACTGACATCATCTATAGAACATACAAAGCTTTGAGATATAGCTGCCAGACAGACAGACACACATGGATATATTGATTTACCAATGCACCCTGATCATATTGTATGTAATCATTGGGGGTTTCAGCCGCACCCGGATCTATATTAAATTTATAAATTTAATACACTCTCACCCTGAAGATTTAGGATATAAATATATGCTACCAAATTATATTTGGAGAGCATAAAAATGCAAGCCTTTCTAAGTCGAAAATATCACCACATTTTTCCCATTTTAAAACCTTTAAATATTGTTTTAAATCCTCGGGAATATTTTCTGTTCACAAATATCACACCTCAATTTATCTGAAAAAAAGGCTTTGGAATTACCTCTGAGCAGATTAACAAAAACGCTTCAACTTTAATCCCTTGATTCAAGGGAAGGAAAAACTTTACCACAATCCTAGACCAGTTATGGAACTCCTGTTGTTCAGTGTAATCGAAGCAAAAGTTATTCACAATTTTCCATTTTTTGTTCACAAAATTTTTGTGGTGTGTTTTGACTAGTGACTTTTGACCAAACTGAAACATTTGTTTGATGTTTTTTGGTATTTTTTTTTTTTTTTGGGAGCACTCCAAAAGCGTAGTCGGATAAAAAACTTGAAATTAAAATTCTGAAACTCTGGTATTCAGACCACAGAGCATCGTGTCAGTTATTTGCCTTGTCTTGCTTTACCACCCTGACAAATATCCCAGGGGGTAAAAGGAAAAATTTACAACTCTTGCAGAGAAATCCGTATTTATTTTGCATGAAGCACACACATCTCCAAAGAGGAGTGTCCCAAAAAAGAAAATCTATTCAAATTAAAAAATAAAAAGAAACCTGGAATTAAAATAAGAAACGTTGTTAATACGAAGCTCGACCAAGTCACGTTTCCATTGTGTGTGGACAAAAAAGTAACGACAGTTGAATGCGACATGTCAGTCGTCTACTCTCATTCCTGGCCAGGGAACTGGACATGACAGAGGCGCTACATAGCGGACCCTTTCTCTCTAGTCTCGTCCGTCGTCTGTGTAACAAAAGTTGACAACTATGGGAAACTGCACACGAGCAGTAGAAACGGGGCGGGGCAGTCTCCACATGCCTCTTCTGGTCATGTATTTTTGCTGAGTACCCTGAATGATTACAGAGTTGTTGACGAGTTCAAATTAGCTCGAAGTAGCAAAGAATAAGGACTTGTCGGTCTGTGGGTGAAGTGTTGAAGGAAACTGTCAGGACTTCAATGCCTCAGATCCTTGAGAGGACCAAAATAAACAAGAGTGTTGGCTTACCAGAGACGAACCGGAGTATGTGAGAATTGAAATTGGACAGGCAGGAATTGATTGATTGGAATAGTTGGCAGTTTCTAGCTCCTCACATTGATTGGAAAATAGATTAGGGATGTATTTTGTTGTTATTTGAATGCCCTGCAGATATATAATTGATTGAAGAAACTCTTTTGAAATTTTAATTCATTGAAAATGTAAAATTAATTATCGCAATTGGTAATCTTCAAAGATTAAAAAATAGCTTATGTCATTTCATTTTAAATTTAAAATATTTGAAAAATGTAAATTAAAGAACTACCTAGGACTTGGTACAATAGTTTTTGCTTGGTCTTTCAGGGAAAATTTCTTCTGATTTCTTATACTTTAAGTATTTCCTAAAAACTGGTGTTGATTTCGGATCTGAATTATCATGAAAAAATACTTATATTCTGAAATATAATCAAACAGAATGGACTTGGACTTCTTTTCAACTTTTGCTCATAACCATTTTTCATTTTATAGATCTTTGAATTTTGTATAACTCACTGAAATCCCTTTTATTGTAAACTTTCAGACGGGTCTAACCCTCACACCCGAAATGCTGCTCTCCACCTCGGAGTCCTCAACGCACAGCGCCTCTGAGGTAGCCGGCCGTTTACAGGTCGATGTGCGTACAGGTCTCAAATGGACAGAGGCCAAATATCGGGCCAAAATAATTGGCCATAACGAGCTCAATGTCATTGAGGAGGATCCCACATGGAAGAAATATATAGAGCAATTTAAAAATCCCCTCATACTCCTGCTGCTTGGCTCGGCCTTGGTCTCGATCATAATGAAACAGTTTGATGATGCTGTGAGCATAACCATAGCCATACTGATTGTGGTCACTGTGGCCTTCATACAGGAATACCGTTCCGAGAAAAGTCTGGAGGAACTAAAAAAGCTGGTGCCTCCCGAGTGTCATTGTCTGCGGGAAGGACGCCTGGATACTTTTCTGGCCCGAGAGCTGGTGCCGGGAGATGTGGTCTACTTGAATGTGGGTGATCGGGTGCCTGCCGATGTGCGTCTTTTCGAGGCCGTGGATCTGTCAATTGACGAGTCCAGTTTTACGGGCGAAACAGAACCGGCCCGCAAGATCACCGATGTCCTGCTCAATAATACAAATGTCAAAGATCACAGCAATATGAAGAACATTGCCTTCATGGGCACTTTGGTGCGCTGTGGCAATGGCAAGGGCATTGTGGTGAGCACCGGCGAGCGCAGTGAATTCGGAGAGGTCTTCAAAATGATGCAGGCCGAGGAGGCTCCCAAGACACCGCTGCAGAAGTCCATGGACATTTTGGGCGCCCAATTGAGCTTCTATTCATTCCTTATTATTGGTGTGATCATGCTGCTCGGCTGGCTGCAGGGTAAGCCACTCTCCGAGATGTTCAACATAAGCGTTTCCCTGGCCGTGGCGGCTATACCCGAAGGTCTGCCCATTGTGGTCACCGTCACTCTGGCCCTAGGCGTTATGCGCATGGCCAAGAGGAATTCCATTGTCAAGAAGCTGCCCACCGTGGAGACTTTGGGCTGTGTCAATGTTATCTGCTCCGATAAGACTGGCACTCTGACCAAGAATGAAATGACAGCCACCATTATCATCACCGCCGATGGCTACATGGCCGATGTGACGGGCGCTGGCTACAATGATCAAGGCGAGATCCATATACGCCATTGCAACAATGTGGAAATGGCCAAGACAAATATCACTAATCTGCTTGAGATCGGCGCTGTCTGCAATAATGCCTACATCCAGAATGGCACCTTGTTGGGCCAGCCCACCGAAGGGGCTCTCATTGCCGTAGCTATGAAAAATGGAATGTACGCCACGGCCGAGAATTATGTGCGTATTCAAGAGTATCCCTTCAGCTCGGAGCAAAAGATGATGGCTGTTAAGTGTATTCACAAATACAACAACAACAAGGAGGAAATATTCTTTGCCAAGGGAGCTCTCGACACTCTCCTGCCCCAGTGCACGAAATATCAATTTGGCACTCAAACGGTGCCGTTGACCAAACAGAATGAGGCTGAATTCCTAGCCGAAGCCTATGAGATCGGACGCAAAGGTCTAAGGGTCTTGGCCCTAGCTAAAGGTCGCTCAATGCAGGATCTGATTTATTGCGGCTTAGTAGGCATTACCGATCCCCCCAGACCCCTGGTACGCGAATCCATTGAGATGCTCATGCAGAGCGGTGTCCGAGTCAAAATGGTCACTGGAGATGCCCAGGAAACGGCAATGGCTATAGGTGAGTGCGCGGTATTCTATTATATATTGACATAAATTCGAGAGAGTTCAAGTCACTCCGAAATACGCTTTCAAGAATTTTAATAAAATTTTAAAATTCCCAGTCATCATTTATGCCTTTCAAGATTATATACCTAGAAGGATCCTAGGTTTTTTTTCTTTCCATAGTCTTAAGATCAGATTTTTAATCCGAAATTTTAAAATATTTTTCAGAATTTAAAGATATCAGCTTCAAGTTGAGGTCTGATAATAGAAACCTCTTGCCTTACCTAGCTCTGATCTGATAACTTTTATATTTTTGTCTCCGTTTAATAAAGGAATACATATAGGATTTTTCTACTGTATTATTGACTTTTGGATTTAAAAGTTTTTTAGTTCTAGTCGATCCCAATATATTCTCGAAATATCGTGAAAAATCGTCTGATAGTTTCGTATTTATCCAATCAACCCTGGTCAGCGTATTTAAGTCAAATTCTAGAGGATTATTAGGCTTCACATTTAAGGATTCAAAAAAAATAAATTTCTTCTTCATAATATTTTCAAATTTAATGTAAGTAATTTCCGACTCTCAAGTTCCAGAGACCGATCGAAATTTTATTGCCCTTTTCCGGTGTTGAGAGACACCGCAAATTTGATTATTTACAATTGACTGAAAACATGAAGTACTAATTGGTTAGTAGATTGAAAATTCGCCAACCCAATTATGCTTGTCTCAAATGTGCAAAGTAGCAAATTATTCAGAGAGCCAGACAGATTAGCAGGCAAGTGCCAACAATGAGAAGTAGGCAGAAATACCTTTGAGTAGATGGTTCAATTGCAATTTCCTCACTCTGAGAATTTGTCTCAATGCTTAAACAACTAAAGCCCAAAGTCAAAGAGATAAAGTTTAGACGTGCAGGCAGTAAAACATACCAAAGTAGCCAATTAATCAGACCCATAAGCAGCTTTTTTGGTCTAGAATAACAAGATGGTCTTGATGGGGGGATTTGGTGAGGCGCGGATTTGGAATGGGCTGGGAGCGTTGCCAACTCATTTACTGTTTTCCCTAGAAACGGCAAATTTCAATCAATATGCAACCGAGTTAACGTATTTTAAATCAAATTTACAGAGAGCTGCTCAAAGGGGAGCAACAAGCAGGTCCCTTCGAATATTTTTTTTTTGTTCTTGTTTTTTTTTTTTTTTTTTTTAAAGGACTCTGGCCAGAGCTGGTGGATACTATCCTTTGGTTGCCCGACTTCTTCTCTCCCATTTCCATAATTATGTACCCTGAGTTATTATCTGGTACTCGAAAGGGAAATTGTGTGTATACGGACACAAAATACACGGCATGATGGAAATGATGAAAAACGAACGGGACAAGACGAACGGAGCAAAACAATCAACTGACAAGAGACCGAATTGCAACTGAAGTTTTTCATTTCAGTGTTTTCTTTTCCTCCCTATTTTCTATGTTTTTTCTTTTTTCGTATCTGCATTTGATGTGAAAGCTGTCGAAGCTGATGAGAGACAGAATTCGCCGAGTTGATGTACCTATTTCTGTCCACTCCAGATGCCTTGGGTTCGGTGGGTCTGGGGCCTTGTGTCGTGGTTAATTATTTCTGCTGCTGCCGACAGCGTCAGAGTTGTCTCGCTGCCGGTTCAGGATATTAGATGGGGGACTCGTTTGGTTCTCGGTTCGCCTTTGACTTTGCCTTCTCAGTTGTACCTGGGTTCAGGAATTGCTTTCCATTTTCCTTTTTGTGTGCCTCTGCCTCTTCACAATTGTATATCATTTCCAATTTGTTAGTTTTCTCTGCGGTTTCGAAATGGAATCTTTTTCATAATAAATAAAAATGTGTGGCCAAATGGTTATACACTCTTTTCTAATTAATGGAAGAAAACTTAAACATGGGCAACTCTCGTTGGCCAGCAATTTTATGCATTTCAAGCTCGAAATTTTCAAGTGCCATAAAAGCACAACGAGCGTGAGTGAGACAAATGTAGAAGTACAGTCACACACACGCCTGTAAGTCAACAAGCGAGACTAAAAGCAACTCTCTTCCAGACAAGTGCAATTTAGAGCTGAGTTTGCTCTACTTGAAGACGAGGCCGAGGAGTGCTGGAGAATCGCTTGAATTGTTCTTCACCGAAAACTTGTGCTGTTAAACCTTAAGTTGTGACCGAAACGGAGTAGAGTGGAGTGGCATGGCGTGGACTGCAGGGCGGCTAAAAACTTCAAAATGTTCTAACATGGTTAATTAATTCTGTTTGCATACTTTGAGGCTATCCAACCCACCCATTCTAAGCGTCATCTCCATTAGATTCTGACTCTCCATTGTGGCTTAAATGGCTTTAAACAACCCAAACAGCCCCGAGCCGTAGTCTTGACACGTATCCGTGTATCCAGAGTCTGCGGCCATCATTTAACCCTTAGTTTTGGCATGTTCTTAACCCCTTTTCCCTATGACTTTTGAGCTGCACATGTCAAAACTCGGTCCCATATCCTGTCGGGCCATAGATCAACCTACTAACTCAAGCTCAGCCTCTGCGGCCTGTCAAAAATATTTCTTTCCACTGCTACCCCAACACATAAATTTTGGCCTGTTGTAGTTTTACTTTGGTTTGCTAGAGTGGAGAGGATTTTCAGTTTTATCCACAATTTTGTTGCCACTTTTAATTACGCTGCGTTGACAAATTTATTTGCATAGTTTTTAGGGCGGACGCTTCTCTATTCTGTACGTGTGACATTAGTTAAAGCCAGCAATTTGTGGCTTCTCCGTTTTGCCTTAAACAGTTTATAATTGAGTTTTAGTTGCGGTAATTTTCTGGCAAAAAAAAAAAAAAAAAACGGATTCCCACTTGTCACAGCACTTTAGATTTCCCTTTGCCCAGACAGAGAGGGTGAGAGCAACTTAAATAACTTCACACACAAACGCACACACACACACACTTGCAAGAAATTAAAGTTTTTCTTTTAAAAAGGGAAACTTTTTTTGTCTCTTTCATATTGAAATTCTTGTGTGGAGACTGTCAAGCTTTGAGGCAGCTCAAAAGATAAATAATAAAAAAAAGTCATTTTTATCAAGAAAGAATTTTTCTTTGAAAGATGAAATAGTTTTTTCATCTATTGTTTTAAGATATTTTTTAATTGTCTTCTATTTTTTTTACTATTAATTTCATAAAACCTTAAATATTTTATATTCCTCGATCTCTGAAATCCTATAGATTTAGTGAGGTTAAGTTTGAGCCAAGGCGTTGCCTTCTTGTCAAGGCAGTTAAAAATTAATTTTATTGGATTGTTTGCCAGCTGACAGCATCTCAAGCCAAAATCAATTGATGCCGTTGGATATCTTTGAAATACACACACAAGCACACCACAAGCAATCAACAGCGCAGTCAAACCAAGGGCATAGGCAAATGTTAATCAACTGCAACTTCCGCTTTCAATGTCACTTGGTGCTTGCTTCGTCGCCATTACCCGTCCCCCACCTTCCGCCCTTTGGCCTATTCAGCCAACCTGACACATATCCAATTAGTGAAATGCACTCGTAATGCCATCCAGTGACAATCAGTATCAGGCGGCAGGCGTGAGGCTTGGCTTGGCCTGACTTGGTATCTCGTCTGTCTGCTTCCCATCAATCGGGCAGATGCAGCCGAGTTTATGTTGATTACAGGGGCCACAGTGGAAACTGCGTCATCGGGAGCAGACCACCCACCCACTCAGCGAAGCGATCGGCTCAGCATTTCTTCAGGCGTAAGTGTATAGAGCGTGATGGCGGAGTGAAGACGCATGTAATCATAACCGATTGGCATGCCGGAGGAGCAGCTCTGTTGACACTGATGTTCAACTCTGATGCCAGCATCAGCATCGACATCTGCGTCGGAGCTGGTTTAAAAGTCGTTGCAAAGAATTGTCACGTACACGTGGCGTATACTTGATAAAGCTCGCTTAATAAACAGTCAAGGAAGTGCGCACCTTCTGCTACCTTGTGCGTCATAAATGCAAATATCGAATGCATAAGCTCAGCAGCAGTCAAAAACAAAAGGCAAAAAAAAAAAAAAATGTTCAACGTTGAATTTTCCATTACAAAATGAGCTGCGGCCTTCGGCAACAAGAAACAGAGAAAAGACTCTACATGCTCGCTTATTTTGTTTCGCTTGTCTTTGTTTTTCCAACATTTTGCACATATTTTTTCCGCTTTGATTTCAAGTTATCAAAAGAAGAAGAAAATGGAAGAAAACAAAAACGCGACTCACTTTGACACACTCAAGTGGAAAATTCTACCCTCTTGTTGCAAGCTTGTGCTTTTCTATTTTTTTTTTTTTTTGTGGCCTGTGGCAAAACAAAATGTTGCATAATTTTTAGGCTCTTGACATTTTCACAAACTTTTGCACAAAGCGAAAGCTGCAACTGGCAAAACAGACCAAACAATCCAAACATCCAACTCAACTGGGGCCCAGTCAATACCATCAAAAAGGCATTTTCATTAGTCCCCCCAACAATTTTAAGTCAATTCTAAACCGCTTTTGGTTTTCAAATTTTCCATGTTCTTCGTTTTTCTTGCGGTTTCTTCTTTCTTTTTTAATGTGAAAGTTTAACTTTTCTAAACTTGTGGTTTTTATTATCATTTAAACCAAGTTTTGGCTGGAGTTTCTGTTTTTTTTTTTTACAAAATTTAAATAAACTTTTTCACATTTTAATAATAAATTGTCTCTGTAAAAGAATTTTGATATGTGAAATATTTTCAGCCATTGGCAATGATGTAAGAAGCAAACAAACAAATAGACAATTTTTCATTATTATTGTTTATTTTATTTATTTTGATTTTTCATTGCTGTCATAAAAAAATAAAGAAACAAGAAATTTTTACATATTTTCGTATCTATTGAAGGTTCGCCGAACCAAAAGCTGACAGCTGCGCTGACACAACACAGAATCCAACATGGCCAATGAAGAGTGAACATCAGCGGCATCAGAGAAAATTGAAAACCAAATTGAAATTGCATTTTATCTTTACAAAAAAAAAAAAAAAAAAAAATGAAAAACAGAAAATCATGTTACCAAATGTGGGAGGACTTGATAAAAAGCTGGGCTCAGGCATCCGGCGAGTTATTGACCTCACGGCCCTGTAAATATTGCAAATATTTGCGCGTGAAAATTAAAACAAATGATTAGTTTTTGCGGTCACCTGGACTCGCACAGATAAGAAGAAGAAGAGCAGTATTGGAAAAATCGAAACTATGTTCATTTGGCCATTCTCTTTCCTTTAATAAAAATTTACAGTTTTTCCAGTTTTTGTTTTCTGGTTTAGGTTTAGCTTTTTCTCCCTTCGTCAGTCTGATGACTTTGACCCTAATGATGCCAAACACAAATTTCCATGTAAATACTTGGTCATTTTTGACAATTTTGCTGAGGTTGACTTGGTCGTTGGATCTTAACATTTGATAAACAAGTTAAATGACTTGGCCCTAAAGTGCCAAACTGGCTTCATAAACAATTTGGCTTACTGTCTCTCTTCTTATTTTGCCTAGCACTTTTTTGGGCAAAGATAAAAACTGAATTTTACTAATTTTTACACTTTTCCGAATCTTTAAAAATTTGGTTGAAGAAAAAAAGCAACTTTTGTGATTTCAAAAAATGAAATACTTAAAAATACTTTTCAAGCGAAATTGCTGGCTTGGCGCTTTTATTCCTGTCGAGTCATGTTGGTTTTGATTAATCAAATACCCCGTCCGACTTAATATAAATAAAATGGAAAACTTCAGAAGAGGGGGGAGAAATTTTTCTTGACGTTCATCATGAAATCGCTGAAAATGTTATTCCGCCAAGCACTCCGAATGACCGCCATTAAATGCAGGGCTGAGGCGGAGGACATCATAAAATGGCACCGCCAACTGCGCTTAAGAAAATTGCACATTCAATTTTTCCGTTGTTTTTTTTTTTTTTTTTTTAATTTGGTACCAAGGCAACCGACAAGAAAGAGGATCCACAGCTAACCAACCAAGTATTAGGTTGTCAAATATCTCCCTTCCGCTTTTTTGCTCTTTATTCAATGCTTTATAAAAAGTGATACAGTGATCGGATTTAGTTCAAATATGCGCCGTTTTGTTCGATAATCTGTTTCCATCTAGACGGCAACTTCATAATACCTCCCTCGAAGAAGCCCCCCTCCTTATTTGCGAAGAACTCGGACAGCCACTTTTCACATGCCTCTTTTGAGTTCAACTTTACACCACCAAGGGCATTCGCCATGGACAGGAACAGGTGGTAATCACTTGGCGCTATGTCCGGGCTATATGGTGGATGCGATAAAACCTCCCATCCGAGCTCCCGTAGCTTCTGACGAGTCATCAACGAAGTGTGTGGTCTGGCGTTGTCCTGGTGGAACACTACACCCTTCCTGTTGGCCAATTCTGGACGCTTCTGGTCGATCGCCTGCTTCAAGCGGTCCAGTTGTTCGCAGTAGATGGTAGAATTAAGCGTCTGGCCATATGGGAGCAGCTCATAGTGGATGATTCCCTTCCAATCCCACCAAACACACAGCAAAACCTTCCTGGCGGTCAATCCCGGCTTGGCCACTGTTTGGGACGATTCACCGGCCTTCGACCACGACCGTTTTCGCTTGATATTGTCGTATGTGATCCATTTTTCGTCGCCAGTCACCATCCGCTTCAAGAATGGGTCGAGTTCGTTCCGTTTCAGCAGCATATCGCAGGCGTTGATTCGGTCCAGAAGGTTTTTTTGCGTCAAATCATGCGGCACCCAAACATCAAACTTTTTTTTGTATCCAGCCTTCTGCAGATGGTTTAAAATGGTTTGGTGACTAACTCCCATCTCCTGGGCGATGTCACGAGATGCCACATGCCGGTTTAACTCGATGTATTCCATGATTTGATCGGTATTTGTCGTCACAGGTCTTCCGCCGGCTGGCTTATCCATGGTGTCGTTTTCACCGGCTCTGAATCGTCGAAACCATTCCTCCGCGGTTCGAAGTGATAGAGTACCATCCCCCAAAACACCATTAATCTCACGGAACGTTTCTCTAGCGGATTTGCCTTTAACGAAGGAAAACTTTAAAATAGCGCGAATTTCGGCGTTAGTGAACTCCATGTTTACACGTCTATAACTGTTGAACGAAATATTCAAACTAACCATGCGTAGCGACGTTTTGTAGGTTATGTCAAGACCTTTCAAATTATGTATAGTGTTGCCAGATACGAGCTCTGTAGCGCTTTGTACATAGCCGCGAAATTCAAAAGACAAAAAGGCGGAAGGGAGATATTTGACAACCTAATAGATAACCAAACTGGCAAGCCAACCATTTTCCTTCAAAAGCATAAAGGTTGCAAGAGAGCAGAACTGGAAAAAGTTATTTTTTTTTTTTTACTTTTTGTCAGAGAAAATGAAACTGTTGAGCACCTTTGGATCAGGTGAATTTTTGGTTGGGTTGTGGATGAGTCTCTGTCATTTACATGCCCGGCTTTGGCTTTTTGTTACCGGCTGAGATCCTAACAACGGAACTGAAACTAAAAGATATCCTTTTTGGTGGCTCGTTGCTTTTAATTGTCCTGCCCAGAGTTTTCTTAGTTTTTTGAACGTGGAGTGGGTGGTGAAGCCGTGGTGAGGAAAAGGGGGTATGCCCCACTTGAATGCATTTTAATTACGTTTTCTTTTACTCATTTTGCAGCAGATTTTTCTATTGTTTTTGAGCTCGTTCGCCTGCCTCGGCAGCGACTGCTGTCATATTTTTGTCTCTCTGTCTTTTTTTTGCTTAGCTATTTGTTGTTGTTATTGTTGTTGTTGTTGTATTTATTATTTACTTCACTGCACTCGAGCATAACAGAATTGTTTTACAAACAGGAGCAAAAGTAAATGCGTTTGGTCTGGACGGACGGAGGGGCTGATGAAGTTGCTTGGCTGAATACTTGCCAAGACAAATAATACGTGGTGGGTGCCAAAATGAAAAATGGCGGCGACTTTGTTGTTGTTCTTGTTGTTGTTATTGTCGGCAGAAGCAGCAGATGCTGCCAGTGGCAACAGCAGTGCTTGGGAACTCTGGTCCTGGTTCAGGCTTCGTCTCTGGATGTGCTCATTTCACTTCATATGCGTACTTCATAAATGCGCTCAAGAGTGCCAACAACAACAAAAACAACACCAAGCACTATGAAAGCTACCAATTGTATCAGCCCAGCACTGGTGGAGAGGGCCGAGCGTAGAGTATTCCCCTTGGAGTTTTTCAAGTTTATGGGGGGTCTCCAGCTCGGCTGTCAATTGAATTTTGAAATTTTACCCGCCTCATGGCCCACAAATTAACAATTGTTTTTGCATTTGTTTGGCTGAGGCGCCGGCGGGGCAGAGCTTAAAGTTTAAGACGACAGGCCCAGAACGCTGAAGGAAAACAGTGGCCTCAGCCCGAACCTTTCTCGAACTTCTTCTTGTTGGCGGTGCCTGTTGCTTTTGTTTGTGCTCGATTTCTTTTAAGAAAATTGTATGAGTGTATGTGTGTGTGGGGGTATGGTGGTGTGCATGGCGTCAATTGCTTGGAAAATGCAATGAAAAGCCATTTGCCTGTCGCAATGTGCAAACAAAGCCAACAGAATTAAAAGGATTAGACCTTGTAGCGCTGCTCAACAATGAAGGCATCGTTCAAAATGAAGAGACCCTGTCTCTTGAATTTAAATTACAATTTGTATTTAATGCATATAAATTGAGTAAGTTGAATATATTCCTCTTCACTTTAGAAAGGAAAAGACTAAATACTAAGATGCTAGGCACTAGGAACTTGATTTTGGAATGCCTTGTCTTTGCTTGAGTTTATCATCTGATATCTCGAAATTATCTTTTAGGATCTCTGGCATTTTTTCGTTATATAATTATAATCCCAAAAAGAAAATCCTGAAAGTATAATTTCCAAATTTATTTGGTTATTTAAAGCTTAATATTGGGAGCAGAAAGCAACCTTGTCTTTTTTTTTTTTAATTTATCACCTGATATCCCGAAATCTTAGATAGTTATAGTCCAAAAAGATTCAGAAAATCGTGTAAGCATAATTCCCGAATCGGTTGATTATTTAAAGCTTAAAAAATGGGAGCTCTCCTTCTATTCACAAGTGTTACTTAAAAACCAGAAACTCCAGATCAATTTGAATTCCCATCTACATATATAATCCTTTATTTATTTTCCTTCCAGCATGACGCTAATAAAGATTTAAATTAAGCTAGCTTACAAGCTTTGATAAAATTTTTGAAGGATTCTCTGAATATTCTCTCTACAAAACCCCACTTCTTTTATAGTCTCTAATAAATATTTTATCTTACTTTAAAATTTTCGAATTATTTTAAAATGTTTTCCATTTCTATTTTGATTTCGTTTCCAGCAAATCTCATTGGCATTGATACCATACACCATCAGACCCTGTCGGGCCAGGAAATCGATCAGATGAATGAGCATCAATTGGATAAGGTGGCCAACAATGTGAGCGTGTTTTATCGGGTATCACCGCGACATAAGTTGGAAATTGTGAAATCTCTGCAACGGACCGGCAACATTGTGGGCATGACCGGCGATGGAGTCAATGATGGCGTGGCCCTCAAAAAGGCCGACATCGGCATAGCCATGGGCAAGAACGGCACAGATGTGTGCAAGGAGGCAGCGGATATGATTTTGGTCAATGATGATTTTCACACTATCATGTAAGTAAACCACCTCGAGTTCATTTCGAATTTCTTGATTAAAATTTTCAATTCGCATTCGCAGAGCGGCCATTGAGGAGGGCAAAGGGATTTTCTACAATATCCGCAATTTTGTGCGTTTCCAGTTGAGCACTTCGATAGCCGCCTTGGCCTTGATAGCCTTGGCCACGTTGATGGATATAGCGAATCCGTTGAATGCCATGCAAATCCTTTGGATCAACATCATTATGGATGGACCCCCGGCCCAGTCTTTGGGTGTGGAGCCCGTCGATCATGATGTGCTTAAGCAGAAGCCACGCAATGTCAAGCAACCTATGATTACCAAATCGGTCATTGTGAATGTCCTGCTCAGCGCCAGCATCATTGTCCTGGGCACGCTCTGGGTGTTTCAGCGAGAGATGGCCGATGGCACTTTGGGCAAGACGAAGCGCGACACCACCATGACCTTCACCTGTTTCGTGTTCTTCGACATGTTCAATGCTCTCTCCTGTCGATCGCAAACCAAAAGCGTCTTCACCATCGGCCTGACCACCAACCGTATGTTCCTGCTGGCCGTGGCCTTTTCGATTATTGGCCAAATGCTGGTCGTCTATTTTCCACCTCTGCAAATGGTATTCCAGACCGAGGCGCTCACCGCCTACGACATACTCTTTCTGGTCTCGCTCACCTCCTCGGTTTTGGTAGTTTCGGAAATCAAGAAGTGGTTCGAACGCACCATGGAACGTAAAATGTACAGCACCCGTTCGGAGTTGGATTTTGTATGACAAAACGCAAGCGCTAGAGATGAGTTGCAACAGAAGAAAGCCGAGTAAATTAAAATTAACAAAAACATAAAAAAAAATACAAAAAAAATTAACAAAAAAAAAAAAAGAAAAACCAACAAAAAAAGAGAAAAACAAATCAAGTGGGCAAGTGTGACCAGAGAGAGAAAGAGAAAGACAAAGAGAGAGAGAGAGAGAGAGCAATAGAGCAAATGGCAAACACGGCAAAGCAGCGAAAATGTGTGTTTAATTTTACATTTTTTTATAGAGAATATTTTTTGTCGGTAGCAGGCAAAAGTCCCCCGATAACAACCCCCGCCAACTCGAGTGGAAAGCGCCAAGAATTTCAATTGAATTGTTTTTGAAACAAGTGAGCAAAATTGAGCCTTAAATTGTCCTACAATTTTCTCTTTGTCATCTGTCGTTCTTGATTTTAATTTTTAATTTATTTTTATTAAGTAGTCAAATTTGTATTTTCTTAAGTTTTGAAGTCAATTTTTATTTAGTCACACTCCCACACTTTCACAATAGCAACACACACACACAAACACGTGACAAGTATCTAAAAAATAAAAAAGTTAAGCAAAATGCAAATATGATAGTAGATGTCATCAACATTTAGTTATTTTAAATGTTGTCTATGTTTAAAGTCTTGTGTCTCTTAATTTTGTGAAAAAAGAAAAAAAAAATAGTTTTAAAAACGAAAACTTTTGTAAATTATTTTTATTTTACAAAGATAAACTTATGAATATTCTAAGCCAAAAACAAAAAGGTGACAGAGCAATAAAAACTTGAACCTTTTCAAAAACTTAAATTTATCATTCAAAAATCACAGCAATTTTTTAAAATTACTTTGAATTTATTCCATTAATTTGAAAACTTTATTAGACTACACAACATTTTTAGGCTGCTAAAATTTCTAACTTTTTGTTCTATAAATGTCATAAAATAAATAAACATCTTATTGTGATATTACTGTAAGCACATAGACATCCGCAAAAAAAAAAAAAAAAAAAACACTTAAAAAACCAACGAATCTGAATATAATTTTATTTTATTTTATTTTGCATTTGAGTTGTTTTCAAGCTATTTTAAATTTTTGAAAATAAAACAATATATTTACTATATATCTTTAAATAAAACAATTACTTTTTATCATGTTTTGGTTTGTATAAAATGTATTGACAAATATTTTCTTTTTTCCCGCAGAAACAATAAATTGAAACAGCTAAAAAACAAAGTAGGAAAATAAATGGAAAGCCGCAATCAAAGACAAAGTGATCCAGCTAAATCGAAACAAAATAATCTAGACTAAAACTAAAATATACCACACAAAAATGTACAAAGAAATGTGAAATTGAAATGTGCAAATTAGCAGCAGGCAAAAGGAAGCAAATGGTTTTTTTCTTTTTTTTTTTTTTTAATACAATTTTTGTTAGTTAATTTATTCGGTCTTTTGGAGTTTCAAACAAAACAAAACTCTAGCGCGCGAGCAGAGCAAAAACAATTTTTTTTTGATTAAACAATGGAATTAAATATGAAAAAATGAAACAATTACAAAAATTATAAATTGTTTTCGAAATTAAGCAAGCATTCCTCTTATTAAAAAATTTTATATGAAAAGGCACATACAAATTAACAGCACCAATTTAATGATTTCAAAACGGTTTTCAAGAGTAAACCAAACCTTAGAGTTTCTTTAAGAATCTAAACAAAATGAACCAATTCAAAAGAAAGCAATAGTAAATTTAAAAAACAAAAAAATATATTAAATAAATTCAAGCAAAACATTTTTGAATTCAATTTAACAGAAATAGAAATAGTCAATTAAATAATTGCAAAAAGGAGGTTAAAAATATTCGAAAAGTTAAACAAAATAAATATAAGTTTCTTGTATCAAATTAAAGACAAAACCCTTAAAAATCCAATCGCGAAACATAAACCTTTAAAACATCTTTGGAACTAAACTCAGTTGGACAGTTTTCCCAATATCATTGACATATATTCGAATTCATATCATGGCTGCTCAAAATTCGAAAAAAAACGAAAACAAATATTGTTGGTTAACCTTTCTTAAATATCATAAAGAATCTCGTATTTATCTTCATATAAGCGCACAACAATTTGCATATTGAATATGCCTTAGATATTCAATTGATTGGAATAGAAGTACATATTTGCATATCAAGCCTGAACTTTTTCCACTACCAAAACACCGATAGAGCCCAACTATTTTCAAGTGTTGTGGGACTCTAAAAAACATTAATACCTTCAATTTTCAAAAGGCACCTCTTTATTGTTATGATTTTCAATGAAAATTGCTCACCATTTGCTAAGATTTAATACGGGCACTTATACAGACACACATAAAAGGATATTTGCACGAGTATACCAAATGCAAACTTGTTTACTTAATGGACCAAAATGCAATTTGAATGAATAATTTCTAATTGAAAACACAAGATCGCCCAGACGATTGTTAAATTGACACCCCTTAGCTAAGCTCTCATGAAAGCACTCACCTTACACAAAATATCATAAAGTACCCACTTAAAAAACTCGACAAAAAAATTGAAAAAAATTTCTTAAAAAAAAAAAAAAAAATTGAAACTTCTTAAAAAAAAAAAAAGAATCAACTGTCTACAAAGCATTCTAAGAAGGCAAGCAAATTTATCATAATCGTAACCCAAACGCATGACTAATTGAATAAAACTTAATTAAACACACCCACATTCACACACACGTACATCTCATCCACAATGGTAACAATAATTAGTAATTTAAGTGTATTTAATATGAAATTAACAAGAAACAAAACAAAACAAAATGCTATTTACTCTATAAATGTCTGATTACAAAAATATTAACAAAATATATACAAAACTAAAATATTTATACAAATATTAATATAAAATATTTAGTCAAAATGCAGCAAACAGGTATTAAATATTATTATTATTATTATATAACTTAAGAATATTTTACCGAAAAGAAGAAATTCGCAAGAGATTTTCAGAACTAACATTTGGAAATCTTTTTTATAGAACAACAAAAAGTACTTTGGTTCTTGGTAGTCTGGAGAAAATAATCTACTAAATAAATGAAATAAATAGTTTTTCTGTGAAACACATATGAATAAGTGTTCAAAGCAGCAATCTAAATTCAAACTTTCTTTTCATTTAAAATATTTAATAAAAAGAAATGAATAATTTATACCACAAACTGAACTAAAGAGGTGACAGTTTACTTCTAGAAAGAAAGATCATAACCTCAATGAGCTCCGAAAATTTTGCTCTTCTTCTAAATACAAAATCGTAATCTTTTGTTAGAATACTATATTTTTCATAAAAGATATTTTTAAAGTGCATTTGTTTGAATCTTCTTCATGTTATTGTATTTCAACATAGATATAGCTAACTTGAAAAGAAAACATACTATAACTAACTGTGCTATTAAATGTAAGCTTAAAACAATTAACTGATAAAGGAAATTTAATGAAAAATAATAATAATAATAATAACAAATATATTTAAATATTAACAAGAAGACAACTCTAAATAAATCTCGATATAAATCAAATCTTTTCAATTGCGCTCTGCAAATTCGATTGACTACATTAATTACAATAAATAAATTGAAAACAAAAAAAAAATAACAAATACTATAATATTTATTAATTTAAAATAATCAACACAAAATAATTATTAATAAAACTTAATGTAGTAAATAATACAACCTAAAAACTTGTTTTTGGTGATGGCATTTATTTTTTAGCTCTGACAAAACTGGGAAATAACTTTCATTTTGTTTTTTGTTTTAGTTTGAAATAGTATTATTATTTTCCTATTTACATTAAGTATTTTGATTCTGTTTTACTTTTTCACAAAAATGCGATTTAAGGAAAAGAAAAAAGACGATGATCGCTGTTCATTTACTGAGGTCACACCCATTTATAGCAGTACCGTTTTAATAGGCAATTGGTTCCAGAGGCGTTATAAAGAAACATTTCATACCAAATATGGCATTATACCTGGCATACCTAGCAGTGAAGGTTGCGATTACTCCAAGACACTCAATCAGGAAGTGTACACAATGGAGCCGTTTGAGAATCCGGAGAGTGCAAGAAACTTTTCTGATGACCGATTGACGTGCCACAAGAATCTAGAAGCAACCTCAAGTTCGGGTATACTTCTGTTCCATGGGGAGAAGTACTTGACCAACTTTACAACCATGAATAAGTTGATGTATGACTTGTATCCACAAATGCAATACGAACATTGCTTGAAGCTTGCAGAGATAGCGCCACCAGGACAGGAATACTTCACCGAAGTGCACAATCGGCTTGAAAAGGATTCCCTCGAGAGTTATGGCAACATGGAGTCCAAGCACATCAGAACGGCTCAAAAGTGTGAAAAGTTCCTGGAAAAATGTTATGGAAACACAACCACATACCTCAGATCTTATAGAACACCAAAGAATGTGGACGAATCTCTTAAAGTCGATAATTCTGAGATCACAGTAGAGGCTCGAAAGTTGGATAAGCGCATCATATTAAATTGTAATATCCACGATGACTTGAAGGGAATGAAAATAACCTAGGTGAATTATGTAATATTCCAGTAAGTACATGCGTAGTAGGTTCTGATGCATTTGACTGAATAAATTTTAAATTATACTTATGTTTATAGTTTTCTATTTTTGCTAGAAAGATTTTCGTTTTCTACATTTTGCAATTAGCGGTTTCTAATTTTCTATCAAGTGAAAATTTTTATGTCAACAAAATGTCCCCAAGATCTCATATAGATAATATGGTCTCACCGCCATATAGCAAAGAAGTGCTTATTGGCAACTGGGCTGAACGGCGGTATCATTCGGATAAGCACAGCAATGGCATATTGCCAGGTCTTCTTGGCTCCGAAGAGTGTCCGAAGTATCGTTCACTTAGTCAGGATACTTATACTTATGAATTACTTAAAACACTTGAAGCAAGAAATGATCTTCGAAATAATCGTATGAGCGCGTATCAGAATTTTCGAAAAGGGAGCTTGTCAAGTATTAAAATGGAAACAAATCAGCGTTTTCAGCAGAACTTCACTACAACCTCGACTCTTACGTATGAGGTATTTCCAAAACTCAAGGAAGAGGAATGTCGTGAAGCAACTGCTAAAAACAAACCGGAAATTGTACCTCCACGAGCCAAACACTACGACGCACTTGAAAGCTATGGCAATCTTACGAAATGGGGATATCTTAGAAGTATTAAATGTTTACAACTTTTGCAAAACTATACTGGCAAAGGCACAACATATGAGGCTGCCTTCTCTAGAAAAGGGAAAAACGGCTCTAACAGGTCTCCATTTGACTATGGACCAGAATATGATGGGGCCGTGAAGTACGATATAGTTTGTTAAAAATCAAGATCAAACGAGCATGGTCTTAAAGTTGTGAAATCGGCTTCAACAATTGCTAGCTTCTAGTAACATAATCACAATATATTTCTGGATGATTGAAATGGGTTTACTGAAAAATATTGTGATTATGTTGGCTAAGTCGACTTAGTATGCCTGAAGTCAGATTTCTTACCATACACATTTTATTGGAGAAATAAAAATTAGAGTGTGTCTTAAGCCGTCTCAGTCATCGTTAATGTAACCTAGTCGATAGTAATCAATCTTCTCGTAGCTTACAATTCAATTATACTTGCTTTTTTAGACATGCCATAGTATTGCCGTAATTCCATTGTCACTAGAGAGCTCCAACCACGATTCATCATGTCCTTGAACGATTCAGGTTGGTATGATAGCTATATGATATAGTAGTCCGATGATAATAAAATTCGAACAAAGACGTATATGTGTGCCGCGTTTGAAAGAGATCAGTTAATAATTGTAAGAGTTGTTCCTAAAACTTTTTAAAATTTGTATGAAAGCTATGTTGGACAATTCGGCCGGATCAGATAAATATGCAGCCTATGTGTATAAGAAAGCTATAAACCAAGTTTCATCAGCTTTAAGACTGAGAGACTAGTTTCCAAAGAAACAGACGGACATTTCTTTACCGACTTTTGGGGGTCTACGATGAGCGGTTCTGTGCGTTGCAAACACTAGAGCGAAATGAATACATTCTTTTTTTCTAGAAAAGAGTTTAATAAAACAAAATAAATTTTAAAAAGACTCCGAATTTAGTTTTGATTTGGTGCATGACAGGTATCCATAGATACATTAATCTTGAAGGCCTTAACAAAATTTAAAAAAACAATCTCAAGAACAAAGGCTAAAATTTTAAAGTATTTTTTTCTATAGAGCCTTGAAAATCTTTTAGAATTGGTCACCTAGGCTATGCCGCAAGGTTTTGGTGTTTTTGAAGAATGCTCAAAAATATAGAACAATGTATGCTGGCAAAGCATTCAGAACTTGCCACTGACAGCACAGATTCAGTATCAAGTTGGGGGCTTCGTCCCATGATTGCTCGCTTCACTTGAAATCCAACCCCCTTTGGGGTATTTGGAAAGTTGTGTACGGGGTAAGTTCAGATTTGCTACAACACTTCCTATGTCTGGACTAAATTAGGATGTTCCTGAAATGATGATATCGTGTAGCAGTTGGGACTGAAAAATTATTCCAGTAGGTTAGCACTTTCAATGATACTCCACTCATGGGTAGGGCGGCAACTCTGATCTAATTGGGAAGGGTAGAACTTGATATAAAGATTTACGGAGAAACGCAGTAGTTTAGTATTGGCCCTTTTTAGATCCCTTTTTATCCAGTAAAATGTTGATTCTCGGGCCGGTACTCTATCTACTGAGCTACCAGGCCCTACAATATCCATGCTATATTTTCATTATTTAATATCATATCCACGTTAGAATGTGAAATAAAGATTTAAGTGGAAACGTCGTACATTATGATAAAAAGTCAACATTTCGTCGTTCAGAGTCAAACACGAACTGAAATCAACGATGATTCACGGGCTGGTATACTATCATCAGAGCTACCAGGCCCTACAATATCAATGCTTTATTTCCTTTCTTTTAAGTCGAGTTGGACATAAGAAGAAACAAAAGGTAAGTTAGCCCTCTTTTCTTTTCTATTGTAGTTTAGTATAAGCTCTTTTTAGATCCCTTTGACGCAGTTATAATGATGATTCTCGGGCCGGTACTCTATCTACTGAGCTACCAGGCCCTACAATATCAAAGCAATATTTTCTTTATTTTATATGATATCCAAGATAGAATGTGAAATAAAGATTTAAGTGGAAACGGCGTACATTATGATAAAAAGTCAACATTTCGTCGTTCATTGTCAAACACGAACCGAAATCAACATTTTGTCGTTCATAGTCAAACACGAACCGAAATCAACGATGATTTACGGGCTGGTATACTATCATCAGAGCTACCAGGCCCTACAATATCCATTCTATATTTCCTTTATTTTAAATCGTATTGGACATAAGAAGAACCAAAAGGTAAGTAAGCCCCTTTTTCTTTTCTTTTGTTGTTTAGTATAAGCTCTTTTTAGATTCCTTTGACGCAGTTATAATGATGATTCTCGGGCCGGTACTCTATCTACTGAGCTACCAGGCCCTACAATATCCATGCTATATTTTCTTTATTTTATATCATATCCATGTTAGAATGTGAAATAAAGATTTAAGTGAAAACGGCGTACATTATGATAAAAAGTCAACATTTCGTCGTTCAGAGTCAAACACGAACCGAAATCAACGATGATTTACGGGCTGGTGTACTATCATCAGAGCTACCAGGCCCTACAATATCCATTCTATATTTCCTTTATTTTAAATCGTATTGGACATAAGAAGAACCAAAAGGTAAGTAAGCCCCCTTTTCTTTTCTTTTCTTTTCTTTTGTTGTTTAGTATAAGCTCTTTTTAGATCCCTTTGACGCAGTTATAATGATGATTCTCAGGCCGGTACTCTATCTACTGAGCTACCAGGCCCTACAATATCAAAGCAATATTTTCTTTATTTATATGATATCCAAGTTAGAATGTGAAATAAAGATTTAAGTGGAAACGGCGTACATTATGATAAAAAGTCAACATTTCGTCGTTCATTGTCAAACACGAACCGAAATCAACGATGATTTACGGGCTGGTGCACTATCATCAGAGCTGCCAGGCCCTACAATATCAATGCTATATTTCCTTTCTTTTAATTCGTATTGGACATAAGAAGAAACAAAAGGTAAGTTAGCCCCCTTTTCTTTTCTTTTGTAGTTTAGTATAATCTCTTTTTAGATCCCTTTGACGCAGTTATAATGATGATTCTCGGGCCGGTACTCTATCTACTGAGCTACCAGGCCCTACAATATCCATGCTATATTTTCTTTATTTATATGATATCCAAGTTAGAATGTGAAATAAAGATTTAAGTGGAAACGGCGTACATTATGATAAAAAGTCAACATTTCGTCGTTCATTGTCAAACACGAACCGAAATCAGGATGATTTACGGGCTGGGGCACTATCATCAGAGCTGCCAGGCCCTACAATATCAATGCTATATTTCCTTTCTTTAATTCGTATTGGACATAAGAAGAAACAAAAGGTAAGTTAGCCCCCTTTTCTTTTTTTTTGTAGTTTAGTATAATCTCTTTTTAGATCCCTTTGACGCAGTTATAATGATGATTCTCGGGCCGGTACTGTATCTACTGAGCTACCAGGCCCTACAATATCCATGCTATATTTTCTTTATTTATATGATATCCAAGTTAGAATGTGAAATAAAGATTTAAGTGGAAACGGCGTACATTATGATAAAAAGTCAACATTTCGTCGTTCAGAGTCAAACACGAACCGAAATCAACGATGATTTACGGGCTGGTGTACTATCATCAGAGCTACCAGGCCCTACAATATCCATGCTATATTTTCTTTATTTTAAATCGTATTGGATATAAGAAGAAACAAAAGGTAAGTTAGCTCCCTTTTCTTTTGTAGTTTAGTATAATCTCTTTTTAGATCCCTTTGACGCAGTAATAATGATGATTCTCGGGCCGGTACTTTATCTACTGAGCTACCAGGCCCTACAATATCCATGCTATATTTTCTTTATTTTATATCATATCCATGTTAGAATGTGAAATAAACATTTTAATGAAAACGGCGTACATTATGATAAAAAGTCAACATTTCGTCGTTCAGAGTCAAACACGAACCGAAATCAACGATGATTTACGGGCTGGTGCACTATCATCAGAGCTGCCAGGCCCTACAATATCAATGCTATATTTCCTTTATTTTAAATCGAGTTGGACAGAAGAAGAAACAAAAGGTAAGTTAGCCCCCTTTTCTTTTTTTTTGTAGTTTAGTATAATCTCTTTTTAGATCCCTTTGACGAAGTTATAATGATGATTCTCGGGCCGGTGCTCTATCTACTGAGCTACCAGGCCCTACAATATCCATGCTATATTTTCTTTATTTATATGATATCCAAGTTAGAATGTGAAATAAAGTTTTAAGTGAAAACGGCGTACATTATGATAAAAAGTCAACATTTTGTCATTCAGAGTCAAACACGAACCGAAATCAACGATGATTTACGGGCTGGTGCACTATCATCAGAGCTGCCAGGCCCTACAATATCAATGCTATATTTCCTTTCTTTTAAATCGTATTGGACATAAGAAGAAACAAAAGGTAAGTTAGCCCCCTTTTCTTTTCTTTTGTAGTTTAGTATAAGCTCTTTTTAGATCCCTTTGACGCAGTTATAATGATGATTCTCAGGCCGGTACTCTATCTACTGAGCTACCAGGCCCTACAATATCCATGCTATACTTTCTTTATTTTATATCATATCCATGTTAAAATGTGAAATAAAGATTTAAGTGAAAACGGCGTACATTATGATAAAAAGTCAACATTTCGTCGTTCATTGTCAAACACGAACCGAAATCAACGATGATTTACGGGCTGGTGCACTATCATCAGAGCTGCCAGGCCCTACAATATCAATGCTATATTTTCTTTATTTTAAATCGAGTTGGACAGAAGAAGAAACAAAAGGTAAGTTAGCCCCCTTTTCTTTTCTTTTGTAGTTTAGTATAATCTCTTTTTAGATCCCTTTGACGCAGTTATAATGATGATTCTCAGGCCGGTACTCTATCTACTGAGCTACCAGGCCCTACAATATCCATGCTATACTTTCTTTATTTTATATCATATCCATGTTAAAATGTGAAATAAAGATTTAAGTGAAAACGGCGTACATTATGATAAAAAGTCAACATTTTGTCGTTCAGAGTCAAACACGAACCGAAATCAACGATGATTTACGGGCTGGTGCACTATCATCAGAGCTGCCAGGCCCTACAATATCAATGCTATATTTTCTTTATTTTAAATCGAGTTGGACAGAAGAAGAAACAAAAGGTAAGTTAGCCCCCTTTTCTTTTCTTTTGTAGTTTAGTATAATCTCTTTTTAGATCCCTTTGACGCAGTTATAATGATGATTCTCAGGCCGGTACTCTATCTACTGAGCTACCAGGCCCTACAATATGAATGCTATATTTTCTATATTTTCTGTGAATATGCGGAGCAAAATTATTAGTTGGGTTTTTCCGTTTTTGAGATTATTAAAAGCTTGAAATCGATTTGTAAACGTGACTAATTTAGAACTAGAACTATTTTTAGACAAATTGTGATACGAAGTCATTAGTTTTTTCAATATACATATTGGAAAAAGTCAGTAGCGTAGTGGGTAAAGCTTCAACATTGGATCGAGAGAAGTGTAGCTCAAGGCTTGGCCAAATCTGAAAAACAAATGTTCCCCATATTTTTCATAAATAAAAGAAGGCTGTTATATTACAAGATTCAATTTATTTCAATTCATTTTCATGTATAATAATTTATGTAAATGTATGTTGTTTTTGTTTTTTTTTTTCATCGTATTTTAAGTACTTTCTAAGTTTTGATGCCGAAAACGCTGTGGATTTTTATTTTGGATGCACTTGCGCATGATTTTTGCTTCGTTAATTTCTTTCAATTTTTTCAATTTTTGTTTGGTTTTAGTTTTAGTACTCATTAGACGTTTACAATACTTTTGCTTCGTTATATAATATATATTTTTAATGTTAATAATTATTACAAAAAGTAAAATTGTACGACATTAAACTAGATGACATTGCATATTTTTGCTCGCTTAAATATTTTATTTTTGACTTGTTAAATTGTTTGCCTTATAATTGTAGATTGGAGTAGTTTTGAATTTCAAAAACGCTGGACAATTTATCCATGAATGTTGCGTTTACAATTTTGTTTCTTTTTCTTCTTTTTGTTTTTTCTTCATTGTTTATTATTTTTTTCTTACTTTGTTTTGACGATTACATTTAAAATTATGCTTAAAACCTAAACCAATTGAAATAGTTGTGTGTGTGTGTGTTTTTGTCTTTGTTTTTGGTAAGTGTTTCGGGGCGGTGTTTTAGGTTTTTCATATTTGATGGTGTTTTCGTTTGCTTAGGTGGTCAAATATGTTTCCGAGATTTCGATTATGTTGGGGGTTACTAAGGATCTTTAGTATTTAATTTCTAAATATGGGTTTATGTTTGGACTGTTTGAAAGTGATGTGTGATGTTGGTAAATGTGTGATTCTTTTTTAAAATAGATACTTTTTTTTTGTTTTGGGTTGCTTCGCACTTTTCGCTTGCAACAATTAAAATTTTGAATTTTCAATTTATTTTTTAGTATTTTTTGAAGTAGGCTTTTGTTTGATATATAATTTTTTTTTTTTTTGGTTTTTCAGTTATATATTTTTGTGATGTGTATGCTGCTTAAATGTTTTTTTTTCTTTTAATTGATAATTTTTGTTTGCTTACCACATAAATTGTATACCTAAAGTATTTTATTTTTGTATTTTTTTTTTTTTTTTTTTATAATTTTTTTTTTTAAGTTGCTTAAATTTGATTTCATGTTTTGTTTTATTAAGTAAAAAATGATGCTTATACATTTGGCTTAAATTTAAATTTGCTTTTGTTAATTTAATTTTTGTTGCCCCAGAATTTAATATAATTTTTTCTTTTCCTTTTAGGTAGTTGCAATTAGCTCTCATCTTGGTATTTAATTTTGGAAAGGCCGAGAGTGTTTTATTTTTTTTTTTCAGATTTAGCCGAGACTTTTCTTCATACTTTTGAAGAGTTTTTTTTTACCATTTTCGTTTCTTTTCTTTTTTTTTGCCTGACAAGACATCATTTTTTAGTTTAGATTTTGAGATCTAAAATTTTAAATTAGTTAGTTTTGCTCGAAACTGCAGTTTTCACTGAGCACACAATAATTTTTACTTTTCTTTACGAACTTCATGAATTTATTAGATGTTTACGATTTCCTTTTTAATTGCCAAAAGAAAACTTAATTTTTTTAAATTTATATTTGTATTATAGATTATATATATTTTTTTCAATATTATTATGTAGCCACAAATGTTTTCAAAAATGTACGAAACTTACTGCCAGAGTGGTTTGTCAGTCCTCAAAAGTGTCGTTGTTGCTGTGTTTGGATTTCTTTTTTCTTGGTTTTGTTGATTGTTGTTGTGTGCAAAAATAAAAAACAAACGAACTTGTAAAAAAAAGAAAAAATTTATTTAAGAAATAATAAATTTTAAATAATGAATAATTGGAAATAAAAATATATATTATACATACTTCTGTAGCCTGTTTTATTGTATTGTTCACGTGCTATTTTTGTTGTACCAATTTTTTTCTTTTTTACCAGATAAGTGAGAGATTTTTCCAATTGTTTAATGTTTTTTATCATTTATACTTTTTTCTTCTTCTTGTAATATAATTTTTTAGTTGTTTCTCTTGATTTTTATATTATTTGCTTTTTTTTGTTTGTTTCTTTTTTTTTCTTTGTTGAATAAATGAGAAATTATACAAATTCATATATAAAAAATGTTTAACAATCTTTTAGCTATTGTTAATGTTTTTATTTTTATTTGTTACTTTTAAAAATATAGTTATGTATATAGTTTCTTTTATGCTCTTGTGATTTCTTGTTTTATTTCATTTCTTTTAATTTACGCTCTTGATTCATTTTATTTATTTCCTTCAACTGATAATTTTTTGTTTTATTTATTTTATTTTTGTTTTTTTTTTACAAGTAAGGTATATACTTTTATTGGTATTTTTTTTTATTTTTTAAATATATATATTTTTTTTGTTTTCGTCTATTGTTGTGGTGCTTGTTCTTTGTGTTGTATAAAAATTGTTTAATAAGAAAAATTGTTATTTTTTATTGTACTATGGTTGCTGTTTTGCGGTATCCGTTGTTTGTTGTTGTTGTTGTTGTTGTTGCTGCTGCTGTATTGTAAATAAATCAAAAGATCTTTTTTGGTTTATTGTTTTTGTTTTTGTTGTTTTGTTTTCGATTCGCTTGTTTACATTATCAGTTATACTCAGGCTATGGCATCTTGCCCGGACCTTTGGATAAGAAAAAAAATATCGTTTATCCGAGGGTTCGGGGCAAGTTTTAGTATCACTATTGCTTTGTTTGATTTGATTTGTTGTAATTGCTTTTGATTCTATATTCAAGTTAATTAAAATTAATCAATAAATTCTCACTTTCTGATAAAAAGAAATTGTTAGATTTTGGGACTTAATATAGAAGCTGTTTTCAGGGTTGGACAATAAAACTAAAAGCAGCTTCGGTCTTTTTTGGTTTTTTCTTGATTTTAATTGAATACTTAAATAAAATATATTTTACAAGTTTGGCTGTTCTTGTTTCGTCATGTTCAAGCCTGCTTGAAGTTTGCGGATATGTTTGATTGTAATAAGAAACAGAAAGACATTTTAACGCTCAAAAATTAGAGTTTTTTACATTGATTCTATTGCATTTGAGTTTGGCATTGATTAAACCATTTCCTTCTTACTATATCGTTTTCTCTTCCTTTTTTTATTATATACAGTTCAAGTGCAATGATAATTGAGTCTTTGAGGTGAAATCATAAAATTTACATTTTCATTCTATTGAGAGTTGTGCCTTCGTCTTTCGTCTTGCTCTTTTAGTTATTGTTGTATTTCTATGGTTATGCACTGCTTATGGTAGTCCCTGTCAATTGATTATACATTTAATTATAATTAGAATTCATATATATAAACAGCATCGGTCTCGTTTCCGTAGTAGTCGAGTGAAACAGATACTCAAAAAAATGCTCAACATAACAAAGTGCGATACTTTCTATTGCTTTGTTTTTGGGTTCTCCATATTTCCATATTCTTCTTCTTCTTCAAATGAAACTTGTAACTTTTAAATATTTTTTTTTTAAATCATTTTTTTCTGTTGCTTTTACACACACACAAGCGAGAGCAAGTTTTATTCTTTAAAATAATTTTCACTTTACACTAATTTAATTTTATTATTTTGAAGTGCTTTGAAGTGAAATGATTTCCGTTTTATTTTTTAATTATTTTATATAATTATTTATTACGTGGTGTGTGTTTTTGTTTTTTATTTATCTATTGTTTATTTATGGCTACTTCTTTGTCGTCGATTTTAAGGTTTTTTCATTTTTTTTTTTGTTTTAGTTTTGATTTGTTTTGGTTTGTAAAAAATTCTGTAAAATATTTTCGGTACTATTTCTTGGTTTGATTTTTGTTGCAAAAACAACAATTAGCTTCATTATACATACAAATAGATATAATAATATAAATAAATATTGATCTGATTCACTTTATTTATTTACTTTTTATTACCTTTGTTCGTTTGTTGCAATAAATTACTTGTTCTATGGGCACATTGTGTGTATTGCAAAAGGCTTCAGACGAAGACAAAGTTGACCAAATTTTTATTAATAATTTTTATTTTTTATCGTTCAGTGGATTCTGTTGGGCTTATAAAACATATGTAAAAGTATGTTTTGCTTTAATATTTTATATAGAAAAAAAATCATATTTTATAATATTTAACTTAGCTTGGCTTTTATCTAGGAACAATAAAGAATTTACGCTTATATCTTTTGGCAATTGTTAGATAAATAAAAACAAAATTAATATAAACCAATTAAAATTGACTTGGGAAGAGCCTGATTTTAATTAATTTAAAAAATGAATGCAACACATTTAAAACAAATTAAATACAAAGTATTATTATATTGAACACAATTTACAGTAGGGGCCGAGCTACTGGCCAGGCAGGCTGGACTAATATCTCGGCCACCACTGTATGCAGCTTCGAGGTAGAGTTACTTTCCTTTTTTTATCGATTGGCTTATCTTCATTAAACTTTGATATATTTTATATATATTTTTCATTTATTTAATTAATAAGGAACCACTTTTTGTTTGTATTATTGTTGTTTTTTTTTTTAATGTTAAAACATTTAAAAGAGAAGATTGCCCAGCTGATTGATGTTTTTTTGTTTTTTTTTTTTTTTTTTTAGTCAACTTGTCGCAACTGTACACCTTTTGCAATAATTGTATAGAGATTTTATTTATTTTTCTCTGATTTGTTCATTTAAAAACTAACGAGGCTATTGTTGATTTTCTTTTTTTTTCTTCAATTAAATAATAACATTTTATCGTCTATTTCTCTGGTATTGCTTTTTTTTATACATGATTTTTTTTTCTTTTAACTTTTACTATTTTTTGTGGCTGTTTTTATATTGTTTTTGAAGTTCCAATATGTCATATTTTTTTTTCATTTCGCCTTACGACAATTATATGTAGAATATATCGTACTATATTTAGAGATTATTATTATTATTAATATATTAATACATAAAAAATATAATACACAAATACATATAGTTTAATATAAGTTAGTTACGCACTCCATATGCCTTTTATATGCTTTAGTTTATTACCGCAATATTTATTAATACATATTAATTTTTTTTTTGTTTTTTTTTTCTTTTTTTTAGTTTTATTCTTATACGTTTTTCCGGTATTTGAGAATTGAACTAAAGAGTTTTGCGGGGAAGAGAGGAGTTTGATTCGTACAGAGAAACTAAATTAAATTATATTTACGGTGTGTTTTAAACATTTTCTTTTTTGTTTTTTTTTTTTATTTTTTTATTATTATTTTGTTTTTTTTATTATTAATAAATTCATGCTTACCAATTACTATTTCAAAGTGTATTTATCTATAATTTCTATATATGTATTTCTGTGGTTTTGTTGTGGATTTGCTTGAATTTATTTTGTTTGTTTGTTGATTTGTTTGTTTGATGTTTTGGTGGTTTACTTATAAACTATTATCACTATTGCAGAAAGCGGCTGTACTCAATTATTTTGTTTATTTCTTTGTAGTTCTTCGATCCTCAAATATGAACCCAAAAGCAGTACAGCAAGGTAAGTTCTCTACATTTCGCACTTTTCGAGATACTTCCTTCTGTACTGCTTGGGATTCACAGATAATTCTCTTTGCTTCTCTATATTGATTTTGTTTCAGTGTAGGCATTTTTATCATGAATTTTGTTGGGGGATCCAGAATTTGTAAGCCGGAAAGTGTGAAAATTTTCTTTGTTTGTTGTTCTTTTTTATTAAATTTTCTTTGTATTATAATTTTATTATTTTTAATATTTTTTTTTTTTTAATTTTTAAGAAGAAAGGATTTTTTTGTGATGTTTTCTTTTCGGTTTTTTGTCAACTTGTTTTCAAGTGTTGGCCAAAAAAATTAAAGCAATTTCAGAATTGCTTTGAATTTTGCGTTTTTCTTTTTTTTTTTTGTCAATTTGATTTGAATGTGCCGAGTTTTCTGAGTTTTCTCGCTTAAATATCCATGCCTTTTTTGCTGTTGCTTGTTTTTATTTTATTTTAGTTTGAGTTTAAATATTATGGCTTTTTGAGACTGCAATTAAAATTTCTGCTATAAAAATTACTTTGTATTTGTACTCTTGGTTGATTAAATTGGGCTATTGTTTGGTTTATTTGGTTTTTCTTTTTTTTTTATTAATTATTTTTAGGTATGCTTTGTAACTTTTATTTTACTTTTGCTTTAATGCACATTACTGCTTTCTTTTTTCTTTTTTATTTGGGCAATTTCCTGCCTCTATTTATTTTAGTAAGTCCTTTGACTATTTAAAATGGCTTTGATATATTTTGGGAGTTCAGGGGAGAATCTTGTCTGAGGGTACTCAGAGTCCCTCTGGTTTTCTGTCTAGGCTTTGTTTGTCTTTCTTTCATTTCGATTATCTCATTTTGTCATAGCCGGTAAGTTTTATTTTCTCAGAGTCTGATGTCTCTGGTGTGGCTTCAATTTGCAATCCACTGAAGCAACTGTCTTCAACATATCCTGGAGCTTTTGTTTTTAATAATTATCGCATGATTTTCTTTCTTTCGATATTTTGTGTCTTTGCAACTACGAATTTCTTTTCAAATTAAAAACAAAGAAAATACATGAAATCAAAATAAATAAGAAAAAAATCGGAATCACTTTTCGGTGTTTCCGCTTGGAGCATTTCAAAAAATTTTTCTTTTCATTTTTTTTACTACCCGAATTGTTGTTGTTTGTTTTTTTTTATAGCGTCTATCATTATGTTTAAATTTTGTTTGTTTTTTATTTTTTTATTAAGTGTATAGAGTGTTAAATTTTGTATTTTTTATGCCTAAAAATTTACAAAAGTTTTATGTTTTCCCTTTAAATTTTTTTCTTTTTACATTTATCACAGCGACATTCAGTCTAAATTTTTGCTTTTATTGGAATTATAGCATAATTTGCCATAATTGATATAATTTTTTTTTTTTTTTGTAAAATTTTGTATTTTTTTGTTAACTAAAACTAAACATAATTTTGATTTAAAGCCAAAGTGTTTGTGTATTTTTTTTTCTTCGTTTCTTTCTTTCGATTATTTTTTCTTTTTTTTTTTTGATTTTGATATTTTTTTTTAAAGCCAAACATAATGCTTAAAAATTTTGTCTAAAAAGGCCTAAAAAGTATAGTACATAGCTTAGTTTTTGTTAATTTTTTTTTTAATTTATAGCAAATCATGCTTTTGTTATTTAAATTTCATTTTAATTCCAATAAAAGCCACCATAATGATTTATAAAATTTTGTTGTTGCCTTTTGTGCCAAAACATGCAATTGTGTTAGTGTGTGTGTGTGTATGATGTGTGTATGTGTGTGTTAATATGCCTAAAATTGTTTTTTAAAATTTTGACTAAATTCATTATTTTATTCTTTACAATGCCAAAAATTAAATTTTGTTTGAGTGTGTGTGTGTGTGTTTTTTTTTTATAAAACTTTTGTTTTTTTTTTTACAAATTTTGTTAGCCAAAAACATACTATTTACAATTTTGCTTAACCCATTGGTTGCCAAAAATTTGAAACTGAGCTTATCACAAAAATCAGACGCCTTGCATACCGAAATCATATATATTTTTAAATATTTTGAATGGTGTTTGTTTACCCCTTTGTTTTTTGTGTATTTCAAAATAAAAAAATTAAAATAAAATAAATTAAAAAATTTTCTTTTAATCAATTCATAATTTGTTTGCTTTGTTTTATTTAAGAATAAAATTATTAAATAATATTTTCAAAACATATTCATTTAAATTGCAATAAAAACAAATTAATATAATCATAATTATATTATTATTATTATTTTTTGTTTTTTTTTTTCATTTCGTTTAAGTTTGTTTTAAATTAAAATTACAAGTGTACGATTTAATTAAAAATAAGAAGTGAGTAATTTAGTTTTTAATAGTTAACTCAAATTGAAGTCGCATTCGCATCGCATCAATTTCATTACAATTAATTAATTAATCATTATGCTTTATGTATAGGAAACATGTGCTATTTTATGCTTTTTCTTTTATATAAATAACAATTATAAATGCTTTGACGGTACATTGGAAATAATAAAAAAATTGATAAGAAACTAAGCTGGTTTGATTTACCCACACAAGGACAAAGTGTTTCAAGTGGCAGAGGAGAGCGAATTTTTTCCAGAGATTTTAAAGATTTTTCCTTTTGACTATTGTTTATTTATATGGCACCTGAAGAGTCACATTAAATGATTTCTCGCTATATAAACATTGCTGTTTTTTTTTTTTTTAATTATTTTAATATATTTTCTTATTTGTTTTGTTTTTTTATTTTTTTTTTCACTATTTCCGAGTTTGATTGCTGTCGATGTGTGTGGATTATTTTTAAGTTTTTCATTTTCCAATTGAATTATTTATTGCAACCCTAAATAACTAAATAAAAATCAACATAAGTCACACACAAACTATGTGAGTCGAGGAGGGAGTTGGGAAGACAACAAATCCTTTAGAAATTAATTAAAAAACTAATTTATTAAAGTATATTAAAAATTGCGTGTTTCTAAAAAAAAATCACATTCATCCATCTAAAAAACAAATGAAATTTAAAATTTAAAAAGTTGATACCAGCGACATTTTTAAATCAAAAATATTTCATTTCATTTTCCTTGGGTAAGATGGACTTGGTGGACTCTGCTCTTTGATCCTTTCATAAAAACAACTTGTCATAAAGAAATCTTAAAAACAAATTTATATATAATGATATATATATATATATTTTTACAACTTAAAAGATTGTTTAATTTCAGCTGCACATGTTTTCTCGACAATTTCGAATGATTCGAATACTAAAACATACTAGAATCATAAGTAAAAATTGGGTTCTCTAAATAAAGTAAAAAAATCGAGAAAATCTTTATTGACTTTTTTTTTTGTGTTTTTTCTGTTTTCTTTTTTCTTTTTTTTTTTTTTGGTTCCTAAAAAATATACATTCTGTGAATTCTATGAATTTTAGACAACACTCCCAACCTTTAGCTCATCGCCCACCGCTCAGCCCCTGCTCTATCCATAAGAAATCCTATCATAGACTATCACGCAATCCTTGCACTCAATTTGTATGAACTTTTGTGCCCCTAGAAACTAAGATTGTAAGATTCTGTCTTACCTTAAAATGAAAATCGTATAACTCGTTTTTAGTATAGCTTAAAGAGTACGTATCTTCCGTATCTCTTCCTTCTTTATCTGCTATATAAATAGTCTTTGAAATCGATCAAATCTAAATACGAAATGATTAGTAACGCTTGCAAAAAAAAGTATCTCTAAAATAAACAAAAAATATAAAGGAATCGTATAACGTTGTGGTGTTCTTTTTCTTCTTCTTCAAGTGTTTGAGTGTGTGTGTGTGTATTTTTGGAAAGGAGTTTAGAGTCCTTTTCGAAAAGACTAGTACTCGTCTGTTCTTTATTGTGTCTGTTTTGTGTGTTCTACACCAAAACGTTTTGAAACGGGTTCTAAGAGAGAGAATTCATTTTCTAAAACTAGGAGAATATTTTTTTTACATTTTGCAATATTTCTTTTTTTTCTTAATTAGGCGAAATATTTCAAAGAGAACGTATAAAAAAGACTTTTGAAATATTTGTAGAATTTGTGAAAAAAAACAAAAATCTTGTGGGCCTGGCAAAAGGATCTTCGATTTGCCTGGGGTTTTCGTTTTGCTAAGCTGTGTGTTTGTGTGTGTGTTGGTTTACTTATTGATGACATCATAGAGATCCGAATATCGAGTGTATGTGTGGATGTATGGGTATGGCATGCGATAGTGTGGGTGGCGGCGGCGGAGGGGCGGCTCCGTTGGGCGCTGAGACCGCATGGCTGCCATGAGCGTGCGGCGCATGGGCAGCCGGTGGCGGCAAAGTGATGGAGAGCGTCACTGTTTGCGGGGCCGAGGCCACCGATGAGGGGTGTGCGGTTGTGGGGGCGGCCGACAGGGCCACGGCCGCTGATTGAGCGGCTGCGGCATTGGCGACACTGCCTCCTCCTCCGCTGATATGATGCGAGGATGTTGTTGGTGGCAGCGGCTGTTGTTGTTGCTGCTGCTGCTGCTGATGCTGTTGTTGCTGTTGGTTGTGATGTGCAGCGGCTGTTGAGGCGGCTGCTGACTGTTGTTGCTGCTGCTGTTGCTGTTGTTGTGCTCCAGCTGCTCCAGTGGAGGGATGTCACTGAGCCACCACCGAGGTGGGTGCATTTTGTTGCACAACCACACCCGGCGCCACCGAATTGGCCACCGTCACGGTGACGGGTGGCACAGCCCCGCCACCGCCGTTGGCATGGGCGGCACTGGGCTGGGCCTGGGTCTGGAACGGATGCTGGAAGGGTGGCCCATAGCATTGCGGGAAATATAATTCGTTCTTAACTACCGACTGCTGGGCGGCAGCATTGGACATGCCGCGTGGCAAGATGTTGGCCTTGTTGTCCGCCGTGGCCGGATTGTTGTTGTTCAGAAATTGCTGGGCCGCGATGTTCTTGGCATCGTTCATCAGGTGATTGGCCACTACGGCCGAGGCTGCGCTGGCCACGTGGGCATTCTGGGCCACAGCGTTGTTGTTGTTGGTGTTCTGCTGCTGTTGCTGCTGGCGCCGTACCTTGGTGGTATTGGGATTCATGTGGTTGTCAATGTGTTTGGTCACCTCATTCTCGGTGGCAAAGCGACGCCGGCAGTTGGGCATGGGACAGCAGAAGGGGCGATCGCCCTGTGGACCGGGGAGAGAAGAGAAACAATTAGTTTGTGCACTTTACAAAGGTTGAGAAGGGGGTTTTTTTGGGGTGACTCGGCTAGGCTACAACTACCTGGTGGGTGCGTGTGTGCTGATCCAAAATGGCCTTTTGCCTGAAATCCTTGCCGCATTGGCCGCACTTGTAGGGCTTCTCGCCGGTGTGAATACGCAAGTGCTGCGCAAATAGAGAGAAATACCGTTAGGGAATATTCAGACATCCAGGAATTCCCAGGAATAACTCACCTGGTTCAAGATGGTGCGCTGGCGGAAGAATCTGGGACAATACATACAGCCGAACGGCTTCTCATTGGTATGAATCCGCAGATGCTGGGTCAGATGGGATTGCTGGCGGAAGCGTTTGCCGCACTCCGGGCAGGGGTACGGCCGTGACTCAATGTGTATGCAGCCGTGCTGGAGCAAGGTGGTCTTTTGTTTGAACTCCTTGTCGCAGATGGGGCAACGCACATAGAGCGGCATATTTGCCGGCCGAACCCCAATATGCTGCAGTACATCAGGCAGGATTTTTTGTCCTTAAAAAGAATATTTTTATAGTAATGAAAAATCAATTTGAGTAAAAGAGAAAACTCACCTTTGCCATCCTTGAAATAGGAAGGATAATGCATACCACCACTGCCATCGGGTGTGCCCTGGGAATCATCATCATGATAGCCACCAGCACCACCGGCAATGTCACCTTTGGTATCCGTGTCATCGCCCGGAAAGGGTACATCCGAGGGCCACAGCGTCGGATGGGGTCCGTTTTTAAAGATGAGATGCGGTGAGACATCTATTGTGGGGACGTATTGATCCGCGAGCACATGAAAATAGTCAAGGGAGAAATTGCCACTGTTAGCAGCGCTTAGACTCTTTGGATAGCTTATTTCGAATTTTCTAGTAAAACTGGCTAACATATTCTTTGTATTGCTTTGGCTACTCTAAAGGATTGCTGAGAACTTCAAATGATGCGAGTATCACACACACACTTATTAGTTGGTTAGAGCGCTCCGAATGTCTATAATTATCAACCGGTTTGAATGATCATTTCAGGTCGAATATATTGAATTTTGTATATACCAAAAAAACAATTATGATTTGATTAATTTTTTATTCTATGTCAATTTGATCCAATCGAGTTATTAATGTTTTCATTGAGCTTAGTGACAGGTTGAGTGTTTTGTTATTTGTTTTCTTCTAAAATTTAAGAGCCCTAGGGAATGGAGTCAGAACTGGAATCTTTAAAGATTTTATATAATTCCGAGGGAATCAGAACTGGAAGCTTTAAGGATTTCATATAATTCCGAGGGCCTTAAAAAAAATCATATATAAAATACTTCAATTTGGTATGCAGAAATAAAAAAGTCCTAAGACTTGGAATTGTATAACTATTAATTTAGGAAATAATTTGAAATAGTTGTGAGTTCTCTGGACTTTCCAGAAAGAACTATAATTTTCGGATTCCCAAAATATTAACTTCTCTAGTTTAAATTCTGGATATAATTTGAAAGTCTTGAGGCTGTGTATTCTATGAGACCCTCGGAACATCTACAAGTAAGTCTAGTTTCGAATGTGAGATGGATAAATAAGTTTTTTAAAGAAACTATTCTAAAGACTTCTAGAATAATTGAAAGTTAAATATTTTCGGTTCCCTTTTAAATTGCTTAGTCTTATTCCTCCCACTCTTCATATATATATATATTTGGATATTTAATAATAATGAGTAACTTTTCTGTGTTTTATTTTTTTATTAAATAAATTTTGCAACCACCCTCAACCCACTTGCGCTTTTCTTTTTTGAATCTTAAATTTCGATAAGTCTTTCTAAAAACAAAACAGGGAATTTCTAAACAGTCTAAAAATGTTTTCATTTTGCAATAAAATAAATAAAAACAGGAAAAATAATAAAGAGAAAATACGAAACAATTTATTGCACTCTACATTTTGGATATTGAAATCTGTAAAGATCCCTAAGAAGTTTTTAGATCTATTTCTATATACTTTCAACTCTAGCAAAATTTTTTTGTATTCCATTGTACCATTTCAAATCTGAGTTCCTACGACCTAATTAATTTCAAATTCAGGATTTGTGTATCTGAGAACCTGGTTCCTTACACTCTTGGAATTTACTGTACACCTTGCCCAAGGATTCGCTTCAAAATTTGGAAAATATAGTAAATATCGATAACGAAACGCTCAAAACAACTTTTGAATTTTGCAGGGGATTTGTGCATTGCTGCAGGAGGCCAAAAAGTTTACTTAAGCCCGGGACAAGAGTCGGGCTGCTAGCACAAGGAGAGGTGATTTTACTGGGTCTAGACTGATCTGGGGTCGACAGAGTTTTCTGTTTCTGTTTCTGATTCTGACTGGGGGCCCTAAGCGGTATCAATGGATTTGTTAACTGTCGCTCGCCTTGGTGGGTGCGCACATGTTGATTGAGGATGGCCTTCTGGCGAAAGTGCTTGCCGCACTCTGGGCACGCAAAGGGCTTCTCACCCGAATGGATGCGTATATGCTGATTGAGTATGGCCCGCTGACGGAAGCTGCGAGAGCAGTAGGGGCAGGTGAACGGCTTTTCGTTGGCATGGATGCGCAGGTGCTGGGTCAGATGGGATTGCTGGCGGAAGCGCTTGCCGCACTCGGAGCACGGAAAGGGCCTGGCATCCGTGTGGATGCGGTCGTGCTGTAGCAGAGTGCTCTTCTGTTTGAAGTCTTTGCCGCAGGTGAGGCACTTGAACAGTCGCAAGTCGCTGTGCGGTTTGTTCTTGTGCGGACGGCCGGGTCCGTTGCCGCGTCCGGTGCCGGTTGAGGGCCCGGTTCCGTTGGCATTGGCAGGCGCCCCGTCGTTGGCGCTGTTGGCATTCGTCTGGCCTGTGTTGCCATTCGAAGAGCCGTGATTGCCGCCGCCATTTTGCTGAGCGTTGCCATTGCCATTCTGCTGGCCGGGCAGCAGTTCCGGTATGGCATAGTTCTCTAGGCCGGCTCCTCCGTTTTGCTCCATGGGCAGGACGCCCTTATTGAGATAGTGGAGTGGCGGAAAGCCCGGCGGGGCCAGCATGCCGCCCTGGGGCGCGCCGTGGCGCGGGGCGTAATAGTCGGGCGTCTGGAAATTATTCGAGGGTTCGCCCTGGGACTGATTGCCATTTTGCTGGACATGTGGGTTCCCCGTGTCCCCGCCCGAGCCCTGGGCATGCTGTGGCTCATTGCTGCTTTGGTTTGGATTTGGCGCGGAGTTCTGCTGATTGGCGAGCTGTGAACGCGAACTGAACATGAGTCTGTGACTTTCAAGGAATAATAAGGTACTCACCTGGTTCATGGCATCTTCATCGGTGCCGCCATTGGCTCCCCGCTGTTGTTGCTGCACCGAGGGATAGGGACTCGAGGAGGGCGATACCTGTTGCTGGCGCCCATCACCACTGCCGTTCTCACGGCTGCCCGGCTCTCCACCGGGCGGACTCTGTGGCTGCTGGCCCTGCCCCTGGACGGCAGCAGCTGCCGCAGCCGCCTGGGCTGCTACTGTGGCATTCTGCTGCTGAGCCGACAGATGCTGCTGGGCCTGCTGCTGTATGCCTGGATACATTTCGCTGCCCCATTGGGGGGCACTCGCGCCGATGGCCCCGGCATTGCGCTCCGCATCCTGGGAGTCCTTGTACAGCACATACGGCTGCCCCGTGTCCTGGGTGATGCAGTACATAATCTGACGTGGCACTTTCAGACCCGCCGCTATGCAGGCCGCAAAAGAGGCGGAAAAGTTTATTGCCATCTTGGATTTGTTTTAATTTTATTTTCTTTTTTGTCGGTTTTCCTTATTGAATCCTTGTGTCTCTAGAGGACACTTAGGGAAGACTTGCTTCTCTGTTTTATTTAATCTTTTTTTTGTGTTTTCACTTATCTTGTTTTATTGAGATTTGCTGCATATTTTTAATTCGATTGTTTTTAGTTTGATGCAGCTTTCGATATTTTCTGAAATTCATTTGTTTTGCCTTTTGGTTTACATTTTAAAAATTCCTTTCTTCTTAAGTTTGGTAATTTTTGCTTTGTTTTTATTTTGGTTTCTCTTGAAAAACAAAATTAAATCAATTAATTTTTTTTAATCAAGTTGATTGTGTCTTTTGATCTGGTAACACTTCTTTGACAAAATTAAATTTGTTTATTTTTCTTTTTTTTATGAAAAATTGAATTTTGGTTTTAACACTTTGCGGGTTCTTATTTTTGAATTTTTGGACAACTGTAAAAAGAAATAAGAATATAAAAGTTAGTAAAATTAAAGGTTATTTTAAATTTTTAATGAATTATTCTACAATTTTATCAAGAAGAACGAGAGGCCCACTCGATCAAACGCTAAACTATTATTTCTCCGGTCGATTTAATTTCCCAAAGGTTGCCAAATCGAACAGGACAATTCCGAAAGCATTTTCTATTTTATTAATTTTTTTTATATTTTTTGAAACTATTTGAATAGTCAAAGAAATCGAGAGTAACATTTCCTGAGACTTTCCATTTCATTTCAGATTCTCCATGACTCTTTTGTATGTAAAGCACACATTATTTTTTTGTTTTTAGAATTGTGTTAATGTCATTCCCATAATTTTTATGCCAGAAACACATAACCGCTTTATCATTCAAAGCACACAAAATCCCAAAATGAACACACTTTCAAATACAAGAAAAAAAACTTAAGAAAAAAAAAAAATTCCACAAATTAAAAACAATGAAGATCATCAACGGCTGATTGGAAGGAGTGGCGCATAATGTGAAAACCAACGGCAGAACCAAAAGACCAGACCAGGCCAACCTCGAAACACAAGCCAAGTGAACCCCCCACACTCCCCACATGACTGGGCACATGTTTCTTCCTTTGTTGTCATGAATGCGGCCTCGACTCCCTCCCGCTTGGCCTCCTGACTGACTGGTCTGGCCTGCTGCTTCTTGTTTCTCTCACTCTCTCACTTTGTTTCTGCCTGCCTCTTTGGGTTTTGTTTGAGAGCGGATGGGGACAAAGATTCCATTCCGCTCCATTCCACGATGACGACGGAGACGTGCCAACTTTTTAATGCGGGATCAAGGTCTCGAGCGTGAGCTCACACACACACACACACACACACACATATGCTGTGAATGACTCCTCATAGAGACGACTCCAACTGACTGGGTTAAGCCCAAATGGCAATAGCCATTAAAAACTTACGTCAGAGACGGAGGAGCAGGGCTCCCGAATAGAGGCTCGTGTCTTGCCTCTGGCCTTGAGGGTTTGAGTTGCCTCAGCAAAAGTCTCTTCAATTTCTTTACACACTCAACAGATTTCTAATAAAAAAATAGAAAGAATCTTCACACAACTAATTTCATGCCCACTTGCCCAGTTAACCATAAAAAAAAGTACTCAAGCCATGAACAAGTTTTTGAAAAATTTTTAAAATTGCATACCAAATCCAAAAACAAAATCACCAACAAATGGCAGCGGCACATGCAATTCGGCCAGTCAGACATTTTCTTTCTTTTTTTTTTTTGTTAATTTGTTAAAATGAAAGCAGAATTATCTGGCTCAGCCAGAAGAGCATTTTCATCAAATGAATTGCCAATACCGTCGGAATATATCGAAAACTAAATGAACCAAAACGCAAGTGCGTGCAACGGCAGCCAGCAAAAAAAACAAAATGAATAAATGGCAAATATTACAAGAAGTTAATGTCAGAGTATTGGATGCATTTTGTATGCACATAAAACTGAGAATATAGTAAATAAACTGAGAGAACTAAACTACCTTGAACCCGCAAATGAACGCAACGCCACGCATAGCAGCCGCGAGACAGGCAGAGAGAGATACTTGCACCTCCTTCGCCTGCACCTTCTCCTCCCCAAAGCAGCTGAGCTGGCGAACCACTCAAAAGGGGCGACGGAAAGCCCCAATGCAGTTGCATTTCAAGCCAAAATCACTGTGGGCAAAAACTAGGCAAACAGCCAAGGAAAAAAGCTCGCAAAAATTATAGAAGTTTTCACCAGAATTATATGATTATCCAATACTTTAAGTTATGGAATCTATGAAAGATTTATCTTGCATAAGAAATTTTTAAAAATATTCTTGAAAAAATACTACAAGAAATTTTCATAAATGAAGACACATTTCCTTTATGAAAAATATTTAAATAATCTTATAAAAAATTTAATTAAAATCTAAAAAGTTTTTCGATAAATTAAAAATATTCTTTGGATTTGGAAATTCGTGTGAATGTAAAACAAGCCCGTCATAAATAATCTTGAGAATAACAAAATTACTGGGAATAAAAATATAGGAGATCAAATATAATTTCTAAGCCCATTTTTGAATCAGGTAACAATATGCTAAAGAAGGAAACTTCATATACTACCTGGAAGTTCCAGTTCTATTTTGAATAAAAAAAATAATTCTTGTGGTCTACCAAAACTTCTCGAATATTTAAAAAAAAAACATGAAAAATTTACAATTTCCTTTAATTAATTTCAAATATTTTCCCACTGTGCCTTTGCTGCCACCGTCGTCGTTTGCTATTTGTGAATTATTGCGCTCCATTGGCAGTGCGACAGCGCTGGCAATTTATGCGTTCGTTGTCGTCGTCGTCGTCGTAGTCGTAGTCGTGGTAGACCTATCTGACGCTTCGTCAGCCGGCATAGACTATCTGGACGGCGTGTTTTGCTTGTGCGATCGTTTGCCCTGTCTTGGTCGCCTCTGCCGGCTGTGCCCTTTCAGGTCTCTGCTCCATCATCCCTTCAAACTGAGGTTTTTCTTTGCAAAGTAATGAGCAATTTATTTTTAAATGTGTGTACAGCCATTTAAATGAATCTTGGCAGAAATCGAAAAAAAGGAGAGCTAAGACGTTATGTTTCACTTCAGAAGAAACTAGAAATCTTCTACTCAATAGGGTTCTTCTTGGAAAGACAATAACTTTTTGCAGAAAAGCAATAAAAATTTGAAACAAACTTAACCGTGGTAATGAGCTCGTTTCTTCTGCAGAAATTATATCAAAAGCTTATATTTAAAATTTCGGATAGATATGCAATACGGGAGATACTGTATGGAAGTTAAAAGATCAAGACTAATATAATAGAGAAGCTTAATATGTTCACTATAATCATATATAGAATGCAGAATCTAGTTGACAAGTCATAAGATTATTACACTTAGGAGATAGACTATTTTCTTTAAGACGAATCTATCAAAGTATTTAAAAATACCATTCTAAATGATGATAATCTGAAATATAAAGCACATAATCTTAGAGAATCTACATCTCAAGTTTCAGGGTTACAGCAGCTAAGACTCCTGAGATCTAAGAACTTAAATATAAAGCAAATAATCCTAGAGAATCTACATCTCAAGTTTCAGGGTTACAGCAGCTAAGACTCCTGAGATCTAGGATTTTATTTCTTTGGTTTGGGAAAACGTGGGAGCTTCAAGGATAAGAAGAAACCCAATCTGTTATCTAGCAAGGAAAAAATTCTTAGTTTTCTCATCCCTTTCCAAAGAATCAAATTATCAGGCGTGTTTGAGTAATTTATCCCAAAAACCTGGTTAAATCTTGAAGAATTCTTAATTCTAAATCGAATAATCTTAAGATTATAATCGAGCTTTTCAAGAATTTTTGAAGTCTCAAGCTTAGCTTGTCTGATTTGCTTTTTTCAGTCTGAATTTCAAGGCACGCTTTCCTTTTTCCAATTGGTGGACGACTTTAATCTTTCATTAGGTCTTTGTCAATTTGTGCCTCACGCTTCGCTTGCTTGCGGGCAGTGAAAGTTGTCGTCGTTGTCATAGTCGTTGTCATTTTTGCTGTGTCTTTTGCTGTCTTTGCTGACTCCTCTCCACAGCCCACGATTTCTATTACTCTAATTTAAACAATTTCAATGGCGCTCCACCGAAATTCAGCCAATAGCAGACTTGCACCATGAGGCAGACGGTGTCTATTGCCTTTGAATGCTTGTGGCATTTTCTAGCGCTGCTCTCGAGTGTAAAGTAGGTGGAGTTTGCTCCGCTGAGCTGAACTAATCAGTTGCCATTACCGAGTTGCCATTTGAATGCGTTTTAGTTTTATGAATTGCAGTTCCACTTCCAGTTGTAGTCGCATTTTGTTTGGCTTGCTTGGCTGCATTCGTTTAATGGTTTAATGTTTCCAACCACCCATAAGTGTGTGTGTGTATGTGTGTGTAATTCTTTTAATGGTATTTCTTTTTTGGCGCGTGTGCATTAGCCATTTTTAGAGCATTCGAGGGTTTTGTATTTCGATAGGCTTGTGTGGAGCCCGAACCGCTCTTTCCATTTAAATATTTTTGTAAGGTTTTGCTTAAATTGAGACATTCTTTTTTTTTTTTTGAAGAATGATATGCTTGAAGTCACAAAATACAGTCGTTTTAGATTCAGATTTAAATGAGATTGAAGTGGCTCACAATGCAAGAATCGAGAATAGAATATCGGAATAATAAAAGAACAAAAATTAAATTTAATATCAAAATCAATTTGAAGCTATAAAGGAAACTAAGATTTTTATAAAGAGTGAAAGACTCTAGGTCATAAATTTTAGTATAGCTTTAACATTCTAAAGATCTATATGATTTCCGAATCTTTTTGGGACGTATCTCCGTCTGAAATTTCAAAGATAAGCCTTTTAAAATAAAGCTTTCAACCTGATTTCTTAATATTTATTTTCTTCAAGAAATAATATCTCACATTTTAAAACCTCCACATCTAATAATCCTGAGATCTTTAATGTGTGGTTCCATTGACTTGATCTAAGGCAGAGCTCTAGCAATTAACATTTAGGTACTTTTATGATTCCACCAGTCCAGTTTTTCAGAATCTGAGCTTACGACTTTCCAGAAATCTATATAATCAGCACAAAAAAGGCATAGGGACCTACTACTGTTCTATAAACTTAATTAAACCTAGCATTTCTAACTTCTAGCATTTCTGGGTTCTCTGTGATACCAGAGGTGTATTTTTTCAAAATCTTAGCTTTCTATGATACAGAAATCTATATAGATCTATATATTCAGAACAAAAAGTCCCAGCGACCTAGAATGTTTGTATAAATCTAACTCTCCAAAGATCTGTATTCTTTATAATCCCAAAATAGGTAGAAAATAATATTTCGATTTTGAGCAGTTCTTCGCGACTAATTAATCAAACTGGTCTTAATAAAAAACTAAAAATAAAAAGACCCAGCGCTTCTTATTTATAGATTCATTTAACCAAATGATTTTATTTATTTTTAAGTCCAGCTAATATCTTAATGAGTTTTAAAAGTCTCAGCTAACCAACTTTGATGACGTTATAATTCATTATTCCATTGAATATATTCATATTCATTAGGTTTTCAGCAAACTTTCGGTTCATTTATAAAAATTTTTTGATTTAAGAATATTTTGCATATAAACGAGCAGATTATGGCCAGAAAGAGGTGTTATTGTGAGAATAAAAAAAGATATGGCAAAAGCTTCGTTTTTATATTAGATTCTAGTAAACTTCACGTAGAGCTGTCAAAATTGAAATCAATTGACTTACAGATTTTTTTTTATTCTAGTTGACTGAATTTGAAATAGAAAAAAAAAAAAAAACTGAGACCCCCACCCGTGGGCTATCTCTGACTGTATTGTATTTAACTACGCGTTGCTTTAAAGTGGCAAAAAATAAACCAAAATCAACAACAAAGCACCGAAAATTTGACTTCAAGGTTAAGGCAAAAAAACGGCAAACTTTTTCGTCTATTTTTTGTGCAAAATACACAAAAAAAAAAGAGCGCCAAAACAAAAATTTAGCGCAATTTGCACAGAATTCTAATTCAATACACGAAAAGCTTTCCGATCCCACAGACACACACACACGCACGTACACTTACGTACAAAAACTATGAGAGAGAGAGCCACAAATAGAGAGAGAGAGAGAGAGAGTGAGAGCGTGAGAGTGCAAAGCTCATAAACTATACACAAATAAATTGACTGCCAGGCAGGCAAGCAAGCAGACAGGCAGGTATAGAAAAATGGTCAGATAAATAAAAACAATTTCAGCTACATAAAGAAGAAGAAGAAAAAACGAGTACAAAAAAAATGAGTCAGTACAGCCGGTAAAAAAAAAAAAAACTAAAGGCAACACAGAAAACAACAGAACTAAATTAAACTGAAAATGTTTGACAATAGATAAAAAAAAGAGAGGAAAGAGGTGGAAGTAAAAATAAATGAGTTTTTTTTTTTCTAACTAGTCAAATTTGGCAAGCCTTTAAATGCACTAGAAGTATCTGAGAGATACACAGCCAGCACACTCTTCGAAATTCACAATTAAGTGATTTTGCTTGTTTAGTTTTTTTTTTTTCGCCCCGCTCACAATTTGATGGATTCTATTTTATTTTTTTCTGACTGTATCTACATATGGCGGGAGCAAAAAAAGCAGCATATATCTTTCCATCTTCGCATATGTGTAGTATTTATAATATTGTATAGATATATAGATATATATATATATCTTCGTTTTTTTGTGGTTTGTCGCATAATTCATCATATTCCTTTTTGGTCTGACATTCGGCCAACGCACCGAGCACTTGCGGATACACAAATATTCATATAAAAAAAATCGCGCCTAATGCTGCGCAGCATATCCCTTTGCCCGCTGCTGGCCCCCTCCACAGCACAACTTTAGCCACTAACCAATCCACTTGTTTCTCCCCTTTAACAAAAAAAAAAAAAATGAATTTTTGCCTCAAGGGGAATTTTTTTTTTTTTTTTTTTTGTGCAAAAACCGAAACAAGCGCAAAACCAAAAACAAAAACAAAATCGCAAATGATTTGTGGCAATTTTTTTTTTTTTTTTTTTTTTTGCTTTGCTCCTCTACCCGTTTTTGTTGGTGTTGTTGTGGTGCGGCTCATTAGTGCCGTTTTGCCAATGTGTGTGTGTGTGTTTGTGTGTGTTTCTGATTTTGTCGTTTCTTTTTTTTTTCGTCAACTTGATTTACGCTCAAACATTTTCAGTTTCCAGATAATTTTTTTTTTGCGTGTAAATAAAATGTCAACTTACCTTTATTATTGCAATAATTTTAAGTGTATCCAAATTAATTTTTATGGCAATTTTGTTCATAAACCGTGATCAGTTTTTACGCTGAAAATAAAAACAAAAAAAATCATTATTTTTTTTAAATACAAAATTATATTTTTTTAAAGTATTAAATTAATTTTATATTTTGAAATAAATCCAAATGATTTAATCTGAAACTAAGAGAGTTTGATTTTTTTTTTTAGGGCAAAAATATACCTCAAAAATAAATAAAAAAAAATTATAATAAACCCTCAAATATTAAAAGAAATCCAAGGACTCTTAGAATTTTGCAAGAAAAAAATCTTAAGCTAAAATTTTTTAAGAATTATCAAAAAAAAAAAAGTTTCCATTTTGCATAAATTTCATTTGATTCCATCTTTATCATCTTGAAATTTATAGCGGTCGAGGACGTGGAAAAAAAGAGAAATTCAAGATTTTATCAATTTATCATCATTTAAATAGCCCCTCAATTAATTAATTGATCAGCCAGGTAAATATAAAAAGGCTAATTAATTCTGCCAAAGCTTTAAGCAGGCAATCAATGCCAGCAGCACCAAAGATTCAACGAAATATAAGCTCACTCACTGACAACATTGTAAATGTATGTGTGTGTGTGTGTGAAGCAAAGAAAAAAAAAGAAGAAAAAAAAGAATCTCAACAACACTAACCTCAAAAGGTTTATTGCGCCCAGTTGCAGCATCAAATTGCAGCAGTCACACGAAAAAAACTCTCGCAAAGACGCACACACTTACACAGATGCACATTTACACGTGTTCTCTCCCCCGCAGACACGCAGTTTCTTGTACCCACTCACACACACACACGCACATACACTTTGAAACTAAGCGCGGCAACGTTGCAAAACTGCGGACGAAAAAGCAACGGAGACGGCGAACAGCGACGTTTACGGCGATGGCAACGGCAACGGCAACGACGACGTCGTAAAATGCACTTTGCAACTGCAGCGCTGACGATTTTCGTCAATTTTTTTTTCGGTAACTTTTCTGCAAGATATAAAACTTTGTATTCGACTTTTTAATTTGATATGAGATTTGTGGGTTGCGGGTGGAGGGCGAAGGGCGGAGGGTGAGAAACTTTAATCGAGCAATTTATATATTTTTGTCCTTGCTGACGCTGACGTCGACGCTGACGTCGCTTTGTCTACACTGACCGCAACGTATACGTCGTGTAGAATTTAACTTCTCGTTGAATTTTCTATTCCTTATTACTTTTGCTTCCTCCTTTTCTTCTTCTTCTTGAACTTTTTTTTTATAAGCACAAAAATTGTTTGGGCTTTTTGTTTCTTTGTTTATTTGTATTGTTTTCAGCACTTTTCGCAAGGGTCTATTCTGCCTTTTCACATTTTGTTTTGACAAAAATTTGTTGACTACATTGTGGTCGTCGGGATTTTTTTTTCTATTTATTTTATTTATTTATTTATTTATTTTTTTTTTTTTGTATTATTTCTGCATTTACACGCACCCTTGCCTGACACTAAACACAGAACACACGGAAAACACACAATCTAAATTATTTGGTGTGTTTTTTTTTTATATTCTTTTTCTATTTTCTATATATAAAATTCTGCTTGGCTGCAGCTTTTTTATTAGACGGCTGTGTGGGGCGGTCGACGACTGCTGCAGCAGCAGCGACAGAATATCGAACAAAATGCCCAAAAAAACACATACACACAAAACGAAACGTAACGAAACGAAACGCGAGTGTGTTGTTTTTGTTCTTGCTACTTTTGCCTTTGTTGTTCTTGTTGTTTTCGATTTGTGGGGAACGAGCGCGCCAAAGGTCTGGCGCGTTTACAAGCGAGAACTACAATGTCTGCGGTGTGGCCAAGTATCTCCAACTAGGAAAATAAAACGAGTGCGAGTGCGAGTCTGAGAGGAGTGAGCACATTTACTCAATTTCTCACCTACACACAAAACCACACTCTATCTGTATATGTGTGTGTGTGTGAAGTTCGCTCTAAGCTTTTTTAGTCAAAACATTTGCGAAAATTTCCCCATACATTTGCCGGGCTCTCAAGTGACTGTGTCAGTGTGAGTGGATTTGACACGCACTTACACAATTCTTATTGTATTGGTGCATCCAGCAGCAGCGGCGAGAGCAAACGTCTTCTGTGTGGGAGTTTTGAGTGAGAGTGCGAGTGTAGTGTGAGTGCGCCGTATGACTGTCAAAGCTTTACGTTTGCTCTCCACGCCTGACAACATTCGCTCTTTTCGGCACACTGGAGCTCTCTCTCTCTTTCTCTCTCTTTCTGTCTGTGTCTCTTTTGATTTGGCGCTCTGTTGTCTGTTTTCTAATATTGTGAATGCCGACTCAACTAAACTGTCTTCTTCTCAGCTGCTTTTGCTCTTTTTTTTTTCCTTTTTGGTGTTTTTTACGTACGTAAGTTTTAGCGCGTGATGCTACTGCCACTGCCGCTGCCGCAGCCGCTGCCGATGCTGCCACTGCACTTCGTGTGTGCGCTTTCGTTTAGGTTGCTTCGTTTTATTGTGTGTATAATCTGTTCTTTTTTCGGCTGCTCTTTGGTATCCAACTTCGCAGAAATCAATGCTATAGCGACTAACAAAATTCTGGCAATTATTTTAAGGTTTTTGACATTTCCCCCCCCAACCCAACCCCGGCCACTTGGCCCACTCGGCAGTAACCTTAAAATCTGCTGATTACCAAAAACATGAAAAACTACAAGAAGCCAATGACACAAAAAATTAACAACAAAAAAAAAATAGGCGGCAACTCCCCCCTACCAAAACCCGCCCCTGGCCAAGCCACAACAACGCCCACTCAGCCCAGCCGGGCCACTTATCAACTGTGCTATTTATACTATAAAAAAAAATAATAAAAGAAGAAAAACAGAAAAACAGAGGCACAGCAAAATTTTGAAGGGGAGAAGAATAAAATCAGCAAAAATTGCAATTGTTCATTTGTTTTCTTTCCGGGGTGACTGACGAAAAAGACCCGCAACAAATGAACCAGAAAGAGATGGAAACATTTCTCTGAGCAGGTTGAGCGGGGATAGACAAAAAAAAATTGATGTATGTTTAATACACACACACACACACACACACATGTAGACCACAAAAACATATGATGTGTATGCACATTTATTGTATAAATAAACAACGAAAATTTTTGTATAAACAATAAAAACATATAAAAAAAATAAAAATAATAAGAGCCAAAAAAAAGGAAAAAGAGAACCGAAAAAAAAAATTAAATAAAATAATCGACGACCGCTGCTGACATCGTGTCTTTTGTATGATTTTCTGCTTGTTGTTTACTTTCAGTTGATTTCTGTTATTTTTAGGGGCATTCAGAATAAAATTAAGAAGAAGAAGAAGAAGCAGAGAAAATAAATAAGCGAATTAATTTTATTTCATGACAAGCTCAAAATTAAAAAACAAAATGAAACACCATAACAACAATTCAAATAATAAATAAAAAAAAAATTACTTAAAATGTAAATAAAATCAAAGAAAACAGTGAGAGAGAAAGAGACAGAGAGAGAGAGGGAGAGCAAGAGAGAGAATAAACAAATTTATTTTTAATTTGTCTAATTTTTTTGTGCAATTTCCCAACACTAACTAAATTTAGAATTTATCTTAAGTGCTGCCAAGATTTTCTTTCCTCTTCCCTTTTTTCACTAATTTTTCGTGTAGTAAATTTTTCATTTTCCCTAGTTCACTCACCTATCGATTTGGTATTTTGTCTATTTGTTTGCTTTTCATAATTATTTTCTTTCTATTTTTAGTCTGTTATCTTTGAACACTTTCGGCCTTAAAGAATTTTTAATTTAAAAATAAAACCAGTTGCTTTTATGATTTGTTTCCTCTTTTTAATTCAGTCTTGCTGATAATTTTGTTTTTGTTTTTAATTACTCGAAGTATTGATTTATTACCAAAACTCAAAAATATCGTAACTAATTTATTAAATAATTAAAAGTGAAAAATGCCCAATCTGATTAGCTTTATTATTGATTTTTTTAGCCACTGTCAAAGCCCATAAAGTTTTTTTTTTTTTTTGCATAAAATTTCTAGGTTATTTATGTGTCAAAAAGGAGGGGGGAAGGGGGGTGGAAATATTTTGTATTTTATTTTTGATACATTTGCGACTGTGTCTATTGTCTCGTGGCTGTCTACACCGAAATGGCAAACTTTTGGCCCAAACAGGCAAACTTGTTTCCATGCGTGGTTATGCGCCAAATCGGCGAGCCAGCCAACCGACATTGAAGAGGGTACAAAGTTCAGCAACTCCGGCAAAGCCAAAGAGGCAAATTGAACAAACACTTGAGCAAAGAGACAGAGCAAAGGACAGAAAAGGCCGCAGGGGGAGAAAGGCAGCAAAACAAAACAAAGCAAAGCAGTCAAGGCAAACGGCAGCGAAGACTCCGATGAGGATGGACTCGTTGGTATTTAGCCGCGCGGGGGGCGAGGACAGGAGCGCGCTTTTCACTTTCATGCACTTTTGCACAAAATAAAGAAGAGGTGAAACAGCAGCGCAAGGCAAACAAAACATGCGATAAAAGTTTATCAACAGAGACTCCAAAAAGATGAAGCCAACGGCCCGACCAGGCCAGGCCAGGCTGGCCGCGCTAAGCGGAAGTGCAAAAAAGAAAAAAAAATAAATGAAGAAGAAGAAGAACAAAAACAGTAGTTGGGGGAAAATAATTTATTTTCTTTATTTTTTCTTGGCCACACTCATTTATTTGCCACAATTCTTTTTTTTTTAGCACCACTTTAAAACTTGCCAGACCCCAAAAATAGAAGACTAAAAAAAAAGAAGAATAAGAAAAAAGCGAAACAAAAAATAAACATGCATATTCATGCAGTTGGCGAAACTATGTCAAAAGTTGTTAGAGAAAAATTCTAGGAGAACGGATGTGGCATTTTGGCAGCTACGGGGAGCCACCAGATGAGGTCAGAAAAGGTGGCCCACAAATGACCGAGAGAAAACCCTAATCCTATTACCCTGTCAGACATAAAATTCTGTTAAGTAAACAAACAAATAAACACACACACACGAAGACATGCAGAGACAGTGTTAAACGAGTTGGCAATTTAATGCGTTTGCCACCGGCGCCCTTTGGTGTCTTTCCGTCCGCTTGGCTTGGCCATTCTACGTTTTCAGTTTCGAGGTGCGTGCGGATTTTCACACTTTACGCATGAGAAAGTTCAGCAAAGGCCAGACAGAGACACAGACATTTGGATAGAGACAGCACAAGTGGCTCTCACTTACGCACGGTTGCATTTTGTCACCTGTCAACGCCTTTCACCCCATCATCATGGCCCATCATAAACTGTACTTTTGCATTTCTTATTTCCATGTGAGCCGAGCCGAACCAAGCCGTCTCTTTCATGTTTTACCATTTTGTCTTTGCTAAATACTTCTGGTATTTAAGTTTTGCCGTCTTCTTGTTTTATTTAAAGAACATTAAACAAAAAACAAAAAAACCAAAAACAAGAAGAAGACGAAGAAACACATCTCGCTAAATTGCATATTTGCTGTCATTTAACATAATTGCATTAGACTCGTTTGACATGAGAGCTTAAATATGCTCGACGGTGACTTCTCCAAATAGCAGAAGAATATTTTAAATTTTAATGAAACCGGAGCTTGAGTCGGTACCAAACATTTCATTTGACCAGATTAAAAGCATCTCAACTATTTAATTAAGACTCCAAAACTATTTAAAAGAATCCTATGATTAAAATACTTAAGAATCTCCAGCCAATTTCTCACATTTGTTAGACTATTCTCAAAGAGATTGTAGACTATAATTGGAAGATTCTATAGCCCAACAAAATCTTGAGAATTAAATAGAATCAAATCTATACCTATCGGTCCTAAAGATATCCAAACTTTATCTGGATTGAATAGCTTTTGATTATAACTTATAATCTATAGCATGATCTCATAAGGCTTTTGGGTATTTATATTAAGCTTCATCTGCATGGAGCTCTCACATATTTAGCTTTCTTATAACCAAATCCGAGCGTAGTATTATCTATTGTAAATATTGATCAAACCAAATATTTCGAATATATGTAAATATAGAGGCACCTAAACCATCCCTTTGATCGAGTTACTATATTACTCGTGCCTTAGTTTTTCTTAGATTTTTTGATTTCAATTAAACTATATTTTTCGAACACTTATATAAAGTTTCATAGGTGTACCAAGTTTCACTTGAAAAAAATCTGGTATATACTCTATTCGGTTATGGGCTTAACTCAAGTTGATATCACATATATTCCGAATATCAATAAGAAGGACACCTAGATTAAGCTACTATATCATAGGTGAAATATATTACCAAATCGATTTTTGGGATAACTCAAGTATAAATTGAGAACTCTTAATATCTTGTTTTGGGCTTAACTCACGTTGATATCACATATATTCCGAATGTTAATAAGGAGGACACATGCAAATAACCCTTAGATTAAGCTACTATATCATAGATGAAATATGTTACCAAATCGGTTTTTGGGATAACTCAAGTATAAATTGAGAACTCTTAAATCCTAATATGCCGAATGTTAATATGCAAGTCTACCAAGTGTAAATCGAACTACTCTAACATAGGTCACATAACCATAAATCAGTTTTGGAGATAGCTCCAATATTTATTGACCGACCACTTGAATAGTATTTACATAGACAGATACATATACCGAGTTTCCTTTTGAAGGCACTACAAAATCGAATAACTACTGCAACCCCATATGGGCTTAGGTTATAACTCCGTCATGTGCCGACCATTCTCATTTCTATTTGATAAGCAGTTACACAAAACCACAACTGTTTGATTTCCCTTTTGACTATAATAAAATTATTTATTTAAATTCTGAACAACATCGATTATGTTGTTTCACATTATAAATGGAACAATCTGTCAAAGCCCCAAAGCAACATCCATTAAGTTATTTAGCTGACAGTCCAAAAAAAAAAAAAAACAAAAAAAATTACTAAACAGAAACTGGCAAAATCTAAAGTGAGCTCAATTCAACAAAATGAAAGAAAGAAAACAAAAGAAATTCTCGAACATGACGTTTTACAAAGTAAAACGTGTTCCACCATCGACTCGGGCACTAAAAATGCAGTTGTGTGCTTACATCTTTTATAGTTCCCCTCTGGGGCATTTTCAGGTTCCAGGGCTCCCACAAGCTTCAGCATGGAATGGAAGCAAGTGCATTTTTCAGTGTGCTTCAAAGTGAAGTTGTGCGAGGGAAGGGCGGGCTGGGGCCCCACAACATGCCCACAAGCACTAAGCATTTTTCCCTTTCTTTCTTTTCATTCTATTTTTTTTTCTGATTTATTTACCTTCAGACAAAAAGCCAAAACAAAAAGATTTCGACTACAAAAAAGTGAACGCTTTGAAATAAACAAATTTTGTTTTTTTATTTTTCTTTCTTTTACAATACATAAGCTTGTTTGGGCATACATACATATTGTATAATATTTTGTGCAAAACAATTACAACAAAAACAATAACAATGGAATCTGAAATTTGTAATATGTGTAAATAAAATAAATGGAGTTCAGCTTGTTTGCCATTCAAATAAATGCAAAAATACCTATTTGTTTGCTGCTTGGATTTTTGGTATTTGAAAAGAAATCGTTTATTGTTATTTTCTTTTTTTTTAAGCTTTAAAACTTTAATGAATATTTTTGATTTAAGAATATGAGCTAGTTCTAGCAGCAATCAGAACTACTATGGTGACTGTACCTGCATTCTGAGCTCAAGTATTTTTGTTTAATTTTCTTTATCCTTTGATTGAAATTTTTATAGCGAAAACATATATATATATAGACAACCAGTTAAGCAGGGAAAATAAAATATTTGAATGGCCTTATTTGTTTTTCTCCCATAAGCCGGCAGGACAACCCTCTGCGCCTTACCTGCTTCTGGTTGAATTTTTTATTGCATAGCAACCGACGTCAACGACAACGACAACTCCAGCTACGACGACACCGACAACGACATATGAAAAACCACCCCCAACTATGGCCCACCCCCTGGCAAGCGATCTCACAATCCAGGCAATCCTGGCTGAGGCCAAAGGCCTGCACACGACATACGGGGCGTATGAAAGTTGCTCATACGCCCGGTTGGACCTGGCCTCGGAGTTGGGCCACTGAAGCTGCTGCTGTTTTTCGATAGGCTGTTGTCGGACATGCATTGGGCAGCCTTTCAATTTTCGTATGTCGTTTTATTTAAAACAACATAAAGTTGTGCGTTAATGGCTTTTGCCTTTTTTTATTTTCAACTTTTTGTACCAGAAAGTTGTTGGCTGTTGACGAAGCTGGAGGCGTGGCCAACTTGAAGCTTACGGCAGGGGGAACCGGGAAAAAAATTCAACTCCACTGAGGTTAATCGCTTTATGTGAGTAGAGAAATATTGTATATAAAAAGGCGTGGCAATTTTAATTTCCGACGATCGGAGCTGGGGTTCCTTATTCTGGATTTGCTTGATAAGGTTTTTTATTGGAGTTTTCGAAAGGCAATTTAGGATATGAATTTCCTATTTGAAGATTTTTAGAGTAAAAACATCATCCGCAATTCAGAGAAAGGCTATGAAACTGATTTATTCACTTCTCTTGTTCTTTCAGATTTTACCTTGCAGTTCTGAAATCTGCTAAAAACGTGACGTCTTGGTGACCAATTCTGCTCTCTTATTGTTTTCAAACTTTACCTGAGAATATCTGAAGATATTTCGAGTTTTGATTTGACGAAAATGTTGATGATGTCACAGCGACCAATTTTGTCTCTTGTTATATCAAATTTTATCTCTGAATACTTTCATATATTTCTAATCTGTATTTGATAAAAATTGCCTGAAACAATTTTAAATTTCTTTTTATTTCAAGCTCTTGAGAATTGTATAGCTTGATTCCCCCTTTTCCCGCTCCCACAACTCTTTCTTTTAACAACCAAATTAGCCTGTCTAGCTTATAACGAAAATTTGACAATCCAGGCGAAGAGCAGAAGAAAAAAAAATGAAGCTATGCCGGGTGCATTGACAGGTCTGATACCACTGAGTTTCCGACACAGTTGCCACGACTTAAAGCCGCACACATAAACACCCACACCTCAAATTATACACTCAAATTCCCTCACCCTCTCACCCACACCCAAAAGCATAGATACACACTCAAACATCTAAACAGCCTGTTATCTGGTATCTCTTTTGGTATCTAACTGCCTGGCTTGTTGCCTGTCAGTCAGTCACCCCGCTAGGTTGTCAAGTGGCCACCCACAATTCACTTCTGCTCCGGCTTTCCAAGGCCAACGAACGGGGCTTAGATTTTTTGATATTGCTCCCCCTTTGGCACAGAGTTCACCAGGCTTTTGGGGTTAGTTCGTGCATATTTGCATAGCCCACACACACACACCACACACACACACACTCGTTGAGAAATCTCTATACATATGCAGACTTTGTTGCTATAAAACTTGTATGCCCAGCGACCCTGCCACCCAACCGCCTCCCACATAGTTGAGTGGGAACGCGTGCTTTCGGCCAGAGTCTTTCATGACTTTCACTACATGCATCCTTTTTTGACTTAGGTGGTGTGTTTTGTGTTTTTAGGCAGCTTTTGAATAGCATTTTTTCATATTTCCAGCATTGAACAGGGACACGTAATTGGAGCTTCACACACACACACACACACTCACATGCACAGACAGAAATTGTAATAGAAGAGCTTTTTCTTTTTTTTTTTTGGTTAGTTTAAAAATGAAGTTGATGTTTTAATTAGAGGACTGTTGAGGGCATATGTGGCTTACATGGAATTTTATACAAATTTATTTAGAAAATGTTGAGCACATGAATGCTGTTTGAATGGGTACAATCTGTTTTAATTTGAAAGGCGTTTTGATAAGTGAAGAACCTAGAAATATTCTAGGATCAGCTGAACTGTCCGTGCTCCTTCCTAATATAAAGTCTGATCAGAATTGGTTAACAGAAATCTGAAATATGCTATAAGCCGATCTGGTCTATATAATATCCTATACTCTGTCAGCTTTTTTATCTCAATCGTCGAATTTGATCAAGTTTAACTAACAAATGTTTTGGATCTGTGAAATACCGATTTGATTCCGGAACAAGCTCAATGCATATTTATATATCAGCAGACTTTTTATCAAAATAAACCAGGATAGTCTGGTAAATTTGAACTGGCTTGATTAGAAACTCTTTAGGATATACTCAGAACCGATTTGTGTCTATATAATAAAGTGGTTTCGGATTAAGCTCGGTAATTCCTGAGCTTACTTATCAATTATCATTTATAATTATTTAATTTGTTCAGATCTGATTGACAAATTTGTTGAGATTCGGATAACTTTCAGCTGAAATATATTCAAAGCCGATCTGAGTTAAAATAAAATAGTTCCGATTCGATCTCGTTTAATTTTAAAATTGGATCATGTTTGATTATCAAATATGTTCAGGCTAGCTGAGATATGCTTAGAACCAATCTAAGTCCTTATAATATAAAGGTTCCGGATCTAAGTAAGCCAATTATCAAGTTTGATTGAGATTGGCCAATGAATTTCAGGGAGATATTCAAGACTTTTCCCCACCTAAGCTATATGAATAATATTGTGGCCCAGTGCCTCTGTAATAATATTATTCTTCCTTTTTCAGTTCCCTAACTCTTCGCCTTGTTTTCGGTGAAAAAGGAATGAAATATTTTAAGCTGAAATTTGGAAATTTCGCTGTTTGCAGTCTTATCAGTTCCTGAACTGGTTCCAATAGCGAAGCTGAAAGACAAAATTTTCTCATTCTTTAGTCCTCTGCATCTCGCCTCTCCCTGTCACAGCAAGTTTCCTCCAAACTTTGTATGAAGAAGTGCTTAAGAACTCAGCACACATTTTGCAGATACTTGAAACGAAAAACTTTACTTTTGAAGTTTTAGTTTCGACTGGGCTTACTGAAGTTTGTTCTTTACTTGTACTTCGGCCTCAGTTTTGCTTTGGCAGTGACCACCTAAACAGATATAAATCGCCTACCTTTTGAAAATAAATAAAACCAAGTCTTCAGCAAAAAACAAAGAGTTAACAATATTTTTTACAGTAAGACTGCAAAAAAAAGAGGAAAGCAATTTAAACAAAATGTAGAGCAAAGTGTTAAAATGTCACGTAGAATTTCATTATCAATGACAAAGCAGAAAAATTAACAAACTAGAAAAGATACGTTTTCCTTCAAAATCTATGAAATTGGCTGGGCGTAGAGTAGAAACGAATCTGTCATTATTAATATCACTCCCCCTACCCAAAGACTGGGGAGCCCAGAAAATATATGACGAAAATGTGAGATCAACTTGAAATGTAATTGCGCGCTTAAGGGTTGAGAGTGTCCGAGAGGCCGGCAAATGGGCAGGGAAATAGTCACACTCCATAAAAAAAAATATATATATATATATATAAAAGTTGCAGCTTCCATGTGCAATTGGACTTGTGGTAAGTTTGAGTGCAGACAGACAGCAAGCTGACTGCCCAGCCGACATACACTCACACAGACAGAAGCTGATGTCCTTTGTATATGCTGACCACACTCGTTGCTGTTGCTTTCCACTTCTCGCCTGTATTCTGATTCGCATTATCCTCAGCCGCCCGCTGACGTTTTTTGCTGGTTAAAAATGTGCGGCATCAACTGTACTTTTCTGCCGTTTGCAGATACGCACATGGACACACGCACACATACCCACTCACATGCATGCAATTTCATATATGTAATACAGACATACATACGCAGGCACACCTATAGACACAGTCCCTGGCATTTTTATACAGGAATTTTATTTCAATTCATTTAAAATATGTAATGCTTCCTCTTCTTCATTCGGTATTCTGTTATTCTTTTTTTTCATTTCTTTTTTTTTTGCGCTCATCCTTTCGACTTTTGTGCTTCGATTTTAAATGGATTTTTTTCGGCCTCCCCCCGCACAGACACACACACTCACACTCCCTCTCTCCAGAAAGTGTTCTCATCACTGTGCAATCGCTGTGGTTACTCATCATGGCCGGCCCCCTTGGTCCCCACACCAGTCCCTTGCCTTTGGCTTTTTTTTTGCTCCTGTGCGGACTTTTTGCTGGCGTTTTTTTGGGTGGTGGGCGGACAAGCAAGGACTCGCTGATAGGTTGGACACTTGGTCTGGGCGCTTGGGCGCTCATTTCTCCTTCTTTTTTTGACGGTCCGCGCATTTTTTCAATAATTAATTTTTTGCGCGTAAATGCAATTTGCATGGAGATGAGCTTATATATACACACACACACATATACATACACACAACTGTACATATATAAATATGTGTGCGTGTGTGCTCTTTTGATGCTGCTTTATATAATGTAGCCAGCAGAACTGACGTGGTGGGGTAGTCAGTTTCTTTCCCTGCCCTCTCCACTTTCATTACATTTTTTTCATTGTATACATTTTGGCGCGCACTCTTCCTCTCTCTCTCTCTCTCTCTCTCTCTCTTTCTCTTTCTTTCTTATTCTCTTAACGCCTATGCTCGAATAGCTTTACATGTGTATTTGTGTGTGTGTTTAATGACTCGTTCTCTATCTCTGGCCATCGTTTTTTGGTCAGTCTGTACTTTTATGGCTCTCATCTGATTTGCTCGCAATTAAAACTTTCGAAAACTTAACCCATTCGAATAAATTGCAAATTTCTCGAATCTATTTACTGTGCTCTTCACAAATCTCCAGATAAAGAATATAAAAATATCTGATCATTTTATTGGTTGATAACTACTTTTCTCAAATATATTCGACAGAATTATTAATCAAACTTTTAGAGACAGAATCTTTGACAATGGAATTAATTGGAAAGATACAAATTATATTACTCATCATATTTAAAAGGTAAAAATTTCTTTTTTATTATTTTTGATATCAAATATATTTGAGAGAATGATTAATCAAGTTTTAATGGACAGAATTTTTGAAATGTTTCAAAGTTAATGGAATTTATTGGAAAGATAATAATTTTATTTGACAAGGTTTGAAAGTCAATGGAATTTATTTGAAAGATAATAATTTAATTATTGATCATATCCAAGTTAATGGAATATATTGGAAAATTGAAAATTTTCATCATATTTAAAATAATTTTTTTTTAAAGAATAAAATTCTTTTTTTATTCCTTTTTTATTTCAATCATAATTGAGAGAACTTTCAATCAAACCATTATACAGATCCTTCATAATTTTTGGAATAAAATTATATATAGGAACTATACTATTTACTTCTATAGTTTTTAGAATATTAAATATATTTTAGATTCTGTTTATTGGCAAGGAATAAGTTTTTATTTTTATTTCAGTTCCACAGAAAATGGTTAGACTTGTCCTATTCTGCCTGTTTATTATTTATACATATCCAAAGATATTTAAAGATAAACATTTCTTCGGTGAGTTTTAAAAATGGAACCTAAATCTTTTCAGGCTTGACTAGTCTGTACTAGACATTTTTAACATCCGCTCTACCTTGATTCCTCAGAATACTCAAAACATTTTAATTTATTTCTAAGGAAAACAATTTTTGAAGCTACATAAGTTTGATGGGAAAAGATCGGAAAGAAAGATATGATAAAGCATGAAAAATGGAATTAATTTCAGGAATGTTTTTTTAGCATTTATGGGATCCCAGAATTTTAAGCCGTACCAGAAATATTTAGAAATTTGTGATATAAAAATTTCTACAAATTAAAAAAAAAATATAATCAACAATATATAGAACTTATATGTTCTTTCCGATATTAAAATAATTGTGGAGTAATACAAAAATATGAGATAAGAAATTAGTAAATATCACTTGGATATTTTATCATTATTTATTGGACTCTAGAATCTAAAATTTCGTACTAGAAATATTGAGAAACTTATTCAATAAAATAAAACCAAAACTATGAAATTTTTTCACTCTAGAATCTATAGGTTTTTTTTTTAATAATATACATATTGAATTAGTTTTTGATTGATTCCAAAATATGAGAAAGAAAATTAATAAATTTTAGTTGGATATTTTTTCCATACTTTATTGGACCCCAGAATCCTAGATTTCGTACTTAAAATATTAAGTCCATTAAGTCCATTAAAAAAAAGAATCAATAAAATTATTTTCACTTCTGAATCCAACAGATTTTGATAAATAAAATATATATAGGATTTATATGTTCTTTCCGGTATTGAATTAGTTTTTGATTGATTTCAAAATATGAGAAAAGTAATTAATAAATTTGATTTGGATATTTTTTCCATCATTAATTGGACTCCAGCTTCGTAGATTTCGTAATAATAAAATAAATAAGAATCAATAAAATTATTTTCACTTCTGAATCCTACAGATTTTAATAAATAAGGTATATATAGATTTTATATGTTCTTCCCAATATTGAATTAGTTGTTGAGTGACTCCACATATGAGATAACAAATTAATAAATTTTACTTGGAAATTTATCTCACATATATTGGACTCTAGAATTTTAGAATTGTTCAATAAAATAAAATCAAAACTAAAAAATTATTTTCCCCCTTTGAAACCTACAGATTTTGATAAATAAAATATATATAGGATTTTGGATTCTTCCCAGTATTGAATTAGTTTTTGAGTGATTCCAAATTTGAGTTAAGAAAATTAATAAATTTTCAAATATTTTGATTGGAAATAAATAAAACTACTCACCAATTTCCTGTATCCAAAATAGATTTAGTTTTTGCTCCAAAGTTTTTTTTTTTCGAAAAATTGGCAAAGTGTTTTGGAATTTTCTCCGGTTTGTTTTATTTTCTTTTTAAATTCTCAAATACGATGTTTTCTTTTATTATTAATTTTTGTATTTTGTTAAATATAATTTAATGTATAGCTTAAAACGTGTCCTTTTGAATTTCTTCTTCTTCTTTTTTTGTATTTTTTTTTTATTTTTTTGGTTTACTACTAATAATTATTTAAATTTATGTACGAAATCGGGTCTGAAAATTGTTTTTTTTTTTTTTAGTAATTTTTTTTTTTTTTTTTATTTTGCCACGATATGAATATTTGTTTTGGTATTTAATTTAATATTTATTTATAGATATAATGATATATTTCTTGTTTTTGTTTTGAGTTTTTTCTTTTTTTTTTTTTTATTTATTTTGTCTTCAATGCTTCCAAATACACACACAAATTTTTTATATGCGCAGACATTGGCACATTTAGGTTTTTTCAGTTTTGAAACTTTTCCTTTTTACAGACGAAATATTTGTTTTTTTTTTTAAATCACCTTTTTTCTCGCTTAAATGTTTTCTTCGATTTTCTCTTTTTCTTTGCTCCGTCGCGAAGCACTTTTCAAGACGTTATCAGAACATTTTCTTTCGACAAAACGAACGAAAATTTAAACACGAAAACTTTTTTATAATCGTAAAGCAAAAAGTTCAAAAAAATGTTTTTTCTTTTTTTTTCGATAGACAAAAAATAAATTATAAATTTTCGTATTCCGAACTGTTTTTGGTTTTGAATTTGAGTTAAGATTTTTTCCGGTTGGGTTTTTTTTTTTTGCTTGCTTTTTGTTTTTGTTGAAGTTGCTTTTCTTTGAAAATAGGAGAAAATATTTAACAAATTTTGGCTATTTTTTTGTAGTTTGCTTTGCGTTTCTTTTTTTTTTTTTTTGCTTGTTTGTTTTTCTTATATTTTTTTCGGAATTTTTTTTGAATTTCACTTCGGCTGCTTTTGTTTTTTGTTATTTCTTTTTGATTTGGTATTCGGTTTTTGTTTTGTTTATTCTGTGACTTTCGTTGCTATTTGCTTCCTGTTATTTATTTATTTATGTTTTAGGGTTTTTTTTTTTATTTTTATCGGGTTTCCTTTTCGCTGATCTCCTTCTTCCTTCTTTTGCTTGGGTTTTGATGGGCGTGGTTGGAGTTATGATTTGTAGATTGTTTTCGGTTTTTAAGGCTATTTCGGTTCGGTTGAGTTGAGTTGAGTTTCGTTTATTTGTTTATTGTTGTTGTTGCTTTTAATTAATTGGCTAGGCTATTTCGTTTCGTTTTGTTGTGGTTTGTTTGTTTATTACTTACTTATTTCTGTGCTTCTATTTTGTTTGTTGCGTTTTGTTTATTGTTTCAGGTTTTCTGTTTTGCTTGTTTGTTTGTTTGCTATTCTATTTTATTGCCGGTTGCTTTTTATTATGGTTTTCGTTTCTGTATTAATTGAGTTGCTATTATGGTTACGATTCGGTTTACTATTATGATTTTTCCTTTTTATTTATTATTTATTTTATTTTATTATTTTTATTATTATCGATTTGTTGTTGCAGTTGCTGTAGTTGTTGCTTTATTTTATTGTTGCTGTTGTTGTTGTTGTCGGTTGCTGTTATTATTATTATTGCTGTGTAGTTGTTGTTGTTGTTGTATTCCAAATTTTGTTGTGAATTTTGTTTGTTAAATTTTGAGAAACTAACTAAAAATCACTTTTGGTTTTTGCATACAACTTAAAATGAACTTTAATTTGATTAATTTTTGTTTTTTTTTTTGTGGTAAAAATTGGTTTTTGTTGCTATTTCGTTTTTGAAGTTGTTGCTATTTCCTTGATTGTTGGTTTGTTGTTGTAATTTTTGTTGTTTGTCGGAATTGTTTTTTTTTTTTGACAAATTATATACAAATTAATTGATTTTTAAAAAATGTTTTTTTTTTTTGTTAATTAAAATTTAAAAAATTTTCAACTTATTGCACATAAAAAAGTTATTATTTATTATTTTATTTGTTTCTTATTATTATTAATTTCTTCATATTATAAGATTTTTTATTATTATGATTATATTTTTATTATTATTATTTTTTTAATTAACAAAACAATATTTTAATAAGTATCAACAACGTTTTAACGTAATCTTTAAAAATGTTCCAAACAGTCAAAAAGCACCTGCAAAGGAAGAGAGAAAAAAGTTTGATAAAAAAATTGACAAGTTTTTTAGAAAAAAAAAAAATTCTATGCCGTCGGTACGATTCAATTTAGTTTAGTTCTGCTTCAATTTCCTTTTAATATTTCAAATCAGCCACGCAGCTTTACAGTGACAAACACACACAAATACACACACACATACACAGACTGTTTAGATTTAGACAAAGTCGGGCGAAAGAGAATGAGCGAGAGTCGGGCTGGCCAGAGAGAGTGGGAGAGCGAGTGTCTGGCAGGACCTGGCAGACTGGACGAGAGGCAACAACAACAAGGCGGCTGAAGCTGAAGTGGCGAAAGCACAACATGAAAATACAAACTAAAAATGAACAAACAAAATATTCAAGTTCAAAACACCGCTAGATGATAGCCCAGAATGCCGGCATATTCCTTCCCGGCCCACTCTCAAACATAAAAGCGAAACGAAAATCAAAAACGATATGAAACGAATTTGAACGATACGAAAAATATGAAGAAGCATGGCAACCGAAACAACAACAGCAAACATAACCAAAACAAGGAAACATACAACAAAGATAACAACAACGAAAACAAAATGAAAATTTTAGAAATTCGAATAAAAAAAGAAAAAGCGTAACAGTCAAAAACATATTTTGCCGCCGAACCCAACATGGCGGCAAAGAAAGCAGCTGAATCAAAGCAAAGTCGACTGCAGCGTCGGCAAATGCACGAACCTCACACATACACACACAGAGATACACCAATCTGCATACATTTAGAAACAAAATAGTAAGAGCCAGGAAGGTGAGGGGGGTAGCGGGTATAACCATTTCACATATTGGTTAAGGCATAAGAAATTGAAATTTTTATAGACTCCAAACAATCTCTGGGAACTTCTTGTTAAAACAGACACTTTTTTTCTTATTGAAATATTCCATTTTATCTGATCTTTAGCGTTCTTTATTTGTCACTGGAGAATTCACTTAGGCACTTTGGTATTTTGGTTATATTTTTGTTTTAAGAGACCCTGGAATGTGCCAGTTTCTATGGAAACTTTGAAATCTTATAGTTTTCATGGGGAATTATTTTACATTTGATGTGATGGAATTTTTACAAAGATTTTTTTTTTTCTCAAATGTTCAGAGTCTCAACGCACTGAATATTATTTAATGGGTTTTTAAATTCCAAAAATATTTAATTTTTGCACACTTCAGAGTCTTGGGTTATTAATTTTCCATCATATAACTTTGATCGGTAAATCAATCAAAACTTTTTGTTGGTATTCTTTCATTTGCCGGCAAATCAAAGCCGCTTGCCGATCCACGAGAAATAAACAGAAAGGCGAAATAACGAAATTTGCAATTCTCTGGCGAATTTTTTATTTGTTTTTCCCTTCTTTTTTTTATTCTTTGCACCTCTCGAACGGAATTCTCTCAAAAAGAAGAAGTGCTGATTTCAAGCACAATTCTTTTTCTTAGTTTACTTTCAAGACACACACACTCACACACACAGATAAAGATACAGACTCACGACTGCCCCAAAGCAAGCGAAATAAAACATACACACACACACACAGGCAAAGTGAGAGAAACACTTTTGAAAATAAGAAGAACACGATTCGCAAAATACACAATCAAAACGTAAAGTAGGAAGTAAAGAGTATCCGTTTGTGTGCTCAACAAGAATAAGAAGAAGACGAAGAAGATGAAGAAGCAGATGAAGAATACGAGCAAGTCAAAGATATAGAAGTAAAAGTGAAGAACACACAAAATATTTCCTTTGGAACGCGCGAAAAAGTTGTTAACAAAAAGCGCACCGCGCGCCTCGAAACGTACCGAAAACGGCCAAAAAGATGAATATGTGCAAAAATCTTTTGCATACGCTCAAGAACCCCGTGAAGCCCAAGCCAAGCAGACGCCGGCAGCGGCAGAGCCAGCGTGAGCAGAGACCGACACACCGAATACAGCCAGGGCAGCAATGGCAGCGATTACTGCAGCAGAGAAAGAGAGAGAGCGCGCGAGAGTGAGAGGCCAAGCCGGAGTAGGAAAAAAAAGGCACAGAAAAAGAAATGTAAAAAGAGGCTGCTGCTGCTCAGCCAGCAGAAATTCTCGTTCATTGCGGGGGAGTGGTGAGTGGTGAGGGCGGCAACGAAAAAGCTTTTATGGACGCGCGCGCTCAGACAAAAAATAAAACGACGACGCTAGCGACGCAGAACGAGAGGCGCGCACACAAAAAGACTCTGACAGTAACTGTACGTGTATGTGTGTGTGAGCCGGTCAGGCGCCAAAAGTTTGGCCCCCCACACAAAAGAGACTTTCAATTCAGAGAGCAATGCTCAACACTCAAGACTTGGCTACCTTTGTGCCTGTGTGTGTGTGTGCGTGTGTGTTTGAGAGAGCGCAACAGAGCAAAAAAAAAAAAAAAGAGGAGAAAAAATGCAAAACAATTTTTGCAAAAAAAGATCTCAACGACTTGACTGGAGGTGTGTACGGCGGCCACCGTATCAGCAGCAATTGCAACTGTATTGGTATACATACAAAGAGCTTCATATGTGTAAGCTCCTCTATGTGGCTGTGCGTGCTTGTCGCGCGACTCACATGCAGTCGGCTGCAGTGCAAGCCATGCGTCGCTGCCTGCGCTGGCGTAAGTTTGTTCGCGTGCCTTTGCTATGTACGAGAAGTTTTGGGTGCCGACAACGACGACGACGACGTTGCCTGATGCCAGTCAAGGGTTAACATCGTTGTACATGCTGCTCTCCTCACAGTGTGTGTGTGTGTACGTGTGGAGTTGTGACAGGTCTGCCGTGTCTCTGTGTGCGTACACCCCGCCCATCCGCCTGCCTGTCTGGCAGGTCCACCGCTGCGGTTGTTGACGCGCTTCTTCCTTTTTGGCATGGAACACAGAACGCGTGAAAGTGTTACGATTTGAACATAGCGACGAGCTTAGAACTGGGTAAATCAACTCCGGGGGTGCTTAGACGATGAGAGGCGCAATTTTAAATCGGACAAGACCGATTTAAATTTTCAAATTTTAAACGAAATTTCCAAACTTTAGTTTAAACTAAGGTTTCTCCTCACTCATAATCCAAATCAAATATGCTTTAAGATTATAAGTTCCATTTATTAGCTATAGAATATGAACCAATTTAACCTGAATATATAAAACTTTTTGGCTTTGAAAAACTTGAAAATTTCGTTGAAAAAGATCTTGGTGAACTATCTAATCATTTTGCCATTTCATTCCAGCTTTTTTGGCTGGCGACTTCTTGCCACCTTCCGAACTCTCCTCCTCACTGGAATGGCCTTCCTCACTGTGCTCTATGTCCTCGGGCTTGCAGGGAGTGTTGATTAGCAATTTCATATTGATATTATCAGCCAGCTCGATAATGTGGCGCTGCCGCTCCAGCAGACTCTCCACCTTGAACCTTGTGGTCTTTAACATGAGGTTGTGATCCAGTTCTATTTTCGTGGTATTCAATTCAGTTTCATCCACTTCTGGCACACAAATGGTATTCGACTCCAGTCGACCCCGACAGACTGTGTAGCTGGGCTTGCCGCAGAGATCCCGGGGAGATACCTTCGTTTCGGACTCCATTTTCTCCGCTGTGGTTTTCGGTACCCGGATCTTCTGCAGCACTTGCAGACAGCCCTCAAGAGAGCTCTCAATCTTATTACAGTGATTGACGGCACGATCCACAATTTCATTAGTATTCATGTTGGAGTATCTTGAAATGTTTATTTTGTTTGAGTGTTTTGAAATCTTGAATTTCTTCTGTCAATTTGAAAGTTATATAATATTTCAATTTTTATCTGGGCAAGGAACAAATATGAGAATAGCTTTTCTAAAAAATCGTCATCAGCCATGGCTGGCCAATGTTTTCTATATGCCACCGGCCAAGGCCCTGGCCTTGGTGCTGAAGCTCTATAAGCGCACGCCGAACTTCAAGCCCCAAAATATCGGCTGGGAGAGTTGCCTGGACCGGGAAATAAAACAGAAATTCTGCGATATTCGGCACAAGTTGCTAGGTGTGATGAGCCGACTGGAGAGGATTGATAGCATTCTTCTGGTGTCGAAGAAACGTTGCGGACCCTTCAATCTACTCTTACAGGTCTCGGATAACTACGACTATATGGAGCAACTGATGCGTGAGGGAGTGCTCAACTGGACAGAGTCAGATGTGAGTCACAAAAAGCCTTTGACTGAGCAGGGCAGCACTGTAACCCTGACGGAAAATACCAGTGAATTGACACTTTGCAATGTGGAATCTGAGATCTCAATGGGCTGGGAGGAAACCGAGCTAATCGTTTTAGAAGTGAATGGAATACTAAACTGCATACTAAATGACATCATGAACTTGGATGAGACTTTCGGGGCAAGTGAAGAAGATGTGGTAGAAGTGGTAGAAGGAGGAAGGAGCGAGGAATCAACTTCCCCTGACGAAGCAGCTGAGCAAGAGTGTGTGACCAACTTCCTCACAGCTGATCGGGCACGATTCGTTTGAAATACTTTTTAGTCGAGAGATACCAATTTCATTTGCATATTTTCTAACACAATTTCGCACAAAACTCCATTCGACTGAAACGTGGCAACGGTGCAAATATCAAAACAAAAATGACAAAAATTTCCATTTGGCGCCAATACAAAAGCACAACAACGACCCAAACAACTCACACAAATAGCTACCAAACACAACCAACCAGTCAGCCAGATAGTAAAGAGAGAGAGAAAGACAGAAAAAAAAATTATTAAAAAAATAAAAATAACAAAATCAGTCTAACCTAGCAAGCCGGCAAATGTTGCTTAGCAAATAAGAAAAAAAACATCGCTCACTCTCTAACAAACGCCGCTCTCGCTCTCGGTAAGCTCTCAGAGAAATTTTTTGCACAAATAGAAAAAAAAACACACTTAAGAAAATAACAAAATAAAAATAAAAAAAGAATAATATAAACACCCGCACACACAGACACATATAAATAGGCAAAAAAAAAACACACACACACACACAGAGAGAAAGAGGCACGACGGCACACATGGCGTATACATAATACAAATAAAGAGCAAACTTCAAATAGTTGGCCTGCCTCTGACTGTACTGCAAACACACAGACAAACTCTAAAGAACAAACACACAAGCCAATACAGCACTGGTCAAAATAATAGAACCATTTGAACTGATTGATTGTGATTGATTTAATTAAACTTTCTTTTGATTTGGCTTAATTGGAGAGTTAATGGGGGAATTGAGAAATGCTGAGACTTAGTTGAAGTATTTTCAGTGATCTTGACTTGACAAGTTGAGAATTTTCTTGTTGTTGTTTTTTTGTGGGTTCAAGATCTTTCCTATTTTGGGAGCTCTTGTTGTCGGATTCTTCTCAGTCTTGCTAAATATTCCTTTATTTATCGGATCACTGTTCAACCTAGGCTCACTTTATAGGTATGTTCCCCAATTTTGTTTGCAAAAAATTTCAAGTATCTTCCGAACCCAAAAGATCCTAGCTCAGGAAGTAATAGTCCTGCTTTGATAAGATCTCCCTATTCTTTGGCTCAAGAAATTAAAGGGAGTTCCACTATTTGACTTGATTTCTCTCTATATTCCCTTGACCTCTGCTGTCTCGAAAGAGATCCGCTGTTATTTTTATTTTCTGTTGGCTTTAGCATTTTTATTATTATTCTTTTTTTTTAGCGTGCATTGCCATTTGGCTTGGTTATTTTTTGTGTAGTATTTATTTTGTTGCTGGTTCTCTTTCAATATAAACAGACTTGGAATAATACAATCACAAAATCTATAAGTCGTATTGGATTTGATTGTATTCGCTGCAGTTGGAGCTTCGTGCGATTACCTCTTGGCCTCGGCATTCGCTAGGCGGCTCTTAATTGCCCGCAAGCCTGGTGGGGCTCGATTGTAATCACTTTCTGTGGGCACGTTTAATCAGTATCAATTAGAGTGTGGTATAGGTTAAGAACAAACCTAAACACACAAACACACACACACACACACACATGCATGCATCAAAATAAAAAGTAGAAGAAGAAGCAAAAAGCTCTTTACTTTATGATAACATTGCCATTGGCTCTGGCTATCTTATCGGAACAGCCGGCTATTGATTTTCAATTCTATTTTCTCTTTATTGTCATGGAAATTATTTTCTTTTTTCCCCCCACTTTGTTTTTTGCATTTATTAAAAAATATTTTATTCAGTTTTTATTTGATATTATTTGATTTTATTTGACTGTTTAAAAAATCCACACATATGCTTATTAGATTGGGCCAGAGATAAAACCAAAAGCTGAGCCGGTTTTTTTTATATTTTATTGCTTTGTTATCTATGTTGGAGTGTATTTTTGGCCAAGATTGTGGGTGAGCTGATTTTGGTTTAGTGTCGGGTTTATTGCTGTCTTCTGTTGCTTTTTACGAGCCGGTTTCATTATTTATTGCTGCTTTGCTTTTGTTGATTTATTTTTAAACACATTCGCATATGGAAATGAGAATCAACGGTCTCTCAAATACAAACCAAATAAAAAAGGTTACAAAACAGTGAATGACAAAAACAAATGGATGATTGAAATTCATTCAGTATTGATCAATGCTCGGGCCTTAGACAAAAAGAGAAAGGTTTCATTCTGCTTATTCAGACCAAATGAATACAAATAAATTAAACTATTTAATAATTATTTTTAGCAGAAATAAATAAGTCTTGAGATGCAAAATAAAACTTGATCGAATTAAAAGTTATCAATAAATATAAAAAAGGAAAATAAATTAATTAAAATAAAAAAAAAAAAAAACCCATAAAAATAGGTTTGTCGGGTTTTTAAAATAAAATAAAAAATTCTAAAAAAAAATTGTTTGGATCCAATATATACTTAGGGCTTAGATGATAATATTTGTAGAATATAAAATTATAAATAAAAAATTCGAAAATTAAACATAAATAAAATAATATGAAAATATTCCAATGATTATGAAATTAAAAAAAAATTAGATCTATTTCAGATAAAAAAAAGAAAATAAATAATAATAATAATAATAATAATAATAATAATAATAATAAATAATAATAATAAATAATAATAATACAATAATTTTTGTTCCTAAAATCTGAAAAAACATAAAATAGTAAAAAAAAAATTTTATATATAAAAAATCAAAATAAAAAAAAAGCTCAGATTAATTTGGAAAAATTCTGAGTAAGGAATTAGAGAACTTTTAGTGCAAAATTTTTTGTTCTTGTCAATGAAACTTTTTAATTTTAATAGTTAATTTTTTGGAAGGCTGTAAAAAAGCAGATTTATCTGGAAATGGAGGCAAGTGAAGAGATCCTTCAGGTTAAATGAATTTTATTGTGGGCAACACACACTCACATACATAAAAGTGCTTGCATATATATGTACATGTATATAAATATGTACATAAAAAATAAGTGTACATATGCAGATTACTTATATACGAAATCATAGCTACTCCGTATGTGTGCGAGTGCATAAAAATTGCCAAAAAAAATGCATTTATGCGAACAGTAAATAACCGATTTTATATACTTCGCACACACACATACACACACATAGGCAGGCATATATGTAGGACTTGTATATGTGTGGGACACATAACTGCATTTTACACTGTTTGTGGCTTGTTGTTGTTGTTTTTGTTGCTTAATTTTCAGCCTTATGTCACTTTGGTGCATTATACTTTTTGATTATCGCGCCCAGTCCAACACACTCATGCACACACACACACACTTGCATACACAGATAGCACCCAAAGGCAAAATAACGAATACACTTTCTTTCTCTCTCCTACTCGTTCATTCTAGCAAAAAGAGTAAAGCTGCGCTTTCGCTCTCTCCCTCTCTCGCTCGCTCGAACGCTCGCTTGCTCTCACTCTCTCCCTGACAGACTCTCTCACTGCTTATACCACACATGGTAACCCCCAATGTCCGAGTGGTAAACAGAAACGGGAGGCTGAAAAAAATAAGTAAAAAGAAGAAGCACAAGAAGAATAACATCAAAGGGAAATGAGTTTTCATTTAGCTCACACAAAAGCGGAAATGAAGCGAAATAAATAAATAAATGCATGCACCTGTGTATGTGCAGCACAATTCAATCCACCCCAGCAGTCCCCCACGACCACCAGCTAACCCCTTCAGTCCATCCCCATCCCCATACCCCCAACCCCTAGGCAGCTGCAGCTTCCCATATATGTGTGCGTATGTGTCTGTATTCACAATAACACCGGACAAGCCTCGAGTCCCACACGAAAAACAAAATAAGAGAAATAAAAGCCCATGGTGGGAGTCAGAAAGAATAGCAAGTGTGAGGGGGAGCGCCATTCGAATGGACCTGCGCCGTGAGCCGTGAGCAAAGAGAAAGCCAGAAAAAGCTAAAAAAAAAAAAAAAAATGGAAAAAGCTTTCCATCTCTTTTGGTCTCTGGTTTGCCGTTAGCTTGGACTCGCTCGCTCTTTGGGGTGCATTCAACCCGGCAGCGCTGTGGCAGAAGCCTCAGCAGTCACGCACACCACCGCCCCGCACCACCCCTAGATCAGGGCTCTCCCATCTGCATTGGCAACATTGCAATTTTCATGCGGCATCATCGTCATCGTTTTCTTTTTGCCCGCACGCATTTTTTTTCTTGGCCTTTTTGGGCCGGCGACAGGAATAAACTCGTCTGTTATTTTTGCACAACCCCCTCGTTTGATATGCCCCCCCCCCCCTCTTTCGTTGCCGCTGCCACTTCCGTTCGTTGAATGTTTTGTTTTTGCTTTGCTTTGGCCTTATCAAAGTTTACATTGCGTTCGTTGTCTGCTCTTCTTCTCCCTGTGCTTCTCTCGCACTTTGCACCCTCAGCCCCAGCCCCTTTCCCATTGGAATTGCCATCCCCTCCACCCCCTTATTGACTGCCGTCTGTCTGGCTGGGCTCGTTTTCTAGTTGGTCTTCGTGCCGCCGCGTTTTATGTTTTGTTTAGGTTTTTCCGTGCTGTTGCCGTTTTTACTTTGACTTTCATTCAAGACGAGACTCGTGGTGTTGGCCTCTCCTAGCCGAGGGCGCGCGCGACACAGAAACGCGGTCGGTACGAGCGCCAAAAACTCTCGTTTCTGAAGGGAAAATAGATCACAAAATGGGCCAGCAAAAAGAACAAGGCTACAAAAAAGACCAAGTCCTTCCAAACAAACTCACACACACACACACACACACACACACAGACAGAGACACATAGAGACACACATAGACACAATTTTCTAATAAAAATTAAAGCGTGTGTGTACAAAAATTTCCAAAGACGAGGAGAAAACCTAAATTAATTCCCTTTTCGTGCCGGAACTTTGGCAAGTCTTTTAAACGATTCGAGGGGTCTGAGTGACTTGTCTAAATTTTCACATTTCTTTTAATTGACTTATGGGAATTTAATTATAATCAAGCAAATATGTTAAGCGAATATAATCAATCAAATCAAACGAAGGAAGCTAAATCAAAAATTTAGAGGATGCAAATTATATGAAATCCTCAAGAAGTAAATTAAATTCGACTATCCTAATTTAGGCTATAATAATGGTCAGAATAAAATATTATATATCCCTGAGAAAGCAATCTAATTGATTCAAAAAATTATCGTGCATTTTTAGGGAAAATGAAAAAATTAGGCAAAATCTTTATTCAATTATTTGTGAAAATTTTCTAATCAACTTTTGAAAATTTAAAAAATTCGTTTTATAATTAGATAAAATTATTCCTGAGATTTCTTCATATTTGATATACACTTTTTTGTCTTAGAGAAAATTTGGTAGGCTCAAAAAGGTATGAATGATATAAAAAAAAATACAAAATTAATTTTGAGTAAAGTAAGATAAAATTTAAAATTAAAAGGGTTCAATAAAAATAATTGGTCTCTTTAGATTATTTTTAAGATAAAAGTTAAGACCTTCACAATTGAAATTAGTTTCCTTTTTTTTTTCTTTTCTAAAATATATAAAATAATAAATAAAAAATAATAATCAAATATCAAGTTAAATATTCTATATAATTGTAAAATTTAAAAAGAAAATTAAATTTTTAAATAAAAACTAAAATGAATATGATTTTGTTTTAAATATTTTTTATTCCCAACAAATAATTAATTCATTCATCAAAAGTCAGTCTTAAAAATTATTCCATTAATTTGTTATATATTTATAAATAAATTATGACATGAAAACTTAAGATAAGTAACTAAATATTTCTTCTTCTAATTTAAGAGCATATCGAAGTGAATTAGATGAAATATAAAAGTTTTCTTTATCAGACTTAAAAAATAATAATAAAGACAAACTATTAGATTAAATAATTAATCAATTAATCCTGAAAACTTGAAAAACCTAAAAGAATATTTTCTTGGAATTTGCTTCAACTTCTTTTTCAATTGGAACCAAACTGTTCATGAGCGAATCGTACCCAAGCAGGAGTTCCTTATCCTCTTCAAAGTGAATTGAAATATTTCATTTCCAATTGAATAGACATTTTTATTCTTTTTTTATGTTTTAGCCGAGAAAACATTTCCGCTTTGAAAATCGAGGCACAAAAATCATTTGCATGAAATTTGTAAACAAAAATTCGTTTTGCACTTTATTTTAATAAATTTGTATTGATTTGGCTTTCTTGTATTATTATTTTTTTTGTTTTGTTTGTTTTGGCTAAAATTTGTTTTTTTGCGGAAAAAACCGAACAATTTTTGTTTGTTTCGAACGCGAGAGCGGAGTTTTCTAAACTAATTTTGTTAATCAGATGTCGCTGCCGCTGTCGGGGCCCAGCTAAGTAGTTGCGGCAACAACAGCAACAACAACAACAACAACAACACCAAAGTTCAAACAAATGCACTCAAAACCACAAAATAGCAGCAGCCAACAACAAGAACAACACGGCTTCAATGGCGTCAGCGCACAAAAGCAGCCCGACTAAATAGAGTAATAGAGAGTGGGTGGCAAGAGGCAAGAGGCGGTGGCAGTGGCAGCCGGAGGCGTGCAGCAGCGGCAGCAGCAGCATAGGGCTGCAGCATTTTGCATTTGCATAAATTAAACACACACACACACAGACACAAACACACAGAGGCACCCGGAAAATTTAGCTATGAACCAGTTGGATCTGTGAGGGGAGGGGAAGGGGGAGGGGGTGGAAGGCTTTGGAGATTTGCTCATTTTTTTTAGGGATGTTCCTAATGAGATTCACTCGCGTTTCGGCTTATTCGGCTATTGAGTTGCCTCGGCTTAGGCAAAAAATTCGAGTGAATTTTTTGTTTTTTTTTTTTTTTGTCAGGCAACAATTTTGGCACACATTGCGTATGCGTAACATTAGAAAGTTTTAGATTTTCACTCACTCGCTCTCTTTCTCTCGCGCTCTGGTTTGCTCTAATCCAAGTGCGACTTTTTTGTATCCGAAAAACTTGGGACAAATTAATCATTTCATTTTTTGTTTGTTTTGGTTACATTTTTTTTTTTCATAGATGCCGAAAATGATAAGGTCAATCCAAATAAAAAAATTATGCGACTAAACCGAAAATTTTGAATGTGTGTTGCTGTTGACAAAGCATTTTCGAAACTGAATTTGCCAGCGCGCATTATTTGATGCATGCAATCATGAGCAAAAAAAAAAAAAAAGAAAAGCCTGCTACAGCAATGAGAAATAATTTGGCCACTGTGAGCAAAAAAAAAAAACTCATTATGAGAGCGTTGTCAGAACATGGAAAACACGCGGCGACATGTCGGTGGGTGGTGTCTGTTTGGCCAGAGAGTTGAGTGTATCCGGCAGCCACGTCAATAATTAGCAGCCCTATTAATACAACAACAACAACAACGAACGTAGCAGCATCAGCAAACTGTAATTTTCACGCACAAACAAACAAGCAAACAACAAAAGCAACAACAACAACAAAAAAAGGAAAATCGCAACATGTGCGTATGAGTGTGCGTATGCGTGTGTGTGTGAATTTTGTTGTCCTTTTTTTGCAATGTTTTTAATGTATAAGTTGCATAAGTGTGCATATGTTAATTTATTCGATTATTTTGTGTTGTTTGTGCGAAATCGCCAACCTCACCGCTCGCCTGGTCACCATCATCAGCATAATCAGCAGCTGCAGTCCGAGTCCGCAAAAATTAATGGAATTCTGCTCACTTCTACTCGCACGCACACACGCACACACACGCACACGCACGCAATAAAAAAAGAGGATTATTAAAAAGGGAGGACTTTTTCTGCCTGCCTCGCTTTCATTCGTTGCCCGTTTTTGCTCATTCTTTTGTCACTTTTTTTAAATCCTTTTTTAGATTTACTGTAAAAAAAATATTGCATTTATTTTTTGCATGTGCGTGTGCGTGGAAAAGTTGCACGAAAAGTAGCCTGTGCGTGTGAGTTCTGATCATTCACAGTGAAGCTGGTTAACCAAATCGAATTGATAGATCTGAACAGTTTTACAAATAAAACCGAATCTTTTAAAATTCTGAATCATCATCAACAATTCCGATAACAGCGACAGCGATTTCAATGAAGACTGGAGTTCCGATAACAATGAAAATAGTTCCGATAACAGCGACGACAACTGTTCGCAAATGGAACAAGATCGAATTGAAATGAACTAGGAACGAGTTCCTCGTTCCTGCTTTGAGCTCAGAACAGCTAATTTCTTTTTAAGTGTTTTGTGCTATTTTTTGAAGTCCTTTTTTTAGATTTATTTCACCAGCTTGGGATTATTTTATGGGCTTAAGAATAGCTCTGTTCTTCTAAATCTTTGCCCATTTTACTATTTGATTTCCTATAAATAACGTCTTATTTTTTTTAATACTTACTTTTATTATATTTAAAAAAAAAAAAACATCTGTGATTTCTTCATTAAGATTAACTAGAAAGTTAATATTTTGTACTATTTCAAGCTTAGCTTTTTATATTTCTTAAAAAAAATGTCTTCGTTTTCTCTAGCCTAACTTTCAATATTTTATATTTATGTCTCTCTGTTTAAGTTGGTATTCATATATTATATGGAGAATGATAATTTTCAAAAGGCTGTTCCCTCTTTGGTTCTCGATACATCAATCATTATCTTATTTCATGATAAAGTCTTTCAATTTAATTTTAAAATTTGTATAATATCTAATCTAAAAGAACGATTTCCTTTCATATCTGACACTGTCCTGATTATAAGGGAGATAATCGAATGCATCAAGTCCGATCAAGAAATATCTTCTTTTGAACATTTTTTTCCTCGCACCTTTTACTCTTTCATAAAAAAGAAATTATAGCTCAATTTATTATATAATTTTGTTTTAATTCTTTCTTTTTTTGTATTCTTTCCACCCACCCTTCATAGCCGACATAATGAATATGAGGTTGTATATGAATTGCATCTCTCCAATGCCGCCCAGCATGCGGTCAGCCAACCAAAAAATGCCATGGCCACCAAACGGCAGCCCGATGCCATTGTTCCTCCCAAGCCCACACCCCCTCGACCGTACTGACCACCCAATGCAGAATGCAGCAAATTCATTACTTTATTTTTTATTATTATTTTGTTTTGTTTTTTTACGCATTATTTTATACAATTTTATTGGCATTTTTGCGTGTGCCATTCCACACCAGGAAGATTTTTACTTTTTTTTTTTTTTTTTTGGTTTATCCTTTATTTTTTGACTATTAAATAAAATGCACATACTCGCTATCCATATACACATTTATATATAATCTAGTGTATATACAAAATATCTGATATATAATTTCTTATTATTTTATTTTATTTTTTGTTTCCTCTGGTTTGGGACACCAAATAAATGTTCATAAAATGGGATGTTTTCTTCTTCTTTTCATGTTGAGCACATTATGAATTTATAATGAATATGAAATGTGCATTGTTTCGGCTTTTTTCAGGAAATTCCTTTGATTTGCTCTGAATGAGAATTTCGATATGCAAATATACAGATTCTTTCGTTTACTCAAAGGAGAAACAAAATAAATGAAAAACTATAGCATGATTTTATTAAAACCTGAGAATCCAGAGAAACTTATAAGCCTTATTAATTCTAATGATATTTTTTATTTCCATAGTCTGAATACTTTTAGAGCAGACTTCGGAGACACGCATCCAACAAGGGATCGGTAAAGATCAATTTATCTAGCCATGTCTCACCTTATACAACTTCCAATCACGAAGTTCTCCAAGCTAGAAATTTGGAATACACCATTTACAAGCTTTTGTTTTAACTTTAAAGGTGATTTAAGGTGATTATCTGAGAAACCCAAGCAAACTGGGAAAAATATTATTCTATGTTCTAGGGACCATACTGATGTCAGTACAGGTAATCAGAGTCCTGTAATTTCTACAACTTTTTGACTGTTAGAGATGACACATACATAAACAGAATTGAAACAGTATCCCAGGAGCTATTAGCAAAATGCTGAGTCGACTCCTACTCAAAGCTTACAATGTTATGAATATACCATTAAATTCAGCTTGATTGTTCTTCTCTTCAATTAGAATTACAGTTCTTATTTCAGATTCCTCCACCCAGGACCTTTCCCAATGTTAAGTGGGATCTTATAAGAATTTTTTAGTTATGATATGATTATTTTGAAAAACTGATTTTTGTTGAACATAAAATAGGTGTGGTTCTCTAATATTTTTATAACAAAATAAGTCTCAGAATAGAAATAAATTATTTCAGAATATATCAATTTTAAAAAGGATCCGACCGAAGTCTCTGAATAAAAATAATTTATTTCAATATATTAAATTTAGTAAAGGATCCGACCGAAGTCGAAATTATATAGCTGATCCAGACGAATTAATTAAAAATTACTGTATATTGATAAAACAAAGCACTCATTTATATGGGAAAATATATACACAATGGAGCCCCACTCTTTGTTTTTGTAAATTATTTTTCCCCTGCCAATTTTTCATAATCTATTTATTTAATCTTTTGCACAAAAGTCTCATTATATATTAACAAGAATAGATGTTTTTTATTTTATTTATTCACTTGATGTCTGCAAATTAATGCTGGTGAAAATTTCCACTCATTTCTGCTGAATCAATAAATAAATAATTGTTATATAAATTAATAAATTATCAGACTGGGCAATTTCATAAGTACATAATAAATAGTATATAAAATTTGTATATATTTTACTTTCAGCCAAATGCGCAAATTGTAATTATTTTAAATTTGATTTCTGTGGTTTTTGGTGGTGTCGCTGCTTTCCGCATTGTTAATGCATTTAATGAATCCACCACCCTTTGGAGGAAAATAAAAACTACAAAAAATAAATTCACAATTAAAACATGTCCAACAAAAGGTCCTTTGTATTGGCTAATTGAAAAAGTGGTAGGTTATCAAACAAAAACATTATTTAATTAAATATTTATTCAATGTCATAAGACCAACGCAGAGGTCCGGTAAGGTTCACCTGAAATTGCTGACATTTTAGGTTTTCCAATGCAATCTATCGATTCTATAAATATTTCCCATATTTAGCTGAACACATGACTTGATTTTTGATATTTGAAAATACTTTGAAAAAAACGCATCACTCCAATCAAACTTCTGGATAACAAAAATTTTTTAACTTTTTATGTGAATATTCAGAAGTTTCTCACATTAAGAAAGGAGAGAAAAAAACAAGTGATATAATCAAAATTGATTTTCGTATATATAAAGAGTGGAAGAAAAAATATTTTGAAATGTTTTTTGCAACCCTTAAAAAAGAGTGGACGTTTTCACATACGTGAATTTTGTTTACCAATTTTTACTTTTTCGACTTTTTGTTTTAATTTTTTATGGCCCCAAAGGGGGTTTTCCATTTAATGATGAATTCGATGTACGAATTTTTGCATTAATACAGTTCATGTGGAAACCTGTGTACGACAGAGATAGTCTCATGAAAAAGACAGAGGGTGTGAGAAAGGGAGAGAGAGAGAAAGAGAGAGCACCCTGTGCAATAAAAACGCATTTCACTGTTGAGTTGTCTGGTTGGGATGGCTTCATATATTGAATGGGTGAAAGGAGGCAATTGGAGGACCGTTCATTTGCCTGGAATTGTGGATTTCATTTTTTCTTGTTTTTTTTTTTTTTTTTTTTTGCTGGCTTAATGGACACACATGAGCCCCCGAAATGCGTGCGAGTTATGTACAGTCATGTCCTCTGGACTTACATAAATGCACATGACTGTTTTACCATGTCAGACATAAGGTCGGTCAGCACCCAGGCTACCGTTTGGGGAAATATACAAGCCATTATATAAAGAGATATACACATAAATAGGCATTTACTTTTTACACGGACATGAGGCAAAAATGTCTGATTTGGTATATAAAAAACCAGCACAGGGTGGCCATCTCCCTGACTGTGGTTTACACTCCTTTCCGCCCCTCTCAGTCGACGAAAAAAAAGAAGAGGGAGTTAATTTTTGTGTTTTTGTATTTAAATTTTTATTTAATTTTTTTGCTATAAAATAATTTCATATATTCTTCAATTAATTGAACATCACTGACAACAGGAGCTACCAATTAAATTTCCTCTCAGGTTGATAAGGTTTGCATTATTCGCTAAATTCATTCAGCAGACTGGGGCTCTGGCTAATGGATAAATTCACAGAGATAATACGATTATTGCAAATTGAATAAGTCCCAGGTGTAATCAAGGTCTAGACTCTTGCATTTCTGACTCTGAGTTACAGTTTAACAAATGTTCTCCCATTCTCTTTGAAAAGGGATTTCTGGAAGTTAGTTTTTTACTTGAATTTAATCCAACAATGCAGTATTAGAAACTGCTTTTAAATTTCATTCAAATATTTAGAAATAGAAAAAAATCGAATTTATTTGAGTCCAGGAAATTAGTGAATGAATCAAATCATTTCTAGGCTATGAAAGTCGAACAAGCTGAATAAGTCCAGCATAATTTTTAATTTTGATAATATGTCATGGGACTATATAACATCAGCTTCACTGGCTTGTTAAAGTTAAGTTTAGTCCAGATATAGATCTGGGTAAGCCTGGAATGGTTTAGGACAACTCATAACACGTCACTGAAAGAAGACAAAATTTTCATATCTATCTATTTTATCTATAGAGTTGCCGTGGTTAAAGAAGATCTTAAATAATCCCAGAGTGTTAAATATTATTGCATTTTTTCTGCAGTAAATTTTATGAATAAAGTTTGTCAGTAAGCTCAACAAATATCTAATAGATTGGGGTGTAAGCTACATCCGATCCAAGGTATGTATGAGCATTTTGTATACCAAATTTAAATGAGATCCGTCTATGAATGTTGGGGTAATTCCTAAAAATGATTAAGGTTCTTAAGATAGCTTCCTGATATAATCCTATATGATGTATTGGTGTCGACAGAAAAAGTTGGACAGACAGTCATGCATTGATTCGCCTAGTGATATTTCTTTAATCTGGAGTAAACTTATGGGCTCTCACGATGTCTGGCATCACAGCCAAATAAATGTTTCTTTCTTCGAAAAGACTATCAAAGTTAAACAAATTCCAGCCCAAGGGTTCGGTTAGGTAGATTCTGCCTTGAATAAAATTATATCATTTAGAAATTCTCAAGAGAATTTTCAACTCAATTTCAAAGCCATAAAGTAGATAGTTTTGGTATTAAACTGAATTTATTTCTATTTCATTTTTTCATATTTAAATATTAACAAATCTCTTGGGCGACAAATTCAAAAGACAGTTTTCAATTTCTACTATCAAATCAAACTAAATAGATTTCTATTCCGCTACAATTTTTTTTTTCTAGTTTCAATAGAGAGAGAGAGAGAGAGAGAGATAATTCCCCAAACGCCGAGCATTGTTTGGCTCACTTGGCGATGATTGAATTAAATTACGTCAAATAAAAATGCACTCTCGATGAAATGTTACCTGCTGCACAAAGCCAAACCAAAGCCAGCCCCCGGCGACTGCCCCACCCAGATGCTGTGGCATGTTGCAGGATAAGCAGCTATATACATATATTTATATATATATATAATTTTTTTATATATACAAAATATTTATATATAAGTAGTATGTATATATTTTATATAAAAAAGACCTGTCCGTTTGTCTGTGTCTTTGTATGTATTAACAATGCCCTGACTGCCACATATGCCGAAAATAAAACAGCACAACAAAAATAACAACAACAACAACAACAGTCACACAATATAAAGTGCATTTTAAATTTTTGCAGCTATCGATTTTTATATCACACAAAGTACACAACATTCAGAAGAGTGAGAGAGCATATAGAATTCCTTTGGTAGGCTGGGTGGGGGACTCCAAGGGCCTTAGCCCGTAAGCGCGAGCGAGAGAGACAGAGACAGAGAGGAAGAGAGAGAGAGAGAAAGAAAAGTTTATGCAGATTGTACATAAATGTATTTATATGTTTGGTGTATTTTTATGTAGTATGTGAATTGCACATAAAGTGCACAATACGTAAGCATAAAAAATGCAAATATTTGGGCATGCAACAACAATAAAAGCCAGGCAGGCAGAAAGGCAGTCAAAGGCCTGAGCCATGAACAGGGTGTCCTTCGATTTTTCTACTCAACGTTCTTCCTAGAACTGCCCCAAAAATGACACCCTATAAGTTGCCAAAAAATGCAACAGACCAAGGAAGGCAAAAAAGAAAATATACAAAAAACGAAGTGGAAAAATTGGAAACACAGGGTTGGACATGCAGTTGGTGCACGTCCTTTGTGTGCAATCCGACCGGCCTGGCAACAGTCGTTCCTCCCTCTCTTTCTGTGTGGCACCTTTTGTGCAACAGCCACCCCACCACTCACACACACACACTCACACACATCACATACACACATATGCCTAATGAAGTGGGCAACAGTCAGGTGCAAGTATCAAAAGTCTGGGCTGAAAAGGATACTCCCCCTGCTCCAGCACTTTGCCAATATCCTGTTCAATGTTGTCAGCAACTCAACCGCACCGACAATTGCCAATTTTAATGTACACGACTCAGACTCTTTTGCTCTCCAATCGAAATATACGCACAATACACAAACAACAACAACAAGAACACGAATCCAATTGTAATTTTTAAATAAAAATTGCCTCCAGTTGATAGGGATCTACAGCAAAATGAATCAACATATTTTTAAATGAAATTTGCGGTTTGTCCAAAAGGATTCGTTCAACGAGTATCAATTGAGACTCTCGAAGCTCCCAGCTAGTCTCTATAAAGTTGAAACTATTTCAGAAACAGCAGCTCAATTTTTTTTCATTACTCTATTTATTATTAGTTCAGCTGGGGAATCTATCTTAACCGAACTATAAAGATGTTTGTTTGATTTAATGAATTTAGTTTAGGTATTCTTTTAAATTTAATGAAGCTTTGTTCATCTGTTTATTTGCTTAGCAGAAAATGTTGCCAAAATTCAAGCAAAAAACCAAATACTCGAATTTACTTATTTTTAATTTATTTTATAAGATTTATGATATGGAAAAGAACTTACCATATTATATTATATCTTGTTCACCCTTTCTTATATCATTTATAAAGAAAACAAGAGTACATTAGTTTTGTCGGAGACTCTAAGAAGATATATCCAGAAAGGAAAGACTAGTCCTTTATCCAGGTCCATTATAATTTCAATTTAATTTCATATTTAAGATGTTTATAGGAACCTATAAATGCCCCTAGTTTCATTTTGGTTAGTATATGATATAGATATCAAAGACCCTTAATACCGCGATTTACAAGAATCTTACTACAACCCAACAGATCCAGATCGGTTTGAGGAATATCTTGGTCGCTTGTCAAATCATCATCACCTTAAATCGGACTTAGGTGTATTTCCGTGGTCTATTCATTAATCTCATAAACTGAATATGTTCGGAATTCCTATAAAAACAAATAATATATACCGAGATTTACAAGAAATCAATGCTTTTTATCTTACTACAACCCAACAGATCCAAATCGGTTTGAGGAATACCTCGGTCGCTTGTCAAATCATCATAGTGGAATTTAATATCTGCAAAGTTGACATTAATTATGTCAAATGATTTATGCCAAAAAATAACTTTAGAAAAACTTTGAAAAATTGGAACGACGGAGATAGCCGATCTTCTGTTTCAGTAAATGCCTTGTGTTCATTTGATTTCAAGCTAAAAAAAAAAGAAAAAGAATATTCAAAATTTCACTCCTCATTGGATATCAATTTCAGCACGCTGGTAGCTTATAAATAATATTAATAAATGACTGCCTTTTTCAGCTGCACTTGATTTAACAAATTTTCACATTTAATTTGTATAGTCAACTTCACTCAAATCCACTTCTCTTTCCTCTGTTCTGATACCTCATCGCACATTTTACTTCTGCATTACGGGAAAGAGTGAAAGAGTGGGAGGTGTAGGGGCATGAGCCAAATCAATGAAATATCTGAATGACGTTGACTGACGAGTATCGCCATAGTTGGTCTGCTCAGTGACTGCTGATGAAGCTTATTCGGGAAATCATTCATCAGTTGGTGGCAGAGATGACAGGCCAGGCGCAAATTCATAGACACAAGTTGACCAAACAGCCGTACAATCTGTAATGGATACAGACACATTCGTAAATTTATTTTATATAGGAGGAGGGAGTCTGTATGTGAACATAATAGACCAAAAGGAGCACTGAACCATGAATGATATATTTTTGCAATGGCTGACGGGGTTTTTAATTTCATTTTCTTATTTTTTTTTATTCATATCAACAGTAATTAAGCAAAAATCTTTTTTAATTGGATTTGTATGGAAAGCTTTAAGCGATTAATAATATTAATAATAAAAAATCCAAGGCAATAAAATTCCTTCTATTGTCCTTTGAAAAAATTAAATAAAATTATCCTTTGAAAAGTAAGAGTTATTTGTAGCTCTTTGAACCTTCAGAAATCTTGAAAGCATCTTTTTTTCTCTTATAAGGTAACTAAATTCTTAGCAAAGACTGTCCGACTGATATGAAGCTTCTGGGTAAATATCGATGATATAATAGCTTCTCTCTGCCTTTCTTTGATCTCGAAGTTACAGCTGAGAATAAAATCAGCAATAGCTTCGTATGAAGGTTAGATTCTTAATCCGAAGAAAAGGTAATACATTTCTTAGAAAAGACTGTCTGACTGATTCGAAGCTTCTGGGGGAATATAGATGACAATATAACTTTTCTCTGTTTTTTTTTTTGAGCTCGTAGGTGACCCTTAGGATAAACAAGACATTAGAGACAGTTTAGTATGAAGCTCAGATTCTTAATACTAAAATATTTAAAATTTCATTGGAAAATTAAATTAAAGCAGGAAGTCCTATATAGAGTGAAACCACTAAACTGTAAAAGTAATCAATATTCGAGTTTCAGAGTTCAGGGTTCCGGAAATACTTAAATAAATTATTTAAAATTTTTTATTTTTACACATTAAAAGGAAGAAATTTCAAAGTGCTCAACTTCCCTGAGAATGCTGAAGATTACACGTTGGAAAGACCAATCAGTGGTCAAATAAAAACGCTCACTTCACCGTAGGCCTGACTGGTGGAACCTCTACAAAACTGAATTATGAGCTTCATTTGAATTGCAAATAAACTAAATTCAAATTATGGACCATTCAAAGCTGTGCAGCAATTGTAACTGTTGCTCTGCGATTCGAAAGCCAAGTATTATAAATATTATGTAAGTCGATAATTTTAGTGTCTGCCACATGAGGCAAGCTGTGCGCAACAACAGTTAAACGCTCAGCGGTCTCTATCTAGCCGGAGAGTTCTTTCAGCTTCTCTTTCTCACCTGAGTGGCCACTAGCACAAGCCAAAAGATCAACAATTTGTCCCTAGTTAATTTTCATTGAATGTTTGCAACGTGTATCGCGGACATTTCAGACAATCGAGACGGCTAGCCGAAGACTTGAATTCAGTGGACTGGGTGCTCCAAACAAATAACCCAAGCAGACCGTAATCGGACCACAGCCTGGCCAAGTCAGGCCATTCCAAAAGAGACTAAGGCCAACAAATATATGTGTGCTGGGCCATAAATTTAAATGATAATAGCGAAAAAACATACATTGGCAGATACTTTGTAGCTAATTGCAGTTGAGGACGACTTTGCTCTAATTGAAATACGACACGTACTCCAAGCCCCGCAGGGTACCAGAAAACTAACCAAGAAACAGATAGAGAGAAAGACAGAGAGAGAGAGAGGATGAGAACTTGTTTCTCTTTTGGGCATATGGCTGACCAGACATCATTTATCATTACGAACTGGGAAAACTAGATTTGTTGGCCAGTCAGAAAGCGAGGAACTGAAGAGCCTCTGGAACTCTTTGTAAGATCTCTTCAGATATTTTTGCGAAAATTAATTTTAATTATCCATTGGACAGTGTCATCAAATGCTGGCCAACTTTGTCGTTGTCGTTGTAGATGTCGATGTCATTTATTTACAGCCATCAGATCAATAAAATTTTAGTAGCATTTCCGTTTTTAATTAAACACCAAAGGAGCCTTTTTTTTTGTGAAAAAACTTCAAGCGAAATGTCACATTCATTACTAAAATTCTAGCCGACATTGTGGAAAGCCGAATCGAAAATTTACTAATGATAGTTTAGCTAAGAAAATATTCAAATTTTCAGTATGAAACGAAGCCTCTCAAAGCGCAGAAATTCCCCTAATCGTTATTCACCGAGTGACGTGAATATGGAGGATCGTCTGCAGTTGTTTATGGATCGTTTTGACCAATTGGGGAGTGCAGCAGTTCTGCTAAGTGATCTGATGACGGCTCAGAGCCAGAATGATACGGAGACTGCGGACAAATTGAGCACACAAATAAATGAGGAACCCTTCTTTACCTACCTCAATGAACTAGAGTCGGAAACCACAAATTCTGAAGAATTTCTTTAAGTGATTTCTCAAAAATTTTATGTGCAGAGTCAATTCAGGCTATTGGATAAAATGTAAATATATGTCGATTTTACATATAGAATTAGATTATAAGTTTTATAATTCATTTTTAAAGAAACGGAATTTTCATAGACATATGTTTTTAGATCCTTCAATAACATTTCTTCAATACTTTTTAGAACTAAGAGATACAAACGTGCTTCATGGATTTCATTGTAAAATATAAAAATCCCCAAAGCTATTCTCGGTGGCAGAAGATTACAGATTCGCAGTCTTTTCTGCTCTAAGTGATACATTTGAGATAAATCAGTAAGCGTCAAATATAAAGTTTGGCTATATGATAAAATGTTCGGATCCTAGGGAAATCCAGAAAATATTTTAATGAGAATAATTAATATATGTTGGTATTATCTCCTAAGCCGATTTAGGTCAGAAATACATATATATGATACAGTGGCTCGTATAAGAATTCTAAACTCCGATTCTATGATATTTAAATTGTGCCTCTCAGTACCAAACAGCTCCACTATCTTTATCAAGAATTTTCAAGTAGTTTTAAAAAAGAAAAACTTCAACTTTAATTCTGAAATTGTGCCAAGGGACGCGGGTCAAATCTATTCTACCAATGAGTCTGTCCTATATCGTCTAGCCGTCTAGAAAGAAATTGTAACTAGCACACATTGGCGGCGCGCCTTGAAGCTTCAAAGCCACCGACAACACCACCACCACAACCACCGTCACCACCATGTATCACGTGCCCTTGACCGTGGCATAAAACATAAAGGAATTGTGTGCTCATGTTGTTCAAGGCAGAGCAAATCGGTGAGGTTGCAGGAAAATGCAAAGAAAACAGCAACAGGAATGTGCGCAACAAAGCAGAAAAGCCAAGAAATAAGACAAATACCGAGCTCACTCTCAAAACACAAACACTCACACAGACACACACACACACCCAAAAGATAGAAAAAAGAAGAAAAATCAGAGACAAACTGAAACGAGATGTAAATGACGGCGACGATGTTCCTGAAATGGAGATGGAGATGGAGGTGATGGCAATGACGCTACGCTCCCGACAACTCCGGCAACTCCAACACAAGCTCGTTCACTTTGCCGAGCCAAAGCCTCATCCATTTTCCAGCGACACACTGAGCGACCCATATCCACATATTAGAGAGCAAAGCGAAGCAGAGTAGAGCCGAACCAAGTAGAACCAAACCAAACCAGACCAGACCAGGGCAGAGTGCCAGTCTAGATGACTGCCTGTTAAGTGGCGTCTACAATGACGACAACGCCGACAAGAGCAACAACTTCAAAGCTGACTATGACGACGACGATGATAATGATGCTGCTTCTGCTGATGATGATGAGGATGGGGATGAGGATGATGAAGTCAACAGAGCAGTCCCAGCGACATTGGCAATGCATTTTGTTTCATGGTCGCGGCAAACCGACTGCAAAAGCGTTTCTCCGCTTAGCATGCAACAATGTTTATATCTCTCAAGTATCTTTCGCTCAAGAGTTTGCCACAATTTACAATTACTTAGACAAACATACCGTGTGTGTATGTGTGTGTGTGTGTGTGTGTAATAAAAATTATTGCCTTTCACTTGAACACTCTTTTAGAGGCACTGGAGGGCAGGCTTAGAATGCGAACTTCCTGTTGGAAATGCTCCAAGAAATGACAGCCTATAAAATAAGTTCTTATATTTGTTACTTGCAGAGGAAGAATAGTTTTACTTCATGTCTTAAAAGCTCTCTGGAAATATTATCGGATGTCAACTTTATTTAATCCGAAAAACAGTTCACAATCTTCAAATTCATAGTATTAACCTGTGGGTTTCTTAAAAGCTTTGCAAAAGTAGACCAAATTCAAACCTAACAAAATCTCCACCCTATGTAGGGTTCGTACGAAGTAATAGGCCCCATTTATTCAAAATGACTGTTAAAATCCGTCTAAAATGTTAAGAATTTTCTTGATACTCTCCTCTCTCCAGCGAGATAATTGCAGTCCCTCCATATCTCCAATTCCTAGATTACTAGAAGAAAAGATCCCAAAATTTTCTAAAAAACTAACTTCTTTTTTTAATTCGCTAATGATTTTGACTTTAATATGTCTATTAGACGATTCCAGTATATTTTCATTAGACTACTTAAGGAAATATGAAGTAGTCACCCTAATGAATAATAAGATTTTCTATCAAGCAATGTGAGAGAAATAAATCGAAAAATAATATATGGAATTCATTTCTTGTCACATTTTAAAACTGCAATAAGCTCTTTATTAATTTTAAATTAATTAAAGAAGCCAATAAAACACTGAGAAACTAACAGCCACTCAAATATTGAAATCTTAGAACAATAACAGATTGGATATTGGTAACTTTCCCAAAGATGAAATCAGAGGAGTGACTAAAATATATTTATATAGCTTGCTCTATAACCCAAGGGCCCCAATAACAAATCTTCTAGGTACTGGTAGGAATTCGAGTTATTCGGTATTCGAGGACTTAAGCAAACTTATATATTAGATCTTACACAAATCTCTTAGGTACTGGTGGATATACTCGTGGCCTCAAACAAACTTATATATTAGATCTGTTAGATGGAGTATAAGGAACACCTCTATATAGGATTGAAGTTTTATATTGATTGTGTTTACTGTAGCATAAAAAATGATATTGCTATCAGTTTCACAGCCCTCAGTCTTCTGAAACTCCAGCAAACAGCCCCCCTGAAAGTTCATTGAGAATTTCCAAGCTCCAGATTCTGATTTCTTTGAGAACTTTCCTACTTCTTCTTTATTTTTTATTACTCAGACAAACAAATCACTTGCGCTTTTTGTAAGAAACACCGCACTGCATTCATAAAAGCAAAATAAAAATAATAAAAATCCAACAATCCAGAAACAACAAAAAGAAGAAGAGACACAAAACAACCGCAGTAAGCATGACTAAAACTCTTTTTTATTTGCCATGCTTTTTGTCCGAGAGTTTTTCGACTCCCTTCCTGCTCGCCTACAGAAAAAAGAGCAGGGAAAAAAATTGAAGAACCACAAAAACTAAACACGAACTGAATGTAAAATTTACTGGCATGCGTCATTACCTCCCCTTTTTTGCGAGAGCCCGCTGCCCTGTGGCTATTCTCTGGATCTGCTGTGTGCTGTGGTGTTTTTTTTTTTTTTTGCTGTTTTGTGTATGCAGATGGAGTGAAATGATTGGGGGGCCAGATGGCGGAGCTATTTGCGGGGGCAGCACGGAGCCCGTAAAGTCAGACAGACGATTCTGCTCGGTTCAGTTTGGTCAGTCATTAAGTGAGTCAGTCAGCAGCAAGTACACAAGACTCTGGCCCTGGCCAGTTGGTTGGTAATTCTCTCTGGCCAAGCCCCTCACGTTGTGATTGTGACAAAAGCCAGGCCACTGACTAGGTGAAGTGGATGAGGGGATTGGAGTCGCGCGAGGAGTTGGCGACTGCGGTTGGCAGGCCACGTTTACACGCCTACGCAGAGTTTTGCTTTGAGTTTTTTGTTTTGTGGCACCTCGACAAAGGTGGGAGCCCGGAGGATGAAGGCAGGGCGGGAGAGTCTGTCTGGCTCGTTTAAAACAATCAAGTGAGTTGCCAGATCGTTAAGCAGTAGCTGCAAACGACAATCGACGCCTGGTCAGACACACTGCAAAGCCAACCTCGAGTCCGAGGCAGAACGTTTTAGTCATTAGTGTGTCGCCTTGTTTGGGAGCCCGGTCAAAACTTGAAAAGAGACAGACTCCGACTCCTGTTAGATCCATGCAATAATGATAAAAGAATAAACAAGACAGTTTCTGTGGTCTTAAAAGAAAATTTAAACATTTTTTGGCTAGATGGAGAGAGTCTAACTGTTTGGAGGGGATTAAAATTTATGAAATTTTGCTGAAAGTAAATTTGAAGATAATTAAAATTTATTCATTTAATAAGCAAAATAGAGGAATTTTCAAAATTTATGAACTTCAAAAAACTAGTAAAAGCATTATCAATTCTAGATTTACTGGAAGATCTAGAATTTCTTGTTTGAAAATTTATCCCACAAAAACTGAATAAGTAGAAATGTATTCAAAGCTGGAGAATAAAATTCATTAGTCTTTATTTAGGGATTAATTTAAAAAAATATATATATTGAGTAGAAAAAATTATGCAAATAGAGAAATCTATAGGACAAACATTGAAGACACGCAAGAAGTAATTTTCAAAACATTTCTTAGTAGGAAAAAAATAATTAACAAGCTTAAGCTAAAAAGTCTTTACAATACAGAAATAGTTCCCATCTTACTTATAAAGAACTATATTATTGAGGTTATATATTCACACTCCTAAATCAATTTTTTGTTAAGAGATTAATAAACTTTGTAATACTCAAGTCGATGTGTTTTCCGGCTAAATGAGTTCTTCTTATATTAGAATTTTACGACTGATTTATCTGATGATTATTCCCAATATGAAAACCTGCTTAAAAGCATAGTAGATCCTTTGTGGGAATCGTTTTAGGAGAGTAGCCCCAAGGAAGTCTGTAGTAAATAGTAAGATATTTCCTCAAGCTAATTGAATTAAATTTAGAACTTTAATAAAAAAAAGAATCCTTTATTATTTTGCGTAGGACACACACATCAGTTTTGGGTTTTCTAGCTGCTGACATCTCTCAGATCAAAAATAAATATATAAACTTCTTTAGTCTCATCTAACTTTGGAAGGCTTTTAAAGCTTTTAAAGTTCCTTGTTCACAATAAAATAAAAAAAAGGCCTAAATTATTTTCCGTAGAATAATTTTGAGCTTTCTAGCTACTGATATCTCTCAGATCAAAAATAACTAGATCTATCAAAATTCTTTAGTCTGATTTAGCTTTGGAAGGCTTTTAAAGCTTTTGCAGGTCCTTGTTTACAAACTACGGGGACAGGCTCTCTAAGGTTAAAATGTTGAAAGTCCCCCAAGTCCTTTACTTTTCACTTAACCCTTTGGAACCTCTCAGATTTAACTTTTTAAAGAGTATAGAATTTTTCTTTATAAAAAAAAAAATTTTTTTTAGTCAAAGTAACTCTTGTTGTGCTAATAAAAAGCTTTCAAATCTATTTTGTGTGTGTGTGCTTTCAGTCTTTTTTGTAGCAGTTTTAGTTGTTGTTGTTGTGAGAGTAATATCCTTGAACGAGATCATCAATCTTCTTTTGTTTTGCCTTTTTGTTTTGTTGCCCTTCCTTGTCGGCGCATTCGTTTTTTTTTTTATTCTGTTTTTTTTTTTTTGCTCTCTTGTGTTGCTTTTTGGTTTGCCTGCCGCGCCTTTTATATGCCATTTGCCATATATATTTTCTTTCTTTTATGCCAAACGGCAGCAGAGGCACCAGAGCCAGCAGCAACAGCAGCAGCAGCCGCAACCTCCCCCACTAGCTATAAAAGCAAGAACAACAATACGGCCACTCGGTTTGGCTGTTTGTCGTTGTTGTCGTCGTTTTTTGCGGATTTCACTTTTTTAGTCATTTCCATTTATTTTATTTGCAATTTTGACTTGGAACTTTTTTAGACCCCACAACACACACACAAACACAAACACACAGAGAGCCAACAGCAGATACAGAGAGCACAACAGCAACAACAAAAACAACAACATCGGCAGCAGTAAATGAGGATAGCGGAGAACGGGAGCAAAATGCATTTTTTTTCTTCTTTCTTGTTTCGCTGTTGTTGTTGTTGTTGTTTTTGCTATTTCTGTTTGCTGTTTGGTTAGAGTAGTTTGAGTGGAGTCTTTTTTTTCGCTATCGGGTTGGGAGAGTGTGTGTGTGAGTGAGTGTAGGTGTGCACAACATGCAATGACCTCGAACTTGTGTGCATCTTTAGAGTTTTATTTTATTTTATTATTTTTTTTTTTTTGTATTATTTTCCTTTTAGCCGCTGGGCTTTTGAATTTGGGTTTGGCTTTGACTGCAGGCACTTTTAGTTGGTCAGTTGACTTGCCTTAGTTTTGCCCCGGCAAGTGGGCCAAAGCAGAATGGCAGAGTGAATATGAAAATTAACTGTTCTGGGCAAAAACTTTTTATCGCAATTTGACTTGCTCTCATGAAAGTTTCATTGGCATGAGATTTATTTTTTTTATTTAAGAAAAATTGACTTGAAAATTGTTCTGCTTTTTTCGTAATGAAAACTTCAATAAATTATAGAAAATTTTGACCAAAAAAAAAAAACTGTTTTAGATCCCAAAATACCTGAAGCTATTTTACACAACTTTGTCAGTGTGTGGAAATCTGTGCAAAATTGCATGCTGTTCAACTTTGTTGGGTATGTATAACAGAAAGAGAGAGATAGGCAGAGAGAGTGAGAGAGAGGGAGCGAAAAAATCAGTCAAAGAGAGCCACACAAAAACTGCATACTGCACCAAAGAGCAACAGAGTACAAGCTTCTTCCTCTTCTTCTTATTTTTTCGGTTGCACTTTTTCGATGCTGCTCCCCCACCGCCAGACCAGCCGTTTTCATAGAATCTGAGCGAGTAGAAGCAAAGGAGGGCCAGGATGGCAAATGCAATATCATAAAAATAGACTCACTGAAACTGCCATGAAATTATATGGGAGTATTTTTTTACAAAGTTGGAAATTGCATATACACGATATTTTTTTCAGCAATTTGGCCAACAAAAATAAAAAATGAAAATATAAAAATATAATTAATAACTGCCTCATCAATCACATAAGAGGAGAATTGAGAGATGAAGTAAAGCTAAAATAAATCAAACCAAAACTTAAAACAATTTTATTTAGCAACAAAAAAAAAAAACAACAATTTGTTATAAGTAAATTCAAATTAATTTTTTTCAATCAAACCAAAAAATAAATTATGAAATGTAAAGTCATTTCCTATATATATTTTCTATCATTTAATTAAATCATTTATTTTGAAAACTACAAATTGAGATAGAAGTTTTTCTCGCATGCGATAATTTTTGTCTGCACATGGAAAAATAAAAATCAATAAAATGTAGAGACAGAGACTTCGCAAGTGCAGCCTTAGCGCAACCACTACAAATGCAACTATGCTCAGACACACACACACACACACACACACTCACACATATTCAACTTTTCGCATACTCATACACTCGCACAAAGTCAACGCTCTTCAAATTGTTTGCCTGTCGTTCTCTCTTCCAACCATCCCACCAGACATACCAATACAAATGCACACACCCCCAAGTTGCAGCCGCTCAGAGAGTTTGGCAAGCCGAAGAGAGTTTTAGACTGGCACGCGCTGCAGGCTGCGACGCAACGCATCGGTTAGGCGAAGCTGACGTTGGCCCAACATTTTTGCGGTGCGGCTGCCGCTCTCGAATTCTAAATTTCAAGTTCGTCTCATGCAATTTATCAGTGTTTCGATTTTTTCTTTTTTTCTCGTATTCGACATTTTTGTTGCTTTTCTCCACTTTAGCAAGTCAGAGCCGCCAGTTCATAACAGCACTTCAAAAACTTCGGCGCACCTCCCGTCTGGTCTCAACAACTCCATTTCGACTTCACTCCAGTTGAGTTAATTTTTGGCCTGCGTTGTTTTTTTAGTTTCAGAGGTGAATTTCAGAGTTTCAGAGCGCGTGAGCGCAGAATCAAAATCAGTAACGAAAACCTGGACAAGCCCTGTGCTTTTGGCCGTTTTGGTTGAAAATGAAACCGGATTTCTACTTATATTTCTGCTGCCCCTTTTTAAGCTCTCATTTATTTTATTTTAGAAGTTTGTCTCGTGTTGCCAGTCCAACTTCAGAGCGAGCCTTTTTTCTCTGTTTTTAATAAGTATTTGACTGAGTTTTTGGCTTCAAGTTTTTTTTCACATTTTTTCTTTGGTTAAAAAAAAAAAATCGACTTTCCTTCCCATCCTTGTGCACTTCGCAGTGCAGTTTTAATTTAAAATTGTTTTCGTTCTTCTTTTTTTCTGATTCACAATTTCCGTATTATTTTGCAATTTTTACTTATTTTTTTGTTCTCTTTCTTTTTGGGGACTGGTTTTTTCTTTCTTTTTGAGATTGTTGATTTTTTGCGATCTTTCTTTTTTAATTTCGCCACAACTAAAAAAGAACTTAAAAATAACTTTTGTTTTGAAATGGAACTGGTTTTCGGAAATACAAACTGGTTCTCTGAGTCAATTGGGTGGGCACTGCTTTGGGTCGCAAACGCAGGTCCGTTTCAATAAAAACAAAAATTAAAAATAAAAATAAAAATTGCGAATTTTAATTTCTTTTTTGTGTATTTTTCATAATAGGTAGAAAGTTAATGACTTGTCTGAAATAAATACATAATTACGATATGATCGGGAATAAATGCATTTTAAATGAGGCATAAAAAGATTCCTTGATTTTGATAACTTTAAAAATTGATAAATTTTTAATGGTTGAATTCAACAATTTCCTGATTTGAACTTTTGGATTTGCAAATTTTTAAATATAGTGAAATTTGAATGTTTCTTTCTTAAATGTCAGAGGTCCTAAAGGGTTTATCAGTAATATATATTTTATAACCTCAAGGCAGCTTAGCTAAATTGAAATGAAGAAGTAATCTTAAAATCACAAGGCTTAGATTACATATCAATAACTTCGTCTCTCTAAGAGAACGAGGACTTGGCATATATTTCCCTATTTTCCCGGAATTTAATCCTAAATAAAAAAAACTCTTCTGCTTTAAACGCTCACGGCACTCCCTACTAGTTTTTGAGATAATCATCTTATAATTAGTGGATACCGCACCTTTGCCTAACTCTCTAGGCAGCTTTGCATAGAAAGAAAAAAGGAATCCTTGAAAAGAATTTTTTCTCTTTTGTAAAAAGAATATAAAGACGAGTCTGACGTGGTTTCCTTTGTGATACTTTCCGCCTTGATGATTTCACGGAGGTTAGGCAAAGACGGCGATTCCGCCATTTCAACTGACAAAAAAAAAGTTCCTGGCGTTAATTATTTCCAGGTTTTCACATGGTTGCCTTTTGTGAATTTTAGATGCTGTCATAACACCATATCAGCACATCAGCTCCTGTATTTAAAAAGCGGCGACTTTAAACCTCAAAAGACGATTATTTCTATTGCCTGTTTATATTTATTTATTATTTCTTTTTTTTACACCTTCGTCTCTTCTGTGGCATCCGAATCTGTCAATGTGGACTTGGAGTTCATCTCCGCATTGACTTCGTCTTCTTCACCTTCGTCTTTGTCTACGTCGGCACCTTCTTCGTCTTCTTCTGTCTTTTTGTCATTTATTACTCGTACACAATCCAAATTATAAAGCTGGAACTCCACATTCTTCTTGCGTATATTCAGAGTGTCGATGATGCAATACAAAAGTATCAGGAGATGCTTGGACCGGAGTATATACGAAGCGCCCATGTTATCGGGAAAAATCGGAGCAGCCCAGGCAGAGCAGTCGTACAGGAAGTAGCCGCCATTATAGATGGAAGTATAACCGAAGGCAAGACGTTGATTGTCACACTCCAGAATGCCCCATTGATAGCGGGTGAAAAAGTAGTTGAGAGCCTCCGACAGGCTCATGGTTGTGGTGGCTGGTCCGCAATAGAGAAGTCCAAAGGCCACCAGTTCGATCTGCACCATGAATTTAATGTCCTCAAAGGTGCACTGCATGTTCAAATCACTGACACGGAGATTGTGATCCCAGCGTTCGCTGGTCTGCACACACTCACGGTAGTAACGATCTCCATTGACAATGATGGCATCCAGTAGCTTTGAGTTCCAGTCGGAGAAGCGCCGAAAGACGCTGGCCACACAGCAGGCCACTACACAGCAGCCAAGAGTCTGGCGACCCCTAACGATTATATCGAACCAGGCAGCTCTGGGATGGAGACCACCCCAAAGGGACCATAGAGTATCCTTGATTTCCACATCGAATTTGTGCCACTTGCTCTTCGGACTGTTTCGAAGGATACCATTCAAATTGACATTGAAACGGCGACTCCAGATCGGCTTATAGATGGAAGGAGTCAGCCAAGTCATCGATTCTGTTCGGAGATTCGAAGTGGTGAAGCTCTTCAATTGCTTTAGTATGCCTTCGATAATGAATTTCTGGTTTCTTCCTGGCTTGTTCATATTTTGGCTGGAATTTGAGTAAATTATATTTTGGCTTGATAATCACACTGGAAATTCTTCCTGGAATTAAAATATCGCGCACATAGTTTTGTAGTTCGCGGCGAAACATATTGGCTTGCCAAAAAGAAATTTCACCAGCATTTGAAATGGTCAAACAAGTCAATTCGCTCTATGGAAAGTTACCATGGGTGGCAATGAAAAACAACAAAAATTTTGGTGTAGTGTTTGTGAAATGGAGTATTTAACTGACAACTAAATCAACTAAAACAGAAATGAAAGGCTTAAGTAAACAAAGCCGAACATTGAACTCGGCCACAATCAATTTTGGCATACCCTGTAACCTGTAGAGGCGGTAAATCGGTGATTTTGAACGATTTTTCGTACGGGAAAGTAACTAGCAAATACCAATTCCAGCGAAAAAATATCTCTATTAGTGTGTGAACAAAATGATTTGTAAAGGCAACAGTTGTATGAGTGCTGCATGATATAGTTTTCCGATTTTATTCAATTTTGGTATAGTGATAAATTTCTAAAGAAAATTGTACTCTGATATATGTATATGATTTATATATATAAATAACTGATTAAAATAAAGAAAAATGTGCCTGTGTTTTGCAGATTAAACTAATGGAAAATTAATCTGAGCTAGTTTTTAAAAAGCATTTAGTTTTTCGACCCGTGGGAGATACATATTCGGATATGGAAAAATAAAATAAACTTGATCTAGACAGTAGAATATGTAATCTTTATCTTACCATGTTTGAGAACGAGGCGCTCAAACAGAACGTCAGAAAGACGGAGATAACTTGATCCATTTCATTAGGTACCCCAATAATATTGTCAGCCTGGATGTTGCCTATCGATAGGCGAAAGAACACACTATTGATTTTAATAATAATGTTATTATCAAATTTGCTTGATTTTAGGTTACTTTGGGATGCTTTCAAGGTCTCTCCTTTACACAAATTAGAATAATTGGCTGGATCCAAAAATTATATTATATATTTACCAGACTGAATTATGTTGCGTATACTTAGATATAGAACATTTTTCAAAACTAGCGCTATAAAGTTCAAGGTCTCGAATATTTAGAAGCCAGTTCCGGATTTTAAATAGATACATATGTTAATGGGACTACTATGTACATCGTAAATATATCATATATAAAAAATGATTGATCAGTCTCATTGAAATTAGAAATTTTGAATACTTACCTATGGACGGCACACATTTATAATAAGTTTCATATCGAACATAAATATTTTAGTGATATCTTTAGCAGATCTCAAACAAATTAAGTAATCGCAATATCAACATAAACCTCTTCGCCTCTTTATTCACTGAGCCTGCAATACGGAACAGATTAGTCGGATTCTATATTCCCTCTCTGGTTGTTATTAGTCAATCTAAATAGTAAAGATACTTATCACATCTTTCGCGAAAATTAAATTTCCTCTAATCCCATTTGGATAATAAGCCTCTCCATATCTTGGCAAGGTCTGAAAGACCTCGTTTCCTTGGAAATTAAGACAACAACATTGCAAAATAACAAGTCCACGCCTTTATGGTAAGTTGATGAGCTGCAAACCTGTTCAGCATTAAAAAAAAAAGAAAGAAAAACTACCTTATAATTTGAGCATAATATGATCAGGAGCATAAGTACTCTGAATGGTCTCACAATTAAGCAAATTGATAGTTGCTGCAAAGTGAAATGAAAGACAAGTGAAATGTTCCATGTAACAAGAAGAAATACCTAAACATTGGGTTCGTATATATTTCAAATTTGAATTTTACAAAGTCGAAAACCAAAAATTCTTTCTTTAATTAGCATTGAAAAATAAAGAAGCCCGTGATTCGGCAATATCCTTTTCAAGTTGGGATAGTCTCTGGTCGATAGATCGATGCATTAACCTGATGGCTTCAATGTCTCTCTCAGTTTTCATTTTAGTGCTAGTCAGCTCCTCGAGAATTGTATTTATGTAAGTAATACTTCGATGGAATCCAAGGTTCTTCGAACACACAGTCTTGCTATCTTTCGGAATAATATCATTTGATTTCTTATCAGAGCATTCCGTGTTTTCCTGGACTTTTTCGGATTGTTCACTATGTTTCTGTTGCTCGTTCTTAAGTGCTTTTAAATAGTACAATCGTATTTTTGATAAATGCTCACGCAGCTGAGGCAAATCGTAGTTGGGTGACGCATCGCCATTACTTTCCTCTAGAAGTTTTGAAAATTTATCAACATCAGCCAAGAGGGTGCCTATATCTGGCTGATCCGATTGACTTGATTCCAGCAATTCCTTCCACTTGGCACTGTCATTATCCAGATTTGGGACAAATTTCCTACTACTTGACTTCTTCAGCTTGGCCATATTAGAGTAACCGGCTATGCCTTTCTGTTCAATGAATCGCTTACGAAAGGACTTCTTAATCCTAGGCCTTGCCGTCTGCATCGAATTTCTGGTCTGATACAAATAGTTAATATCGTCACCATGGAAACACTCAAAGACAGAATCAATCTCTTTTAAGTACAAGTTCTCGAAAGACCTATCGTCGTTCGACCTCGGCTCAGTCGTAGAATAGTTCAGTTCATCCTCCATGTTTATTATACAACGATTATCGAAGAGCGTCATCAAGCTGGAGCCGTCACCACAATTGACTAAGGTCAAAGCGGATGTATCAGGACTATTTTTTTCACCCATCTTTTATACCGTGGATTCTAAATTTAAATGAATTTAGTTTCAAAAAAGAATTTTAAAGAATTTTAAGAAATATTTGGAAGCAAAACGAAACAGAAAATTAGATCGACCCAGCACTTGTCAAGAACGAATAAATTTATCAAATATAGATTAAAATATCACAGGCTCGTGGATTCTGAAACAAAAAATGAAACCGAAAAATTAAGTTTGCGTTACTGCAACGCATTAGGGTAACCCATAATTTAAAACATCGTAAACACGTCGTAAATTTTGCACAAGCAAATTTAAGCTTTCATTTTCTATAAAGAAGGAAAAAAAAAAACAAAAACATATGCCTACTTCAACGGGTTCCGGTGGGTCTTGCTCTTCCTCTTTCTCTTTCAGTGCCACTGCCACTGCAACAAGTAATTACAGCCCATTAATTTCTGCGTTTTCAGTGCTTGCAACTGCAGAAGCTGAAGTAAAATCCGAACCCAAAGCAAAAGCTGAACCAGAGGCAGAAGCAGAGGCAGCTTCAGAACTGTTGCTTCTTCCACTTGGCGCATGCATGATAAGTGCCACTTGCCAAACCTCCTTGCATTTTCCGCGCTCTTCACAAACCTTGGCACACCCCTCGACCAACTTATTCCCATTAACATCCCATTCACCACCGGCACAAATACTTCCAGCTCTGCCGTATTCTTTTCTTCTCAGTGTATTTGCTTTGATGAAAATGTTTCGCATTTCACATCCAGCACGTTGCTGTTGTTTTGGGGCACATGCAACGGTCTTTGGCGAGGTGTAACCTATATTTTTCTGTTATTTTTAATTAGAGCCTTCTCGTTTTGTCTGTCGGTCTGAAGCTCAAGCAAAAGCTAAACTCTGCCTACCGTTGATTATTGTGCCCCGTGAGGCATTCACTTCACTCACAGTCCAAAGACATCTGGATAAGTGATCCCTCGGTCGCTTTCGGCCAGACGCGTGAATTACACATTCTACGGCAAATTGAAGAGCATTTGGCATTCCACCTTGTAATTACATAACTTGAAATAATTGCCTCTCGGCATTATCATCATTTGGGATTCGGATTGGCCCCGACCAAGACTGAGAGGCAAAAATTAAGACTGTGACAACAGCTGAGCATGATGCCAGGTTCCAGACAGTCCCACTGACATGTGCCTAGTTTTAAGAAGTTAATCAATTTATTTAAATGCTTAACATTAATGACTGCAATTTGTATTGCTGGGATTTCTTGTTTATCTCTGAATTCTAAGGAGTTTTTTTTATCACCAAAGATTATCAAGAATAATTCTCAACATTTGCATGTGCCTACTTGACGATGGGATTTCAAATGTAAATAAATTTTATCAGATAAATGGAAAACAATTTTTTACTAATTTCAAGGCTGGTTTTCAAAGATGTTAGAAAAAAAACTCAAAGCAACAAGGAGAAATCTAAAAACTCTTTCTTAACAAATTGAAAGAAGAATAAAATAATGTTTATGTTCCTTGAATTCCTTGTTGGTAGAATCTTTTTACAATTTGTAGAAAGATATTTAAATTTTAAGTAGAACATTGTCCCAACTGATTTCACTAATCGAACACTTAAAAATTTTAAATAAATTTATCCAATATGTAGTTCCGGAAATGCTTTTCCCCAAAACTTCGTAGATAACTGAAAACAACTGTGGCGCCCAAAGTGTGACTGTACCAATCGGGTGGAAGCGGCAATTGCACATGAACTTGTTCAGTACTATGTATATAGATTGATCGTACATTTACAAATATACAATATTTTTTATAGTCAGATATTCCCAGACGTGAATCTTTTAATAATTGAAAAATTAATGTACTTTCCATTAATTTTCCCGCATTAAGCATTTCATTCATAAAAATGATAAAGTATTAAATTATTATTAGCCGTAATGCCCAAAGAAAGTCATTATAAAAATAATAAAGAAAACTCAAGAGGCGTTATTGGGGAAAAACTGGAAAATATTTGTGCAGAGTGAGCAATTTTTCGATTGACTCCTTCAGCAAAAAGTCAAGGCGTCAATTAAGAGAGAATGGCAACACAGACCGAAACCAAGAAGAAACCATCAGAAAGGTGGAGTCAAGTCAAGGCGTCCGAGTCTCTGGATCCACCATCAGGCCCAGCCCAACAAGATGAGATCTCTTTTTCTCTCTCTCTAACTCTGAACAGGCCCAGAGCACAAAGCGGCATTGAATTTGTTGTTTGGCTCAGCTTAGGTTGTTATTCAAGCAGACTACGGCCGACCTGGCAGGAAGTTGTTTAGTCGAAGGCTTCATTGGCCTCATTGGCACCTGCATTTTTTATTATCTGACGGCGGTGATTTGCTTTGAAGCCGCTCAGTCAGCCATACCGCCTCTAATCTAGCCACTGAGCTCTTCCTAGTCCTGATGCTGCCCAGGCTGCTGCTTTGCAGCTTCTGCCTGTTGTATCTTGAAGATATTGTTGATAAAGTGTTAACAGTCTGAATTGATTGCCAGACAGGCAGACAACATCACAACAGCATCCACATTTGTCCCCAAGTCGTTGAAGTTTTATTTCAACAGTTGTCATCTTCGACGTTGTGAACATTTCAAGCAGACATTGATAAATAAATAAATCGGCCTTTCAATTAGGCCTAACTAATTTCTTACAAAAAAAAAAAATAAATTCTCATGATTATTAAAACGCCCGAGCTAATCGCAATAATTTCAAGACACCTAAAGTGATGAGCACTAATCCTTGTCCAAATTTCTTAAGTCCCATAAAAATATTTCAAGATTTATTTAATATATTTTTGGGATTCTTAACAAAGCTCTTAGTATCTAAGTGGAATAAAAATCTCAAGGTCCTCTATAAGACTTTCCCTTTAACGATTTTTTTTATGAATTTTTAGGGAAGTCTTGAATTTTTGATAAACTGAATTTAGTTTCAGTCTTCCCGGATTTAAAGTCTCCAGAATTTAGAAGAATATTCCCATTCGGACGCGCCCATAATCAAGTGCTTGGCTATAATCTCAATAATAATGAAGTAAATTGGAAGTACCCCCTCCTTCAGTTGCATTGGAAACGCGGCAGGTGACCAACAATGCAACTCTCTGTTGCGTTGGCTGCCTCATTGATTGACTGCAATTGTGGTGCTGGTCACGTTCGCTGAGGTGAGCAACAAAGGCGGCTTTGTGATGATCACCATCATAGACACAGACAGCACCATGGGCATCACCCAGCGTCATCATTGGTACCGTCCCCGCGCCACTGACTGAAGACTGCAGATTCGAAATGTGTAGAAAATAGACACGGCGTTAACGACAATTGCGCGCTAATTATCGCCTCATGCGACGCATTGGGATGCACTGTCCAGGCGGGTATACTGGACAATAACCACCGCTGCTGAGAGGCATTCCTGAGAGGCGTGAATTGAATTCTCCTTATGATGCTAACGCTGACGTGTACACCGTCCGATGATGATGAATGGCAGACAACAGTCACCATAGCCACCAAAGAGCATTTAACTACTTCATTTTGTTGTTGTTGTTGTTGTTGTTGTTGTTGTTGGTGGTGTTGTGTTTGTTGTTGTTGTGGCTGTATAGACAGAAAGTCGGAGTTTTGATTTATAGTGTTGGAAATTAAAGTTGCGCACACTTTTGTTAAGCCACATGAATTGCAAGAATGCATCTGCCCAGGCCACAGAGAGGAAGACTGCTAAGAGACTGCGATTAAGTGGTTAGCTCATTAGCCTGACCCATGCGTTGGTATTTGGGTTAGGCTAAGGTCTGTACAACAATTGTTGCCTGGTCATCGTTGTCAACAAATAACGGTGCTTGCACCAATCAAGGAAGTCAACTATGATACGCCCCTTTTGTCCAATTATCCCCAGCGAAGGCATGAACATAATGGTGTTACGAATTACAAAAAAAAATTACTGGTGGCCTAAGTAAGTTTGAAGATATTTCTGCAGGCAATCAAGACGAAATTAATAGAGGAAAGGGAAAAGTCAAATTTAAAAAAATTAAATAAATAATAATTAAGATTATTAAGAAATATTCTTAATATATATTTGAATTTCCTGAAATTAAACAATGACAATAACAGAGATATTCCCAAAGCCGATCTGGTTTTATTTGACTGCTATATGATATATTTCGATCTAGATTTAGCTAGGTATACATGTATAAATTTCAATGAGACTTATTAATAAATGTCACAGACGAAACTGCTGCATATATTTTCAAAACTGACAAATTCTCATAGATATAAATTGAGGATCTAGTTTGTATAAAAACACCTAGATGAAAATGGCTAAACCCATTTAAATAGTCGATTAATCAATCTGAAGATGATTTTTCGCACTCTTCACAATGAATGACAAAAGCATTTAATCTTATTTTTTTCTTAGAAAAGAGTGTAGTAATAATAATAATTTTCTCTTGACCCCTTAAAGAACATTTTACTTCCGCCTTTCTTAAAGCAAACCAATTTGAAAATACCCTTCCCAAATAAATACGTTCAGGCTGAAATAAGTAAATTTTATTATTCTCTAAATTATTAATTTCACCTTTCAAAATTACAAGAGTCGAATAAGATAGAAAATAATACGAAAGCTTAACAGTTTATGTCTTAATTTGATTTGAAGCCATATAGGAAGTAATGTCAGCACTTAGGCTAAATCGCTTAATAGCTTATTCGCTCTTATAATACATAAAATGATATACGTTTTTAAATGGGTTCTAAGTGTGTTATTGCATATATGTAATTTATCTAAGCCTAGCCAAAATTTTTTATATGGGTGCCCGAATTTATTCCTCTCAGATCCACAGTTTTTAATGAAATTGACTTCAACTTCGCCGTTGTATAACAAACCCTCCTTGAAGATTAAAGAAAAAAGATCTATTTCAGGATCTGCGACTTTTAAAAAGAAATAATTTCAACATTTTAATATAATACAATATCAAGATTTATTATGAAATAATGCTTTTGTGAGGCTTCACAGAACTATTAAAGATTTCGAAAAGACACCAAAATTATTTAAGTCATTGCAATGTTTTCCATCTTATTCGGCACTCGAGTCAACTCATTAATAAAATAAATAGTAAATAAAATATGAGCTTAAAAAGAATAATTAATGTATCTTTTAATCTCAGGTAAGCCATAAGCTAAATCCTCCTTGAATTTCAGAAAAGCTAAAAGTCAAGATCATTGAAATTAGCGGAAAAGCTTCTGGTATTTGTCGGTTATGTATGGATCGTATTGGATTTCTATTTGATGTAAGTTTGAGTCTAAATGGAAAGTGAACTCGAAAAGGTATCAGTTGAATTTATTTTAAGCCCTCAGCAACTTCTGTAGTCAAGAAACACAAAATAAATCGGCTACAAAATCATTAAAGCAAAAGTGAAACATAAATGGTCTGATGTAAGGTGTCAGTTATAGTCACTGACAACTGCAACTGTCAATGATAAGGCCAAAACGGAATTCAGCATATAAGACGAGACGTCACAGCCTTGGCCTCAGACATTTAGTAGACACGCAGTTTTTCAATTATTTCAAAGTCAGGCAACAACAAGAATAAGCCCAAGTAATGGAATTGAGACAAGCCAACAAGTTGCGTGCCAAAAACAATTGGCCTGGTACACAGCCGCCTGAGGTGGAGGTTGTGGTCTACAAAATTTTCATAACAAGTTGTTGGAATTTCAAAGTGCATGTATGATAATGTTGGGATTGCAGAAGAAGAATGAAAATATATGTTTTACATAATTGTATTAATAGTTCTGGGCCTTACCAACTGAATGGAGTATATGGATAAGGTAGAAGGGCTGTTTTAAAAGCATTACAAACACGCCAAGGCAAATGCAAATGCATTTGGGTCTGTCAAGTTGGCAGGCGGCGCCGGGTCTACTAATTAGCCACTTGGTAGGGCTAATTTAACGCTGCATGTGGCCGCTTGACAATAACGAATGATTCTTCTCAGCGTTTAGTGAGCCAAAGGGTTGAGGGGCGGCCAGGGGATCCTGATCTTTTGACTGCCCATGACACGTGTCTTCGCCGACAGCGTGTTAACTCAAGTGTTACGAACGTCGTCAATGCGGCTTCAGTTTACCCAATGGGCTTTTGAGCTTTGTTTTCATTCCTCCTGTTCATTTTTTTTGAAACCAACTTTGTAATTTGAAACCAGCTCATGCCAAAGTCTTGCCTACACCCAGCACACAGCAAACTCTTTTCAGCATTCTACCACACCTTTTCTATGCCGCCCTTGCCTTGACTTTCCCAGATCTGTTTCCGGTTTGCTGGATATCGTCTAAGGCGTCTTCAACGTTCTATTGCACTTGCACTTTTGAAAATTAAAAGGTATATGAGTTCGTCTGGTGTTGTTTCGTTTTGCAGTGGAAAATACCACCCACTTGGTCGTCTAAATGCCAAGAACTGAAAACGGCAACACAGTCAGAGAATTCTTGGAGAGAGATTAGAATTAGAACAGCAAGAACTTAAATATTATCTGTGGGATATGGGTGAATCTGTTATATCAAATCTTGACCGGATCGGAAAACTATCGTATAGTTAATCAGTCAGAAAATTCTTGGAGAGATTTTGGAAATGGAAAAGCATGGATTTGAATATTATCTTTGGGAATCTTAATGGATGGATCAGGAGTCTATATAAGAAACTCAAAAACATAAATATCTTTAGTTGTTTTCAAAAATTTCTAGTGCCCATTTAGAGCTTTTCTGATCCACAACGAAAAAACATTATCTACGGAATAATGATAATGATGGCCCCTAGGCAAACATTTATTTTGTAATTTCCCAATCTTGGCTTGGGAAAAAGTATCTACAACTTTCCATGGTTAAGAAAAGTTTCTCCTAAGAAATCTTGTAAGTTTTCACCAAATTGGATTGGCAAGTTCATGACACCACGTGGGCCTCAAAAAAAAAAAAAAACAACAACACAGGCTCACACATTTGGATATAGTACAAACACAGAGACACCAAATCGGTGACATACAACAAGTTGAAAAAGCAACAACAACAGCAAATCAGCAACCTGTTGGCTGTTGCCACCAAAAGGCAAGCAAAATATCAAATTTCAGCGATATGTAAACTGGACAAACAGCGATTTGGAATTCAACTTTTGGACAAATAAACTCCGCACTTTCCAAGGTGAAGACATACGCAACAAACAAAGAAAAATGACTTGAATTTTTTTATATTTTAATGAGAAATCATTAATTTCAAATCGAAAATACACTCATTTTTCCACAGTTTTTAAAGATGAGACAAAACGCCAACTCAAGCCGTCTAATTGGTTTGAATGATTTGCATATGTCTAAAGACTTTTCTAATTGATTCATTTGTGAGACAGAAAAAGTCAGCAAAGAAAACAAATTCCCTGAAAGATGCTAATCAAGATGACATTTGGAATGCCAAGACTAATCAAATGCATTATTTATCGATTAAATGATGAGGCTGAACTGTTGTAAAAAATAATTTTATTTTGATTTAATAACATTTCATAAATAATGAGCCATTCTAAAAATATTAAAAAAAATTACCCATTTCTTTGTTTAATTTAAAAATATACTCACATAGAAAAATAAAAATAAAAAAATTCCCCTTTTTTTGGTCAACGGTCTGAATAAATAAATCGAGAAATTTTAATTAATGCAAATTGTGCGTATCCAGACAAAATATTAATTGCCTTTTTTTTTGTGTCTTTTTCTATAATTAATTCATTTTTCCAGGCTACCAATAATGATATTACATTAATTATAAAATATGAAATTCTCGATTTAAGGCGAAAAAAAATTAACCAATTAAAATGGTTTATTATCATTTAATGAATACGCACATCCAAATTGCTGATAAACAAAAACAAAGTTAATGGCTGCTTAAAATTTTACTTATCTCGGGCATTTGTGGAAACAACACACAATTAAAATAGCATAAAAATTATAATGCAATAAAAAAATGGGAGGCAAACAGAAAATCCAAAAACCGCAATGCAAAAACCACAGGAAATAATTAATAATGAACAAGCATATCCATTCGAGTACAGTCCCGCCAAAAGCAGCTATATTTAAAATAAAAAATAATGGAAAAAAGTTGACAAATCCTTTGAAAAAGGAATTAAACATGTTTTAAATGTTAAGAAAAAATATATAAACATAAAATTTAAAATGATTTGGATTAACCGAAGGTATTTTTTAATTCAAATATTTCACCCAGTAAGCCATATGCAAGGTGGACGTGGTACACTCATATCAAAAGCTCGAACTCTAATATTGGTCCAGACACCAACAAATAACACAATTAAATTATTATTATCAAAGCAAGTATGCCAATATGTACATATAATATTTTTCTTGTCCATGTCTAGTAGTTTCTATATATCATATTTCGGGGCTCTAGCTCTTACAGTTTCAGAGATCCAAACGTAGTTCCTGGGATCCACAGTTGAGCGACTCCAAAGATTTAACCCAAGTTCTTCATATAGTTGTGAGCATATTTACTCTTCTCAGCTTTGCAAGACTTAGACCAAGGACTAAAGCTAGGTTTCAGTCTGTTCTAATACCTAGAACCCCTTCCTAGTCTTATAGCAACTTACTTGTAGGATTATTGGAGTTAAAAGCTTCCCGTTATGCTATTTTCTCTTCTAAAGATGGTCCAATTTGGTTCAAACTGACATAATTTTAAAGATGTGAAATATGCGGAACTTCAAAATTTTTTAGGAGTTTAAAGGACAGAGAGACAAAGAAGAAAACAAGGAACCAAACTAATCGAAAACTTATAGTCCTATGAATGTGGAACTTCGAAATTGTTTAGATACTTAGGGAATAAAGAAAAAGGAAGCAAGCTAAATCAGAAGTACGATTCCTCGAATACTTATAGCCTCAAAAAAATTCTTTCTTTGTTACATAACTGAGTCCAATTCTAATGTACCCTTAAAACTAGAGTGCAGGGTACACTAAAGCAACTGCTCGCTTAGACAAATTCTTGGTTATTTCGTTAACAAATTCTGTCACAATGTCGAACATATTTATTGGGGTATCGCCCACAAAGTCACACGAAGTTTTTACCCCAAATCATGTACAAATAAATGCGCCAATAAATTTCATCATTAAAATCACTTAATTTTGATCTACGATGAAAATAATGAAAAATCACCTAAGCCAGCCTCGGACCAAATGCCACGAAATCAAGAAATGCTCTAGATAAAAAAAGGAAAATAAACTTTAAAAAATAAAGAAAAAGAAGAAAAACAAGTGAACAAAACACGACTACTGTCCTGGCTGTCGTGTCTGTCAGTTTGCATAAATCATAAAATAAAAGACACTAAAAGCGAAAATAAATCACAAAAAATACATGCACACGGATCCACAATCCTCCACAACTACTCCGACTTGTGCTTGGCGTATTAGAGAAATTTACAGGCCGGTCTCAGTCAGTTGGCCAGCCTGTTGGCCTGGCCTGGCCTAGGCAATGCCATGGCCAAGACCAGATCGTTGGCTTAGGCGAAAATTAATTGTAAAGCGCACCGCAAACACGGCGGGTACATCAATTCATTCCAAGGCTTTGACTCCTCCGCGCCCCTTCAGCTTTATCTGCATCTGCGTACCCTGCCAAGCTTAGACGACGCATGCGTGGCTGCCGTTTGGTAGTCTGGGCCAATGAGTCTGACCGTTTGTCAGTTTTGTCTGTTTTGAAATATGATGGCCAGTTTATTTTTCTTACTTCTATTTTTTTTTTTTAACTTCTTTTCTTTTTTTGCATAAAAATGAATTTCACTTCGTTGTGGGCTTCTGTGTGCCTCGAACCAACTCGTAAGAGTAAAATTTAAGACCATTTCTAATGGCAATTGGCCAGGCTGATTTCCAAGAAGCACATTGCCTTTGCCAATGCCATCGCCTATTCAAATGGGCGTATTTTTTCAATTTTCAGTAAAATGAAGTTTGCATTTGATGCATGTGATGAAGATTAGAATTTGCTACAATTATGAATTTCTTAACATTAGCAGAATAAGTGTTATAAATAAATCATTCCAAAGAGGAACGAGCCATAAAAAAACCTTGAAATTGTTAAACTCTCGATAACTCAAAATTGACGACTGTACTTTTTCTTTGAAGGATTCTCTCTCTCACTCTCTCTGTGTCATAAAAAATCTGTAATACAAACAAACAGAGATCATAAAATGTGAATATGTTAAGTACAGTCACGTCGTAGTTTCGATTTATTTTATTTGAATATATACCGCAACCCATTTACGTGACTGTAAACTTTACAAATTATAAAATTTCCAACCATGATGACTACTGAAAATTTCCATCAGGCTACCTCCTGTGGCTTTCAGCTTAAGAAAAACCAAACCGGCAGCAAATCCAATCCAAACGATTAGGTGAATGCAGCAAGTAACTTTAACCGATTGGCAAAAAGACTTGGTAAATGCAATTTAATAAATTAATTACATCAATTAGTTGTTGCATTTTTTATTGAATTTCTAGTAAATATTTTGCTAAAGGAGTAGAAATTCTCTGCTACCAGGAAAACCGAACAAATTTGAATTTATAGACCATTTCTAATAGTCTGGACGGAAGACCTCGATAGGTCTTGAAAGCCTTCTAGACATTTTTAGAATAATTGAAAATTTATGCAGACATGACTTTAATTGACTCTTGTCTTGATTTATTAATAAGGAGAGACCCAACGAAATATTTGACTTTAATTGAAAATGTTAATATTGATTAGTGTATCGAATTAATCATTTCTAACTGGTGGGAGGGGGGCATGACCATATATTTCAATTTACAGAGTTCATACCCTTTTCTAAGAAATAAGAGTATATTCTGCTCTGATGTCTGTAAAGCACAGAACAACTCATCGAAAGTCTCCAAGGCTTAGAATAGTCAGTTTTGATGAGAATCAGTTAAGATATGTCATTCAACCTTAAGTGGTAATAAAACTTGGTATACAACTTTCTTATATACAAAGGCTGCACATTTTTCGGAACCGAGCGGCCCAAAAGAGTATATCATATAGCTATTATACAGACCTAAATCGGTCTTACTGACCAATCCCATTCATATGATTCACACAGGAAAAATTCCAAAAAGACTCTGTTTAATTTTCAGCAGCCCAAAGATAACATTTTTGTGTTTTTTTATGATTTCTGTGAGTTGGGATTTGGATTCATAAGGTAATCTCTTACATATATTGCCCTCACCTGTCCAATATTGATTTGGTCATTGCTTATGTACTCAATACAATATATCAAAACACCCTAAATGCAGGCATTGTTTGGGCCATTGCCCAGGCCATTACACATTATAATTTACATTGCCTGAAATTCCCTTTATTTTTGTACTCCCCCCAACTGTTTTGATGTCTAATTTCAGTCCAAATTCTGTCAGATAAGTGAATTTATAGTGTTACCCAAGACGTGACTAAACTATCCATATAAATAGTGCCTATAATATATGAACAATATCATAAGACAACCACATTATTGAGCGGGCTGTGAGCCAAAAATATAAACACCTCATACCGATTAGCCCAAAAGTCAAATGCTGCGACTTAATAAAATGTGAGAGCCTCCTTTGCATATTGATTATCATCAATTTCATTTTGAATTTATTTTCTGGCGTTTCTCGAGCAAATCAGTCAGGCAAGTGCCTGCTCCGTTTCGTTCATAACCCAAATCCGCATAATGCCACAACGACTCACTGCAAAAAAATGCAAATGCATCGATTTGGTCATTTGTTTTCATCGTGTTTTCGGTATAGTTTTTTGGGGTCAATGTCAATATTGTTTTGTTTAGCGTTCACTGCACTGCCCGCGTTGTAAGTTTTGTAAATTTTTGCCAGCGTCTCCTTTCCACCCACGGCCAGCATTTGTAAGCACACGAATGTGGACGGAGGTCGTGGCACCCGCCACAAGGAAACATGTTTAGCATTTTTAAGCAGTCCACGCGATAACAGTTGTCATATAAAATCCCCAGCCTACACGTCTGTTTCGTACAGTTACAACAATGGAACTCAGCTCGATAGTTGCTTCAATCATTGCCGGTGTCTTGTGCCTGAGCCTGGTGCAGGCGGATGTGGGCCTAGACTTACAGCGTCGCCAGCACCTGCAGCGCCAACGAGTGGCTGCCTATCCGGCTGCCGGCTACAGGCCATCGCGTCAATTTAGTTTGCCCGAACGTAATCGTGTTCCCTCGGCCACTTATGGAGCCCCGAGTGCCTCGAATAGTTCTCCAGCCTCGAGCTACATTCCTCCAGCTGCCTCGAATATATCACCAGCGGCAACCTATGTTCCTCCAGCTGCCTCGAATAGTGCACCGGCTGCGGCTTATGCCCCACCAGCCGCAGCTTATGTGCCTCCAGCTCAGCCTGCCAGGCTGAGAACTGCTCCCAAGCCTGCCCGACTCGCAGTCAACAGCGAGGTCCAAGAGGATATCAATGATGCCGCCGAGGAAATCGATGTACCCAAAGCAGCCCAGGCTGCTGCCGCCCCTGCCCCAGCCGTGGCTCCCCTCCAGCCAGTCATTGCCTACTATCCAGCCGGAACCGTGGGCTTCGTACAGCCCAATGCCTTTGCCAAGCTTATTGCAGCTCCAGCGCCAGCCGCCGCCGCCGCCGCCGCCGCCTATGTGGCCGCCCCTGCCGCAGCCTACGTTCAGCCACAATATTATGCAGCCTTTTTGGGTTAGAACCAACGCCACAATATCTTTATTTGTAAATATTTAAACTCTTGCTCTACCTAAATAAAATTAAACTTTATTTTAGCCAAATATTTAAGCTTTGATTGAGAGTCCCAGGAATCTTGTCTTGGTTACTTCGCTTAAAGAGAATATAAACCAAAGTTTAAGCCCGATCTTTATTATTCTCTTAATAGAGCTTAGAGTAGAAAGCCGCTTAAAATGGTTAGACCTGTCTCAAAGCCAAAATCCAAAAGGCCTAACGAGCATTTGTCGAGAGAAAAAATTACTTTATGCGGCCTGCCTGCCTGACTGGCCGACTGGCTGACTAGTTGAGTTGAGTGAGCAGAGATAATCTATTATGACCGTAACAAGAAATAAATCCCAACTCGGTAATCCATCATTTTACGACTTGGGCAATCAAAATAAGGAGTTTAACTAAATTCAGCCATGAGTCTGGACAGGCTGAGGCAGGACGGCTAAGCCGAGACAGAAGCGACGGACCAACCAGCCAATCAACGACCACAAAGTTGAGCAAGTTAACCGCCAGAGAATCAAAATTAAAGTTGGAATAGCCACCAAAACTAACGAACCAGTCGAAAGTCATGTTTAAACGTTTAAACCAGAACTAGAAGTACGAGGCAGGCTGTGCTCTACTCTGGTCTGCTCTGCTCTGCTCTGCTCTGCGAAGCTGTGCTGGCCAAAAACCAGGAAACATGCATTTCAGACATGCTTGCATACACATTCAGGCCAAATCAAACGTCAAGCAGAATCATCGTCTATGTTGTTGTTTTTGTTGTCAGAGTTGTCCAGGAGTAAGTACAGGAGAGGATCACGCGCCAGGCTGATTTCAAGAGCTCAATTTAGAGTGGCCCCGTCAACGATTTTGCCCGTTGCGAATGGCAGCTTGGATTGGCGCTACTGCTGACGGCTGCCACTAAATAGTTGCCAATAATCCGTGTCCAAATTGATCAGGTTGCCATTTATGGTAACTGGCGATATAAGATGCCAAAATGTTGCTGCTCTTGCTGGCCTCTGAGCTTCATTACCAATGCACAAACTTGGGCGTTTCAAATCATTTGCAACGCACAAAAACCTTGCCACACTCCCCACCTATCTCCCTTTCGCTCTCTGAAGAGATCCTGGTAATGGGGCAGCATTCTCCTTTATTATTGCTTCATTTTAAAGAGCAGATAAGATCAGAGTACCAAATCGGTAATGCTACTTTGTTTCCTGTCATCAGAATTTCAATATTCAAAAATCTAAATTATATAATCATCAGGCAGAAAGTGAGCCTAAATGCCTTCACCGCAAGTGCAAAAGGCAAAGCCAGATTCGAGCAGCAGAAACCTAAGCAATGTTGTGCTCGAGTCTCTTACCACAAATTCGTTTTATGTTGGGCAACCTGTTCAACGACACAAGCGCCCCTCAAAGCCCATTGAAGCTGCTCAAAACATTTTGAAATCGCATTTAAAGGCTAAAGGTTCAACAGTTAGTGGCATATCTGGTTCGGTTCGGACCTTTTTCCTCTCTTTCCCTCTCTGTCTTTCTCTTTCTCTCTCTGTCTGTGCCTAAAGAAAATGCAACCACAAGTCAGCTAAAATTGCAAAGAGTCGGTAATTAAAAGGAAATATGGGTTAAAAATAGCAATGCAAAGTCAAAGTCTATTTGCGGCCGACCAACCAACTCAGAGAGTAGATTTTGAACTCAAAAGGAAAACTTAAATTTAACTATAAACTGCCTTAACCAACGCCCACTGGACAGGGCGTGGGAGGTTTGGGAGGAAAATATCGGTTACAAATCAGTTGAATCACATATACTGTGTGCCTGTGTGTGTGTATGTGCTTGTGAGTGAGCGCTTGTGGTTAGCTGTCAGAATGGGCGTATGTTTTTTTTATATTCGCAAGAAAATGTATTTCCAACGTCGAAGTAAAAAAGGGCGGAAAATGAAAAATAAGCAGAAGCAGTAGCAGAAGCTGAAACAGCAGCAACTGCCAGGATTTTGTGGAAAATTAAAAAATAACAAAAAAGAAGAAGCAATAAAATGATATATACCAATACACTTAAGCACTTGAAATGGCCATCATTTTATGTAATTTTGATTATCTTTATATTTTTTATAATAAAAGAATTAATTAAAAATAATTTTTTTTCTTATACGTACAATTAAGCCCACATTAATTAATAAGTGTAACTTTTTCAAATATTTCCAAGCAGGCAAAAAAATATTGCAATTGAAATACAAAAAAAAAAAAAAACGGTTTCATTCAATTCAAATCACGCGCCACATTGGTTAATGTTATTACTCCGAATTTTAGAACTGAACCGAATCAAATGAACAAATAAATTGAATAACCAGTGCACCAAAACCTTTGAGATTATGACTCCATATCCCAAACAAGTAAATACGGGGGTTTAAAAATAAACAATGAAATAAACAATAAAATAAACTGTTAAATTGGTTATTTTAGTGACTCCGAATTTTAAATTTGAGCATTTATGAATGAGCGAATAAACGAACTAGTTGACACTGAATCTAAAACAGCTGGGAAAATACGCCTACACGTCACCAACAAGCGGCGGCCGCTAAAAGTTGTTAACAGGTGTAAGTAGGTAAAAATCTAAAAACAAATGCAACCAAATTAAATTCAGTTTGACATCGTTATTTGCAGACCATGCGTCAATTAAAAGGTAAAGTCAAGGAAACGCGGAAACAGCGCAAGGAACGCAAACTGGACAATATGGATGCCCAAAGTAAACTAAAGACAGTGGTGCTGCCTGCTCTGGGAACTTTAGTACTATTGGTTGTAGCGTTTATTTACCTAAAAACACGTCCACCAGTATTGGCCTAAACTAAACCTTATCCATAAAAATGAATTTTTATACTCATCCCTCCAATTGACAAAAGAATCATTTCTAGATTTGTTGTATATTTTTGTGCAATTAAAGTGTTAATATATTAATGTATAAATATTTGAAACTCAATATACATTTGGAAGTAAATAATCGTTCTCCCTTTGTATGCAACACTAAAATAAACATACATACTTGGATGTATGTACCTGAATCTAAAAAATATTTACACTATTTCGAATTAGCATCTAATCTAGGTTACTTACTTGGCTACGGTCTAATTTACAAATTGAATTTCTCAAAATTATCAAACATAATTCATTTATAAAGTTAATTTCTTATTTACATTAAATATTGGAGACATCTAGTTAGTGATCGGGGTTTTCCTGGATTTATTCAAAGTCAAACTGATACCCTCGATCTACAAAACTAAGGCCACGCTCAGAACTGGCTGGGAAGCCATCATTGAAAATAATGTAGTCCTGATATTCTTGCGACGTGATCAGCTCCTGAAAGTGATAAAATCATATAATAATTAATTGAAACGATTTATTTCTATACACACCTTTTCATCCACGAAATTTTCAAAGCCAGACAAGACGTAGTAAAGCGACAGAGGCGGCGAAGTGTGGCGCCGCAAGGCTCCCTTTCTCTGTCGATTCGGATGACGCTCCCTGAGTATTTCAAGAGCTTTATACAAGAAATTGGGCGTAAGCTTTCGACAGTAAGACACATCTAGATCCTGCAACTGAGGACAGAGTTTTACAAACTTGATCAACAAGGCATCACAGAGATCCGTCCAGTTTCGTAGGCAAAGCATACGCAGGTTAGACATGCAGGTATAACGCTCTAGATAGTCCACGGGATGAGTCCAACTACAAATGGCCAGACGCTGTAACTTTTCATATGGCCAAATTGGTAGATTGGCATCCCAACCCGGTTCTAGGGGCATATAATAGCCGTCCACAGCAAATCCAATTATTTGGCCTGCTTTATACTCCATGATGTCGTAAAACTCACGCACTTCACGTATCTTGTGATCAAAAGCATCCACATTGATAAGCGGTGGTATGTACCATTCAGTGTCCAGTAGTACCACCAACTGCTTGAGAGCCGGTAAATCCAAGACTTGCGGCAATACCGACTTCAAGGTGGCCAAATTCAGTTTCAGCACTGTAAGATTCTGCAAACCTTGAATGCAGCTGTTCAGATTTAGTTTGCTAATTACATCGTATAGTCTTATGTCCAGGACCTTGAGATGGACCAGTTGTATGCAGATTTCTTCGAGATATTCTTGTTCCAATTCGTACGCTTTATTCGTATCGGCGTAGAGATGTAATTCTTGCAAATATCGAAAATTCGAGAGGAAACGACCATGGATGGGAGTGGTTAAGCGGAGACGTTGTAAATTGGGCAGCAGGCCAGCCATCTTTCGTATACTTAGATCTGTGGGATAACAGTCCATGTCCTCCGGATCATAGTAAAAGCTGGTGACCTTCGGCAGCTCATAAATCTGCATTTCATCCAAGTCTTTCAGTAGGGTACACAAACAACTGCACAAGCAATACATGTGTCTGATGTACGGCCGCATCAAGCGAAGGAAATAGCGCAAGTCCTCATAGTTGGGCAACAACTCGCGCCATCTATCCAAGTCCAGATCGTCGTAGGCATGGGAATAGCACCATTTTGTCAAACAGACTGCCCGAAATCGTTTGCAGACTCTTGAGACAGCCACCTCGGTTCGAAGATCAGGTAAGCGCTGGAAAATGCAGTCCAGGCAATCATTATTGAGTTTTAGTATGTCCGCCGTCTGGATAATCGCTGTTGATGTAGATGTGTGATTTGGTGATGCTGGTTTCTCACTCGAATTTTGTCGTGGCTCCATTGCAAAGCAATGGAACTGTCTTGCATAAATAAACTTGGTCACCAGGAGAGGGTGGTGATATAATTGATGTTGTTATCCTTTAACGCAACTTTCCTTCCCCTTTCCTACCTTTGCAGTTTTAGGTTTTGCATTAATTGTTGTATAAAATTTTGTAAGCGTCAGCTGATTTTACCAAATTTTGCTTTTCGGCTTGGTTCGTTCCGGAGCTGCAATTTCGGAACAAGAGCGTCAAGCTAGCGTCGATTTAATTTGGAATTAGGCTTATATCTTATATTTGTTTATAATTAAATAAATTAAGAAATACTGAATGAAAAATTGGGAGACACCCATTTTTGTTGATATCTCAAGCCTACGATTTTGCGCTAACATGCTTAGAATACCAATAAATAGCCCACAATATTGACATTTCGACAACAATGTTTGAGAAGTACCCTAATTTGTGTTCCCATCTTACTGCCATCCGTCAAAAAAATCATGTTGCCGAAACATTTTTGCATATTTCTTTCAGAAAAATCGTCGGCAACGTTTCGGAGAATATGGCATTTTGTTATTTGAATTTATGGACTGCCAAATTTGCTCATATATGTAATTGAGTGATCTGGTAACACCACCCGGCACTATTTATGAAAGATTCTTGCTATGAAACTTTTTTGTGAGAAAAACATTTTCCGTTTATCTCAAAATATATTAAGAATATTAAAAATTTATATTATTCTTAAATTCAAGTTAGAGAATTATTTTCCTCCTTTTTGTGGGAAATTTGAGCGTGCTTGCAGCACAGTAATTTTGACAGAGTTTTATATTCGATGAAAAGATTAAAGTAAAAATGGCAAGCAATTGCGATGTGCATGTAAATAAATAAATATTTATAATGTTTTTACATAAAAAAAAACCTTATTTTTATATTTGAATACTTTAACGAATCTCTCGACAAGCAGACAGCAGCAGCTACGACAGCTTCCGGTCACCCTTTTTTGGATTTCAAAGTCTTTTAAATATTTTTTATTATAGTGCATGCCAAAATCTTTAATAGAATCTCCATAATCTAAGATTTTGTCAAACATTTCATTTCTAAATATATCACATGATTTTAAATTTTGTGTATTTTGTGTTAGACAAATAACTCTCTGTAAACTATAAAGGGAAAGGAAAAATAGCTCTTATGATAATGAGTTCATTATCGAAGCAAAAATCATTTTATTGGGATGTCGCTTTACTCCATTCGTTGCGAACGAACTAGCTATTACCAAATCATAAGACCAATGAGTGATCCCTTACGTGTTGTTGTTTCGAGCTTATCTCACAATCTATTTTTAGACATTGCCCACGCGGTGTATTCTTAGTGGCTGCATTTAAGCTTAGCTTACAAAAGTAACTAAAGTGCACGTCTCTGCCTTCTAAGTTAGAGGTTTGTCTCTTGCTTACTTAGGTGTGTTTTGCCTAAACTAAGCGCAGTAATTATAGTAAATGGAGAATTTGTGATTATTTAATTAATAATTTTTGCATAATCAAGAAATGGAGAGGAATATATCATCTAGCTCTGACTGAGCAATAACCGGTATGCCGCCCTAGCAAAAGAGGCTGATTCTGAAGAGGAGATTCCTACTCCTAGTTCACCTAGGCAACAAAATGAGGCATAACTTACAAAGATCTCACCGAAACACACAGCTATCTGTGTGCCTAAAGTAAACAGCATTAACAAACTGGAAAGAGCACTGAATGTTTCTGTCCCATCAACAAACTATCCACACTTCAAAATCAGGCATTTCCAGAATTTACACCATCAACGTAATGACCATTAGAGCAGTGGTTAAAATGCTTTCTGACTTAAAGTTTAAGGCTTGGTACCATCAATTCAGAGAGGACAAGCCTATTAGACTAATCTTTAAAAATATCTACTCAATAGTACAGTCGAACGGGCCAACCGTAACAAGGATCTGGTGCAATGTTTTAACTGCCAGAACTTTGGACATAAGAATGTCAATAACAATGACTTGAGCTCTAAGGCTGCATATATGTTGGAACCCGTCGTGAAAATGGCTTTTCTTATGCTGACATGACCAAACTAAACACGATATACAGTTCAGAGAAGGATACCACATCTAGTCCAATGCACAGCCCAAAAGAGGACAGATAATCTTCACAAATATTAGGAGCTGGGTAATGCCATTCACAAACTGGTGCAGGATTCAATGGATGCCAATAAAGTATTCCGAGTGCTTGTTCAAAAATTGGTTTCATAATGAATAATAGAAATATCAAAATAGGATTATGGAATGCACGAGGACTGTTCAATAACAAAGATGAGCCTAAATGTTTTTCTGAACGCCTACTCATTAAATATAATCTCATAACAGAAACTCACTGCAACCCCAGTAAGTATCTATACTTTCCTGGTTATGACATTTATCCCGCCCTTCATCCTAGTGGTAACTGCAGAGTTACAACAAATTGGTAAAAATTTCAATTAATTTTATATTGTAGAAAGAGTATATTATAAAGTAGTCCAATGTTTATAATATTCTTCGCAAGCACGGAGTGTCGATTTTGGAAGTCAGTCAATAAATGTGAGAGTTATTCTTAAAACTGATTTAGGTTTGTATGATAGCTATATGATATTGTGGTCCGACTAATGTGCTGCCTATGTATAAAAGAAGGCTATATCCCAAGTTTTAACAAAACAGCTTTATAACTGAGAGATTAGTAGAAACAGACGGACAGACTGACATGTCTATATCGACTCCTCTGGTGATTCTAAGTATTCTAAATCCAAATTCAGAGCAAAATGAATATACTCTTTTTGCTTCAAAAAGAGTATAAAAAAATCGGACTTGCCGATGGTAGTTCACAGTTACCATTAGATCTACCCCTAACCCCGTCAATTCGCAAAAACTGAATACTTCATAGAATCTGGGGACAAGCAGAAAGCAGCACCGATGACGGCTTCAAGAGAATTACAGAACACAAGACCCTAGCTCCGGCTAAATCCGCAATTCCGCGAATACAGATGACGGCACCGATGGGATGGCAGCAGAATACAGAGAATTGACACTGAAATAAGCGTCACAAGAATAAACTCGAAACGTATAAATACAGCATTACGCTGCTTAACAAGGACAGTGTCAATTCAGCACTCGAACTAGTCGGTTTTCTGATCAGTAAAATCATTTGCTACATATTTTAATGCAGAAAGGACAAATATGCCGGTCACCTTTTCGTGATTGGTCAAAACTACTGAGAATTCTTTATGTGGCTGTAGACGTTTCATCATTTTGGCAAAATAGTTTTCAAAAATTTTGTCTTTTGGGCTTAAACTGATATTTCCCTATTTAATTGGCTGACAATAACAATGAGGAATTTTATGAATATTCGCTTTTCTAACCCTTCTTTAATAGTGAGTTCATTATCGAAGCAAAATCATTGAATTGGTAAATTTAAAATTTGCTCAGCTTTTTTTTCAAATAAGAGAAAAAGAAAAAGCATGAAGAAGATTGTAGTTGTACTGTTTTAAATAGTTTAGAGCTAACATTTAATTCTGAATCATTATTATACAGATATTGTTTTTTTTTTTTATTTATTTATTTGTGGATTTCTTCCATTTTAAATACACCAGATATTTTGGAATAAAAACGATCAAATTGGGAGATATCTGACATAGCATATCAAATGCGTTATTAAATTGTTGATTTACCAAAAAAGACATTCAATATTTAAAAAAAAGGTTCAATAGAATCATTACTTGGCCTTTTATTTGAAGTAAAATTGTTTATTTTTTTTTTTAATAATCTTGTCCTTCACTACTTGATTCTTTATTTTTATCCGTAAATAATTTAATCAATTTTCTACGCGCAGTATATTTTTGTTGGTGCAAAGAGTGTAGCAGTTTAACGGGAGGTGGTAAGTGAAGTACAAGCAAGACAAACAACATAAACATATATAATTTCATATTCTTTGTAAAATATATAATGGCTAGGCAAATATTTGTTAGACAAACAGAAAAGCAAAAAGAAAATCAGAGAGAAATACAAAATAGTCTCATAAATACTAGAAATTAATTAAGTGTAATAAATTTGTTATGGTCTTTGGGTTCTAACTGTTATTTTCTTTGATATAACAGCCCAAGCCACACGAATCACCCTGTACTTTCTAGAGTGTGCTCAATTTGCTCTCTTAAAAAGTACCCTCTACTCTCTTAAAATGTACCCTCTACTCTCTTAAAAAGTTCGGTGGAAGAAAGACAAAACCAACAGAATGAGAAGTTCGATTTGCTTTTTGTTTTTTTTTTTTTCTTTTATTTAAATGGAAGAAAATTAATATTATTAAGGTAACGACTTTAATTACTAAGGAACAATATATTTGCTATTAAATTAAATTATTATAAATTAATTTCCAAATCATAGAAAAATAATAAATTTCATTTGCTTAAAATCAAAAGTTTCACGATTCTTAATCATAAAAAATAAAAAACTTAAAATAACAAAATTCATTTGTTGAACGAAAAAATTCAATAAAAAATGTAATCATTAATTATTATTATGAATATCATTGTTGTTATTGTGTAATATTTGTTTTTTCTTATTCCTTTTTTTTATGGACCAGCATATGCCTCGTATAATTGGAGTACCACTTTATTTTCGACCCGCAAATGTCGCATTTATATTGATGCGATGGATGCACACGAGCCCTGTGGTTCGAGACAGAACGCTTGCTGGAACAAACTTTCGAGCAAATTTCGCATTTGAAGGCTAAGGCGTGCTGGTCCTTCCGGTGTTTTCAGCTATTTTAAGCGAAAGTACAGAATTTAAGCAAAGGAGAAAGAATAATGCGAAAGTATAGATTTCTTAAGAGGCAGTGCAGATTTTGGTGTGGTGAATTTGACCAAAAGAAGTAAGCTGCCCATAACGCACAAGCTCTTGCTGTACAAAGCCATCATCAAGCCGGCATGGATGTACGGAGTAGAATTGTGGGGCTCTGCTTCTTCCAGTAACATAAAAAGGATACAAAGAGCAGAATGTCGCATCTTCCGGTTTTTACTGAACTCCCCTTATTATGTCAGAAATACAACAATAAAAATCCCAACGTTATCTTCGGGGTGCCGAAGATTACAGACTCTTTTCGAAGTTGTTTCTGCCGAAAATCACATGAACGGGGTTGGTCAGTTAATAGGACCGATTTCGATATGTATGACAGCTATATGATATAGTATTCCGATTTTAATAAAATTTAGCACAAATGCGTATATTTATGTAGAAAACGTGTTAGCCGAGTTTTGAAAAGATCAGTTAATAAATGTGCGAGTTATTCCCTAAACCGATTTAGGTTCGTATGGCAGCTATATGATATAGTAGTCCGATCCTTACGAAATTTGGTACATATATTAATTGCTATAAAAAACTTACGTGTGCTAAATTTAAACAGGATCGGATTATAAATGTGGAAGTTATTGCCTAAACCGATTTAGGTTCGTATGACAGCTATATGATATAGTGGTCCGATCCGACCGATTCAAACTAGTGTACTACCTAGGTAAAAAAGAAGGCTAAATACCAAGTTTCAGCAAAATAGCTTTTAAGACGACGGAGTAAATCGCATAGAAACAGACGGACAGACGGACAGACTGACAGACGGACATGGCTATATCGACTCCTCTAGTGATTCTAAGTATTCTAGATGTAACTTTTGTGGGTCTACGATGTTTGGTTCTGTGCGTTACAAACATCAGAGCAAAGTGAATAGACTCCTTTTTCTTCGAAAAGAGTCTAAAAAGAGATCTCAACATGCCTTCCGTCGCAGAGGAAATAGTGAGGACCAGCAGAAGACACTTACAGAAGTTAGAAAACCACCACGCCTTAAACCTACTGGACAACAGTACCCAACGCCGTAGGCTAAATAGACTCCACCCGCTGGACCTGCCTTTTCGGGTTCCCTAAGGGAATCCTTTGTTGACTAAAGTTTCCATATTTAATTAAATTTATTTATTTAATTCACAGTCAAGGTATTATAAAATTTAATTGATTGCCCTCAGGGCAGATGTAAATAAAGATTAGGTTACATAAAAAAAAAAAAAAAAATTTGAATTTATAATAAAAGTGCCTATAATATTGGTCTAAAATAAGCAAAGACAATATATTTGTTTAAAATTCAATCCACTACATCCGGAAAGATTTACTTTATTTATTTGGAATCCTTTTTCATTTATTATGCCATTTGAATCTGTGCCTGAAAGAAACTTGATTTATTATATTTTTAAGTGTTCCATCAGAAATAGATTTTAATTTTGAACTTGTTTTGAGTGCAAAATTTCCATAGTGCACCTAGGCAACTCCCGATTTCATCAGTACTATGATTCGAAAGTACCGCATGTATAATAGGATATGTAATTCAGTGTTGCCAACTTTTTTTCGAGAAAAAAAAGCTATTTTTGACGGGACGAGGGAAAAAAAGGCTAAATTATTTTGCAAAAAAGTAAATTAAAAAAAAAATTATTATTTTTGATCATTTTATTACACAAATTATTTTTAGAGGCACTTTAAAACTTCGTCCAGCTTCTTTTTAGACTCTTTTCGAAGAAAAAGGAGTCTATTCACTTTGCTCTGATGTTTGTAACGCACAGAACCAAACATCGTAGACCCACAAAAGTTACATCTAGAATACTTAGAATCACTAGAGGAGTCGATATAGCCATGTCCGTCTGTCCGTCTGTCCGTCTGTCCGTCTGTACATATCAGATTTACTCCGTCAGTTTAAAAGCTATTTTGCTGAAACTTGGTATATAGCCTTCTTTTTTACCTAGGTAGTACACTAGTTTGAATCGGTCGGATCGGACCACTATATCATATAGCTGTCATACGAACCTAAATCGGTTTAGGCAATAACTTCCACATTTATTATCCGATTCTTTTCAAATTTGGCATGCGTGTTTTTTATATAACGATAGATAATTGTGCCAAATTTCGCCTGGATCGGATCACTATATCATATAGCTGTCATACGAACCTAAATCGGTTTAGCGAATAACTCACACATTTATTATCCGATCCTGTTGAAATTTAATATGCATATGTTTTTTATAGCAATTAATATATGTACCAAATTTTGTAAGGATCGGACGACTATATCATATAGCTGCCATACGAACCTAAATCGGTTTTAAGAGAAACTCGCACAAAACTCGCACATTTATTGACTGATCTTTTCAAAACTCGGCTAACACGTTTTCTACATAAATATACGCATTTGTGCTAAATTTTATTAAAATCGGAATACTATATCATATAGCTGTCATACATATCGAAATCGGCCCTATTAACTGACCAACCCCGTTCATGTGATTTACGGCAGAAACAACTTCGAAAAGAGTCTGTAATCTTCGGCACCCCGAAGATAACGTTGGGATTTTTTATCATTTAAATCAGCTTCATAAGCTTTATTGGTTCCAATCGTTTGAAAATATGTCTCTGGGAGTTTGTAGCTGTAACAGCATTTATAAAGGCGTCTCAGTTTATACCACAAGATCTTTTCTAATCCAGCACTTGAACTCGTCGCTTTTCAACCACGCGACCCGGCACTTTTGTTTATATTCTTTAGGCATGGTCTTTATATTAATTTCACAATGATGTATCAATTATTTCAAGGGCAAAAGCAGCTAACGTCCCAGTTATTTGGTTGTTAAAGGATAATACCTTTTGGAGGGCGACTTCGTCCACTCCGTATTATTCCATCTATCCTTCTAACTATTTGAAATCCATCGAATATTTCCAGTAGGTTGTTTTTTGCATAAAGGATAATACCATTTGGAGGTCGACTTCGTCCACTCCGTATTATTCCATCTATCCTTCCAACTATTTGAAATCCATCGAATATTTCTAGTAGGTTGCTTTTTGCATAAAGGATAATATCATTTGGAGGGCGACTTCGTCCACTCCGTATTATTCCATCTATCCTTCCAACTATTTGAAGTCCATGGAATATTTCCAGTAGGTTGTTTTTTGCATAAAGGATAATATCATTTGGAGGGCGACTTCGTCCACTCCGTATTATTCCATCTATCCTTCCAACTATTTGAAATCCATCGAATATTTCTAGTAGGTTGCTTTTTGCATAAAGGATAATAGCATTTGGAGGGCGACTTCGTCCACTCCGTATTATTCCATCTATCCTTCCAACTATTTGAAGTCCATGGAATATTTCCAGTAGGTTGTTTTTTGCATAAAGGATAATAGCATTTGGAGTGCGACTTCGTCCACTCCGTATTATTCTATCTATCCTTCCAACTATTTGAAATCCATGGAATATTTCTAGTAGGTTGTTTTTTGCATAAAGGATAATAGCATTTGGAGGGCGACTTCGTCCACTCCGTATTATTCTATCTATCCTTCCAACTATTTGAAATCCATCGAATATTTCTAGTCAAATTATTTGATTCATTGACCAAAAATCTGTAATTTGACTCCAGTGCTTTTTCGTTACACAATTTTGTTAGCTCTTCATTTACGTAATCGCCTGATCTGAAGGGCTGCGGTGCACAAAAATTTCCTATTAAATACAATCCAGATGCACTTGTTGCTCTGCTACAAGCTACATATAGAGCTGACAGACTCATTCCTGGCTCCTTGGCTCTTATGTATTGTGACAGCTTCAGCAGGTGTCAAGCGAAAGTGGGTCCGGTCAATTGTAACCTCCTCGTTTTTTTTTTATATTGAAAGGATCGAACTACTTTTTCAACCGGCATCCAATCAGTGTTTTTCGAATGCGGTTTCCTAGAGCGCGCTATCAGACCTACTGATAATTCTAAAAATTTTATCCACAGTGTAGCGATGATTCCTCAATATCCTATATTTCCGTGGTCAATTTGCATCAGCTTATCAGTTGCAGCATTTACTAAACCATCAGTGGTACTTATGTTGACTGTAATCATGTATTTTGCACTTTAAGTTGCAGTCGGTAGCTCATTCCTTGAGTTTGGGCTGATGGAAAGTCCTTCTCGTTTTCTTCAATTGTCAACCTAGCTTCTGCGCTTTATGATGTTGACTTTATTACATTTTTGGCTTCCGAAATGAACTCTTCCGTAGGAATGCGAGACAGTCTATTTGCATTATATAAAGATGTGTCAGCGTTAGAATAAAATAGGGGAATAGCGTCATCTGTTCACGTATTTCTCTTTGTTTTAAAAGCTGAATATCTTCAACTGTCATTTGTCCTTCAGACAAGTTATTCAATGCCATAGCAAAATTCCAATCATCACGTTGGCGCATTATTTCTGTCAGCTCAAAGAATTTTTATATGTCCCAGAGCGGTGTTCCTACAATTGCGCTAAATGGATCATTTTTGTTTTGGGCAATCTATCGCCGACTGGTGACAACTCCAAATAGAATTTTTGCACCCACCATTGAAACTTCATCGATTATAATTAATTTTATATCGATCAAATGGGCAAATGACAACATCCGTGCTTAAACATCTTAGCTCACCAGCTGATTGACAGAAAGGGAAAATATTGTGTGCAGAGTCATTCCCATTATACCAAATGCTGCTTTCCCGGTTGGTGCAGCTACTTTTGGTGATTCGGGATTAGTTCCGGGCACCATATTCACTCTATGTGTGATAGCTTGTTATATGGTGGATATGAGATGACTCTTTCCTACGCCGGTAACACCTCCAATCTCCCTTTTTTTGTCATATTGAGAACGTGTCCATACAACTCTCTTTGTTTTGTATTGAGTGAGCGGATCTTTTCCAGTAATTCATCGAAAGATATAATTGCTGGGAGCTTCATTAGGCGAATTCCTTCATATTCACTAATATTTCGTGCATTGTCACTTTCTAAATCTAGTATATTGACATTCTGCACTTCTGGAATAAGCAAAACTCTAAATTCCTCATCGAGCTCTCTTTGTGCATCCTCATCAGTATTTGCGTTTTCATTTTTAATGACATTTAATGCGTGATCTATATCCTCGGTGATATTTTTGTCAATTTCTTTTTTATTATTGCATATTTCATCTTGGTGGGTGGCGTAAATATGCTCTGTATTTCCATTTATAAGATTCAATTCCTTGTTTCTCCATGTATAGAACAACATTATTTTTTGTCTTATATAATCCGAGCGTGCTGACTGCGCACTGCATTTCGGCCACCTTAAGATCAACGGCTGGCTTCTTAATTGAATGAATCCACTTTTATCCTTTAACTGCAGTAGATTAGCAGAAAAGAGGGTATCTTCGTCCTCGATTTCATTTTCTGTATAATCTGTGCTTGAGCGACTCGATTTAGAGTATTTATAAATGACTGTGAAATCTGCTAAACATACTTGCTCGAATTGATCCGGTCGTTGGATATAATGGTCTAGCAATTTCGCCACATATATATTTGTAGAATTTGCTGGCAGTTGGTCCAAATCTCTCCTTGATTTGACCATCCGCACTCTTTAATCTGGATGTGCTGTGTTAATGAATATTTCCGTGCCGTTTATAAACTTATTTCCTAAATGCTGCAATTTGGCTTTAACTGAATAATTGCCCATTCTTATTTCAATTATTGCTTCTCTGACCAGCTTGGAAATGCCTCTATTTGATTTATTGATATAATTGATTATATAGCTACAGCAAGCATAGGCATCGAGAATAAACTGGATACCCATGTTAGCCTTATGAAGACGTAAAATATCCTTATTAAAAGCATTTATATCCTTATCTTCAAACTTGCGACGTAAAAATAATTGCGGCTTTTCCAGATTTGTCCTAATTGCCAGCTTATAGTTCTCTAATGTCATTTTTATCCTTGGATCCAGCAAGAAGTTATTAAAATTATTGAGGTGCTCAACTTCTTGTCCATTTATTGGAGCATTCAGCAGGCCCTGAATTCTTTTATAATGCTCCTTAAAAAATTCCTTCCTTGGGTCCTCGTTTTGAAAGGGAAGCAGTATTTCTGTTGTTGGCATTGGTGGATAAGGTATATAAAATCTGCAAACGGTCTTGTCTCCTTTTTCCCTTTGACAAGACCCTCCGTGTCCATGTCCTTGATACCTGACAACATCTTGGACTTCTTCAATGCTGCTATCTGTTGTTATATATTTGTCAATAAATGTGACGATCCGTGGGTATGCGGCGATCCTCTGTGCTGGAACTCAATTCTCCAATAAATATAGCTCTTTTAAATAACTTTAACATCTGGCGAAAGCGATGATCGAAATTCCGCGAGCATGTTACAGGATCCGTCCTTATTAGCCGCGATTTTTCATCCGTTGAAAGATTTGCGGCCTGCTCTTCATCGATGTCTCTTTTATCAATGAGGCTAACCAAAATTTTTAAGAGTTCCGACCATTTGGTTTCTGCAAATTGACGTATCATTGTTCCTAAATTCCGATTTTGATATATATATATATTGAACTGGGCGCGCGGTGGTTCAGTGGTGAGCTAACAAGAGGGCGGTCGTGGGTTCGATTCCCACGAAATGCCATGAAAGAAACGGCTCTCTCTGGCACCTTTTCGACTATTTCCGCTATTCTACTATTCCTCTAGCAGAAATAAAGACCTCGAAAAGTTTGGCCGCCACTCCCAGATGGCGCTATGGTGGCACCCCCACCTCTGAGATAGGCTGCATCGGGCCAATCACCCAATCAGCTGAAACTTCAAAGCCGATTACTGAAACCTCAAGAACAAGAACAACAACAACAATCCCCCCACAACCGACGGCGAACATCAGCATGTCAAAACGGACTCGAATAGGACAATGGAACGTAAGGACCCTTATGGGAACCATCGAGATTAGCGCAATTTGAAAGAGAAATGGACAAGCTAAAGATCATGATAGCTGGCATCAGTGAGACGAGATGGCGAGACTCGGGAACAACAACAACGTCAAACGGCTATCTGGTACTTCACAGCGGGAACAGCACTGGAGGCAGATATGGAGTAGGCATCTTCATAGACAACAAGACTAAGAAGACACTCCTCTCCTGGAAACCAATATCTGACAGAATCATCACCGCAAGATTCAGTAGCAAAGCGCGACACATCACCATCGTGCAATGCTACGCTCCAACGGAAGACGCACAGGCCGACGATAAAGACGAATTCTACGCCACTCTCACCACCACCCTGGACAACACCAACAGAGGCGACATAACAATTCTAATGGGAGACTTCAATGCCAAGATAGGCCCAAACAACATCGGGCTTGATACACTCATGGGCAAGCATGTCTCTGGTACAAGAAACAACAATGGCGACAGACTGATAGGCTTATGCCAAACATTTCAACTAGTGATCGGTGGGTCGGTGTTCCCACATAAAGAAATCCACAAATACACCTGAACTTCTCCAAATGGGCGCACCAGAAACCAGATAGTTCACATATGCATAAGCAAGAAATGGAGACGATCACTGAGGGATGTAAGAAACAAGCGGGGCGCGTCCATCGACAGTGACCACGAGCTAATAGTCGGAACAATTCAAGTCAAATTGAAGAGACATCACGCCGCGGCCACCAACAGAGGAAGCACAACACGACCGCCCCGCTTCAACCTATACAGACTTGATGATCCCACCATCTCGGCCAGAATGACGACAACATTGCAAAATCAGATAACCACGCAAGAAGTACTCCCTTGGGAACACACATGCTCCACACTGAGACAGATAGCGGAAGAAGTCATTGGAACCCAACAGCGTCTTCGCTCCAATTGGATTTCGGAAAGGACTTGGGAACTAATAAACAGAAGAAACAACCTCAAGATAATGGACCAGCAGAATAACCAAGTAAACGACGAACATCGTGTACTTTGCAAGCTAGTAAAAAAATCCGCAAGAGCTGGCAAAAAGGCAATAACTGATAAGCTTGCAACCAACGCAGAAAGCGCAGCCCAGGACAACAACATACGTGGCCTATATCAGACTATTGCCAAGCTAACAGGGAGCCCCCAACAGCAAGACCGGCCAATCCGAGACAAAAACGGAAATCTCCTATCTGATGATGATGCACAACTCCAGAGATAGCAACAGCACTTCCAAGAAATTTGTCACACAGTCATACAAGACGAAAATGTGGAAGACCAATAATTCTGGACGTTGCCGGCAGTAGCGAACAGAAACTTGAGAATTTTGCACTCAGCCCCATCCACGGGAGACACCGCACACGCAATTAGGAGATTGAAGTGCAATAAACCAGCTGGAGAAGATGGCATCCCTGCCGAACTCCTCCGGATTGATGCACACCTACTGGCCGAAACACTGCTTCCGCATTTCAACCAAATTTGGGAGACCAAGGTGATACCAGACGTCTGGAAACGCGGTATCATCAGCAAACTCCCAAAGAAAGGGGATCTCAGTGATTGCAACAACTGGCGAGGGATAACACTGCTCAACACCAGCTATAAAATCCTAGCAACCCTGTTGAATGAGCGACTACAGGAAAAAATCGAACCAACACTCCGAGATGAACAGGCAGGCTTCAGACCGCAGAGGAGTTGCGTAAACCAAGCAAATACACTTCGCAATAACCGAGCAAGCTGCGGAATGGCGCTCGCCGTTGTACCTCCTGTTCATCGATTTCATGAAGCCGTTCGACACAGTGAAGAGGGAAGCGATATGGCAGGCACTCGCGAGGAAAGGAGTCCCAGACAACATCATTGCAATAATCAAAGCAATGTCCGAAAACGCAGAGCTGTCGGTACTGCACAAGGGAAAAATCCAGACGAAAACTGGCGTCAAGCAAGGCTTCCTCCTGTCACCCTTACTCTTCAACCTGATAGTAGACGAGATCATGAGAGAAGTGTGTACAGACAGACGCGGAATCACGTGGAACCTCACACAACACCTAGAGGACCTGGATTACGCGGACGACATCTGCCTCATATCTCATAAGCTCAGTGAAATCCAAGCCAAAGCGAATGACCTCTCCAGGATTGCCAGCAGAGTCGGCCTCGAAATAAACGCATCCTAAACGAAAGCAATGCGCTTCAACCACGTCAACCAATGAAACATCACCATCAACAGGAACATAGTCGAATTCGTCGACAAGTTCCCTTACCTTGGTACCATCATCACCAACAATGGCGGGATGGATGAAGATGTGGAGAGCCGACTCATGAAAGCACGATCGGCATTCGGCAGGATGTATCATGTCTGGAGAAATCAGTAAATAAGCAGAAGAACAAAGCTGAAGATCTTCAAAGCGTGCATAAAGACGATCCTGTTGTTAGGTAGCGAGACATGGCTCACTTCGCAAACGATGATTCTCAAGCTGCAAGTATTCATCAACAAGTGCCTTAGAATCATTTGTGCGATATTCTGGCCCAACAGAATATCGAACAGTGACCTATGGCACTTGGCGAACGAAGTCTCGATCCAACAGCAGCTAATGAAGAAGAAATGGAGTTGGATTGGACACGCGCTACGAAAACCACACGGTAGCATCACCAGGATGGCACTTGAATGGAACCCCCAAGGAAGCAGAAGAGTTGGGCGACCCAAGTGCACCTGGCGACGTACAATTAAGATCGAGCTTACCCGCCACAACATCAGCTGGGAGATGGCGAAACAAACTGCGCAGAACAGAGTGCAGTGGAGGATCCTAACTGAGGCCCTAAGCTCCCAAGAGGAGTAACAAGGAAAAAAAAAATCCCAACGTTATCTCCGGGGTGCCGAAGATTACAGACTCTTTTCGAAGTTGTTTCTGCCGTAAATCACATGAACGGGGTTGGTCAATTAATAGGGCCGATTTCGATTTGTATGACAGCTATATGATATAGTAGTCCGATTTTAATAAAATTGAGTACAAACGCGTATATTTATGTAGAAAACGTGTTGGCCGAGTTTTGAAAAGATCAGTCAATAAATGTGCGAGTTTCTCTTAAAACCGATTTAGGTTCGTATGGCAGCTATATGATATAGTCGTCCGATCCGACCGATTCAAACTAGTGTACTACCTAGGTAAAAAAGAAGGCTAAGTAAGTTTCAGCAAAATAGCTTTTAAGACGACGGAGTAAATCGCATAGAAACAGACGGACAGACGGATATGGCTATATCGACTCCTCTAGTGATTCTTAGTATTCTAGATGTAACTTTTGTGGGTCTACGATGTTTGGTTCTGTGCGTTACAAACATCAGAGCAAAGTGAATAGACTCCTTTTTCTTCGAAAAGAGTCTAAAAATATTGAACTTTTTATACGCGAAAGTTCCTAATATTTATACGTCCATAAGAGTATATCGACACGTGAACAGCGACGATCAAAATGACGAATTTTTGATCGTGCTTCCTTGCTATACGTCACCGTGTTACTCTTTACCGTACCGGCATAAATGGTTGGGAAGGATAATCGCTCTGCATCCTCATTTAGTATGATATCCATTGGTCGTCTAACTTCTCCTGGTGCAATAGCTACACGAGCAATTGCAGGATTTTCAATTGGAACGTTGTCCTATAGTGTTTCCACCCGGATTAAATTCTTCTTTAACTTCGTTGACTGATGGGTAATTTTCATGTATTTCTCTTCTTTGAAGCTCTGACACTACAAGTTCATCCGCAAGATCAGTTATAAATGTCACTTCCTCTTGCCCTGTATATGTAGCTGACCCGTTTTCATTTAACTGGATGCCATGCTTCCCAAACAAATCCGTTGTAATAAGGAATTGCAATGCTGCCAATATTTTTTGTGGTCTTATGGTCTCTGTTAAATAAGACCGATTATATTTCATTCTTCGTTTTAGCTTGACTTGGATCACTTCCGCTTGATCGAATCGGCGTGGAAGGCTTCGAACCGTTTCGACCACTAAAATGGGTATATTTACTACTCCCCCTCTTATCGCGCACTGACACTCATATCCGAGAGGTGCAATGCGCATAAATGGAATCCTTGGGGCAATCAAACGTTCTTCTAGGCAAGTAAGATCTTTTAGGCAGTCTGGTAAAGTTGGCAAATCTAATCCTTCCGAGAGACATATTTTTGGTACTTTTCCATTGGATAGCATCCTATGACATGTAATGCAAAACGTAAATTTTCTTAATTCCATTGGGTCCGGAAGATAGAACACTTTTTTTAAGTCCAGATAAGGAAGTTTTGAAGTTTTGGCGCTTGAACCATGTTCCTCCGCAACAATTGCAAATAAGAGTCGGTCCTTGCTTAATTTCGCGCTCCTCCGCACGAGCTTCAGGTGACAAATTTTCTCTTGTCCTATTTCTTCCATTTACACGAATTCGATTTGAGTGATTAGATCTGTATTCTTGATTTCGGAACTGATTTTGGCGTCGCAATTCCTGTTCACGTTGCGATGCTTGTCTTCGAATTGACCGTCGGTCAACTTGGGTTGGGTATTTCTAAAATTCTAATTATAAAATTACTTTCCATTTTTATTTTTATCCTCCAAACTTATTCAAATTACAACTAATTGGTGCGTGCTTGCAGCACAGGAAATTTCAGGGAAATTTTATATTCTAGGAAAAGATAAAAATAAAAATGGAAAGTCATTGGAATGTGCATGTGAATTCAATTCTGGTCGCTTCTCCTTGATGGCTATATTCAATTTGTCCAGTTGCTCACAGTAGACATCCGAATTAATCGTTTGGTTTCTTTTAAGCAGCTCAAAATATACCACACCCTTCCAATCCCACCCAGCATAATCTTCTTTTGGTAAATATCAGCCTTTGGAGTGGTTTGTGGCGCTTCCTCATGCTTGCACCATGATCGTTTTCGATTGACGTTTTTGTAAACAATCCATTTTTCATCTCCAGTTATGATTTGATTCAAAAACGGATAATTTTCATTGCGTTTAAGATGCATATCACAAACGTTTAAGCGATTTGTTAAATGAATTTCTTTCAATTCATGTGGTAGCCGAATATTAAGTTTTTTACCATCCCAAGACGTCGTATATGATCATGTAAGGTTGATTGTGGTATATTTAACTTGTCTCCAATCTCACACTCAGTTACATGACGATCCGATTCGATTAAAGCCTTGATAACTTCATCATCAACTGCACTTGGCCGACCTGAACGTGGCTTGTCTTTGAGTGAAAAATCTCCCAAACGGAATTGGACAAACCAACTTTGACACTGTGTTTCTTTTAAGGCTTTATCGCCATACACATCAGGTAACTTTTTCGCAACCTGAGCTGCATTTTTTCCCTTACGGAAATAATAAAGTAAAATGTGACGAAAATGCTCTTTTGTGGGCTCCATATTAAAATTCCCGCCAAAAAAAAATAAAATAAACAAAATTACGTGCGCTTTTTTCTAAGTCAAGGTAAAAGTGCCAGCTGATAACTGACAAAAGCTAAAATGCATTAACAGAGTCATAAGCCGTTCAAAAAATTGTCAACGCCGTTTGTATGCAAAATCACCGGTTTCTTTTCGGTCAACCCAATATTTTCCGGTACGTCGAGCTGTCTTTCGGCATAATTCTTACGCTACCACCTCCGGTAGCCTTATAGGCGAAGCTACCTGGCTCGGTGACTTCTCCAAGGTCACCTAGCATGTCTGCGGTGCTGTGCACCCCAGGGACAATGATTGGAGGGGGCTTGGGTGCAGCTGTCTCCACTTGCTTAGTTGATTCCTTGGCAGCTACGTCCTCTTCAACACGAGCTGGACACGATTCAGCCATGGCTGAAAAGGTGGAACATTACCATAAACGCGGACAAATCCACCTACGTCACGTTTACGCTCAGACCAGGCAACTGTCCACCAGTCCACATTAACGGCACAAACATACCCCTCAACGTGAAGGCCAAATACCTGGGAATATCCCTGGACAAAAGACTTACGTGGAAGGACCACATAGGGGAAAAAGTGAAGCTCATGAGGCACAAATGCTGCGCGATGACCTGGCTCCTGGGACGACGTAGCAAGCTGACCATAAGACACAAGCTTTTGCTGTATAAAGCCATCATCAAGCCGGCAAGGATGTAAGGGGTAGAATTAAGGGGCTCTGATTCTTCCAGCAATATCGAAAGGATACAAAGAGCAGAATGTCGCATTTTCCAGTTCTTACTGTACTCCCCTTTCTATGTCAGAAATACAACAATAAAAAGAGATCTCAACATGCCTTCCGTCGCAGACTTTCCGGGTTCCCTAAGGGAATCCTTTGATGACGCCAGCTTCCATATATAATATTCCCTAGGGAACCTAATTCACAGTCAAGGTATCATAAATTTAATTGATTGCCCTCAGGGCAGATCAGTAGATAACGTAAATGAAGAACTAACAAAATTGTGTAATGAAAAAGCACTGGAGTCAAATTACAGATTTTCGGTCAATGAATAAAATAATTTGACTAGAAATATTCGATGGATTTCAAATAGTTGGAAGGATAGATGGAATAATACGGAGTGGACGAAGTCGCCCTCCAAATGGTATTATCCTTTATGCAAAAAACAACCTACTGGAAATATTCGATGGATTTCAAATAGTTGGAAGGATAGATGGAATAATACGGAGTGGAAGAAGTCGCCCTCCAAATGGTATTATCCTTTATGCAAAAAATAACCTACTGGAAATATTCGATGGATTTCAAATAGTTAGAAGGATAGATGGAATAATACGGAGTGGACGAAGTCGCCCTCCAAAAGGTATTATCCTTTAACAACCAAATAACTGGGACGTTAGCTGCTTTTGCCCTTGAAATAATTGATACATCATTGTGAAATTAATATAAAGACCATGCCTAAAGAATATAAACAAAAGTGCCGGGTCGCGTGGTTGAAAAGCGACGAGTTCAAGTGCTGGATTAGAAAAGATCTTGTGGTATAAACTGAGACGCCTTTATAAATGCTGTTACAGCTACAAACTCCCAGAGACATATTTTCAAACGATTGGAACCAATAAAGCTTATGAAGCTGATTTAAATGATAAAAAATCCCAACGTTATCTTCGGGGTGCCGAAGATTACAGACTCTTTTCGAAGTTGTTTCTGCCGTAAATCACATGAACGGGGTTGGTCAGTTAATAGGGCCGATTTCGATATGTATGACAGCTATATGATATAGTATTCCGATTTTAATAAAATTTAGCACAAATGCGTATATTTATGTAGAAAACGTGTTAGCCGAGTTTTGAAAAGATCAGTCAATAAATGTGCGAGTTTTGTGCGAGTTTCTCTTAAAACCGATTTAGGTTCGTATGGCAGCTATATGATATAGTCGTCCGATCCTTACAAAATTTGGTACATATATTAATTGCTATAAAAAACATATGCATATTAAATTTCAACAGGATCGGATAATAAATGTGTGAGTTATTCGCTAAACCGATTTAGGTTCGTATGACAGCTATATGATATAGTGATCCGATCCAGGCGAAATTTGGCACAATTATCTATCGTTATATAAAAAACACGCATGCCAAATTTAAAAAGAATCGGATAATAAATGTGGAAGTTATTGCCTAAACCGATTTAGGTTCGTATGACAGCTATATGATATAGTGGTCCGATCCGACCGATTCAAACTAGTGTACTACCTAGGTAAAAAAGAAGGCTATATACCAAGTTTCAGCAAAATAGCTTTTAAACTGACGGAGTAAATCTGATATGTACAGACGGACAGACGGACAGACGGACAGACGGACATGGCTATATCGACTCCTCTAGTGATTCTAAGTATTCTAGATGTAACTTTTGTGGGTCTACGATGTTTGGTTCTGTGCGTTACAAACATCAGAGCAAAGTGAATAGACTCCTTTTTCTTCGAAAAGAGTCTAAAAAGAAGCTGGACGAAGTTTTAAAGTGCCTCTAAAAATAATTTGTGTAATAAAATGATCAAAAATAATAATTTTTTTTTTTAATTTACTTTTTTGCAAAATAATTTAGCCTTTTTTTCCCTCGTCCCGTCAAAAATAGCTTTTTTTTCTCGAAAAAAAGTTGGCAACACTGAATTACATATCCTATTATACATGCGGTACTTTCGAATCATAGTACTGATGAAATCGGGAGTTGCCTAGGTGCACTATGGAAATTTTGCACTCAAAACAAGTTCAAAATTAAAATCTATTTCTGATGGAACACTTAAAAATATAATAAATCAAGTTTCTTTCAGGCACAGATTCAAATGGCATAATAAATGAAAAAGGATTCCAAATAAATAAAGTAAATCTTTCCGGATGTAGTGGATTGAATTTTAAACAAATATATTGTCTTTGCTTATTTTAGACCAATATTATAGGCACTTTTATTATAAATTCAAATTTTTTTTTTTTTTTTATGTAACCTAATCTTTATTTACATCTGCCCTGAGGGCAATCAATTAAATTTTATAATACCTTGACTGTGAATTAAATAAATAAATTTAATTTAATATGGAAACTTTAGTCAACAAAGGATTCCCTTAGGGAACCCGAAAAGGCAGGTCCAGCGGGTGGAGTCTATTTAGCCTACGGCGTTGGGTACTGTTGTCCAGTAGGTTTAAGGCGTGGTGGTTTTCTAACTTCTGTAAGTGTCTTCTGCTGGTCCTCACTATTTCCTCTGCGACGGAAGGCATGTTGAGATCTCTTTTTAGACTCTTTTCGAAGAAAAAGGAGTCTATTCACTTTGCTCTGATGTTTGTAACGCACAGAACCAAACATCGTAGACCCACAAAAGTTACATCTAGAATACTTAGAATCACTAGAGGAGTCGATATAGCCATGTCCGTCTGTCCGTCTGTTTCTATGCGATTTACTCCGTCGTCTTAAAAGCTATTTTGCTGAAACTTGGTATTTAGCCTTCTTTTTTACCTAGGTAGTACACTAGTTTGAATCGGTCGGATCGGACCACTATATCATATAGCTGTCATACGAACCTAAATCGGTTTAGGCAATAACTTCCACATTTATAATCCGATCCTGTTTAAATTTAGCACACGTAAGTTTTTTATAGCAATTAATATATGTACCAAATTTCGTAAGGATCGGACTACTATATCATATAGCTGCCATACGAACCTAAATCGGTTTAGGGAATAACTCGCACATTTATTAACTGATCTTTTCAAAACTCGGCTAACACGTTTTCTACATAAATATACGCATTTGTGCTAAATTTTATTAAAATCGGAATACTATATCATATAGCTGTCATACATATCGAAATCGGTCCTATTAACTGACCAACCCCGTTCATGTGATTTTCGGCAGAAACAACTTCGAAAAGAGTCTGTAATCTTCGGCACCCCGAAGATAACGTTGGGATTTTTATTGTTGTATTTCTGACATAATAAGGGGAGTTCAGTAAAAACCGGAAGATGCGACATTCTGCTCTTTGTATCCTTTTTATGTTACTGGAAGAAGCAGAGCCCCACAATTCTACTCCGTACATCCATGCCGGCTTGATGATGGCTTTGTACAGCAAGAGCTTGTGCGTTATGGGCAGCTTACTTCTTTTGGTCAAATTCACCACACCAAAATCTGCACTGCCTCTTAAGAAATCTATACTTTCGCATTATTCTTTCTCCTTTGCTTAAATTCTGTACTTTCGCTTAAAATAGCTGAAAACACCGGAAGGACCAGCACGCCTTAGCCTTCAAATGCGAAATTTGCTCGAAAGTTTGTTCCAGCAAGCGTTCTGTCTCGAACCACAGGGCTCGTGTGCATCCATCGCATCAATATAAATGCGACATTTGCGGGTCGAAAATAAAGTGGTACTCCAATTATACGAGGCATATGCTGGTCCATAAAAAAAGGAATAAGAAAAAACAAATATTACACAATAACAACAATGATATTCATAATAATAATTAATGATTACATTTTTTATTGAATTTTTTCGTTCAACTAATGAATTTTGTTATTTTAAGTTTTTTATTTTTTATGATTAAGAATCGTGAAACTTTTGATTTTAAGCAAATGAAATTTATTATTTTTCTATGATTTGGAAATTAATTTATAATAATTTAATTTAATAGCAAATATATTGTTCCTTAGTAATTAAAGTCGTTACCTTAATAATATTAATTTTCTTCCATTTAAATAAAAGAAAAAAAAAAAAAACAAGAAGCAAATCGAACTTCTCATTCTGTTGGTTTTGTCTTTCTTCCACCGAACTTTTTAAGAGAGTAGAGGGTACATTTTAAGAGAGTAGAGGGTACTTTTTAAGAGAGCAAATTGAGCACACTTTAGAAAGTACAGGGTGATTCGTGTGGCTTGGGCTGTTACATCAAAGAAAATAACAGTTAGAACCCAAAGACCATAACAAATTTATTACACTTAATTAATTTCTAGTATTTATGAGACTATTTTGTATTTCTCTCTGATTTTCTTTTTGCTTTTCTGTTTGTCTAACAAATATTTGCCTAGCCATTATATATTTTACAAAGAATATGAAATTATATATGTTTATGTTTATGTTGTTTGTCTTGCTTGTACTTCACTTACCACCTCCCGTTAAACTGCTACACTCTTTGCACCAACAAAAATATACTGCGCTTAGAAAATTGATTAAATTATTTACGGATAAAAATAAAGAATCAAGTAGTGAAGGACAAGATTATTAAAAAAAAAAAAAATAAACAATTTTACTTCAAATAAAAGGCCAAGTAATGATTCTATTGAACCTTTTTTTTTAAATATTGAATGTCTTTTTTGGTAAATCAACAATTTAATAACGCATTTGATATGCTATGTCAGATATCTCCCAATTTGATCGTTTTTATTCCAAAATATCTGGTGTATTTAAAATGGAAGAAATCTTCAAATAAATAAAAAAAAAAAAAAAAAACAATATCTGTATAATAATGATTCAGAATTAAATGTTAGCTCTAAACTATTTAAAACAGTACAACTACAATCTTCTTCATGCTTTTTCTTTTTCTCTTATTTGAAAAAAGAGCTGAGCAAATTTTAAATTTACCAATTCCCAATTCAATGATTTTGCTTTGATAATGAACTCACTATTAAAGAATGGTTTAGAAAAGCGAATATTCATAAAGTTCCTCATTGTTATTGTCAGCCAATTAAATAGGGAAATATCAGTTTAAGCCCAAAAGACAAAATTTTTGAAAACTATTTTGCCAAAATGATGAAACGTCTACAGCCACATAAAGAATTCTCAGTAGTTTTGACCAATCACGAAATTCGATCTGATGACAGTAACTGTGACAATTTTCATTTTACAGTATATAGGGAGATAAAATCATGTGATATTTAGAATTGAAATGGTTGACAAAATCTTAGATTATGGAGATTCTATTTAAGATTTTTGCTTGCACTGTAAAGAAAAATCTTCAAAAGACTTTCAATTACAAAAAAAAAAAAGGTGACCGGCATATTTGTGATTTCTGCATTAAAAAATGTAGCAAATGCTCAGAAAACCGACTAGCTTGAGTGCTGAATTGACACTGTCTTTATTAAGCAGAGTAATGCTGTATTTATACGTTTTGAGTTTATTCTTGTGGCGTTAATTTCAGTGTCAATTCTCTGTATTCTGCTGCCATCCCATCGGTGCTGTTATCTGTATTCGCGGAATTGCGGATTTAGCCGGAGCTAGGGTCTTGTGTTCTGTAATTCTCTTGAAGCCGTCATCGGTGCTGCTTTCTGCTTGTCCCCAGATTCTATGAAGTATTCAGTTTTTGCGAATTGACGGGGTTAGGGGTAGATCTAATGGTAACTGTGAACTACCATCGGCAAGTCCGATTTTTTTATACTCTTTTTGAAGCAAAAAGAGTATATTCATTTTGCTCTGAATTTGGCTCTAAAATACTTAGAAAAACTAGAGAGGTCAATATAGACATGTCTGTCTGTTTCTATTTAAACTAGTCTCTCAGTTTTAAAGCTACTTTTATAAAACTTGATATATAGCCTTCTTTTATACATAGGCTGCACATTTCTAAATTGCTAAGCATCCAATCAATAAGCGTCCCTTGATTTGTGCTTGCAATATTATCCAACGCCGATTCTTATTTCGAATTGCTGCAATCTATATCCTAAGGCATCTCGGGTTGTCAATCTGTAAATATTGAAATCGCCCATTAAAACGAATACAGTATACTGCGTAATTCTAAGTTCTTCCATATGTTCAGCAATCTTGCTACGAAAACTTGGAAGACTATGTGAGGGATTTTTGTATAAGACTGTAAGTATGTCATCCTCACATTTAATAGCGAGTAGCTGGTATACCTCTTCAGTCAGGCACTGGTGAATACCCAATAACATGCTAGTATTTTCGGCTAAGTTGTTTTTTTGCATAAAGGATAATACCTTTTGGAGGGCGACTTCGTCCACTCCGTATTATTCCATCTATCCTTCCAACTAGTTGAAATTCATCGAATATTTCCAGTAGGTAGTTTTTTGCATAAATGATAATACCATTTGGAGGGCGACTTCGTCCACTCCGTATTATTCCATCTATCCTTCCAACTAGTTGAAATCCATCGAATATTTCCAGTAGGTTGTTTTTTGCATAAAGGATAATACCATTTGGAGGGCGACTTCGTCCACTCCGTATTATTCCATCTATCCTTCCAACTATTTGAAATCCATCGAATATTTCTAGTAGGTTGTTTTTTGCATAAAGGATAATACCATTTGGAGGGCGTCTTCGTCCACTCCGTATTATTCCATCTATCCTTCCAACTATTTGAAATCCATCGAATATTTCTAGTAGGTTGTTTTTTGCATAAAGGATAATACCTTTTGGAGGGCGACTTCGTCCACTCCGTATTATTCCATCTATCCTTCCAACTAGTTGAAATCCATCGAATATTTCTAGTAGGTTGCTTATTGCATAAAGGATAATACCATTTGGAGGGCGACTTCGTCCACTCCGTATTATTCCATCTATCCTTCCAACTATTTGAAATCCATCGAATATTTCTAGTCAAATTATTTTATTCATTGACCGAAAATCTGTAATTTGACTCCAGTGCTTTTTCATTACACAATTTTGTTAGTTCTTCATTTACGTTATCTACTGATCTGCCCTAAGGGCAATCAATTAAATTTATGATACCTTGACTGTGAATTAGGTTCCCTAGGGAATATTATATATGGAAGCTGGCGTCATCAAAGGATTCCCTTAGGGAACCCGGAAAGGCAGGTCCAGCGGGTGGAATCTATTTAGCCTACGGCATTGAGTACTGTTGTCCAGTAGGTTTATGGTGAGGTGGTTCTCGTGGTTTTCCAAGTCTGCGACGGAAGGCATGTTGAGATCTCTTTTTATTGTTGTGTTTCTGACATAGAAAGGGGAGTACAGTAAGAACTGGAAAATGCGACATTCTGCTCTTTGTATCCTTTCGATATTGCTGGAAGAATCAGAGCCCCTTAATTCTACCCCTTACATCCTTGCCGGCTTCATGATGGCTTTATAAAGCAAAAGCTTGTGTCTTATGGTCAGCTTGCTACGTCGTCCCAGGAGCTAGGTCATCGCGCAGCATTTGTGCCTCATGAGCTTCACTTTTTCCCCTATGTGGTCCTTCCACGTAAGTCTTTTGTCCAGGGATATTCCCAGGTATTTGGCCTTCACGTTGAGGGGTATGTTTGTGCCGTTAATGTGGACTGGTGGACAGTTGCCTGGTCTGAGCGTAAACGTGACGTAGGTGGATTTGTCCGCGTTTATGGTAATGTTCCACCTTTTCAGCCATGGCTGAATCGTGTCCAGCTCGTGTTGAAGAGGACGTAGCTGCCAAGGAATCAACTAAGCAAGTGGAGACAGCTGCACCCAAGCCCCCTCCAATCATTGTCCCTGGGGTGCACAGCACCGCAGACATGCTAGGTGACTTTGGAGAAGTCACCGAGCCAGGTAGCTTCGCCTATAAGGCTACCGGAGGTGGTAGCGTAAGAATTATGCCGAAAGACAGCTCGACGTACCGGAAAATATTGGGTTGACCGAAAAGAAACCGGTGATTTTGCATACAAACGGCGTTGACAATTTTTTGAACGGCTTATGACTCTGTTAATGCATTTTAGCTTTTGTCAGTTATCAGCTGGCACTTTTACCTTGACTTAGAAAAAAGCGCACGTAATTTTGTTTATTTTATTTTTTTCGGCGGGAATTTTAATATGGAGCCCACAAAAGAGCATTTTCGTCACATTTTACTTTATTATTTCCGTAAGGGAAAAAATGCAGCTCAGGTTGCGAAAAAGTTACCTGATGTGTATGGCGATAAAGCCTTAAAAGAAGCACAGTGTCAAAGTTGGTTTGTCCAATTCCGTTTGGGAGATTTTTCACTCAAAGACAAGCCACGTTCAGGTCGGCCAAGTGCAGTTGATGATGAAGTTATCAAGGCTTTAATCGAATCGGATCGTCATGTAACTGAGCGTGAGATTGGAGACAAGTTAAATATACCACAATCAACCTTACATGATCATATACGACGTCTTGGGATGGTAAAAAACTTAATATTCGGCTACCACATGAATTGAAAGAAATTCATTTAACAAATCGCTTAAACGTTTGTGATATGCATCTTAAACGCAATGAAAATTATCCGTTGTTGAATCAAATCATAATTGGAGATGAAAAATGGATTGCTTACAAAAACGTCAATCGAAAACGATCATGGTGCAAGCATGAGGAAGCGCCACAAGCCACTCCAAAGGCTGATATTCACCAAAAGAAGATTATGCTGTCAGTTTGGTGGGATTGGAAGGGTGTGGTATATTTTGAGCTGCTTAAAAGAAACCAAACGATTATTTCGGATGTCTACTGTGAGCAACTGGACAAATTGAATATAGCCACCAAGGAGAAGCGACCAGAATCGGTCAATCGTAAAAGTGTCATATTCCACCAGGACAACGCTAGACCGCACACATCTTTGGTCACTCGCCAAAAACTGAGTGAACTTGGCTGGGAACTTTTGATGCATCCACCATATAGCTCTGACCTTGCATCCTCAGACTACCATTTGTTTCGGTCTTTGCAAAACTCTTTAAATGGAAAAAATTTTGATAAGGACGGGGACATACAATCGCACTTGCTTCAGTTTTTTGCAGCTAAAGGCCAGAATTTCTATGAGCATGGAATAATGAATTTAAAGGAAAGGTGGCGAAAGATCATCCAACAAAATGGAAAATATATAATTGATTAAAGTTAATTCTAAAACTCAAATGTTTTTACTTTTTTTGAAAAAGCACCGGTTTCCATTCGGTCAACCCAATATTTCTAAAATTCTAATTATAAAATTACTTTCCATTTTTATTTTTATCCTCCAAACTTATTCAAATTACAACTAATTGGTACGTGCTTGCAGCACAGAAAATTTCAGGGAAATTTTATATTCTAGGAAAAGATAAAAATAAAATGTGCTTGTGAATATAAATGAATATTCATAATATTTTTATACAAAAAAACCTTATTTTTATAATTGAATACTTCAAAAAAATTGGTGACAAGCAGACGCAGCAGCGAAGACAGTTTCAACCGAATTATAGTAGACAAATCCCTAGTTCCGGCTAAATCCACAATTCCGCGAATACAGGCAACAGCAACAGTGTTGCCAGCAGCTTGGTTTTGAAAAAGACCAGAAGGGCTTTCAAAAAAGGACAGAAAAGGGCCAATATAACAAAATAAGTACAAAAAAAGGGACAGACTAATTTTCGAGCACTTATACGTTAATTTAATATTTTTTCGGTGCTCAACTGTCAAAAAATTATAGAAATAGATCAAACATAAAAAAGAGAAAAAATAAAACAACACAAACTTTAAATTTTAAGCAAATTTTATGTATTTTTATTTGACAGTTCTTTAAGAACTTCGTGAACAATATCATCTTCACAAATGTTTGGATCCAGACTTCCATAAGGTGCACTGCTTCCTATCATATTGTGAAATTTTGGAGGTAGCTTATAGTCGTGGCAACATGCATCTTGCCGCCATAGTCCAAACCTAAAAAATATGAATTATATCAATATGCGTATAATTGAAAAACCGATTTATTTAACTGATAGATTAAATAGCATGCCACTGCAGCTTCCTGATTGCATACTGCTTTTGCTACTGTTGGCTTGAAGTTGAGTTTATTTTTTGATCAAAAGGCACCGCATTCTGCACATGTTTCTTAGTAGCCATATGCGCACAAATGTGATCAATTTTTGTATTAATACTGCATTTGCAGTATTTGCAATATGCCTTATCAAGATCTTTCACATCGCACAAATCCACGCTGAAGATCCGGCTGTTTTAGCCATGCATCACGAAACTTTTGCTTGTACACTTCTTTCGGGATTTTAACTTTACAAAATTTCCACGAGAAATAACGCGATATGCTTTTATACCGATAATACGCTTTTATGACAGTTTTGCATTTTAATCGATTCTAAATCACAATCAATTTAATGATTTTTAACAATTCAAACAGAATCAAAAAAGGAAAAAAAATAAAGAGGACAGTATTCCGGATAGGGGCGGTTTTCAATTTTTTCAGGCTGGCGCAGTTGAAATCCAGACAGATCTATCCCGAAAAAGGCTAAGTTGGCAACATTGAACAGCAACGGCAACGACGGCACTGAAATTGGCGCCACAAGAATAAACTCGAAACGTATAAAGACAGTGTCAATTCAGCACTCAAGCTAGTTGGTTTTGTGATAAATAAAACCATTCGCTATAATTTTTGATACAAAAGTCACAAATATGCCGGTCACCTTTTTTTAGACTCTTTTCGAAGAAAAAGGAGTCTATTCACTTTGCTCTGATGTTTGTAACGCACAGAACCAAACATCGTAGACCCACAAAAGTTACATCTAGAATACTTAGAATCACTAGAGGAGTCGATATAGCCATATCCGTCTGTCCGTCTGTTTCTATGCGATTTACTCCGTCGTCTTAAAAGCTATTTTGCTGAAACTTACTTAGCCTTCTTTTTTACCTAGGTAGTACACTAGTTTGAGTCGGTCGGATCGCAGCACTATATCATATAGCTGTCATACGAACCTAAATCGGTTTAGGCAGTAACTCACCACATTTATTATCCGATCCTGTTCAAATTTAGCACACATATGTTTTTTATAGCATTCAATATATGTACCAAATTTCGTAAGGATCAGACTACTATATCATATAGCTGCCATACGAACCTATATCGGTTTAGGGAATAACTCGCACATTTATTGACTGAACTTTTCAAAACTCGGCTAACACGTTTTCTACATAAATATACGCGTTTGTGCTAAATTTTATTAAAATCGGACTACTATATCATATAGCTGTCATACAAATCGAAATCGGCCCTATTAACTGACCAACCCCGTTCATGTGATTTACGGCAGAAACAACTTCGAAAAGAGTCTGTAATCTTCGGCACCCCGAAGATTACGTTGGGATTTTTTGTAATTGAAATTCTTTTGAATTTTTTTTTTTACAGTGCAAGCAAAAATCTTTAATAGAATCTCCATAATCTAAGATTTTGTCAACCATTTCATTTCTAAATATATCACGTGATTTTAAATTTTGTGAAGTGCTTGACAAATATCTCTGTATATATAATATCGTGTTTGGTCAAAATTACTGAGAATTTTTTATTTGGCTGTAGACGTTTCATTATTTTGACATAATTTTTTTTTTTTTTGATTTATTAAAAATTAAGTGAAGAATCCGTACATCTTATTGTATCTTTACATCACAGGGTGGGGAAATATTCTAAGAATTACCGAACAAATATTAAAATAAGTGAAGTAGAATATAAGTAAAGTTTTAAAAAGTTTTTATTGTTGACCAATTGTCTTGGCGAAGCATTGTCGTTTAAGTCGTCTCAGAGGTCGAGCGGGGATAAGACGTCTTGCAAGAACACTGCTATGACTCAGTAATCTGTCACTGTATCAACTTGTGTGTCTCCCAATTTGTGCCTCAACTGTGTGAAGATTGAGGTCTTTATGGAGTGTGGAGTTCCGTACATACCAGGGACAGTTGGTTATTTGTCGTAGTGCGCGGTTTTTCATCACCTGGATACGTTTATAATTAGATTTGGCTGCAATTCCCCAAATCTGGATCCCGTATAACCAAATCGGTACGATACAGTGCACATATACAGCTCTTTTGCATCTCAGCGAGAGAGTGCTCCTTCTATTCATGAGCCATCTCAGCTGTTGTGATCTGTGACCAAATTTCTTTACTGTGTTTTTGAGATGCGGCCCAAAAGTGAGGCGTTTATCCAGGGTGATACCTAGATAAGTTGGAGGATTGGAGGGGTGTTTGGGATGAGCTTTTTCAATGTGAAGCATGGATTTGTTGTTTTCAGTGGGTTTATTTTTAGGTTCCACCGTTTACACCAGGCTGCCAGAGCATTAATATATTCTTGTAGTCCGTTAGCTGCCTCTCTGCTATCCCTAGAGTTATATACAACTGCGATGTTGCCATAAGAGCCTTGTTCGGTGCTTCTATGCTTCGAAGCTCGGGCAAGGGATATCAGCAGTGTATAAGGAATATAGTAGCGGTCCTAGAACACTGGCCTGTGGGACTCCAGCTCTCATTGGATATATAGAAGAGTAGTTATTTCTCACTGTGATTTTAAATTCTCGTCCTTCCAGATATGACTTTAAAGTACAGAAGAAGGGCGCAGGTAGAAGGGTCTTTATCTTGCATAATAATTCAGCATGCCATACTTTGTCGAAAGCTTGTTGCATATCTATAAAGACAGCGTTGGAATACTCGCAGTCGTCAAAAGCCTGTAATATATGTTTCACCAGTCTGTGGACCTGTTCTAAAGTGCCGTGTCTCTTTCGAAATCCAAATGGATGATCCGGCAAGATATTACTTTGTCTTATAATGTCGTTGATCCGATTGGCAATGAGTCACTCCCATATTTTAGAAAGGGAGGGTAAGAGGCTTATAGGCCGATACGATTCAGGATCAACTTCTGGTTTCCCAGGCTTGTGGATCATCACTGTCTTGGAAACAATTGGATCCTTAAAATAGCATTGAAGATTAGTGCTATATAGATTATCGCTTTTATAGGTAAAACCTTTAGCGAGGCATTGCAAATCCTGTCAATTTCTGGAGCTTTATGTTTTGGCAGTAATTTGATTATTTCAGATATTTCTTCTATCCTCATTAGCCTAATTGGCCAAGACATCTGCAATCGCATTTGTAGGTATTGGTGAGTCTCTCTTATTTGCTCTGTCGTGGCGAAGTCATAAGGAGTGAAGCGATCCTCTAGATGGTGCCCGAATGCATTAGCCTGTTCCACTTCAGTTTTTGCAATTTCCCCACCTGGTACCCATCGAAGTGGTTGCCGTTTAAGCGCTTTTGTGCACTTCCACAACGAATAGTTTGCATCAACGGTATAGTCCATGGAAGATAATTTTTGCTCAAAGAAATCACTTCTGAGTTCCCTTAAGATAATTTTGAGTTGATTTGCTGCTCGGTTCCACAAGATCCTGTCCCATGGATCCTGAGTTCGAATTGCTCTTCTTCGAAGACGTCTTTTAGTTCTAATTAGTTCTCTGGCCTCTCTTGTTAGTACAATACCATAACTTCTGGGGCATGTCTCAGGCTCAGACGGCGTAGAAGCAGAAGCAGCTCTATGTATATTTTGCATTAAAATGTCTACTGCGTTCTCGATGTCTTCCTTTTCCAGTTCATTTTCGTCATCTAAATCAGCTTCATAAGCCTTATTGGTGCCAATCGTTTGCAAATATGTCTCTGGGAGCTTGTAGCTGTAACAGCATTTATTAAGGCGTCTCAGTCCATACCTGTAAATATCCACAAGATCTTTTCTAATCCAGCACTTAAACTCGTCGCTTTTCAGCCACGCGTCCCGGAACTTTTGTTTATATTCCTTAGGCATGCTCTTTATATTAATTTCACAACGATGTATCAATTTGCGCGGATAGTGGTGTCAATTTCAAACGGAGATGACACTTTAGGGATGATTTTACATAAATCGATTAAATATCGATAGAGTTGCAACTCTGCGATACATAGAAATTTAGGGATGATTTCGCAAAAACGATCAAAAATCGATAGAGCTGCAACTCTCCAATGCATTTTTTTTTCAAATGATAGCAATACTAAAAAAAAAGCGCATTAAAAGCTTAAACTATTTATAAAAAAGCCGCTTCCCGCAATTCTTGATTTTTCCCGCAATTTGTCTTTCAATAAAGCCAAATTTGACGGGGAAAAAGCCAAATTGGCAACACTGGTTCTGACGCACAATGGCACGAGCAGTGGAATCTTGTAATCGTTCTCGTGTCATAAAAGATGTATCCTCTCGAGCTTCAACATGCGCTTTTGTATTACGGACCTGTCCTCGGTTTCTTAAAATAATGCTTTGACATCGAGAAGAATGAGCAATGGTATCGCCTAATCTTTCCTATGAGCTATACTCCTCATTTGATGCCCGAGTATGAGCTATGATAATTTTGCCATGGACGAATAGCAGCGTCCCGACGTCATTTTTGAGTATTTTAACTTATGTTTAACTTTTAATTTATGAAAATTATTTGCAGACAAATAAATTTTTACACTCCCGACCGAAACTTTTTTAAAACAAAAAGGGTATTGTTGCGGAGATTCGAATTTTCTCCAGCGCCACCCGCATTAAACACACAGATCATTCCTCGTGTGCAGTAATAGGCATCACTTAAAATTCCTGCGGATGTTTATTATTAACATAAAGTGCCTTATATTTAGTTGCTTCTTACTTTTAGTCCGCACTTGTCGGCTCACAAATCGAAAAGTAAGTTTTTCGCTAAAGGCAACAACAAGGTTAGCTTAAGGCGTCCTTATTTTATCGATTCTTTTTTATTCGATCGCGGCAGGGCTGCGAGCGACTAGCAGGGCGCTGCCAACTCTGTCGTAACAGGTATAATTCTTAGCTTTTTAACAAAATAAAATATGAAATATAAGAAGGCACTTGAAATAACGGAATTTATATAATAAAATACAAATATTATAAAATGCGAGGGACTGGGAAAACACTAACAATAATACGTGAGTGGCAGAAAAAAAATTAATTATTTTGAGTTCGATTTGCGGCTATGCCATACACTTGGATACCAACCAGGACAACTTTGTAAGTATTAGCCTAATTAGATAGCGAAAGCCTTTTTCCAGGCTCAAGTAGCCCAGCCATGCTATTCGCCTTAGTTTTGAGCCGACGAACTACCTCTGTTATATGGCGCTGGAAAGTGAGACGCTTATCCAGAGTGACACCGAGATATTTGTGGTTATCCGTTTGTATGAGGAGCTCACCATGCAGATTGTCTCTTCTTAAGGTGTAAGTTACGGAAACACACTTTTCTGGATTTATGGCGATATTCCAATGATTTCCAAGACAATGATGATTTGTTTTTATGATTCCAAGGGTATTGTCCACAAAGAATTTGTTTCAGCCCGCCAAAATGTTAATGCGGTTAATGAAGTTCTAAAACGTTTGGTGCGCCGTATTCGATGTGTTCGTCCCGAATATCGCGAAGACGGAAGTTGGCGTTTGTTACATGATAATGCGCCGTTGATTAGCATATTGTAGCAGGATCATGTACGGTCACACTGATCAGCTGACATTTGTCTGGTGAGCCAGTGTTGCCATTTAAATAAAAGATGAGTGAACAATGACCTGCTAAAAAGAATAGTCAGACCGCGCGTAGCAACCAAACAACGGGGAAGCTCGTGCGGAGGAGCGCGAAATTAAGCAAGGACCGACTCTTATTTGCAATTGTTGCGGAGGAACATGGTTCAAGCGCCAAAACTTCAAAACTTCCTTATCTGGACTTAAAAAAAGTGTTCTATCTTCCGGACCCAATGGAATTAAGAAAATTTACGTTTTGCATTACATGTCATAGGATGCTATCCAATGGAAAAGTACCAAAAATATGTCTCTCGGAAGGATTAGATTTGCTAACTTTACCAGACTGCCTAAAAGATCTTACTTGCCTAGAAGAACGTTTGATTGCCCCAAGGATTCCATTTATGCGCATTGCACCTCTCGGATATGAGTGTCAGTGCGCGATAAGAGGGGGAGTAGTAAATATACCCATTTTAGTGGTCGAAACGGTTCGAAGCCTTCCACGCCGATTCGATCAAGCGGAAGTGATCCAAGTCAAGCTAAAACGAAGAATGAAATATAATCGGTCTTATTTAACAGAGACCATAAGACTACAAAAAATATTGGCAGCATTGCAATTCCTTATTACAACGGATTTGTTTGGGAAGCATGGCATCCAGTTAAATGAAAACTGGTCAGCTACATATACAGGGCAAGAGGAAGTGCCATTTATAACTGATCTTGCGGATGAACTTGTAGTGTCAGAGCTTCAAAGAAGAGAAATACATGAAAATTACCCATCAGTCAACGAAGTTAAAGAAGAATTTAATCCGGGTGGAAACACTATAGGACAACGTTCCAATTGAAAATCATGCAATTGCTCGTGTAGTTATTGCACCAGGAGAAGTTAGACGACCAATGGATATCATACTAAATGAGGATGCAGAGCGATTATCCTTCCCAACCATTTATGCCGGTACGGTAAAGAGTAACACCGTGACGTATAGCAAGGAAGCACGATCAAAAATTCGTCATTTTGATCGTCGCTGTTCACGTGTCGATATACTCTTATGGACGTATAAATATTAGGAACTTTCGCGTATAAAAAGTTCAATATTTTTTTTTTCCTTGTTACTCCTCTTGGGAGCTTAGGGCCTCAGTTAGGATCCTCCACCGCACTCTGTTCTGCGCAGTTTGTTTCGCCATGTCCCAGCTGATGTTGTGGCGGGTAAGCTCGATCTTAATTGTACGTCGCCAGGTGCACTTGGGTCGCCCAACTCTTCTGCTTCCTTGGGGGTTCCATTCCAGTGCCATCCTGGTGATGCTACCGTGTGGTTTTCGTAGCGCGTGTCCAATCCAACTCAATTTCTTCTTCATTAGCTGCTGTTGGATAGGGACTTCGTTCGCCAAGTGCCATAGGTCACTGTTCGATATTCTGTTGGGCCAGAATATCGCACAAATGATTCTAAGGCACTTGTTGATGAATACTTGCAGCTTGAGAATCATCCTTTGAGAAGTGAGCCATGTCTCGCTACCTAACAACAGGATCGTCTTTATGCACGCTTTGAAGATCTTCAGCTTTGTTCTTCTGCTTATTTACTGATTTCTCCAGACACGATACATCCTGCCGAATGCCGATCGTGCTTTCATGAGACGGCTCTCCACATCTTCATCCATCCCGCCATTGTTGGTGATGATGGTACCAAGGTAAGGGAACTTGTCGACGAATTCGACTATGTTCCCGTTGATGGTGATGTTTCATTGGTTGACGTGGTTGAAGCGCATTGCTTTCGTTTAGGATGCGTTTATTTCGAGGCCGACTCTGCTGGCAATCCTGGAGAGGTCATTCGCTTTGGCTTGGATTTCACTGAGCTTATGAGATATGAGGCAGATGTCGTCCGCGTAATCCAGGTCCTCTAGGTGTTGTGTGAGGTTCCACGTGATTCCGCGTCTGTCTGTACACACTTCTCTCATGATCTCGTCTACTATCAGGTTAAGAGTAAGGGTGACAGGAGGAAGCCTTGCTTGACGCCAGTTTTCGTCTGGAAAGGGGAACTGATTTTTCCCTTGTGCAGTACCGACAGCTCTGCGTTTTCGTACATTGTTCTGATTATTGCAATGATGTTGTCTGGGACTCCTTTCCTCGCGAGTGCCTGCCATATCGCTTCCTTCTTCACTGTGTCGAACGGCTTCATGAAATCGATGAACAGGAGGTACAACGGCGAGTGCCTGTTCATCTCGAAGTGTTGGTTCGATTTTTTCCTGTAGTCGCTCATTCAACAGGGTTGCTAGGATTTTATAGCTGGTGTTGAGCAGTGTCATCCCTCGCCAGTTGTTGCAATCACTGAGATCCCCTTTCTTTGGGAGTTTGATGATGATACCGCGTTTCCAGACGTCTGGTATCACCTTGGTCTCCCAAATTTGGTTGAAATGCGGAAGCAGTGTTTCGGCCAATAGGTGTGCATCAATCCGGAGGAGTTCGGCAGGGATGCGGTCTTCTCCAGCTGCTTTATTGCACTTCAATCTCCTAATTGCTGTTGCCATCTTTGGAGTTGTGCATCATCATCAGATAGGAGATTTCCGTTTTTGTCTCGGATTGGCCGGTCTTGTTGTTGGGGGCTCCCTGTTAGCTTGGCAATAGTCTGATATAAGCCACGTATGTTGTTGTCCTGGGCTGCGCTTTCTGCGTTGGTTGCAAGCTTATCAGTTATTGCCCTTTTGTCAGCTCTTGCGGATTTCTTTACTAGCTTGCAAAGTAAACGATGTTCGTCGTTTACTTGTTTATTCTGTTGGGCCATGATCTTGAGGTTGTTTCTTCTGTTTATTAGTTCCCAAGTCCTTTCCGAAATCCAATTGGAGCGATGTCGCTGTTGGGTTCCAATGACTTCTTCCGCTATCTGACTCAGTGTGGAGCATGTGTGTTCCCAAGGGAGTACTTCTTGCGTGGTTATCTGATTTTGCAATCTTGACGTCATTCTGGCCGAGATGGTGGGATCATCAAGTCTGTATAGGTTGAAGCGGGGCGGTCGTGTTGTGCTTCCTCTGTTGGTGGCCGCGGCGTGATGTCTCTTCAATTTGACTTGAATTGTTCCGACTATTAGCTCGTGGTCACTGTCGATGGACGCGCCCCGCTTGTTTCTTACATCCCTCAGTGATCGTCTCCATTTCTTGCTTATGCATATGTGAACTATCTGGTTTCTGGTGCGCCCATTTGGAGAAGTTCAGGTGTATTTGTGGATTTCTTTATGTGGGAACACCGAGCCACCGATCACTAGTTGAAATGTTTGGCATAAGCCTATCAGTCTGTCGCCATTGTTGTTTCTTGTACCAGAGCCATGCTTGCCCATGAGTGTATCAAGCCCGGTGTTGTTTGCGCCTATCTTGGCATTGGTGTCTCCCATTAGAATTGTTATGTCGCCTCTGTTGGTGTTGTCCAGGGTGGTGGTGAGAGTGGCGTAGAATTCGTCTTTATCGTCGGCCTGTGGGTCTTCCGTTGGAGCGTAGCATTGCACGATGGTGATATGTCGCGCTTTGCTACTGATGTTTCTGTCAGATATTGGTTTCCAGGAGAGGAGTGTCTTCTTAGTCTTGTTGTCTATGAAGATGCCTACTCCATATCTGCCTCCAGTGCTGTTCCCGCTGTGAAGTACCAGATTGCCGTTTGACGTTGTTGTTGTTCCCGAGTTTCGCCATCTCGTCTCACTGATGCCAGCTATCATGATCTTTAGCTTGTCCATTTCTCTTTCAAATTGCGCTAATCTCGATGGTTCCCATAAGGGTCCTTACGTTCCATTGTCCTATTGGAGTCCGTTTTGACATGTTGATGTTCGTCGTCGGTTATGGGGGGATTGTTGTTGTTGTTCTTGAGGTCTCAGTAATCGGTTTTAAAGTTTCAGCTGATTGGGTGATTGGCCCGATGCAGTCTATCCCAGAGGTGGGGGTGCCACCATAGCGCCATCTGGGAGTGGCGGCCAAACTTTTCGAGGTCTTTATTTCTGCTAGAGGAATAGAAGAATAGCGGAAATAGTCGAAAAGGTGCCAGAGAGAGCTGTTTCTTTCATGGCATTTCGTGAGAATCGAACCCACGACCGCCCGCTTGTTAGCTCAGTGTTCTACCCACTGAGCCACCGCGCGCCCAATTCAATATATATATATATCAAAATCGGAAATTAGGAACAATGATACGTCAATTTGGACTACCAACTTTTTTTATAACGCTTTCCGCTGCAGAAACCAAATGGTCGGAACTCTTAAAAATTTTGGTTAACCTCATTGATAAAAGAGACATCGATGAAGAGCAGGCCGCAAATCTTTCAACGGATGAAAAATCGCGACTAATAAGGACGGATCCTGTAACATGCTCGCGGAATTTCGATCATCGCTTTCGCCAGATGTTAAAGTTATTTAAAAGAGCTATATTTATTGGAGAATTGAGTTCCAGCACAGAGGATCGCCGCATACCCACGGATCGTCACATTTATTGACAAATATATAACAACAGATAGCAGCATTGAAGAAGTCCAAGATGTTGTCAGGTATCAAGGACATGGACACGGAGGGTCTTGTCAAAGGGAAAAAGGAGACAAGACCGTTTGCAGATTTTATATACCTTATCCACCAATGCCAACAACAGAAATACTGCCAGCTCCCAGTGCAATCGGGTCATCGTCCCGGAGCTGTCGCGAGTGTCTCCCACTCGCCCAAGGATTGCCAATCACCGTTTTCAGGAAAAAGAGTATGTACCAAAACTCCTTTCTTCTTTTGTCACCCTCCTCCTTCCCCTTTTTCCATACCGCTTGGAGCTCCCCGGCAGCTCTTCGCGGTAACCTCCTAAAAGCCGGTGATATTGAATCAAATCCCGGTCCCCCTTTTTACTTGTGCTCGGTTTGCAAAAAGAGGCTTGGCAAAGGAGGTTACTCAGTTCTTTGCTTCTCCTGCAACGAATGGGTCCACCTCCGATGCTCAGGCCTCGCTAGCACGACCGAGCACAACCCCAATTACGCATGCCCATCATGCTCTACCATAGCCACATCCCCTCCCCCCCCTCCCACCATCTTACCACCTTCATCACCAAGACCCGACCAGTGCGTGATTTGCCTCCGCCCCATGGCGCGCAACGCCAAACCGATTGGCTGTTCCGCCTGCGGACGCAAATGTCATCTCCGCTGCTCGGGTCTTAGAAACTCAAATCTCTACTCCCCTAACTTCATTGGCCCCTGCTGCCACACCACCCACCCTTCAACCTCTCAAAATTCTAACCCCCCACTTAACCCTCCTCCCCCCTCTCTTCCGGAGTGCTCCATGTGCAACCGCGACTTCACCCGTGCGTCGTGCCCCATCACATGCTCGGCGTGCGGACGCCACTCACACCTTCGTTGCTCTGGTCTCCGCAACAGGACCCAACACCACCCCTCCTTTGTTGGGCCTTGTTGCCGACGCCCACCTCCCCCCTCCCCCCCCCCCCCGCTGCTCTAAGCCCCCCCCCCCCCTCCCCCTTCTCACCCCTCAGAGACCTAGTAGCCAATTACCCCTGCCCCCTCGATTTAAAATCGCTCAGTGGAATTGTAACGGCCTTAATAAAAAACTTATTGAACTCACCTCTTTTATGCACAAACACAACATCCTAATTGCAGCCATCAAAGAGACTAAACTCACCCCCCGTAACCCCCTTTCTTGCTCCGCAAACTACTCACTCCTTAGGCAGGACAGAGACAGGAACTCCGGTGGAGGCCTGTCCTTTGTCTTGCATAACTCAGTAAATTTTCGCCCCCTCACGTTGCATTCCACAGATCCTCATATTGAGCTACAAGGCATTGCGGTCAGCACTGGCGAGGTCGATGTGGAGATCCTAAATGTCTACATCCCGCCTACTGCTGCCTGCAGACCGGGTTTCAAACCTGACATATCCGGTCTCATGGTGGGCACCCACCGCATTTTACTCGGTGACTTCAACGCCCACCATGATGCCTGGTTCTCTGCCCTTGGATGTGACGCGCGCGGGGTTCTCCTCGAGGAGCAGATTTCTAACTCTGACTTCTGCCCCATCAATGAGAACCACACTACACGCCTCACTCCCTCTCTCCGCAGCTCACCCAATCTCTCACTCGTCAGTCCATCCCTTATCCTCGCTTCATCGTGGCATGTGGAGGTGGCCCTCAACTCCGACCACCTCCCCATTATTATCACACTGAAGCAAGACCCTAACTTCATCACTGCTGAGCGGCGCACCCTCACCAATTTCAATAAAGCAAATTGGCTGCGTTTCGCCCAGTTGACTGACAACCTCTTCTCTCGCCTTCCCCCTCCCACCACAGTCTTCGAAGGCGAAAGACACTTCAGTCATATCCTCACCAAAGCCAGCTCCACTTGCATTCCCAAAGGGCGCATTCCCACTCCACGCCCAAACTTTCCCAGTGAAGCTGCGCGCCTCGCCGACCAACGTGACTTCATCCGTTCCTTTGCTCCTTCTGACCCCTCGCTCCCTATCCTCAACTCCCAAATCAATCAATTGGTGGCAGAACACAGACGCAGGAAATGGCTTGAGCAGCTCGAAGAGACGAATATTGGCTCCACTAAGCTGTGGAAAACCCTCAAAAATCTAACCAATCCCTGCAGAAGCGAGAAAATACACATCTCCTTCGGAGATGGGTTGCCGCTTGACTCCAAGAGCTGTCCGGACGCTTTCTGCAGATAGTTTCTGCCGCATCCCCCTCCATGCCCTAAGAAAAGGAGCGTGGCGAGGAGGCTACGTGCCCTACCGCTCGATCCTGACCTCCCTACCTTCACAACCGCGGAGGTAAAGGAGGTCATCAGAGCAGCCAAAAACTCCAAGGCAATTGGCCCAGATGGGTTAGCAACCATCATGCTGAAGCATCTGGGTCAAACGGGTCTTTCCTACCTCGCAATGACTCTCAATCTCTCTATCTCCACCCTCTCTATCCCCCACCGTTGGAAAGAAGGCAAGATTATCCCACTACCCAAACCTAACAAACCACTAAATGAAGGGCTGTCCTACAGGCCCATTACTCTCCTATCTCCAGTAATCAAAACCCTTGAAGCCCTCCTCCTCCCCATCTTTCAAACCCATCTTAAACCCGCCCACCACCAGCACGGCTTCCTCAGAGGTCATAGTACCACTTCTGCCCTGTGCACTATCACGGAGCGTATGGTCTCCGGCCTCAACAGCCCCAGACCCCACCACAGATCCATTCTAACTGCCCTCGACCTCTCCAACGCTTTCGACACCGTCAGCCATCCCATCCTTCTAGAAGAAGTCCTCGAAACGTCTCTGCCACCCTCACTTCAGAGATGGCTGGCGAACTACCTGGCAGGGAGACGGTCGTACGTGGAGTTCAGGGATTTTCGATCCAAGAGCAGGAGACTTAAGCAGGGCGTACCACAGGGTGGCGTCTTGTCACCTCTCCTGTTCAATTTTTATGTAGCGAAGATCCCTGAACCTCCTCCTAACACGACCTTAGTCTCCTATGCTGATGACTGCACCCTTGTCACCACCGGTAGAGTTGTCAGGGAACTGGAGGAGGAGATTAACAGCTTCCTCCCGTCCCTTGTCAGCTTCTTCACCCTGCGCAATCTCAGCCTGTCAGCGAGCAAGTCTTCCGCCACACTCATCACCACCTGGACGGGCGAAGTAGGTAAGAACCTCGACATCCATGTCAATGGCCAGAGTATTCCTACCGTCAGATACCCCAAGGTGTTGGGTGTGACGTTTGACAACCTCTATACGTTTGCCAGACACTCTGAGGTCGTGGCTCAGAGAGTTCGCGGACGGAACAAGATCCTAAAAGCCCTTGCTGGCAGTGGCTGGGGTTTAGACAAAGAGACGATGATCTCTACTTACAAAGCCATAGCCCGACCCCTTATCAACTATGCCTGCCCGGCATGGTCCCCTGCCATTAGCCCCACGCAGTGGAATTCCCTACAAATGGCGCAAAATTCTGCCCTTAGACTCTCCACGGGGTGTGTTCAGATGACGGGCCTACAGCACACAGTGGTTCCCTCCATAGGCCAAAATTCAAAAAATGCATGCAAAAATAATGTTACCAAAAGTAAACAAACTGTCTCTAAAATGTCCAAATTTTTCAATGGCAAACTAGTTTTTTCTGGAAATCTAACGGGACTTTCTAAAAATAGCATTGAATATGTGAACACGTGTTCATTTTCAATGAACAGTTCCGAGCATTGCAAATATGTCACAACAAAAGCGCACTTCAATCAGTTCAGTCACCTAAAAACGTTTATTAATTAGAGTTATTTTATTTTATTTATTTGGAGAATTTGCACTTGACACTGCCAAAGAGCTTATTAATCTATATCCCTGGTACTATCTTCCTCCCACACTACACAAAGTGTTGGTTCATGCTCCAGATATCATAAATTATGCACTTTTGCCAATTGGGGAGTTATCTGAAGAAGCTGCAGAATCAAAAAATAAGGATATTAAAATGTTTCGAAGACAGAACACTCGGAAGATGTCACGCATTGCTACAAATACAGACTTAATAAATAGATTGCTTCTGAGCTCAGATCCATTTATTACTGGCCAAAGAAAACTCCCTTGCACAAAAAAAATCTATATTATTAAAATCAGCATATGATCTTTTAGATAGTACACATTTATTCGATTAAATTTAAATTAAAATTTTTGTTTTTTTATTTATTATTTTTTTTACCGAATAACATACTACATTTGGGCATACTGAGAATGAACCACGACCCTCTCGTAAAGTTTCAAGCCAAAAATCTACCACCTAATGTTCTTTGGTCTATATTTTTTGTTATCACAACCGATCGATCATATGACAGCTATATGATATAGTAGTCCGATCCTTACGAAATTTGGTACATATATTGATTGCTATAAAAAACATAAGCATGCTTAATTTGAAAAGAATCGGATAATAAATGTGCGAGTTATTCCCTAAGCCGATTTAGGTTCGTATGACAGCTATATGATATAGTGGTCCGATCCGTCTGATTTTTGTACATTATCCTACTATATTTTAATAAAAATTTTGTGCAAAGTTTCAAGCCTCTACTTCAACCATAAGCATTTATGGCCGCCCTCCCCATACAACTGGAACCAGTGTGCAGCAGCTCCATGACGAGGCAGGCATGCTCCCTGTCAAGGAGCACTGCCTCCTCCTCCATAGGCAGTTTCTTCTCAAAGCCTTCCTCCCCGACCACCCTAATCATAGCGCCCTCACTACCCCTTCTCCACCTCACCATAGATCTATCCGCAAGGACTTCCGCTGCGAGGCCGCGGAAGTTACCAGACTTGGCCCTCACCGACCTTCACTCCTCCTTTGTCAACCATTCTCTCTCAAATGCAGCCCCAAACCCTGTTTTAGGCTGTCGCCCTCCCTCAATTCACCCAGATGAAAAAACCCTACCCCGCCCCACCAGAACCGCCCTAGCACAATTGCGCTCCGGTTTCTCCACTCATCTTAACAGCTATCTCTCTAGGATTAATCCGGAGATAGCTGACTCTTGTCCCCTCTGCCAGGCCCCCCCAACACACTACTACCCACCTCTTTAACTGCCCCAGTAACCCCACCCACCTCTCCCCAATATCACTGTGGTCCCACCCGATAGAAGCTGCCCGCTTCCTCGGGTTTGACCCCGGCTAACTTCCTCACCCTCTTTACCATACCCTCCCCACTTCTTTCTTTCTTTTTAACTCTTTTATATGTTATAAGTTGTGTTACGTAAACCTTTTTGTCTCCTCTCTCTTTTGTGCACGTCAACCTTAACTCTTCTTTTTGGTACATCGCCTTCCATTTTTCCTGGAGGCGCTACAACAACAACAGAAATACTGCTTCCCTTTCAAAACGAGGACCCAAGGAAGGAATTTTATAAGGAGCATTTTAAAAGAATTCAGAGCCTGCTGAATGCTCCAATAAATGGACAAGAAGTTGAGCAAATCAATAATTTTAATAACTTCTTGCTGGATCCAATGATAAAAATGACTTTAGAGAACTATAAGCTGGCAATTAGGACAAATCTGGAAAAGCCGCAATTATTTTTACGTCGCAAGTTTGAAGATAAGGATATAAATGCTTTTAATAAGGATATTTTGCGTCTTCATAAGGCTAACATGGATATCAAGCTTATTCTCGATGCCTATGCTTGCTGTAGCTATATAATCAATTATATCAATAAAGCAAATAGAGGCATTTCCAAGCTGGTCAGAGAAGCAATAATTGAAATAAGAATGGGCAATTATTCAGTTAAAGCCAAATTGCAGCATTTAGGAAATAAGTTTATAAACGGCACGGAAATATTCATTAACACAGCACATCCACATTAAAGAGTGCGGATGGTCAAATCAAGGAGAGATTTGGACCAACTGCCAGCAAATTCTACAAATATATATGTGGCGAAATTGCTAGACCATTATATCCAAAGACCGGATCAATTCGAGCAAGTATGTTTAGCAGATTTCACAGTCATTTATAGATACTCTAAATCGAGTCGCTCAAGCACAGATTATACAGAAAATGAAATCGAGGACGAAGATACCCTTTTTTCTGCTAATCTACTGCAGTTAAAGGATAAAAGTGGATTCATTCAATTAAGAAGCCAGCCGTTGATCTTAAGGTGGCCGAAATGCAGTGCGCAGTCAGCACGCTCGGATTATATAAGACAACAAATAATGTTGTTCTATACATGGAGAAACAAGGAATTGAATCTTATAAATGGAAATACAGAGCATATTTACGCCACCCACCAAGATGAAATATGCAATAATAAAAAAGAAATTGACAAAAATATCACCGAGGATATAGATCACGCATTAAATGTCATTAAAAATGAAAACGCAAATACTGATGAGGATGCACAAAGAGAGCTCGATGAGGAATTTAGAGTTTTGCTTATTCCAGAAGTGCAGAATGTCAATATACTAGATTTAGAAAGTGACAATGCACGAAATATTAGTGAATATGAAGGAATTCGCCTAATGAAGCTCCCAGCAATTATATCTTTCGATGAATTACTGGAAAAGATCCGCTCACTCAATACAAAACAAAGAGAGTTGTATGGACACGTTCTCAATATGACAAAAAAAAGGGAGATTGGAGGTGTTACCGGCGTAGGAAAGAGTCATCTCATATCCACCATATAACAAGCTATCACACATAGAGTGAATATGGTGCCCGGAACTAATCCCGAATCACCAAAAGTAGCTGCACCAACCGGGAAAGCAGCATTTGGAATAATGGGAATGACTCTGCACACAATATTTTCCCTTTCTGTCAATCAGCTGGTGAGCTAAGATGTTTAAGCACGGATGTTGTCATTTGCCCATTTGATCGATATAAAATTAATTATAATCGATGAAGTTTCAATGGTGGGTGCAAAAATTCTATTTGGAGTTGTCACCAGTCGATCCATTTAGCGCAATTGTAGGAACACCGCTCTGGGACATATAAAAATTCTTTGAGCTGACAGAAATAATGCGCCAACGTGATGATTGGAATTTTGCTATGGCATTGAATAACTTGTCTGAAGGACAAATGACAGTTGAAGATATTCAGCTTTTAAAACAAAGAGAAATACGTGAACAGATGACGCTATTCCCCTATTTTATTCTAACGCTGACACATCTTTATATAATGCAAATAGACTGTCTCGCATTCCTACGGAAGAGTTCATTTCGGAAGCCAAAAATGTAATAAAGTCAACATCATAAAGCGCAGAAGCTAGGTTGACAATTGAAGAAAACGAGAAGGACTTTCCATCAGCCCAAACTCAAGGAATGAGCTACCGACTGCAACTTAAAGTACAAAATACATGATTACAGTCAACATAAGTACCACTGATGGTTTAGTAAATGCTGCAACTGGTAAGCTGATGCAAATTGACCACGGAAATATAGGATATTGAGGAATCATCGCTACACTGTGGATAAAATTTTTAGAATTATCAGTAGGTCTGATAGCGCGCTCTAGGAAACCGCATTCGGAAAACACTGATTGGATACCGATTGAAAAAGTAGTTCGATCCTTTCAATATAAAAAAAAAAAAAAACGAGGAGGTTACAATTGACCGGACCCACTTTCGCTTGACACCTGCTGAAGCTGTCACAATACATAAGAGCCAAGGAGCCAGGAATGAGTCTGTCAGCTCTATATGTAGCTTGTAGCAGAGCAACAAGTGCATCTGGATTGTATTTAATAGGAAATTTTTGTGCACCGCAGCCCTTCAGATCAGGCGATTACGTAAATGAAGAGCTAACAAAATTGTGTAACGAAAAAGCACTGGAGTCAAATTACAGATTTTTGGTCAATGAATCAAATAATTTGACTAGAAATATTCGATGGATTTCAAATAGTTGGAAGGATAGATGGAATAATACGGAGTGGACGAAGTCGCCCTCCAAATGCTATTATCCTTTATGCAAAAAACAACCTACTAGAAATATTCCATGGATTTCAAATAGTTGGAAGGATAGATAGAATAATACAGAGTGGACGAAGTCGCACTCCAAATGGTATTATCCTTTATGCAAAAAACAACCTACTAGAAATATTCCATGGATTTCAAATAGTTGGAAGGATAGATAGAATAATACGGAGTGGACGAAGTCGCACTCCAAATGCTATTATCCTTTATGCAAAAAACAACCTACTGGAAATATTCCATGGACTTCAAATAGTTGGAAGGATAGATGGAATAATACGGAGTGGACGAAGTCGCCCTCCAAATGGAATTATCCTTTATGCAAAAAACAACCTACTAGAAATATTCCATGGATTTCAAATAGTTGGAAGGATAGATGGAATAATACGGAGTGGACGAAGTCGCCCTCCAAATGGTATTATCCTTTATGCAAAAAGCAACCTACTAGAAATATTCGATGGATTTCAAATAGTTGGAAGGATAGATGGAATAATACGGAGTGGACGAAGTCGACCTCCAAATGGTATTATCCTTTATGCAAAAAACAACCTACTGGAAATATTCGATGGATTTCAAATAGTTAGAAGGATAGATGGAATAATACGGAGTGGACGAAGTCGCCCTCCAAAAGGTATTATCCTTTATGCAAAAAACAACTTAGCCGAAAATACTAGCATATTATTGCGTATTAACCAGTGCCTGACTGAAAAGGTATACCAGCTGCTCGCTATTAAATGTGAGGATGACATACTTACAGTCTTATACAAAAATCCCTCACATAGTCTTCCAAGTTTTCGTAGCAAGATTGCTGAACATATGGAAGAACTTAGAATTACGCAGTATACTGTATTCGTTTTAATGGGCGATTTCAATATTTACAGATTGACAACCCGAGATGCCTTAGGATATAGATTGCAGCAATTCGAAATAAGAATCGGCGTTGGATAATATTGCAAGCACAAATCAAGGGACGCTTATTGATTGGATGCTTAGCAATTTAGAAATGTGCAGCCTATGTATAAAAGAAGGCTATATATCAAGTTTTATAAAAGTAGCTTTAAAACTGAGAGACTAGTTTAAATAGAAACAGACAGACATGTCTATATTGACCTCTCTAGTTTTTCTAAGTATTTTAGAGCCAAATTCAGAGCAAAATGAATATACTCTTTTTGCTTCAAAAAGAGTATAAAAAAATCGGACTTGCCGATGGTAGTTCACAGTTACCATTAGATCTACCCCTAACCCCGTCAATTCGCAAAAACTGAATACTTCATAGAATCTGGGGACAAGCAGAAAGCAGCACCGATGACGGCTTCAAGAGAATTACAGAACACAAGACCCTAGCTCCGGCTAAATCCGCAATTCCGCGAATACAGATAACAGCACCGATGGGATGGCAGCAGAATACAGAGAATTGACACTGAAATTAACGCCACAAGAATAAACTCAAAACGTATAAATACAGCATTACTCTGCTTAATAAAGACAGTGTCAATTCAGCACTCAAGCTAGTCGGTTTTCTGAGCATTTGCTACATTTTTTAATGCAGAAATCACAAATATGCCGGTCACCTTTTTTTTTTTTTGTAATTGAAAGTCTTTTGAAGATTTTTCTTTACAGTGCAAGCAAAAATCTTAAATAGAATCTCCATAATCTAAGATTTTGTCAACCATTTCAATTCTAAATATCACATGATTTTATCTCCCTATATACTGTAAAATGAAAATTGTCACAGTTACTGTCATCAGATCGAATTTCGTGATTGGTCAAAACTACTGAGAATTCTTTATGTGGCTGTAGACGTTTCATCATTTTGGCAAAATAGTTTTCAAAAATTTTGTCTTTTGGGCTTAAACTGATATTTCCCTATTTAATTGGCTGACAATAACAATGAGGAACTTTATGAATATTCGCTTTTCTAAACCATTCTTTAATAGTGAGTTCATTATCAAAGCAAAATCATTGAATTGGGAATTGGTAAATTTAAAATTTGCTCAGCTCTTTTTTCAAATAAGAGAAAAAGAAAAAGCATGAAGAAGATTGTAGTTGTACTGTTTTAAATAGTTTAGAGCTAACATTTAATTCTGAATCATTATTATACAGATATTGTTTTTTTTTTTTATTTATTTGAAGATTTCTTCCATTTTAAATACACCAGATATTTTGGAATAAAAACGATCAAATTGGGAGATATCTGACATAGCATATCAAATGCGTTATTAAATTGTTGATTTACCAAAAAAGACATTCAATATTTAAAAAAAAAGGTTCAATAGAATCATTACTTGGCCTTTTATTTGAAGTAAAATTGTTTATTTTTTTTTTTTTAATAATCTTGTCCTTCACTACTTGATTCTTTATTTTTATCCGTAAATAATTTAATCAATTTTCTAAGCGCAGTATATTTTTGTTGGTGCAAAGAGTGTAGCAGTTTAACGGGAGGTGGTAAGTGAAGTACAAGCAAGACAAACAACATAAACATAAACATATATAATTTCATATTCTTTGTAAAATATATAATGGCTAGGCAAATATTTGTTAGACAAACAGAAAAGCAAAAAGAAAATCAGAGAGAAATACAAAATAGTCTCATAAATACTAGAAATTAATTAAGTGTAATAAATTTGTTATGGTCTTTGGGTTCTAACTGTTATTTTCTTTGATGTAACAGCCCAAGCCACACGAATCACCCTGTACTTTCTAGAGTGTGCTCAATTTGCTCTCTTAAAAAGTACCCTCTACTCTCTTAAAATGTACCCTCTACTCTCTTAAAAAGTTCGGTGGAAGAAAGACAAAACCAACAGAATGAGAAGTTCGATTTGCTTCTTGTTTTTTTTTTTTCTTTTATTTAAATGGAAGAAAATTAATATTATTAAGGTAACGACTTTAATTACTAAGGAACAATATATTTGCTATTAAATTAAATTATTATAAATTAATTTCCAAATCATAGAAAAATAATAAATTTCATTTGCTTAAAATCAAAAGTTTCACGATTCTTAATCATAAAAAATAAAAAACTTAAAATAACAAAATTCATTAGTTGAACGAAAAAATTCAATAAAAAATGTAATCATTAATTATTATTATGAATATCATTGTTGTTATTGTGTAATATTTGTTTTTTCTTATTCCTTTTTTTATGGACCAGCATATGCCTCGTATAATTGGAGTACCACTTTATTTTCGACCCGCAAATGTCGCATTTATATTGATGCGATGGATGCACACGAGCCCTGTGGTTCGAGACAGAACGCTTGCTGGAACAAACTTTCGAGCAAATTTCGCATTTGAAGGCTAAGGCGTGCTGGTCCTTCCGGTGTTTTCAGCTATTTTAAGCGAAAGTACAGAATTTAAGCAAAGGAGAAAGAATAATGCGAAAGTATAGATTTCTTAAGAGGCAGTGCAGATTTTGGTGTGGTGAATTTGACCAAAAGAAGTAAGCTGCCCATAACGCACAAGCTCTTGCTGTACAAAGCCATCATCAAGCCGGCATGGATGTACGGAGTAGAATTGTGGGGCTCTGCTTCTTCCAGTAACATAAAAAGGATACAAAGAGCAGAATGTCGCATCTTCCGGTTTTTACTGAACTCCCCTTATTATGTCAGAAATACAACAATAAAAAGAGATCTCAACATGCCTTCCGTCGCAGAGGAAATAGTGAGGACCAGCAGAAGACACTTACAGAAGTTAGAAAACCACGAAAACCACCACGCCTTAAACCTACTGGACAACAGTACCCAACGCCGTAGGCTAAATAGACTCCACCCGCTGGACCTGCCTTTTCGGGTTCCCTAATTTATTTAATTCACAGTCAAGGTATTATAAAATTTAATTGATTGCCCTCAGGGCAGATGTAAATAAAGATTAGGTTACATAAAAAAAAAAAAAAAAATTTGAATTTATAATAAAAGTGCCTATAATATTGGTCTAAAATAAGCAAAGACAATATATTTGTTTAAAATTCAATCCGGAAAGATTTACTTTATTTATTTGGAATCCTTTTTCATTTATTATGCCATTTGAATCTGTGCCTGAAAGAAACTTGATTTATTATATTTTTAAGTGTTCCATCAGAAATAGATTTTAATTTTGAACTTGTTTTGAGTGCAAAATTTCCATAGTGCACCTAGGCAACTCCCGATTTCATCAGTACTATGATTCGAAAGTACCGCATGTATAATAGGATATGTAATTCAGTGTTGCCAACTTTTTTTCGAGAAAAAAAAGCTATTTTTGACGGGACGAGGGAAAAAAAGGCTAAATTATTTTGCAAAAAAGTAAATTAAAAAAAAAAATTATTATTTTTGATCATTTTATTACACAAATTATTTTTAGAGGCACTTTAAAACTTCGTCCAGCTTCTTTTTTATCATTTAAATCAGCTTCATAAGCTTTATTGGTTCCAATCGTTTGAAAATATGTCTCTGGGAGTTTGTAGCTGTAACAGCATTTATAAAGGCGTCTCAGTTTATACCACAAGATCTTTTCTAATCCAGCACTTAAACTCGTCGCTTTTCAACCACGCGACCCGGCACTTTTGTTTATATTCTTTAGGCATGGTCTTTATATTAATTTCACAATGATGTATCAATTACTTCAAGGGCAAAAGCAGCTAACGTCCCAGTTATTTGGTTGTTAAAGGATAATACCTTTTGGAGGGCGACTTCGTCCACTCCGTATTATTCCATCTATCCTTCTAACTATTTGAAATCCATCGAATATTTCCAGTAGGTTGTTTTTTGCATAAAGGATAATACCATTTGGAGGTCGACTTCGTCCACTCCGTATTATTCCATCTATCCTTCCAACTATTTGAAATCCATCGAATATTTCTAGTAGGTTGCTTTTTGCATAAAGGATAATACCATTTGGAGGGCGACTTCGTCCACTCCGTATTATTCTATCTATCCTTCCAACTATTTGAAATCCATGGAATATTTCTAGTAGGTTGTTTTTTGCATAAAGGATAATTCCATTTGGAGGGCGACTTCGTCCACTCCGTATTATTCCATCTATCCTTCCAACTATTTGAAGTCCATGGAATATTTCCAGTAGGTTGTTTTTTGCATAAAGGATAATAGCATTTGGAGTGCGACTTCGTCCACTCCGTATTATTCTATCTATCCTTCCAACTATTTGAAATCCATGGAATATTTCTAGTAGGTTGTTTTTTGCATAAAGGATAATACCATTTGGAGTGCGACTTCGTCCACTCCGTATTATTCTATCTATCCTTCCAACTATTTGAAATCCATGGAATATTTCTAGTAGGTTGTTTTTTGCATAAAGGATAATAGCATTTGGAGGGCGACTTCGTCCACTCCGTATTATTCCATCTATCCTTCCAACTATTTGAAATCCATCGAATATTTCTAGTCAAATTATTTGATTCATTGACCAAAAATCTGTAATTTGACTCCAGTGCTTTTTCGTTACACAATTTTGTTAGCTCTTCATTTACGTAATCGCCTGATCTGAAGGGCTGCGGTGCACAAAAATTTCCTATTAAATACAATCCAGATGCACTTGTTGCTCTGCTACAAGCTACATATAGAGCTGGCAGACTCATTCCTGGCTCCTTGGCTCTTATGTATTGTGACAGCTTCAGCAGGTGTCAAGCGAAAGTGGGTCCGGTCAATTGTAACCTCCTCGTTTTTTTTTTTTTTTATATTGAAAGGATCGAACTACTTTTTCAATCGGTATCCAATCAGTGTTTTCCGAATGCGGTTTCCTAGAGCGCGCTATCAGACCTACTGATAATTCTAAAAATTTTATCCACAGTGTAGCGATGATTCCTCAATATCCTATATTTCCGTGGTCAATTTGCATCAGCTTACCAGTTGCAGCATTTACTAAACCATCAGTGGTACTTATGTTGACTGTAATCATGTATTTTGTACTTTAAGTTGCAGTCGGTAGCTCATTCCTTGAGTTTGGGCTGATGGAAAGTCCTTCTCGTTTTCTTCAATTGTCAACCTAGCTTCTGCGCTTTATGATGTTGACTTTATTACATTTTTGGCTTCCGAAATGAACTCTTCCGTAGGAATGCGAGACAGTCTATTTGCATTATATAAAGATGTGTCAGCGTTAGAATAAAATAGGGGAATAGCGTCATCTGTTCACGTATTTCTCTTTGTTTTAAAAGCTGAATATCTTCAACTGTCATTTGTCCTTCAGACAAGTTATTCAATGCCATAGCAAAATTCCAATCATCACGTTGGCGCATTATTTCTGTCAGCTCAAAGAATTTTTATATGTCCCAGAGCGGTGTTCCTACAATTGCGCTAAATGGATCGACTGGTGACAACTCCAAATAGAATTTTTGCACCCACCATTGAAACTTCATCGATTATAATTAATTTTATATCGATCAAATGGGCAAATGACAACATCCGTGCTTAAACATCTTAGCTCACCAGCTGATTGACAGAAAGGGAAAATATTGTGTGCAGAGTCATTCCCATTATTCCAAATGCTGCTTTCCCGGTTGGTGCAGCTACTTTTGGTGATTCGGGATTAGTTCCGGGCACCATATTCACTCTATGTGTGATAGCTTGTTATATGGTGGATATGAGATGACTCTTTCCTACGCCGGTAACACCTCCAATCTCCCTTTTTTTGTCATATTGAGAACGTGTCCATACAACTCTCTTTGTTTTGTATTGAGTGAGCGGATCTTTTCCAGTAATTCATCGAAAGATATAATTGCTGGGAGCTTCATTAGGCGAATTCCTTCATATTCACTAATATTTCGTGCATTGTCACTTTCTAAATCTAGTATATTGACATTCTGCACTTCTGGAATAAGCAAAACTCTAAATTCCTCATCGAGCTCTCTTTGTGCATCCTCATCAGTATTTGCGTTTTCATTTTTAATGACATTTAATGCGTGATCTATATCCTCGGTGATATTTTTGTCAATTTCTTTTTTATTATTGCATATTTCATCTTGGTGGGTGGCGTAAATATGCTCTGTATTTCCATTTATAAGATTCAATTCCTTGTTTCTCCATGTATAGAACAACATTATTTGTTGTCTTATATAATCCGAGCGTGCTGACTGCGCACTGCATTTCGGCCACCTTAAGATCAACGGCTGGCTTCTTAATTGAATGAATCCACTTTTATCCTTTAACTGCAGTAGATTAGCAGAAAAAAGGGTATCTTCGTCCTCGATTTCATTTTCTGTATAATCTGTGCTTGAGCGACTCGATTTAGAGTATCTATAAATGACTGTGAAATCTGCTAAACATACTTGCTCGAATTGATCCGGTCTTTGGATATAATGGTCTAGCAATTTCGCCACATATATATTTGTAGAATTTGCTGGCAGTTGGTCCAAATCTCTCCTTGATTTGACCATCCGCACTCTTTAATGTGGATGTGCTGTGTTAATGAATATTTCCGTGCCGTTTATAAACTTATTTCCTAAATGCTGCAATTTGGCTTTAACTGAATAATTGCCCATTCTTATTTCAATTATTGCTTCTCTGACCAGCTTGGAAATGCCTCTATTTGCTTTATTGATATAATTGATTATATAGCTACAGCAAGCATAGGCATCGAGAATAAGCTTGATATCCATGTTAGCCTTATGAAGACGCAAAATATCCTTATTAAAAGCATTTATATCCTTATCTTCAAACTTGCGACGTAAAAATAATTGCGGCTTTTCCAGATTTGTCCTAATTGCCAGCTTATAGTTCTCTAAAGTCATTTTTATCATTGGATCCAGCAAGAAGTTATTAAAATTATTGATTTGCTCAACTTCTTGTCCATTTATTGGAGCATTCAGCAGGCTCTGAATTCTTTTAAAATGCTCCTTATAAAATTCCTTCCTTGGGTCCTCGTTTTGAAAGGGAAGCAGTATTTCTGTTGTTGTTGTAGCGCCTCCAGGAAAAATGGAAGGCGATGTACCAAAAAGAAGAGTTAAGGTTGACGTGCACAAAAGAGAGAGGAGACAAAAAGGTTTACGTAACACAACTTATAACATATAAAAGAGTTAAAAAGAAAGAAAGAAGTGGGGAGGGTATGGTAAAGAGGGTGAGGAAGTTAGCCGGGGTCAAACCCGAGGAAGCGGGCAGCTTCTATCGGGTGGGACCACAGTGATATTGGGGAGAGGTGGGTGGGGTTACTGGGGCAGTTAAAGAGGTGGGTAGTAGTGTGTTGGGGGGGGCCTGGCAGAGGGGACAAGAGTCAGCTATCTCCGGATTAATCCTAGAGAGATAGCTGTTAAGATGAGTGGAGAAACCGGAGCGCAATTGTGCTAGGGCGGTTCTGGTGGGGCGGGGTAGGGTTTTTTCATCTGGGTGAATTGAGGGAGGGCGACAGCCTAAAACAGGGTTTGGGGCTGCATTTGAGAGAGAATGGTTGACAAAGGAGGAGTGAAGGTCGGTGAGGGCCAAGTCTGGTAACTTCCGCGGCCTCGCAGCGGAAGTCCTTGCGGATAGATCTATGGTGAGGTGGAGAAGGGGTAGTGAGGGCGCTATGATTAGGGTGGTCGGGGAGGAAGGCTTTGAGAAGAAACTGCCTATGGAGGAGGAGGCAGTGCTCCTTGACAGGGAGCATGCCTGCCTCGTCATGGAGCTGCTGCACACTGGTTCCAGTTGTATGGGGAGGGCGGCCATAAATGCTTATGGTTGAAGTAGAGGCTTGAAACTTTGCACAAAATTTTTATTAAAATATAGTAGGATAATGTACAAAAATCAGACGGATCGGACCACTATATCATATAGCTGTCATACGAACCTAAATCGGCTTAGGGAATAACTCGCACATTTATTATCCGATTCTTTTCAAATTAAGCATGCTTATGTTTTTTATAGCAATCAATATATGTACCAAATTTCGTAAGGATCGGACTACTATATCATATAGCTGTCATATGATCGATCGGTTGTGATAACAAAAAATATAGACCAAAGAACATTAGGTGGTAGATTTTTGGCTTGAAACTTTACGAGAGGGTCGTGGTTCATTCTCAGTATGCCCAAATGTAGTATGTTATTCGGTAAAAAAAATAATAAATAAAAAAACAAAAATTTTAATTTAAATTTAATCGAATAAATGTGTACTATCTAAAAGATCATATGCTGATTTTAATAATATAGATTTTTTTTGTGCAAGGGAGTTTTCTTTGGCCAGTAATAAATGGATCTGAGCTCAGAAGCAATCTATTTATTAAGTCTGTATTTGTAGCAATGCGTGACATCTTCCGAGTGTTCTGTCTTCGAAACATTTTAATATCCTTATTTTTTGATTCTGCAGCTTCTTCAGATAACTCCCCAATTGGCAAAAGTGCATAATTTATGATATCTGGAGCATGAACCAACACTTTGTGTAGTGTGGGAGGAAGATAGTACCAGGGATATAGATTAATAAGCTCTTTGGCAGTGTCAAGTGCAAATTCTCCAAATAAATAAAATAAAATAACTCTAATTAATAAACGTTTTTAGGTGACTGAACTGATTGAAGTGCGCTTTTGTTGTGACATATTTGCAATGCTCGGAACTGTTCATTGAAAATGAACACGTGTTCACATATTCAATGCTATTTTTAGAAAGTCCCGTTAGATTTCCAGAAAAAACTAGTTTGCCATTGAAAAATTTGGACATTTTAGAGACAGTTTGTTTACTTTTGGTAACATTATTTTTGCATGCATTTTTTGAATTTTGGCCTATGGAGGGAACCACTGTGTGCTGTAGGCCCGTCATCTGAACACACCCCGTGGAGAGTCTAAGGGCAGAATTTTGCGCCATTTGTAGGGAATTCCACTGCGTGGGGCTAATGGCAGGGGACCATGCCGGGCAGGCATAGTTGATAAGGGGTCGGGCTATGGCTTTGTAAGTAGAGATCATCGTCTCTTTGTCTAAACCCCAGCCACTGCCAGCAAGGGCTTTTAGGATCTTGTTCCGTCCGCGAACTCTCTGAGCCACGACCTCAGAGTGTCTGGCAAACGTATAGAGGTTGTCAAACGTCACACCCAACACCTTGGGGTATCTGACGGTAGGAATACTCTGGCCATTGACATGGATGTCGAGGTTCTTACCTACTTCGCCCGTCCAGGTGGTGATGAGTGTGGCGGAAGACTTGCTCGCTGACAGGCTGAGATTGCGCAGGGTGAAGAAGCTGACAAGGGACGGGAGGAAGCTGTTAATCTCCTCCTCCAGTTCCCTGACAACTCTACCGGTGGTGACAAGGGTGCAGTCATCAGCATAGGAGACTAAGGTCGTGTTAGGAGGAGGTTCAGGGATCTTCGCTACATAAAAATTGAACAGGAGAGGTGACAAGACGCCACCCTGTGGTACGCCCTGCTTAAGTCTCCTGCTCTTGGATCGAAAATCCCTGAACTCCACGTACGACCGTCTCCCTGCCAGGTAGTTCGCCAGCCATCTCTGAAGTGAGGGTGGCAGAGACGTTTCGAGGACTTCTTCTAGAAGGATGGGATGGCTGACGGTGTCGAAAGCGTTGGAGAGGTCGAGGGCAGTTAGAATGGATCTGTGGTGGGGTCTGGGGCTGTTGAGGCCGGAGACCATACGCTCCGTGATAGTGCACAGGGCAGAAGTGGTACTATGACCTCTGAGGAAGCCGTGCTGGTGGTGGGCGGGTTTAAGATGGGTTTGAAAGATGGGGAGGAGGAGGGCTTCAAGGGTTTTGATTACTGGAGATAGGAGAGTAATGGGCCTGTAGGACAGCCCTTCATTTAGTGGTTTGTTAGGTTTGGGTAGTGGGATAATCTTGCCTTCTTTCCAACGGTGGGGGATAGAGAGGGTGGAGATAGAGAGATTGAGAGTCATTGCGAGGTAGGAAAGACCCGTTTGACCCAGATGCTTCAGCATGATGGTTGCTAACCCATCTGGGCCAATTGCCTTGGAGTTTTTGGCTGCTCTGATGACCTCCTTTACCTCCGCGGTTGTGAAGGTAGGGAGGTCAGGATCGAGCGGTAGGGCACGTAGCCTCCTCGCCACGCTCCTTTTCTTAGGGCATGGAGGGGGATGCGGCAGAAACTATCTGCAGAAAGCGTCCGGACAGCTCTTGGAGTCAAGCGGCAACCCATCTCCGAAGGAGATGTGTATTTTCTCGCTTCTGCAGGGATTGGTTAGATTTTTGAGGGTTTTCCACAGCTTAGTGGAGCCAATATTCGTCTCTTCGAGCTGCTCAAGCCATTTCCTGCGTCTGTGTTCTGCCACCAATTGATTGATTTGGGAGTTGAGGATAGGGAGCGAGGGGTCAGAAGGAGCAAAGGAACGGATGAAGTCACGTTGGTCGGCGAGGCGCGCAGCTTCACTGGGAAAGTTTGGGCGTGGAGTGGGAATGCGCCCTTTGGGAATGCAAGTGGAGCTGGCTTTGGTGAGGATATGACTGAAGTGTCTTTCGCCTTCGAAGACTGTGGTGGGAGGGGGAAGGCGAGAGAAGAGGTTGTCAGTCAACTGGGCGAAACGCAGCCAATTTGCTTTATTGAAATTGGTGAGGGTGCGCCGCTCAGCAGTGATGAAGTTAGGGTCTTGCTTCAGTGTGATAATAATGGGGAGGTGGTCGGAGTTGAGGGCCACCTCCACATGCCACGATGAAGCGAGGATAAGGGATGGACTGACGAGTGAGAGATTGGGTGAGCTGCGGAGAGAGGGAGTGAGGCGTGTAGTGTGGTTCTCATTGATGGGGCAGAAGTCAGAGTTAGAAATCTGCTCCTCGAGGAGAACCCCGCGCGCGTCACATCCAAGGGCAGAGAACCAGGCATCATGGTGGGCGTTGAAGTCACCGAGTAAAATGCGGTGGGTGCCCACCATGAGACCGGATATGTCAGGTTTGAAACCCGGTCTGCAGGCAGCAGTAGGCGGGATGTAGACATTTAGGATCTCCACATCGACCTCGCCAGTGCTGACCGCAATGCCTTGTAGCTCAATATGAGGATCTGTGGAATGCAACGTGAGGGGGCGAAAATTTACTGAGTTATGCAAGACAAAGGACAGGCCTCCACCGGAGTTCCTGTCTCTGTCCTGCCTAAGGAGTGAGTAGTTTGCGGAGCAAGAAAGGGGGTTACGGGGGGTGAGTTTAGTCTCTTTGATGGCTGCAATTAGGATGTTGTGTTTGTGCATAAAAGAGGTGAGTTCAATAAGTTTTTTATTAAGGCCGTTACAATTCCACTGAGCGATTTTAAATCGAGGGGGCAGGGGTAATTGGCTACTAGGTCTCTGAGGGGTGAGAAGGGGGAGGGGGGGGGGGGGGGCTTAGAGCAGCGGGGGGGGGGGGGGAGGGGGGAGGTGGGCGTCGGCAACAAGGCCCAACAAAGGAGGGGTGGTGTTGGGTCCTGTTGCGGAGACCAGAGCAACGAAGGTGTGAGTGGCGTCCGCACGCCGAGCATGTGATGGGGCACGACGCACGGGTGAAGTCGCGGTTGCACATGGAGCACTCCGGAAGAGAGGGGGAGGAGGGTTAAGTGGGGGGTTAGAATTTTGAGAGGTTGAAGGGTGGGTGGTGTGGCAGCAGGGCCCAATGAAGTTAGGGGAGTAGAGATTTGAGTTTCTAAGACCCGAGCAGCGGAGATGACATTTGCGTCCGCAGGCGGAACAGCCAATCGGTTTGGCGTTGCGCGCCATGGGGCGGAGGCAAATCACGCACTGGTCGGGTCTTGGTGATGAAGGTGGTAAGATGGTGGGAGGGGGGGAGGGGATGTGGCTATGGTAGAGCATGATGGGCATGCGTAATTAGGGTTGTGCTCGGTCGTGCTAGCGAGGCCTGAGCATCGGAGGTGGACCCATTCGTTGCAGGAGAAGCAAAGAACTGAGTAACCTCCTTTGCCAAGCCTCTTTTTGCAAACCGAGCACAAGTAAAAAGGGGGACCGGGATTTGATTCAATATCACCGGCTTTTAGGAGGTTACCGCGAAGAGCTGCCGGGGAGCTCCAAGCGGTATGGAAAAAGGGGAAGGAGGAGGGTGACAAAAGAAGAAAGGAGTATTGGTACATACTCTTTTTCCTGAAAACGGTGATTGGCAATCCTTGGGCGAGTGGGAGACACTCGCGACAGCTCCGGGACGATGACCCGATTGCACTGGGAGCTGGCAGTATTTCTGTTGTTGGCATTGGTGGATAAGGTATATAAAATCTGCAAACGGTCTTGTCTCCTTTTTCCCTTTGACAAGACCCTCCGTGTCCATGTCCTTGATACCTGACAACATCTTGGACTTCTTCAATGCTGCTATCTGTTGTTATATATTTGTCAATAAATGTGACGATCCGTGGGTATGCGGCGATCCTCTGTGCTGGAACTCAATTCTCCAATAAATATAGCTCTTTTAAATAACTTTAACATCTGGCGAAAGCGATGATCGAAATTCCGCGAGCATGTTACAGGATCCGTCCTTATTAGTCGCGATTTTTCATCCGTTGAAAGATTTGCGGCCTGCTCTTCATCGATGTCTCTTTTATCAATGAGGTTAACCAAAATTTTTAAGAGTTCCGACCATTTGGTTTCTGCAGCGGAAAGCGTTATAAAAAAAGTTGGTAGTCCAAATTGACGTATCATTGTTCCTAATTTCCGATTTTGATATATATATATATTGAATTGGGCGCGCGGTGGCTCAGTGGGTAGAACACTGAGCTAACAAGCGGGCGGTCGTGGGTTCGATTCTCACGAAATGCCATGAAAGAAACAGCTCTCTCTGGCACCTTTTCGACTATTTCCGCTATTCTTCTATTCCTCTAGCAGAAATAAAGACCTCGAAAAGTTTGGCCGCCACTCCCAGATGGCGCTATGGTGGCACCCCCACCTCTGGGATAGACTGCATCGGGCCAATCACCCAATCAGCTGAAACTTTAAAACCGATTACTGAGACCTCAAGAACAACAACAACAATCCCCCCATAACCGACGACGAACATCAACATGTCAAAACGGACTCCAATAGGACAATGGAACGTAAGGACCCTTATGGGAACCATCGAGATTAGCGCAATTTGAAAGAGAAATGGACAAGCTAAAGATCATGATAGCTGGCATCAGTGAGACGAGATGGCGAAACTCGGGAACAACAACAACGTCAAACGGCAATCTGGTACTTCACAGCGGGAACAGCACTGGAGGCAGATATGGAGTAGGCATCTTCATAGACAACAAGACTAAGAAGACACTCCTCTCCTGGAAACCAATATCTGACAGAAACATCAGTAGCAAAGCGCGACATATCACCATCGTGCAATGCTACGCTCCAACGGAAGACCCACAGGCCGACGATAAAGACGAATTCTACGCCACTCTCACCACCACCCTGGACAACACCAACAGAGGCGACATAACAATTCTAATGGGAGACACCAATGCCAAGATAGGCGCAAACAACACCGGGCTTGATACACTCATGGGCAAGCATGGCTCTGGTACAAGAAACAACAATGGCGACAGACTGATAGGCTTATGCCAAACATTTCAACTAGTGATCGGTGGCTCGGTGTTCCCACATAAAGAAATCCACAAATACACCTGAACTTCTCCAAATGGGCGCACCAGAAACCAGATAGTTCACATATGCATAAGCAAGAAATGGAGACGATCACTGAGGGATGTAAGAAACAAGCGGGGCGCGTCCATCGACAGTGACCACGAGCTAATAGTCGGAACAATTCAAGTCAAATTGAAGAGACATCACGCCGCGGCCACCAACAGAGGAAGCACAACACGACCGCCCCGCTTCAACCTATACAGACTTGATGATCCCACCATCTCGGCCAGAATGACGTCAAGATTGCAAAATCAGATAACCACGCAAGAAGTACTCCCTTGGGAACACACATGCTCCACACTGAGTCAGATAGCGGAAGAAGTCATTGGAACCCAACAGCGACATCGCTCCAATTGGATTTCGGAAAGGACTTGGGAACTAATAAACAGAAGAAACAACCTCAAGATCATGGCCCAACAGAATAAACAAGTAAACGACGAACATCGTGTACTTTGCAAGCTAGTAAAGAAATCCGCAAGAGCTGACAAAAGGGCAATAACTGATAAGCTTGCAACCAACGCAGAAAGCGCAGCCCAGGACAACAACATACGTGGCTTATATCAGACTATTGCCAAGCTAACAGGGAGCCCCCAACAACAAGACCGGCCAATCCGAGACAAAAACGGAAATCTCCTATCTGATGATGATGCACAACTCCAAAGATGGCAACAGCAATTAGGAGATTGAAGTGCAATAAAGCAGCTGGAGAAGACCGCATCCCTGCCGAACTCCTCCGGATTGATGCACACCTATTGGCCGAAACACTGCTTCCGCATTTCAACCAAATTTGGGAGACCAAGGTGATACCAGACGTCTGGAAACGCGGTATCATCATCAAACTCCCAAAGAAAGGGGATCTCAGTGATTGCAACAACTGGCGAGGGATGACACTGCTCAACACCAGCTATAAAATCCTAGCAACCCTGTTGAATGAGCGACTACAGGAAAAAATCGAACCAACACTTCGAGATGAACAGGCACTCGCCGTTGTACCTCCTGTTCATCGATTTCATGAAGCCGTTCGACACAGTGAAGAAGGAAGCGATATGGCAGGCACTCGCGAGGAAAGGAGTCCCAGACAACATCATTGCAATAATCAGAACAATGTACGAAAACGCAGAGCTGTCGGTACTGCACAAGGGAAAAATCAGTTCCCCTTTCCAGACGAAAACTGGCGTCAAGCAAGGCTTCCTCCTGTCACCCTTACTCTTAACCTGATAGTAGACGAGATCATGAGAGAAGTGTGTACAGACAGACGCGGAATCACGTGGAACCTCACACAACACCTAGAGGACCTGGATTACGCGGACGACATCTGCCTCATATCTCATAAGCTCAGTGAAATCCAAGCCAAAGCGAATGACCTCTCCAGGATTGCCAGCAGAGTCGGCCTCGAAATAAACGCATCCTAAACGAAAGCAATGCGCTTCAACCACGTCAACCAATGAAACATCACCATCAACGGGAACATAGTCGAATTCGTCGACAAGTTCCCTTACCTTGGTACCATCATCACCAACAATGGCGGGATGGATGAAGATGTGGAGAGCCGTCTCATGAAAGCACGATCGGCATTCGGCAGGATGTATCGTGTCTGGAGAAATCAGTAAATAAGCAGAAGAACAAAGCTGAAGATCTTCAAAGCGTGCATAAAGACGATCCTGTTGTTAGGTAGCGAGACATGGCTCACTTCTCAAAGGATGATTCTCAAGCTGCAAGTATTCATCAACAAGTGCCTTAGAATCATTTGTGCGATATTCTGGCCCAACAGAATATCGAACAGTGACCTATGGCACTTGGCGAACGAAGTCCCTATCCAACAGCAGCTAATGAAGAAGAAATTGAGTTGGATTGGACACGCGCTACGAAAACCACACGGTAGCATCACCAGGATGGCACTGGAATGGAACCCCCAAGGAAGCAGAAGAGTTGGGCGACCCAAGTGCACCTGGCGACGTACAATTAAGATCGAGCTTACCCGCCACAACATCAGCTGGGACATGGCGAAACAAACTGCGCAGAACAGAGTGCGGTGGAGGATCCTAACTGAGGCCCTAAGCTCCCAAGAGGAGTAACAAGGAAAA